>CM059787.1:30461012-31061012 GCA_030435695.1 Brachymystax lenok tsinlingensis
ATACTGGGGGCTGAGACAGGAGGGGTCGGGAGACACTGTGGCCCCGTCCGACGATACCCCCGGAAAGGGCCAAACAGGCAGGATATAACCCCACCCACTCTGCCGAAGCTCAGCCCCCACACCACTAGAGGGATATCTTCAACCACCAACTTACCATCCTGAGACAAGGCCGAGTATAGCCCACAAGATCTCCGCCACGGCACGACCCAAGTAGAGATACTGGGGTGCAAAATAGCAAAAATAAATAACAATATGGGGATGAGGTAGTTGGGTGGGCAATATACAGATGGCCTGTGTACAGCTGCAGCGATCGGTAAGCTGCTCTGACAGGGAGGGAGATATGAGTCTCCAGCTTCAGTGATTTTTGCAATTCGTTCCAGTCATTGGCAGCAGAGAACTGGAAGGAAAGGTGGCCAAAGGAGGAGTTGGCTTTGGGGATGACTAGTGAAATACACCTGATGGAGTGCGTGCTGCGGGTGGGTGCTGCTATGGTGACCAGTGAGCTGAGATAAGGCAGGGCTTTACCTAGCAAAGACTTGTAGATGACCTGCGGCCAGTGGGTTTGGCGTCGAATATGAGGCGAGGGCCAGCCAACGAGAGCATACAGGTCGCAGTGGTGGGTAGTATATGGGGCTTTGGTGACAAAACAGATGACACTGTGATAGACTACATCCAATTTGCTGAGTAGAGTGTTGGAAGCTATTTTGTAAATGACATCACCAAAGTCAAGGATCAGTAGGATTGGAGATACTTAATGTGAGTCTGGAAGGAGAGTTTTACTGTCTAACCAGACACCTAGGTATTTATAGTTGTCCACATATTCTAAGTCAGAACCGTATAGAGTAGTGTCGGGCTGGCGGGTGCGGGCAGCGATCGGTTGAAGAGCATGCATTTCCTTTTACAAGCATTTAAGAGCAGTTGGAGGCCTCGGAAGGAGTGTTGTATGGCATTGAAGCTCGTCTGGACATTTGTTAACACAGTGTCCAAAGAAGGGCCAGAATTATACAGAATGGTGTTGTCTGCGTAGAGGTGGATCAAAGACTCACCAGCAGCAAGAGCGATATCATTGATATATACAGAGAAAAGAGTCGGCCCGAGAATTGAACCCTGTGGCACCTCCATAGAGACTGCCAGAGGTCCGGACAACAGGCCCTCCGATTTGACACACTGAACTCTATCTGAGAAGTAGTTGGTGAACCAGGCGAGGCAGTCATTTGAGAAACCAAAGCTGTTGAGTCTGCCGATAAGAACGCGGTGATTGACAGAGTCGAAAGTCTTGGCCAGGTCAATGAATGATCGTTTAGGACCTTCAGTGTGGCTGAGGTGCACCCATGACTAGCTCGCAAACCAGATTGCATAGCGGAGAAGGTACGGTGTGATTCGAAATGGCCGGTAATCTGTTTTGTTAACTTGGCTTTCGAAGACTTTAGAAAGGCAGGTCAGGATGGATATAGGTCTGTAACAGTTTGGGTCTTGAGTGTCTTGCTCTTTGAAGAGGGGGATGACCGCGGCAGCTTTCCAATCTTTAGAGATCTCAGACAATACGAAAGAGAGGTTGAACAGGCTAGTAATAGGGGTTGCAACAATTGCGGCGGATAATTTTAGAAAGAGAGGGTCCGGATTGTCTAGCCCAGTTGATTTGTAGGGGGTCCAGATTTTGCAGCTCTTTCAGAACATCAGCTATCTGGATTTAGGTGAAGGAGAAGCGGGGGGGCTTGGGCAAGTTGCTGCGGGGGTGCAGAGAAGTTGGCTGGGGTAGGGGTAGCCAGGTGGAAAGCATGGCCAGCCATAGAAAAATGTTTATTGAAATTCTCGATTATCGTAGAATTATCGGTGGTGACAGTGTTTCCTAGCCTTAGTGCAGTGGGCAGCTGGGAGGAGGTGCTCTTATTCTCCATGGACTTTAATGTCCCAAAACTTTTTGGAATTTGTGCTACAGGATTCAAAATTCTCTTTGAAAAAACTAACCTTTGCTTTTCTAACTGACTGTATATTGGTTCCAAACTTCCCTGGAAAGTTTCATATCGCGGGGGCTATTCAATGCTAATGCAGTGCACCACTGGATGTTTTTGTGCTGGTCAAGGGCAGTCAAGTCTGGAGTGAACCAAAGGCTATATCTGCTCTTTGTTTTTTGAATGGGGCATGCTTATTTAAGATGGTGAGGAAAGCACTTTTTAACGAATAACCAGGCATCCTCTACTGACGGGTTGAGGTCAATATCCTTCCAGGATACCCAGGCCAGGTTGATTGAGGGCATCTAGCTTAGATTATAGGACGGCCGGGGTGTTAAGCATATCCCAGTTTAGGTCACCTAACAGAACGAACTCTGAAGATAGATAGGGGGCAGTCAATTCACATATGGTGTCCAGGGCACAGCTGGGGGCTGAGGGGGGTCTATAACAAGCGGCAACAGTGAGAGACTTATTTCTGGAAAGGTGGATTTTTTTTAAAAGTAGAAGCTTGAACTGTTTGGGCACAGATCTGGACAGCATGACAGAACTCTGCAGACTATCTCTGCAGTAGATTGCAACTCTGCCCCCTTTGGCAGTTCTATCTTGGCGGAAAATGTTGTAGTTGGGGAAGGAAATTTCAGGATTTTTGATGGACTTTATTAAGCCAGGATTCAGACATGGCTAGAACATCAGAGTTGGCGGAGTGTGCTAAAGCAGTGAATACAACAAACTTAGGGAGGAGGCTTCTGATGTTAACATGAATGAAACCAAGGCTTTTACGGTTACAGAAGTCAACAAATGATAGTGCCTGGGGAATGGGAGTGGTGCTGGGGTCTACAGGGTTAACCTCTACATCACCAGAGGAACAGACGAGGAGTAGGATAAGGTTACGGCTAAAGGCTATAAGAACTGGTCATCTAGTGCGTTGGGAACAGAGAATAAAAGGAGCAGATTTCTGGGTGTGGTAGAATAGATTCAGGGCATAATGTACAGACAAGGGTATGGTAGGATGTGAATACAGTGAAGGTAAATCTATGCGTTGCGTGACGATGAGAGGTTTCGTCTCTGGAGGCACCAGTTAAGCCAGGTGAGGTGTCCGCATGTATGGGGGGTGGGACAAAAGAGCTATTTGAGGCATGTTGAGCGGGACTGACGGCTCTGCAGTGAAATAATACAATAAGAACTAACCGAAACAGCAGTAGACAAGGCATATTGACATCAGAGAGAGGCATTAAGCAATCACAGGTGTGATCGGTAGAGCTAAGACAACAACGGGTAAATGGCGATGAATGGGCAGAGCGGGTCAGTTAGATACATACAGGACCTGAGTTCGAGGCTGGGGCTGACCGTTAAATATTTGCAGTGACTTTTTCCAACTAAACGATATGACGATATACAGTTGAAGTCCGAAGTTTACATACACTTAGGTTGGAGTCATTAAAACTTGTTTTTCAACCACTCCACAAATGTATTTTTTTTATGGCGGTTTTGGAGAAGTGGCTTCTTCCTTGCTGAGCGGCCTTTCAGGTTATGTCGATATAGGACTCGTTTTACTGTGGATATAGATACTTTTGTACCTGTTTCCTCCAGCATCTTCACAAGGTCCTTTGCTGTTGTTCTGGGATTGATTTGTACTTTTCGCACCAAAGTACATTAATCTCTAGGAGACAGAACGCGTCTCCTTCCTGAGCGGTATGACGGCTGCGTGGTTCCATGGTGTTTATACTATTGTTTGTACAGATGAACGTGGTACCTTCAAAGCGTTTGGAAATTGCTCCCAAGGATGAACCAGACTTGTGGAGGTCTACAATTTTTTTCAAGCAAAGAGAGAGTTTGAAGGTAGGCCTTGAAATACATCCACAGGTACACCTCCAATTGAATAAAAGTATGTCAATTAGCCTATCAGAAGCTTCTAAAGCCATGACATCATTTTCTGGAATTTTCCAAGCTGTTTAAAGGCACAGTCTTCTTTAGGCTATAGTAGCGGAAATAAGTCAAGGAGAGAGGTCCAGCAATTTGATTGATTTATATAATTAAAGAAACATAAGGTCTACACGCCCAGTTATGCGATATTTACATACGGTGAATGCATCTTTTTTTAACCTGCTGAGAGAGGCCTGACTTCTGGAATACAGGGGCAATGCATGCACAAGGCCATGCCAATGCATATTAATTAGAAAAACCTGGCTGGAGAATGTGGCTTGATTTGGCATTATACTGAAATGAAATAATCTCCTTGCCATACTACTCACTCTTTTCTTCCTTCTTGGAAAAATGGATGGATTGTATGGGGTAAAGAACAAATAAAGCTCATGTAAATTAACTATGTTTAAATTGAAGTGGGTGAGGGGTACATTTCACCAAGAAGCTGAACATAATAATAGTAACATTTCAATAAATCTATTTTACAAAGACATGCCGACTTTTCACTCTGCAGGTCAGTGGAAACAGTGTTGTAATGACCTGATGAAGATAGAGGTGCCCTCTCCTAGGAAATCCCATTTGGTCACAATGAAGCAGGGTTCGCTTTACCACGAAATAGGTAACTATTCAATAACACACACCACTATCGCATAGGTCTATACGCTCACCTACACTTGCACAGTTTGAATGATTCTAATATTAGTCTGCAGACCTGCTAGAACACGCTCTAAAGCAGTGAAAATACCGTCAATCACCATCACCACAAATTTTGGGCTTTAAGATAAAGTGTGGGATAAAATAATCATAAAAACAGGTGAAATGCTTCATATGCCTCCACTCTATACCTTTAAGGAAGATGGACTGAACGAAACCTGCTCTGATAGACTGGGATGAAAAACCTGTTTTGAGAGCAAATGGCAATACATTTATTTTGTATTACTTGAACCATAACGACAGCATACATAGAAGCACAATGGTCATGTATACCACAATGACTCAGATGGAGCAAGGCCCTATTCAGGAATTTGAGAGCGAGAGAGAGGGGAGAATATTCCAAGGAAATGTTTGAGGGAAATGGATCAGAATATCTTTGTTCCTTCCGCATGGCTGAGTCGAACCAGAAGAACGTGATAATAATTTTGGGGCTATTTAACTCTTTCTCTCCTCTCTTTCACAAGTATCCATCTATCATATTGTCCTTTTTTTTTATACAACTCTACCTCATCACACACTCCCACTCTACTCATCATCCCCTTTCCTCCTCCCTTCCTCTCCTCCTT
Organism: Brachymystax lenok tsinlingensis; assembly: GCA_030435695.1. Lineage (NCBI taxonomy): Eukaryota > Metazoa > Chordata > Actinopteri > Salmoniformes > Salmonidae > Brachymystax > Brachymystax lenok. The sequence continues at coordinate 30,466,168 of CM059787.1, forward strand.
TTCCTCAGTCACTCCATCTTCCCCAGGTGAGAGTGTGGTAATCCAGGATAACTCGGTGTTAGCTGAAGTGTGGGCCTGCTCTCCTCTTACTGTAACCACAGGTAGAGTACCACCAACAGTAACAGCACCACACACACACGCACACACACAGAGAGGAAACCGGCACTTCAACTTCACAACATGAGTCACAGTGGAAGTGTAAATAATGTGCCCGCAACAATACACAATTTTCACATGCCATGCCAACCAGTCTTGGCATGGCAACCACAGACTTACTAGAATCGAACTACAAAGGATTAATTGGGTGATTATAGTAGGGACTTGCGCCCATGTGGAATGTGTAAGGTAGGGGAACCTGCCAAAGCCAGGCCACATTAGAACACTCCATTGACACTCCCAAATAATATTGATATGATCATAAATTCTTTCAGCCTAGCAGACTGACACTAATCTCTAGAATATTACTACTGCTTTGTGAGAGCTACTGTACTGGGCAGGTTGATAGTTCAGTTTCAGTTCTTCTGTAGGCTTGTGTTCTTCCCTCCTAGTCCTGGAGAGCTTTTATTTCAGCCCAGCGGTAATACCCCTGAATCAGCTAATCAAAGTATTGGTGATCAGTTGGTATAGAACATTGGCCTGTAAACTGCCGTACACTTTTGACCCACATTGAACCAGGTCAGGTCAGTAGCAGCTGTGGCTTCCTACAGTCATCTGGAACCATAACTAATAGCTCTACGGTCAACAAACCCGAGAGACACTGTCCCTGGGAGATGATGTACCTCATCAAACGTTAATTGTTCTGGTTGGCAGTGTTTGACTGCCTCAGTCATGGTAAACACTAATTAAGCCAGGGCATAATCCAAGTCAATGTGCCAAACGCTCCAAATATCTCACTGATGGATAGCTGATGGATGTTTATAGAGAAAAGCCAGGGCTGGGTCAAAATGGTTCCTAAGTCTTAATTATGTCATAGTCGTAGTATCTGTTGCGTTGGCGTGTTATACAGGAGTTGATGTAGTGCATACGAGTCCATTGTTGTATCGACAATGGATGGCTGTGCATTCTTTATATTGCATCATGGATTTCAGCAGTGTCATATGGTACTTTATTGTTATCATGGATTAAAGTAAACGTATACAAATATTGGAGTCAATACACTTCTTAATTCCTTAATCCTGATTGAATCACATTAACTATAGTTCTGAGCTTTGTTTTTCTTGTCTGTCATCTGATTATTTATGTACTGCCTTGTCCCACACATTACCCCTGAGATGTGCCATCCACCTCGTCTATCTGGTAGGTTGCTGGCATGTTGGCAGCTTCTCAACATTAGTAATCACCGTAACTGGGGGAGTCAAAAGAATGCTGCTGATCTGAAATCTTAGACAGGTACTCCACAGTGTGTGGTAGCAGTTGTTGCGCAACGTTCCCACAAAGCGGTTTGGCGAGGTATGTGTTGGGCAGAGTGGGGGTGGGGGGGAATTGAGTGCGGCGTGCTTGTGGGTGTGTGGAGGGTTTTTGGAATTGGGTATTTTTGAGATTGCTGTGGTATTCTCAGCCGGATTTAGAGCTCTCAACATGAAGAAATACTAAATAATTTTGTAGAATTGAAACACCACCACTTTCTGAAGTAAAATTTTTAACAAGTCAGCAGACATTTGAATGATCTTTCTGCATTGTTTTTGTCACTGGCCTAAACACAATAACCCATCATGTCAAAGTGGAATTATGTTTTTTTATTTTTTTTTGCAAATAATTTTAAAATGAAAAGCTGAAATTCCTCTAAGTATTCAACCCCTTTGTTGTGGCTAGCCTAAATATGTGCTTGCCAACTCAAATAATACGTTGCATGGACTCACTCTGTGTTCAATAATAGTCTTTAACATTATTTTTTAATGACTACCTCATCTCTGCCCCCACACATACAATTATCTGTAAGGTGAATTTCAAAAACAGATTCAACCACAAAGACCAGGGAGGTTTTCCAATGTAGTCGCAAAGAAGGGCACCTATTGGTAGATGGGTAAAAAATAGCAAACATTAAATATCCCTTTGAGCATGGTGAAGTTATTCATTACACTTTGGATAGGGTATCAATACACCCAGTCACTGCAAAGATACAGGCATCCTTCCTAACTCAGTTGCCGGAGAGGAAGGAAACCCCCTCAGGGATTTCACCATGAAGCCAATGGTGACTTTAAAACAGTTAGAATTTAGTGGCTGTGATAGGAAAAAACTTACGATGGATCAACAACATTGTGGCAAAGAAATTATCTTTTTGTTCTGAATACAAAGTGTTATGTTTGGGGCAAATCCAATAAAACACATTACTGTGCACCTCTCTCCATATTTTCAAACATAGTGGTGGCTGCATCGTGTTATTGGTATGCTTATAATCGTTAAGGACTGGGGAGTTTTTCAAGATAAAAAGGAAATGGAATGGAGCTAAACACAGGCAAAATCCTAGAGGAAAACCTAGTTGTCTGTCCACCAGACACTGGGAGATGAATTCACCTTTCAGCAGGACAATAACTTAAAACACAATGCTAAATCTACACTGGAGTTGCTTACCAAGACAACATTGCATGTTCCTGAGTTACAGTTTTGACTTAAATCTGCTTAAACATCTCTGGAAAGGCATAAAAATGGTTTTCTAGCAATAATCAAAGTATTGACTCAGGGGTGTGAATACTTAGGGAAATTAGATATTTCTGTATTTAATTTTTTATACATTTGGGTGAGAAGTTAAATGGTTTTAAAATAAGAAGTATCGCAATGTGCACACATAGGCGGACCCATGAAAAAAATGTGCCTCTTATTGGCCAGCCAATAGTTCTTCTCGGTGGTATAACCGTACTGTTACACATTAAATGGAGTAGAATAACAGGATTTTGATCCTTTGTTGTTATAATGGATGTCTTTCTCTTTGTCTCTCGCTCTCTCTCTATAAATATATGAATTCCTGTGGTACCGGTGTAGTTGAAGGACCCTCCATGATTGCCAGGTTGTCCCAGTCAAGTGGACCAACATCAGGCAACTGCATCATCCAGGACAGGATCCACCTCTTACCAAACTCCAGCACGCCCCCACCCCCCAATTGTACTCCTGCTCTTGGGAGTGACTTGCAGTGACACCCACCTCTCCCATAACACAGTGTCTCTGTACTGTACCTATCCCTGTCCTATAATAGCACTAAACAGCCACAAAAGCTAGCCACTCCTCTACAGGAACACATACAGGAATGCCACAAATTGCGGGCTGCAATCACACACTATTGCTAATTGTAGCATTCCACCCTCTTGAGTTATTCTGGTAATGCAGCCTTGACTTTTTCTAGTCCAGACTCAATGTTTTATAGGACATTTGGCTCTTCTCTTTACTTGTCCGAAGTCCAAACCCAATCGGCTCTTAAATGCAGTTAATTGATTTTAAAGGGTAAAAATATGTTGGTATGATTTTGGTACTTAGTCTTAATTTAAGTCTTCAGCTTTCTCTCTTCCTATTTAAATGAGACTGTTTGTTTTCTGACACAAAAATGCAGGACAAGATAATCAATATGATTGCAATGCGGAGCATGTAATGCAAACTTGTGGATGGCAATAAAAACCTAAAACCCTTTATTTGTATGTCTTCCGGTCATGATTGTTGTCATGAACTGTCATCTCAGTCAGTGGTGTGTCAACTCTGTCATTGATGGCTACCCAAATTCTTGTAAATATTCACTCTTCTGCAGTTCATGCATAAACTAATTAAGGTCCAGTGCAGTCAAAATGTGATTTTCATGTGCTTTATATATACAGTACCAGTCAAAAATTTTGGACAAGACTGTGCAAAGCTGTCATCAAGGCAAAGGGTGGCTACTTGGAAGAATCTCAAATATATTTTGATTTGTCTAACGCTTTTTTTGGTTACTACATGATTCCATATGTGTTATTTCATAGTTTTGATGTCTTCACTATTATTCTACAATGTAGAAAATAGTACAAATAAAGAAAAACCCTGGAATGAGTAGGTGTTTCAACTTGACTGGTACTGTATTTCATAACTGATGTTGGAATAATACTGTGGAATTGTAAAAATGATAATGCCCTTTTAGTGTAAGAGTGCCTGAAATTTCAACCTGTTTTTGTGGGAAGGAGTTTTGGCCTGCCTGGTGATGTTAGTAGACTAATAAGAAAGAGTTTCAAACATCTCTGCCAATAACAGCAAATGTTCAGTTTTCTCCTACCCACTCCCAGACAGTCCTGCCAAAATTCTTGCTGGAGAAAAGCAATTTGTTATCAATTAAAAATGGTCAAAAATAAACTCACTAATGTACTTCATTGTTACCTGGAAATTATTTGATATGTAGGATAAAATGGCTGCATTGGATCTTTAAACTATTTGCTGTGCTAGACCTAGGGATACTCTTTGCTATATACAGTGCAATCGGAAAGTATTCAGACCCCTTCACTTTTTCCAAAGAGCTCCGAGACAGGATTGTGTTGAGGCACAGATCTGGGGGATGGTACCAAAAAATGTCTGCAGCATTGAAGGTCCCCAAGAACACATTGCCCTATATCATTCTTAATTGTAAGAAGTTTGGAGCCACCAAGAGACTTGGTGGCTCCCGATGGTCACTGACAGAGCTCCAGAGTTCCTCTGTGGAGATGGGAGAGCCTTCCAGAAGGACAACCATCTTTGCAGCGTTCCACCAATTAGGCCTTTATGGTAGTGTGGCCAAATAGAAGCCACTCTTCAGTAAAAGGCACAGGACAGCCTGCTTGGAGTTTGCCAAAAGGCACCTAAAGAACTCTGAACATGAGAAAGAAGATTATTTGGTCTGATGAAACCCAAGATTGAACTCTTTGGCCTGAATGCCAAGTGTCACGTTTGGAGGAAACCAAGCACCACTCATCACCTGGCCAATACCATCACTACGGTGAAACATGGTAATGGCAACATTATGTTGTGGGGATGTTTTTCAGGATCGAGGGAATGATGAACGGAACAAAGTACAGAGAACCTTGATGAAAACCTGCTAAGGACCTCAGACTGGGACTAAGATTCACCTTCCAACCGGACAATGACCCTAAGCACACAGCCAAGACAATGAAAGAGTGGCTTTGGGACAAGTCTCTAAATGTCCTTGAGTGGCCCGGCCAGAGCCCGGACTTGAACCCAATCGAACATCTCTGGAGAGACCTGAAAATATCTGTGCAGCGACGAAGAATGAGAGAAACTCCCCAAATACAGATGTGCCAAGCTTGTAGTGTCATACCCATAAAGAATTAAGGCTATAATTGCTGCCAAAGGTGCTTCAACAAAGTACTGAGTAAAGGGTCTGAATATATATAACATTTCTAAGAACCTGTTTTTTCTTTGTCATTATGGGGTATTGTGTGTAGATGTATTTATATATATTTTTTGTCCATTTTAGAACAAGGCTGTAACATAACAAAATGTGGAACAATTGAAGGGGTCTAAGTACTTTCCGAAAGCACTGTACCTGTTGTTAGTGGTATCATAGTGGTTACGAAATTAGCGCTGGAGCATTATATAGTGATTTAAAAAAAGAGAAATGTGCTTTACGTATTTGAACATTGTGTTCAAGTTAAACAATCAAGGCCTTTAAACACTTGTTGGACAATACATCGAAATCCCTTTTGTGGAGTCTCGACATAAATCCAGTTAAGTGCATTTTAATGTGAAGCTTTTTTTATTAACTCGTTGCTCCTTTACATGATGTGGTAGCTGATACTTTGGTCAATAAATAAAATACAAATATTTCACATTTTGTTAATATTATGGGGAAATTTGGTTTTTGTCCCGACTTTTAAGAATGTCTATAGTCTAACATTGCGTGTATGTCAGATGTTTGGGAGTGTGTTCATGTGAGTGGCATAAGTGTTTTAGGAGGCAGGATAACCGGTTATTCCTGCTAAAACTGTAAAGTCCTGGGAGGAGGGGAGGGGAGGGGGCTGTGAGATTATTTAAGATACTGAGTAGTTAGGGTTTCAGATGTTTTCTTAAGCTGGGCAGCTTCAGGGGGAAGCTGGTTCCACCATTGGGGTGCCAGGACAGAGAAGAGCTTGGACTGGACTGAGTGGGAGCTGCCCTGGGAGGGAGGGCCAAGAAACCAGAGGTGGCAGAACAGAGCGCTCGGGTTGGGGTGTAGGGTGTGAGCATAGCTGGAAGGTAGGGAGGGGCAATACATCTTGCTGCTCCGTAGGCAAGGACCATATTCGTGCAGTGGATGCGAGCTTCGACTGGAAAGCAGTGGAGTGGGCGGAGGAGCTGGGTGACATGGGCTGGAATTTTCACAATGTTTGATATCTGAAACTGATGAACCTTGATATGACAGCATACAGTGAGCTGATTTTGTGCGTTTGCCCACTGACAAAGAAACTATCAGTCTATAATTTTAATGGTAGGTTTATTTGAACAGTAAGAGACAGAATAACAACAACAAAAAATCCAGAAGAACGCATGTAAAAAATGGTATAAATTGATTTGCATTTTAATGAGAGAAATAAGTATTTGACCCCCTCTCAATCAGAAAGATTTCTGTCTCCCAGGTGTCTTTTATACAGGTAACGAGCTGAGATTAGAAGCACACTCTTAAAGGGAGTGCTCCTAATCTCAGCTTGTTACCTGTATAAAAGACACCTGTCCACAGAAGCAATCAATCAATCAGATTCCAAACTCTCCCCCATGGCCAAGACCTAAGAGCTCTCCAAGGATGTCAGGGACAAGATTGTAGACCTACACAAGGCTGGAATGGGCTACAAGACCATCGCCAAGCAATCCTGCAGCGCCCGCAAGGTCCCCCTGCTGAAGAAAGCACATATACATGCTCGTCTGAAGTTTGCCAATGAACATCTGAATGATTCAGAGGACAACTGGGTGAAAGTGTTGTGGTCAGATGAGACCAAAATTGAGCTCTTTGGCATCAACTCAACTCGCCGTGTTTGGAGGAGGTGGAATGCTGCCTATGACCCCAAGAACACCATCCCCACCGTCAAACATGGAGGTGGAAACATGCTTTGGGGGTGTTTTTCTGCTAAGGGGACAGGACAACTTCACCGCATCAAAGGGTCGATGGACGGGGCCATGTACCGTCAAATCTCGGGTGAGAACCTCCTTTCCTCAGCCAGGGCATTGAAAATGGGTCGTGGATGGGTATTCCAGCATGACAATGACCCAAAACACACGGCCAAGGCAACAAAGGAGTGGCTCAAGAAGAAGCACATTAAGGTCCTGGAGTGGCCTAGCCAGTCTCCAGACCTTAATCCCATAGAAAATCTGTGGAGGGAGCTGAAGGTTCGAGTTGCCAAACGTCAGCCTCGAAACCCTAATGACTTGGAGAAGATCTGCAAAGAGGAGTGGGACAAAATCCCTCCTGAGATGTGTGCAAACCTGGTGGCCAACTACAAGAAACGTCTGACCTCTGTGATTGCCAACAAGGGTTTTGCCATTAAGTACTAAGTCATGTTTTGCAGAGGGGTCAAATACCTATTTCCCTCATTAAAATGCAAATCAATTTATAAAAAAAATTTACATACGTTTTTCTGGATTTTCTGTTGTTATTCTGTCTCTCACTGTTCAAATAAACCTACCATTAAAATTATAGACTGATCATTTCTTTGTCAGTGGGCAAACGTACAAAATCAGCAGGGGATCAAATACTTTTTTCCCTCACTGTAATTAATATGGATAGACATGTATGGGATGGACTATAAACCGGTCTGTCTTCTTGCAGTCAGAGGACTGTGTAGCTCTGTGATGCTGTTTGGTGGTATTGCTCAGTAAGACTTACTGGCAATGATGATGGTATGTGCCTGTACCTTCCTTCCAGTAATAAGGCTACCCACTTGTTTGTGTGTGCGTGCACAACTACACATGTACAGTTGGAGTCAGAAGTTTACATACACTTAGGTTGGAGTCATTAAAACTTGTTTTTCAACCACTCCACGAATTTCTTATTAACAAACAAGTTTTTGCAAGTTGGTTAGGACATTTACTTTGTGCATGACACAAGTAATTTTTCCAACAATTGTTTACAGACAGATTATTTCACTTATAATTCACTCTATCACAATTCCAGTGGGTCAGAAGGTTACATACATTAAGTTGACTGTGCCTTTAAACAGCTTGGAAAATTCCAGAAAATGATGTTATGGCTTTAGAAGTTTCTGATAGGCTAATTGACATACTTTGAGTCAATTGTAGGTGTACCTGTGGATGTATTTCAAGGCGTACCTTCACACTCAGTGCCTCTTTGCTTGACATCATGGGAAAATCAAAATAAAAGCCTAGACCTCAGAAAAAAATTGTAGACCTCCACAAGTCTGGTTCATCGTTGGGAGCAATTTCCAAATGCCTGAAGGTACCACGTTCATCTGTACAAACAATAGACCGCAAGTATAAACACCATCGGACCATGCAGCTGTCATACCGCTCAGGAAGGAGACGCATTCTGTCTACTAGAGATGAACGTACTTTGGTGCGAAAAGTTCAAATCAATCCCAGAACAACAGCAAAGACCTTGTGAAGATGCTGGAGGAAACGGGTACAAAGATATCTATATCCACAGTAAAACGATTCCTATATCGACATAACCTGAAAGGCCACTCAGCAAGGAAGAAGCCACAGCTCCAAAACCGCCATAAAAAAGCCAGACTACCGTTTGCAACTGCACATGGGGACAAAGATTGTACTTTTTGGAGAAATGTCCTCTGGTCTGATGAAACAAAAATGGCCGTAAAGACCATCGTTATGTTTGTAGGAAAAAGGGGGAAGCTTGCAAGCCGAAGAACACTATCCCAACCGTGAAGCACGGGGGAGGCAGCATCATGTTGTGAGGGTGCTTTGCTGCAGGAAGGACTGGTGCACTTCACAAAATAGATGGCATCATGAGGTAGGAAAATTATGTGGATATATTGAAGAAATATCTATAGACATCAGTCAGGAAGTTAAAGCTTGGTTGCAAATGGGTCTTCCAAATGGACAATGACCCCAAGCATACTTCCAAAGTAGTGGCAAAATGACTTAAGGACAACAAAGTCAAGTTATTGGAGTGGCCACCACAATGCCCTGACATGTGTGCGAGCAAGGAGGCCTACAAACCTGACTCAGTTACACCAGCTCTGTCAGGAGGAATGGGTCAAAATTCACCCAACTTATTGTGGGAAGCTTGTGGAAGGCTATCCTAAAAGTTTGACCCAAGTTAAACAATTTCAAGGCAATGCTACCAAATACTAATTGAGTGTATGTAAACTTCTGACTCTCTGGGAATGTGATGAAAGAAAGCATTGACCATTAATAAACTCAGCAAAAAAAGAAACGTCTCTATTTCAGGACCCTGTCTTTCAAAATAATTCCTAAAAATCCAAATAACTTCACAGATCTTCATTGTAAAGGGTTTAAACACTGTTTCCCATGCTTGTTCAATAAACCATAAACAATTAATGAACATGCACATGTGGAACGGTTGGCAATTAAAGTCACAGTTATGAAAACTTAGGACACTAAAGAGGCATTTTTACTGACTCTGAAAAACACCCAAAGAAAGATTTCCAGGGTCCCTGCTCATCTGCGTGAACGTGCCTTAAGCATGCTGCAAGGAGGCTTGAGGACTGCAGATGTGGTCAGGGCAATAAATTGCAATGTCCGTACTGTGAGACGCCTAAGACAGCGCTACAGGGAGACAGGACGGACAGCTGATCATCCTCGCAGTGGTGTAAAAACACCTGCACAGGATCGGTACATCCGAACATCACACCTGCGGGACAGGTACAGGATGGCAACAACTGCCAGAGTTACACCAGGAACGCACAATCCCTCCATCAGTGCTCAGACTGACCGCAATAGGCTGAGAGAGGCTTTACTGAGGGCTTGTAGGCCTGTTGTAAGGCAGGTCCTCACCAGACATCACCGGCAACAATGTCGCATATGGGCACAAACCCACCGTCGCTGGACCAGACAGGACTGGCAAAAAATGCTCTTCACTGACGAGTTGCAGTTTTGTCTCACCAGGGGTGGTGGTCGGATTCACGTTTATCGTCGAAGGAATGAGCGTTACACCGAGGCCTGTACTCTGGAGCGGGATCGATTTGGAGGTGGAGGGTCCGTCTTGGGCGGTGTGTCACAGCATCATCGGACTGAGCTTGTTGTTATTGTAGGCAATCTCAACGCTGTGCGTTACAGGGAAGACATCCTCCTCCCTCGTGGTACTCTTCCTGCAGGCTCATCCTGACATGACCCTCCAGCATGACAATGCCACCAGCCATACTGCTCGTTCTGTGCGTGATTTCCTGCAAGACAGGAATGTCAGTGTTCTGCCATGCTCAGCGAACAGCCCGGATCTCAATCCCATTGAGCACGTCTGGGACCTGTTGGATCGGAGCATGAGGGCTAGGGCCATAACCCCCAGATATGTCCGGGAATTTTCAGGTGCCCTGGTGGAAGAGTGGGGTAACATCTCACAGCAAGAACTGGCAAATCTGCTGCAGTCCATGAGGAGGAGATGCTCTGCAGTACTTAATGCAGCTGGTGGCCACACCAGATACTGACTGTTACTTTTGATTTTGACCCCCCCTTTGTTCAGGGACACATTATTCCATGTCTGTGGAACTTGTTCAGTTTATGTCTCAGTTGTTGAATCTTGTTATGTTCATTCAAATTTTTACACATGTTAAGTTGAGAATAAACACAGTTGACTGTGAGAGGATGTTTCTTTTTTTGCTGAGTTTAGTTTATATGGGATAGTTTCTGTCAAAATAAAGTGTGATTAATGACTTAAACATTATGTAATTTCAGGTAGAACTTGAGGCAGGATGTATTATTGTAAAAAAAGAAACTTTCTCACAAATGTCATGATATCCAATTGGTAGTTACATTCTTGTCCCATCGCTGCAACTCCCTACGGACCCAAGAGAGGCGAATGTCGAGAGCCATGCGTCCTCCGAAACACGACCCTGCCAAGCCGCACTGCTTTATGACACACTGCTCACTTAACCCGGAAGCCAGCCGCACCAATGTGTCAGAAGAAAAACTGTGCAACTGGCGACACGAGTTACCGTGCATACGCCCGGCCTGCCACAAGGAGTCTCTAGAGCGATGTGACAAGGACATCCCGGCCGGCCAAACCCTCCCCTAACCCGGACAACGCCCGGCCAATTGTGCGCAGTCTCAGGAGGCAGGATTTATGACCACAGATGTCAAATCTGTGATCATGGGCAAATTTATATAGAATGATAGGAATACTTACACTTACGTTCAGACAGGATTAGTTTTACTGGGGGAGGTTGGGTAATTTCATTATGTGCACAAGCACAAAACACCACATCTGTAATTTTAGTCCCATCCGAATCTGCCATGTCAGTAAATATTACAGGGCTGGAGAGTAACAATTCAAGACAAAATAACCTGCTGTTTTTTGGCAAACTCCAAGCTCCTGAGTACTAGTCCTGTGCGAATCGACATCCCTGTGTTTTGAGAGAAATGTCTGAGTTTGATAGGTGTTGCTCGCGGTTTGAGCACGAAAACAATAACTGATTGGATAAATTGCTGTTCATAGCCTATATACAGTATGAAGGACCTACATGTATCAACTTTCACAGTGAGTGCTTTTGTTTATACATTTTGTGCTGTTAGGTTCTGAAGAAACGGAGTAAAAACTCAAATGAACGACTAGAATAAGCTCAAATCAAGTTTATTCACGCACTGGGTCATACAGCTGCAAATAAGCTGGTTGAGAGAATGCCAAAAGAAATTCAAGGCACACCTGTTAATTGAAATGCATTCCAGATGACTACCTCATGAAGCTGGTTGAGAGAATGCAAAGGGTGGCTACTTTTAAGAATCTCAAATAAACAAATCAAAATATGTTTTATAACACTTTTTTGGTTACCACATAATTCCATTTGTGTTATTTGTACATTACAATGTAGAAAATAGTAAAACTAATGAAAAATCATGGAATGAGGTGGAATGAGTGTCCAAACTTTTGACTGGTACTGTATATACATTTATTTTGGGGGAGAGGGGGCTTGCCTGTTTTGCATGTTATTTTAGCATTAATACGTGTCACATATCAGTTTGCAAACAATGTAGAGTGCGTTAATAAAGCTGCATTTTTGCTTTCTTGAGTAAGGCAGCTCCATGTTTCAGGTGTTTCAGCCTATCTCAGTGCTTTCTGTGGTGGTGGGGTAGCCAGCAGGAAATACAGAGCGTAGGTGTGGTAATGTTCTCTAGTTGCGCCGTTATTGGCTCAGTGTTATGTCACTCATTAAATTATAAAATTCACGCCCCTTCGGTGCTACCGGAGAGTTACATTAGAAGTGCCCATCCAAGAAGGTTTAAGGTCATTGGCCACAGATATAATGACGTCAAATCATGTTATATCTACAGTAGCTTTGATTGGACTGATCATGTCAACATCATACTTTCAAAATCTTAGCTAGCAGTCATCATCATGAATCAAGTCCACAATCTACTGGCAAAAGCTTTTTAATCCTTGTCATATGAAAATAAATAATGAAGAGATGACTAGAAAAGGCTGAAACCAAGTTTATTCATAAAGCTGCAAAGACGAGGTATGATTACACAAGCGCATATATTTATAACATTCTAATAGGCGGGGTCAACTCAACTCCTTACACATTTACACAGCCAATAGTGTACATCTCTGTTGCTAGGCAGGAACTTAATTGGTACATCTCACTGGTGTAGTCATAGCCCTGCCTGATACTAGAACCTTTGTGGGCAAGGAAGTGTATGTGTGAGATAGGACTGTAGTAAGAGAGTAGTTGTGGTGGGCCTCTCTGGCCACCCTCCCAGAGGTTTCTTCTCACTTCATCTGTTGTCTTGACCTCAAGACTCATTACTCACTCCTCCCTAGTGCCGCAGCTGGCCTGCCTTATCAGAAACTAACTATCGCCCTTCACCTCCCTCCTTAGAAAAATGGAACAGAATATGTGTATATGTAAAGTAATCAATAAGTTATAGTATGGTAACATGAAGTATATTTCAAGCTAGAATCCAAGTGGGAATTAATTGAAAACCGCCAAATGCATCATAAAACAAATATTGCGCCTATTTAATGCAAACCTTTCAATCAAATAAAATCAAATTTATTTATAAAGCCCTTCTTACATCAGCTGATGTCACAGAGTGCTGTACAGAAACCCAGCCTAAAACCCCAAACAGCAAGCAATGCAGGTGTATAAGCACGGTGGCTAGGAAAAACTGGGAGGCCTCGGCGTCTCAGACCCCGTGACGGGAGGAGTAGAGACCAGAGAAGGCTCGGCCTCTGACTCCGACCCGCTGCTTAATGGGGAGAACCGGTTTCAAGTTTCTGTCGGCTGAATGAGCGACACCGGTTGAGCATTGCTACAGCATTTCCTTCCAGAAGCCATGGAAAAATGGTCCGGCTGCGGGGACTGTGCGAGGGGATTTATACTACTATCTGTACTTACTGGTGGCACAGACGCTGTTTCATCCTTTCCTACACTTAAATTACCCTTGACTAACGATTGCGTCAGAAGCTGGGCTTGCAGCACAGCTATCCTCGCCCTAAGGCGATCGTTCTCCTGTATAGTATGTTACTACTTAGCTTCGGCTGGTGGCGGTCCTGACAACACGTCCAGATAAAGCATCCAGAGTGACAAAGTTGAATGAAAAAAAAAGTTGAGCGATGGAAAAACAAAAAATATAGACGGTAATTAAAAAGTAAAACCCGTAAAGTTGGCAGGTAACAAAGTTAGGTTAGCAACAGAACGCACAGCAGCACGTAAACAAGTCTGTTAGTTGTGACCAGAAGTGTCTAATGACCTGAAAGACAGACTCCAGTGTAAAAACGAATGAGGGGGTCAATGTAAATAGTCCGGAGGCCTTTTGATTTATTGTTCAGCAGTCTTATGGCTTGGGGGTACAAGCTGTTAAGGAGCCTTTTGGTCCTAGACTTGGTGCTCTGGTACCGCTTGCCGTGCGGTATCAGAAAGAACAGAAATTACTTGGGTGACTAGAGTCTGACAATTTTGTGGGCTTTCCTCTGACACCGCCTAGTTTATAGGTCCTGGATGGAAAGAAGCTTGGCCCCAGTGAGGTACTGGGCCATACGCACTACCCTCTGTAGCGTCAATGCAGACGCAAAATAACTAAATGTAATGGAAAAAAATGGCGCCGGAGAAAATGGCAGCAGTTTTACAGGCACCCAACCAATTGTGCTAAAATGTGTTTTTTTTTCGTTCGCGTTATTTGTAACTTATTCTGTAAGTAATGTTTCTGCAACCGTATCTTACGGCAAAAAGGAGCTGTTGGATATCAGGATACCGATCACTCACCTCGGATTAGACAAAGATTTTTTCTTCAACAAGCAAGACGCACATAACTTTCTCCAAACACCCAGTAGGGCTAACATCCCAGTTATCTTCAAGAGAAGGAGACGCAGATACAGAGGACACAGAGCCGGATGCCTCGTGAGGACCCGCCGAAGGCGAGTGGGAAAGCTGCCGTTACTGTCAATATTCCTCGCCAACGTGCAATCATTGGACAATAAACTAGATGAGGTACGATCACGAATATCCTACCAACGGGACATCAAAAACTGTAATATCCTATGTTTCACGGAATCGTGGCTGAATGACGACATGGATATTCAGCTAGCGGGATATACACTGCACCGGCAAGATAGAAAAGCACACTCCGGTAAGACAAGGGGGGGGGGGTGGTCTGTGCATATTTGTAAACAACAGCTGGTGCACGAAATCTAAGGAAGTCTCTAGATTTTGTTCGCCTGAAGTAGAGTATATTGTGATAAATTGCAGGCCACACTACTTGCCTTCAGAGTTTTCAGCTACACTTTTCGTTGCGGTTTACTTACCACCACAGACAGATGCTGACACTAAGACCTCACTCAGTCAGCTGTATAAGGAAATAAGCAAACAGGAAACCACTCACCCAGAGGGGGCGCTCCTAGTGGCCGGAGACTTTAATCTACCAAATTTCTATCAATATGTTAAATGTGCAACCAGAGGGAAAAAAATTCTAGATCACCTGTACTCCACACACAGAGACGCGTACAAAGGTCTCCCTCGCCCTCCATTTGGTAAATCCGACCACAACTCTATCCTCCTGATTCCTGCTTACAAGCAAAAATTAAAGCAGGAAGCACCAGTGACTTGGTCTATAAAAAAAGTGGTCAGATGAAGCAGATGCTAAACTACAGGACTGTTTTGATATCACAGACTGGAACATGTTCCGGGATTCTTCCGATGGCATTGAGGAGTACACCACATCAGTCATTGGCTTTATCAAATAAGTGCATTGAGGACGTCGTCCCCACAGTGACTGTACATACCCCAACCAGAAGCCATGGATTACAGGCAACATTCGCACTGAGCTAAAGGGTAGAGCTGCCGCTTTCAAGGTGCGGGACTCTAACCCGGAAGCTTACAAGAAATCCTGCTATGCCCTGCGACGAACCCTCAAAAAGGCAAAGCATCAATGCAGGGCTAAGATTGAATCATACTACACCAGCTCCGACACTCGTCTTATGTGGCAGGGCTAGCAAACTATTACAGACTATAAAGGGAATCACTGCCACGAGCTGCAGAGTGACACGAGCCTACCAGACAAGCTAAATCACTTCTATGCTCGCTTCGAGGCAAGCATCACGGAGGCATGCATGAGAGCATCAGCTGTTCCGGATGACTGTGTGATCACGCTCTCCGTAGCTGACGTGAGTAAGACCTTTTAAACAGGTCAACATACACAAGGCTGCGGGGCCAGACGGATTACCAGGACATGTGCTCCGGGCATGTGCTGACCAACTGGCAGGTGTCTTCACTGACATTTTCAACATGTCCCTGATTGAGTCTGTAATACCAACATGTTTCAAGCAGACCACCATAGTCGCTGTGCCCAAGAACACATAGGCAACCTGCCTAAATGACTACAGACCCGTAGCACTCACGTCCGTAGCCATGAAGTGCTTTGAAAGGCTGGTCATGGCTCACATCAACACCATTATCCCAGAAACCCTAGACCCACTCCAATTTGCATACCGCCCGAACAGATCCACAGATGATGCAGTCTCTATTTCACTCCACACTGCCTTTTCCCACCTGGACAAAAGGAACACATGTGAGAATGCTATTCATTGACTACAGCTCAGCGTTCAACACCATAGTACCCTCAAAACTCATCACTAAGCTAAGGATCCTGGGACTAAACACCTCCCTCTGCAACTGGATCTTGGACTTCCTGACGGGCCGCCCCCAGGTGGTGAGGGAAGGTAGCAACACATCTGCCACTCTGATCCTCAGCACTGGAGCCCCCACGGGCTCCCCTGTACTCCCTGTTCACCCACGACTGCATGGCCAGGCACGACTCCAACACCATCATTAAGTTTGCAGACGACACAACAGTGGTAGGCCTGATCACCGACAACGACGAGACAGCCTATAGAGAGGAGGTCAGAGACCTGGCCGGGTGGTGCCAGAACAACCTATCCCTCAACGTAACCAAGACTAAGGAGATGATTGTGGACTACAGGAAAAGGAGGACCGAGCACGCCCCCATTCTCATCGACCGGGCTGTAGTGGAGCAGGTTAAGAGCTTCAAGTTCCTTGGTGTCCACATCAACAACAAACTAGAATGGTCCAAACACACCAAGACAGTCGTGAAGAGGGCACGACAAAGCCTATTCCCCCTCAGGAAACTAAAAAGATTTGGCATGGGTCCTGAGATCCTCAAAAGGTTCTACAGCTGCAACATCGAGAGCATCCTGGCTGGTTGCATCACTGCCTGGTACGGCAATTGCTCAGGCTCCGACCGCAAGGCACTACAGAGGGTAGTGCCTACGGCCCAGAACATCACTGGGGCTAAGCTGCCTGCCATCCAGGACCTCTACACCAGTGCTTGATGGTTTTTACGACTGCACTTGAAGAAACTTTAAAAGTTGTTGAAATTTTCCGGATTGACTAACCTTCATGTCTTAAAGTCAAGATGGACTGTCATTTCTCTTTGCTTATTTGATTTGTTCTTGCCATAATATGAACTTGGCCTTTTACCAAATAGGACTGTCTTCTGTATACCACCCCTACATTGTCACAACATAACTGATTGGCTCAAACGCAAACAAATGAACTTTTATCAAAGCACACCTGTTAATTGAAATGCATTCCAGGTGACTACCTCATGAAGCTAGTTGAGAGAATAAAGTTGTCATCAAGGCAAAGGATGGCTACTTTGAAGAATCTCAAATATAAAATATATTTTGATTTGTTTAACACTTTTTTGGTTACTACATGATTCCATATGTGCTATTTCATAGTTTTGGTGTCTTCACTATTATTCTATAATGTAAACATTTTTTTAAATAAAGAATAACCCTGTAGTGAGTAGGTGTGTACAAACTTTTGACTGGTTCTGTAAATGGTATTAATCTAACCTTGAAATCTATAATCCAATAGCTAGCTAGCTATTTAGCTATTATTTCATAGTGGCTAGCTAGCTAGCCAATTTAGCATGTGTCCCTATAATGTCAAATTGGGTTTGTTTAGCTTTCTAATTGATTAGCAGTTGCTCCACAGTGGCTATTTTTGGTAGCTAGCTAGTTAAACATGACAAACTGGCAAACTGGGTGCTCCCTCTGCTGTTTCCTGAAGTCCACGTTCAGCTCCTTTGTTTTGTTGACGTTGAGTGAGTGGTTATTTTCCTGGCACCACACTCCCAGGGCCCTCACCTTCTCCCTGAAGGCTGTCTTGTCATTGTTGGTAATCAGGCCTTCTACTGTTGCGTTGTCTGCAAACATAATGATTGAGTTGGAGGCGTGCGTGGCCACGCAGTTATGGGTGAACAGGGAGTACAGGAGGAGGCTGAGTACTCACCCTTGTGGGGCCCCAGTGTTGAGGATCAGGGAAATGGAGGTGTTGTTTCCTACCTTCATCACCTGGGGGCGGCCCGTCAGGTAGTCCAGGACTCAGTTGCACAGGGTTGGGTTCAGACCCAGGGCCCCAAGCTTGGTGATGAGCTTGGAGGGTACTATGGTTCTGGTTCTGGGTACTATGGTTCTGTTCCTCAAATAATTGAGTTAATTTTCGGTTTTCTGTTCTTTCCCCTGAACCGGTTCCAACCTTTGTGTGTGACAATGACTATTTCGTGTTAGTCATATCTTCATTGGTCACTCATCAATGCTGATGTGACAGTGGCTATCTAACCAGGAAAGAACATCTAATCGCCGTCTCTTACCATGGTAAGGACACCACCATACCCCCATTACATTCCTCTCACCAGGGAACAATGACCCTGTGATGCTATGTCAGACAAAACACAACAAACTGCAGAAAGTTGGATTATTTACCATCCTGATGACAAGATAGTTGCTTCTGTCTTAAACCTCATCCTACTGACTGTGGGCATTTTGACTGCAGAGACACATTTTATCATAGCCCAAAGGTGGTTTATTAAATTCTTCAAATTGTTCATGACTTTGTCAATCAACTTGTTCTTAACAAATCTAAATCATTGTTTAGTGTTTCTGTATCAATATGGAGACATAATAATAAGTTATCCATACCAACAGAGGGATAAGGGGGACCTTTAGCAGTGATTTTGATGAGATTGACAGATCATCTGCAGAGATCCCCATGTACTCGCCCAAGATTGTACTTTTCTATACAACGTATCGTATGACTGTGTACAAAACCAAAATGATCCTATTCTTTGGCATAAAGAAATGTTTTCATTTGAATCCAGGTTTCTCTGGAGACATAATATTATGCATATCCTCAGAGGGTGGAGTGGGACATTTTGGAGTGATCAGTGGTGATTTTAGCCTGTCAATCTTGGTGGGGCAAACTTCCCCCCCAAAATTTGGGGATGCATGCCAGCAAAGCCACTACACAACATAACACTAAACAATACATTAATTGAACTATAACGGCGACAAATGGTGCCCACAAACTGCTAGGGCTTACATAAAGCTGTCCCAACGCCAGAGTCCCAACAGCAGTCCCAACAGTTTGCCACTGTTACACCTGGCTATCAGTGGAGCCTTGTCTGGCAGCGAAACAGTTAATTCAGCCTCATTTACTGCCTTTTAAAAAAACATTGCTGATATGGCGGACTTGCTTAAACAACTTGCTACTGACAATTGAGATGTACGAACTATGGCATAAGGGCGGATATGAGGCAATTCATAATTTTAATTAAGACATTAATGAGTGAGCTAAGACGGACGTAGTCAATCTATTTGTTCAGCACTTTTGAAATATACAGCGACAGAATTCAGAACATGGGCCATTCTTATAGTATTCTCCCTCTACACCAAGTCAGAACCGTAGAATTAATAAAGGGGGCATATAAGCAGACAATGAAATCTCTTACAATATTTGATGATGACATTTCACTAAAACAGGCTATGGGCTACATGTGAACCACGAAGTCAGAACAGTACTGTAGGTGAAATTATGAATGGAAAAGGGACCAAATTATTAGGGTGAGGCACATGGGCTACTAACAGTTTACTACTCAGCATACACTTAGTATTACTTTCTTAGCAACAGTATAAATATCTCCCTGGCATATTACATAATTTATGCAGCAGCATACAAGACATTTTTGGACTCACCTTGTTGTGACAACTGGGAACTCTGAAAAAAACAAGGTTGAATCATGACCTTAGTGATCTTCAGGTCGGAGCTCTAGAAAGAGGCCTGAGTTCCCGACTTGGAATTCCGAGTTGGATGACCATTCTAAACATATTTTCCCAGTCGAAGCTTCGATTTGGTCTGTATTTGAGCTATAGCTACATGGGGTGTGTAAAATTAATCCTTAGGTTGGTAGGAACCAATCTAGCCTATTGCCAATGGCATCTGATGATGTATGACTTAATGGCAACATCGAATGTCCACCGAGTGACTATATCTTTGCAAATCAAAAATATTACGCTCCGTAGGCATCCATTACATTGTGAACATATTTCATCGCTTCAGCATAAAAGATCGCTTCTCCAGGGTGAAAAAAAATGTAAAAATGAAGAATATCGAACAGGAAGCTAAAAAAAGGCAGCTATGAATAAGTATACCGACATAGAAGCTTTTAACAAATATCCCGGACTCTGATCAGGGGAGCGATTTGGACATAGAGGATTTCGTCTCTGCCGACAAAGATTGCTTTCTAGAAGGATTGAATCCACTTTTAGATCTGTAACTAAGTTATTTTCATGACTTTATATAGCTCATTTACTATATTTATTTCATTTTTTAAATAAGTTGTCTGCTTTTTGTACATTGGATTTAGTTTACATAGGTCTATGTAACATTTCATTTCAATGTTATATAATTCCAAAATAGGTATTGTCTGTGTTTCATATTAGTTCACTGTTTGCTGTTCAAATTTTCATCCTTGTAACTTTGGAGAGGACACAAAACTCTCATGGCCATTGTTTATTTGTGGTTTTCACTTCTGCCTTTGTCTCCAAAGTGTTACTGTTTGCATTGTGTGGGTGCTTCACACCTTCTATGTGAGTCACTGTACAGATAATGTTTAGGCTTGGTGTTTTTACTTTACAGTAATGTTGTTTTGTAAATGTAGTCTTCCAACAATATATCCCTTTATTTATTTATTTATTATCCCAATATATCCCCCAGCCGGTCAAGGTCTGCACCCCCCACTGCTGTGTCAATCACTCAGCTGATGGTTCTACATCCACTTTTCATAGACCTCTTGAAAAAGGAAATAGGGGCTTGTGGCACCATTCATTCTAACAGAATCGGTTTCCCCAAGACCAAGGTAAACGACATGACAAAGACAAAGTTCTTTCTGGAAACCGATTCTGTTAACACGAATGGTGTTCAAGCCCCTATGAAAAGTGGATGTAGATACATCAGATGAGTTGGATCAGAACTAACATGCTGCTTTGTGAGGGAGTAACCATGCTCATCACACAGCATAAGGCATTCAACAACAACCATGTCTCAAGGAGGGTGAAAAGGGAAGAATGTCCCCATTCCTTGGAAGTAAAACAAACACGAATGCAATTTGTAAATAGTTCAGCTTATTTCTGTTTTTGCACCTTTTTAAGTGAAGGACATGTGTATAAGTTTGTGTTTAATAAGACATTTTATATATTTTTTATGTATATCTGTTGCTTTTACGCTGTTTTTGTAAACAGTTAATTTGTATGTGAGATCAATACATTGGATATGCCTAGGCTGAACATTCAGGCACTTTGGAGAGGTTGAAAAAACACTTGGATATCCCCTGTACGTCCCCCGACACATCACAATGTTTGAGTGAGGTTGATATGGTAGAAATTGTCTTCTCTTTTTATACTTAACAAATAGCATTTAGGTATTGCAAATATGTAATAGCACTGGAATTATCTAATTTACAGACATATGCCACTGTGGAGAAGTTTAGGGACACTTGGAAACATCCCGTGACCACACCTAACACCACTTGCTAAAACATCTCCCCATTTCTAGTTGTTAGGTCTATCAATCCAAAAACATGTCTGATATTGTTCACATGTTGTGGAAGCCATCTGATGTTTTTCCAGCTCTATGAATCAATAATTCACTTATAGCTTGTCAAGAAAAGATTACTTTCAAAATAATAAAAATAATACATTTATTTTGTGTGTGCTTGGTCTTGTGTATTCTGAACTATTGTGAATCTATCTTCTGATCATTTCCTTATATCTCCCAGATGTCTTCTTTCCAAATAAACCTAGTTTTGGCATGAATAGCAGTTACTTTTGGGTATGTCTATTTAGGCGGAAAAACAGGCACCCAAAAACTATTTAAATAATATATAGATATAATATTCTCAAAAGTTTGGGGTCACTTAGAAATTGAAAACATGCATGAAATGAGTTGCAAAATTAATAGGATATATAGTCAAGACGTTGACAAAGTTATAAATAATAATTTTGAATTGAAATAATAATTGTGTCCTTCAAACTTTGCTTTCATCAAATGATCCTCCATTTGCAGCAATTACAGCCTTTCAGACCTTTGGCATTCTAGTTGTCAATTTGTTGAGTTAATCCGAAGAGATTTCACCCCATGCTTCTTGAGGCACCTCCCACAAGTGTGATTGGCCTGATGGGCACTTCTTATATACCATACGGTCAATCTGCTCCCACAACAGCCCAATAGGGTTGAGATCCGGTGACATTGCTGGCCACTCCATTATAGACAGAATACCAGCTGACTGCTTCTTCCCTAAATAGTTATTGCATAGTTTGGAGCTGTGCTTTGGGTCATTGTCCTGTTGTAGGAGGAAATTGGCTCCAATTAAGCGCCGTCCACAGGGTATGGCATGGCGTTGCAAAATGGAGTGATAGCCTTCCTTCTTCAAGATCCCTTTTTACCCTGTACAAATCTCCCACTTTACCACCACCAAAGCAACCCCAGACCATCACATTGCCTCCACCATGCTTGACAGATTGCGTCAAGCACTCCTAGAACGTCTTTTCATTTTTTCTGCTTCTCACAAATGTTATTCTTTGTGATCCAAACACCTCAAACTTAGATTTGTCTGTCCATAACACTTTTTTTCCCAATCTTCTTCTGTCCAGTGTCTGTGTTCTTTTGCCCATCTTAATCTTTTCTTTTTATTGGCCAGTCTGAGATATGGCTTTTTCTTTGCAACTCTGCCTAGAAGGCCAGCATCCCGGAGTCACCTCTAAACTATTGACATTGAGACTGGTGTTTTGTGGGTACTATTTAGTGAAGCTGCCAGTTGAGGACTTGTGAGGTGTCTGTTTCTCAAACTAGATACTCTCATGTACTTGTCCTCTTGCTCAGTTGTGCACCGGGGCTTCCCACTCCTCTTTCTATTCTGGTTAGAGACATTTTGCACTGTTCTGTGAAGGGAGTAGTACACAGTGTTGTACGAGATCTTCAGTTTCTTGGCAATTTCTCGCATGGAATTGCCTTCATTTCTCAGAACAAGAACAGACTGACGAGTTTCAGAAGAAAGTTCTTTGTTTCTGGCCATTTTGAGCCTGTAATCAAACCCACAAATGCTGATGCTCCAGAGACTCAACTAGTCTAAATAAGGGCAGTTTTATTTCTTCTTTAATCAGGACAATCAATCAATCAATCAATCAATCAATCAAATGTATTTATAAAGCCCTTCTTACATCAGCTGATGTCACAGAGTGCTGTACAGAAACCCAGCCTAAAACCCCAAACAGCAAGCAATGCAGGTGTAGAAGCACGGTGGTTAGGAAAAACTCCCTAGAAAGGCCAGAACCTAGGAAGAAACCTAGAGAGGAACCAGGCTATGAGGGGTGGCCAGTCCTCTTCTGGCTGTGCCGGGTGCAGATTATAACAGAACATGGCCAAGATTTTTAAATGTTCATAGATGACCAGCAGGGTCAAATAATAATAATCACAGTGGTTGTCGAGGGTGCAACAGGTCAGCACCTCAGGAGTAAATGTCAGTTGGCTTTTCATAGCCGATCATTCAGAGTATCTCTAACGCTCCAGCTGTCCCAGCAGGTCTGGGACAGGTAGCATGTCTGGTGAACAGGTCAGGGTTCCATAGCCGCAGGCAGAACAGTTGAAATTGGAGCAGCAGCACGGCCAGGTGGACTGGGGACAGCAAGGAGTCATCAGGCCAGGTAGTCCTGAGGAATGGTCCTAAGGCTCAGGTCCTCCAAAAGAGAGAATTAGAACGAGAGCATACTTAAATTCACACAGGACACCGGATAAGAGAGGAGAAATACTCCAGATATAACAGACTGACCCTAGCCCCCAACACATAAACTACTGCAGCATAAATACTGGAGGCTGAGACAGGAGGGGTCGGGAGACTGTGGCCCCGTCCGACGATACCCCCGGACAGGGCCAAACAGGCATATAACCCCACCCACTCTGCCGAAACACAGCCCCCACACCACTAGAGGGATATCTCCAACCACCAACTTACCATCCTGAGACAAGGCCGAGTATAGCCCACAAAGATCTCCGCCACGGCACAACCCAAGGGGGGGCACCAACCCGGACAGCAAGATCACGTCAGTGACTCAACCCACTCAAGCGACGCACCCCCCTCAGGGACGGCATTGAAGAGCACCAGTAAGCCAGTGACTCAGCCCCTGTAATAGGGTTAGAGGCAGATAATCACAGTGGAGAGGGGAACCGGCCAGGCAGAGACAGCAAGGACGGTTCGTTGCTCCAGTGCCTTTCCTTTCACCTTCACACTCCTGGGCCAGACTACACTCAATCATAGGACCTACTGAAGAGATGAGTCTTCAATAAAGACTTAAAGGTTGAGACTGAGTCTGCGTCTCTCACATGGATAGGCAGACCATTCCATAAAAATGTAGCTCTATAGGAGAAAGCCCTGCCTCCAGCTGTTTGCTTAGAAATTCTAGGGACAGTAAGGAGGCCTGCATCTTGTGACCGTAGCGTACTTGAAGGTATGTACGGCAGGACCAAATCGGAAAGATAGGTAGGAGCAAGCCCATGTAATGCTTTGTAGGTTAGCAGTAAAACCTTGAAATCAGCCCTTGCCTTAACAGGAAGCCAGTGTAGAGAGGCTAGTACTAGAGTAATATGATAATTTTTTTTGTTCTAGTCAAGATTCTAGCAGCCGTGTTTAGCACTAACTGAAGTTTATTTAGTGCTTTATCCGGATAGCCGGAAAGTAAAGCATTGCAGTAGTCTAACCTAGAAGTGACAAAAGCATGGATGAACTTTTCTGCATCGTTTTTGGACAGAAAGTTTCTGATTTTTACAATGTTACATAGATGGAAAAAAGCTGTCCTTGCAACAGTCTTGATATGTTCGTCAAAAGAGAGATCAGGGTCCAGAGTAACGCCGAGGTCCTTCACAGTTTTATTTGAGACGACTGTACAACCATCAAGATTAATTGTCAGATTCAACAGAAGATCTCTTTGTTTCTTGGGACCTAGAACAAGCATCTCTGTTTTGTCCGAGTTTAAAAGTAGAACATTTGCCACCATCCACTTCCTTATGTCTGATACACAGGCTTCCAGGGAGGGTAATTTTGGGGCTTCACCATGTTTCATCGAAATGTACAGCTGTGTGTCATCCGCATAGCAGTGAAAGTTAACATTATGTTTCCGAATGACATCACCAAAAGGTAAAATGTACAGTGAGGGAAAAAAGTATTTGATCCCCTGCTGATTTTGTAAGTTTGCCCACTGACAAAGAAATTATCAGTCTATAATTTTAATGGTAAGTTTATTTGAACAGTGAGAGACAGAATAACAACAAAAAAATCCTGAAAAACGCATGTGAAAAATGTTATAAATTGATTTGCATTTTAATGAGGGAAATAAGTATTTGACCCCCCCTCAATCAGAAAGATTTCTGGCTCACAGGTGTCTTTTATACAGGTAATGAGTTGAGATTAGGAGCACACTCTTAAAGGGAGTGCTCCTAATCTCAGTTTGTTACCTGTATAAAAGACACCTGTCCACAGAAGCAATCAATCAATCAGATTCCAAACTCTCCACCATGGCCAAGACCAAAGAGCTCTCCAAGGATGTCAGGGACAAGATTGTAGACCTACACAAGGCTGGAATGGGCTACAAGACCATCGCCAAGCAGCTTGGTGAGAAGGTGACAACAGTTGGTGCGATTATTCGCAAATGGAAGAAACACAAAAGAACTGTCAATCTCCCTCGGCCTGGAGCTCCATGCAAGATCTCTCCTCGTGGAGTTGCAATGATCATGAGAACGGTGAGGAATCATCCCAGAACTACACAGGAGGATCTTGTCAATGATCTCAAGGCAGCTGGGACCATAGTCACCAAGAAAACAATTGGTAACACACCATGCCGTGAAGGACTGAAATCCTGCAGCGCCCGCAAGGTCCCCCTGCTCAAGAAAGCACATATACATGCCCGTCTGAAGTTTGCCAATGAACAGGACAACTGAGTGAATGTGTTGTGGTCAGATGAGAACAAAATGGAGCTCTTTGGCATCAACTCAACTCGCCGTGTTTGGAGGAAAAGGAATGCTGCCTATAACCCCAAGAAAACCATCCCCACCGTCAAACATGGAGGTGGAAACATTATGCTTTTGTTTTTTTTTCTGCTAAGGTGACTGGACAACTTCACCGCATCAATGGGACGATGGACGGGGCCATGTACTGTCAAATCTTGGGTGAGAACCTCAGCCAGGGCATTGAAAATGGATCTTGGATGGGTATTCCAGCATGACAATGACCCAAAACACACGGCTAAGGTAACAAAGGAGTGTCTCAAGAAGAAGCACATTAAGGTCCTGGAGTGGCCTAGCCAGTCTCCAGACCTTAATCCCCTAGAAAATCTGTGGAGGGAGCTGAAGGTTCGAGTTGCCAAACGTCAGCCTCGAAACCTTAATGACTTGGAGAAGATCTGCAAAGAGGAGTGGGACAAAATCCCTCCTGAGATGTGTGCTAACCTGGTGGCCAACTGCACAAAACAGCTGACCTCTGTGATTGCCAACAAGGGTTGTGCCTCCAAGTACTGAGTCATGTTTTGCAAAGGGGTCAAATACTTATTTCCCTCATTAAAATGCAATTCCATTTATAACATTTTTCACATGCGTTTTTCTGGATTTTTTTTTTGTTGTTATTCTGTCTCTCACTGTTCAAATACACCTACCATTAAAGTTATAGACTGATCATTTTTTTGTCAGTGGGCAAACGTACAAAATCAGCAGGGGATCAAATACTTTTTTTCCCTCACTGTATAGTGAAAACAATAGTCGTCCTAAAATGGAGCCTTGAGGAACACCGAAATTTACAGTTGATTTGTCAGAGGACTATACTGTAGTTAGTGTGGGGTTTCACACTGACACTGCCTGGCATCTCATTTGTGTTACAGCCACAAATGACACATTCTCACTGCTGTGACCATTTGAAAGTTCCACCTT
This sequence comes from Brachymystax lenok tsinlingensis, assembly GCA_030435695.1. NCBI lineage: Eukaryota > Metazoa > Chordata > Actinopteri > Salmoniformes > Salmonidae > Brachymystax > Brachymystax lenok. The sequence continues at coordinate 30,493,059 of CM059787.1, forward strand.
GGTTAGGGGTTTGACTATGCATAATGAGTTGATGGAGGTGTTAGATTATGCCATACTGTGTCAATATTTGAAGAAAATAATGAAAAAACGATCAGAATATTTATTGTGTGAAATATTTGCCAACATGAAAAGGATTAAAAGATTACAACATTACTTGTAGTAAAATACAAATCTGAAAAAAACATGTTTTACAAATACATATACACAGTGTACAAAACATTAAGAACCCCTTAATATTGAGTTGCGCCCCACAAACCAATGAGCCTGGCACCTACTACCATACCCCGTTCAAAGGCACTTAAATCATGCCCATTCACCCTCTGAATGGCACACATACACAATCCATGTCTCAAGGCTTAAAAATCCTTCTATATTTAACTGTCTCCTCCTCTTCATCTACACTGATTTAAGTGGATTTCAAAGGGACCAGAGCTTTCACCTGAATTCACCTGGTCAGTAATTTTTTATGTTTTGTACACTCAGTGTATATAAAAACATTCACATTTTCATAATAAAACCTTTATTTTACATTTTATTTGTAATTGTTCCTCCTAAAAACAGTATGGCTCACAATTCTCAACAATTCACCCACAAAATGTACCTTTGCTGTCTAGGTGGTAAACTTGTATAGTTTCGTGACTGTTATTATAGTTTTGTGACTGTTATTAAACTTAAAAATATATATATATTTCAATGCTACTTCATGTTCAAAACAAATCCCAGAGATGAAGGCACAAGAATACTCCACTTTGGATAATAACTTTTCACTCCAGTGCATAAGCTTCAAAGGATAAAACACAGAATATTAAAAGACTAAATTCATATTCTGTAGTATTTTAAAAGTGCTACAATGTCCTTTGAACTTTGTCTTATAACTGAAACAGTACTCTAAATACATGTCTATTTGTTATGTGTCAGGGCATTTCTCTATACAATATTCTATGTACAGTAATGCGTGCTTTTCCAAGCGTCCAATGTCAACATTGACATGTTACATCTTTCGTCCAGAGTGCATCATGTTTTCTGTTAATAAGCAGGATTGTTGGCTTGATGTTGCATTCTGTTCACGAGGAGCTTGAGATGAGCCTCTTTAACTTCATGAACTCCTCAGGTGTCAGTGGTATCAGAGAGGAAGATGAGGGGTCCACCATCAAAGCCATCCTAGAGTTTTCCACCATTCCCTGGGATATGTCTGGACTACAGGCTAGGGATGTGGGGCCTACATCATCCTGCTCCAGAGCCTGACTGCTGGGGTGGATCTTCAAGGGGATTGGCTGGGCTCTGTCCCATAGATCATGGGGGTGCATGGGGTTTGGGTGGTAGGGCCTCCTGGGGTTCTCCTGTTTCTCCCAGGGGTACATGTCCCTGCTGGCCAGGTTACGTAGGATGCTCCCTGACAGCTGAGCCTTGTAGCTGGAGATCTGGTAGGGCGCCATGGGGTGGCGGTGACTGGAAGTAGGGGAGGTGGTGGTGGGGCTAGGCAGGTTCCTGTACCTCTCCAGGCTCCTCTCCCTCAGATACCCAGAGCTTATGTCCTGGTCTCTGTGAGGGCTGTGGAAGACCTGGTCAGCATGGTTCGCCATGGTGGGGGAGGTGTCTGTTCTGGTCTGTGTCCTCTCCCTTGGCCCTGGGGTCTGGCCCAGGGTTTGACCTGGTGGTGTTGGACCCTGCAGAGATGGAGCCCCAGGCCGGGAACCAGCAGGCCCACACAGCAGGCCTCCTTTTATCCAGTCTTGGAGCAGCGCAAGCGGGATCTGGATCTCCATCCTTCCCCCTGGCTCTCTGGGGGGACTGGGGAGAGCGCAGCTGAGATTGAGAGGCCCCGGACTGTGCTTGGGGCTTTCTCCCCTCCACTCCCCCCTGGGCCAATCTGGGTATTCTCTCTTCAGGGGTCTAGGGACGTGGACCATGGAGGGGGCGCTGGCCTTGTGACTCTGCAGTGGAGAGGGGACGGAGGACTCCGTCTTCATGTCTGGGCTGGTGGCTGGGGTGGGGCTGCAGGAGGAACCGCCAGAGGAGGAGGAGGAAGTGAGGTCGATGACATAGCCATCTCTGGTCGCCATGGGGTAGAGGTAGGATCTCTCGGGGGGATGACTTCCCCTCCGGCGTCTCACAGCCCTCATCTTTAGCCATCTCCTTGGTGGGGTAAAGCGGTGAGGGCGTATTCAAAAACTTTGGGGATTTGTTGGAGGGAGGAGGGGCAAAGGACGAAGCAGGCTGACCGCCTGACTCTAGGCAAGCTTTCTTGCAACTGAGGTTGAGTGGCTCAGTCCAGTCTGAGGAGCACTTGTACCGGTTGGCCAGGAGGCGCAAGCGCTCCAGAGGCTGCTTGGCCCTTTCTGTCTGCCCTTGAGGGGAGGGGAGATATGGGGGTTGGGGTCTGGGGTGGCTGCTGGGGGTCAGAAGTGGGTGGACATAGGGGGGCAGAGCAGGGTGGCCAGGGTGGGGATAGTGTGGATGGTAGTGTGCAGGCGAAGGGATGATCCTCACTCTGGAGTCTGTCAGGAAATGATGGGGGTTCTGATAGGAGAACATTCCAATAATGAGTCAGTCAATTAATTTAAATGTGTGTGTGTGCGCGCATGTGTGTCTTAGTGTGTATGGCTGTGTTTACAGAGGCAGCCCAATTCTTTTTTTTCACTAATTGGTCTTTTGACTAATCAAATCAGCTCTGATGTGATTGGTCAAAAGAACAATTAGTCTGAAAAAAAATCAGAATGCAGCCTTTGTATCTTTGTCTTCATGTGTGTACGGGCACTTGTCAGTGTGTGTGCATACATGCTTATGTGTGTGTATGTTTGCTTGTTAGTGTACCTGGGAGGTCTGGAGAGCGCCATATGTCATGCTACGTTTGGCTGTCCTGGGGCACTCCTCCTCCTCACCGAGACTACTGTAATGTAAACGCTTCTGCTGGTGCCGTGGCAGGACATCCATGTAGTTTTCTCCTCTTACGTGACACTCGTATGCCAGAAGCAGCCTACGGCAACACAAAGGCCATTTTTAGAAACTGCACCAATTAAAATATACCACGCATACACATAAATGACTTGCACACTTATGCTGTATATTCAAAATATCTGTGTCAAAGACATGCAAGCACACAGCCATGTGCACAACCGCACACGTCTACGCACACATACACGCAAGCACACAAGTTTTCTTTGACATACTTCTCATAGTGTCTACGGGTGCAGGTGGCTGCACTGGTGCTTCTGGGGTTTCCTCCCAGGATGTTGTATACTTGCTTCCACAGCTGCTGGGTCGTTACCTGGTAGAAATTCAGATTAATTTGAACATTGTATACATGTAACAAAAACATACATGAAATGTGGCCATGTTACAATAGTTCTAAAACTGGTGAGAGGGTGATAAGGAAAGTTTACTTTAAATACAACTTTACAGGATTTTCTGTTAACTCTGGGGTTTGACTTGTAATATGAATTTCTCACACCTATTTTAATCAAAAAACTGAAACCTAATACGTGTTGGAAATGATTGATATTATTTTACCTGGAGGTAGCCGCCAAAGCTTTTCACAATCTTGTACATCATGAACAGATTGACTAGAAACATACAAATATACAAAATATCAGCTATACATTGTCTGAGAGATGTCAACAATTACTGTGTGTGAGTGTGCGTGCATGCACTGTTTGTGTGTGTGCATGCACTGTGTGTGTGTGTGTGCGCGCCTATGTTTCTCTGCATACAGTACACTCACTCTGTTTGAAGCCCAGGTGTGGTATTCTCTCTATGGGTGTATCTCTCTTCTTCATGTACAGATAGAGGTCTTTGAGGAAGGTCTCCTCTCCCATCTCTTTCTCCTGTTCTGAGGGACTCTCCTCCTGCGCCTGGGCCATGATGTCTGCCTGTGAACACATACACACAAGACACAACCACACCATTACCACAACGTTTACACAACACCCTGAAGAAGACAACAGCATCATGTTGTTCATGCATCATTGACGTTCATAGTTAAAATGTTTCATAATAGCCAAACAGTATTTTACAATAATTTATCACACATACACACGAGGGTCCCCAAGCAAGATTTTTAAAGCACGTTTTCTGCAGTTCCACACATTTTGCCATGGGGTTTACAAGTTTAGATAACTGATTAGACTAACTAATCAATCTAAAAAAAATTAGCTGACATGGCTATTCAGGTGATTGTTAGTGACTGACAAAACAAGAGAAAAACAACTAGTGACGGACAACCAAATTTCAAACTTTCAGCTTGGGTATTCTACTATTCTAACTCTCAACAGCAAGTAGAGACCCCGACTGAGTTCCTTTGGGTCGGGGAGCGACTGCTCATGTCGCTTAAGCCCGGATCCGGCTGTGCACATACTTTACACAATGTATTTACAACGCACATAAAACATATTTGACCGCTGCTTGACTGCAAATCAAACAATGAGTTTGACTGATGAACGGACAAATAAAACGACATGTTTGACTACTGTATGCATTTCAACCGGTCTTTAAGGGCCCACAGTCTCTTGATTGACTGCCAATCGGTGTTCCCAAATATAACGAATTGATGATGATGACTAATGTTGTTTGACTGATCACGGTTAAATCCGTTGTTTGACTGATCACTCAACCATGTTTGTCCCTGGCACAGTGGTACCAGTGTCAACACCCAGGCTGTCACAATCGGCAAACATGCCACTGAGCTGACTGTGGTCACGGCATAGATCAGAGGCTTGATCAATGCAGTCAGTGTTTCCTATACTTTTACTTAACTGTTGTGTATTGCTTTCTATTGGTGAGGACAGACCAATCATAGACTAGGGGTGCATTCAGTGAGGTGAAGCATTCACAACATTGCAGATAGAAATCCAACAAATAAACCCAATATTATTCCCTATTTTTCTTACTGGTAAATCATGTTATACACAATACTTTTCTATCCAAATGTTGTGTAACTTTGCACCCTCCTGAAAAGACCCCTGAATAAGTGCCAGATGTGCCCTGCCGTGCTAGGAGAGTGGAGAAGAGTCAGAGACGGAATATGGCACAGTCTCACACTTTGTCCTGTGAGACGTGTACATATCTTTGGGCTACTTTATTGCTCAACATTTCATTGAGATCCAATATATAGTATAGAATATATATTTTAAATATGTGGCTGTCATGTTTTTCATATGCTGTTTCAGGCGTTGATGAATCTACTATAAATCTCTCAGAGATCTGTCTTGTATATTTGTATTTGGTCCTTCATTGGCTACTTCATATGTGAATTAAAAGTTAAAATATTGTGCTTGTTTTATTATTTCATTAAAGTTTATGTTATTATCTATGCATAGTCACTTTAATAACTCAACCTACATGTACATATTACCTCAATTACCTTGACTAACAGGTGCCCTCGCACATTGACTCTGTACCGGGAACCCCTGTAGCATTTCACTGTAAGGTCTACACCTGTTGTATTCGGTGTATGTGACAAATAACATTTGATTTGATGACAAATATTTCTATTTAACTCTGTGTTCATGAATACAACCACAAACAGCTATTTGTTTTTGAGACACCACAAAGTTTGCAAGAAATCTAGAGCGACACCATCACTCCATGTGTGTTGACATACCAATGACTGGTTGAGCTATGGATTGCGAATCAAATGAAATAATATAAATATGAATTTCATATTATAGAAGAAAAAAAAAATCTAATAGTATCAGCGTAGAGGATACATGCCATTGGCTACACATTTCTGTTACAGAAGTTATGTGGATTGTGACACCAGCTACTTCAATAGTAGTCTCCTTAGGCAGATGGGTTGTCTCCCACAATGTGAACAGCCTTCCAGCATACGTTGTTCTGTTACACAGTGCTGTTGCCCTAGATCTGGGTTTTCCAAAACGACTTCAATAGCTACGAGAAATTCAATGCGAAGACGTGAACCACATTTGACCACATTATTTAAAAACCTGTAAAGAAAAAAAATTGGCTTTCAATAGGGAAAATAGTTTCTTCCACTTCGGGAATTTTATCCAAATTGAATTCCATATCCCCGTTGTGGCCCCTGTATTGAATAATTGTATGACATTTAATGGAAATTTGACCCTAAATCACACAAGAATATGGGGATACCGTCAGTACCAAGAGTATTATCAGTAGCTCCAACATTTGACCACATCAGTGCCTCCTCTCAGCTATGAAGACTTAGGAATTTTGAAGAAACCAAGATGATATAAGAACCACCAACCAAGCTGTAAGAGTATTTAGTGGTGGTGCTCACCTGTGATTTCAGAGACCGAATAGAGGTGGCTAGGTCTCAGTCTCAGGCCTCCACACCAGGCTGCAGCACATCCACAGGCTCTATAGATCAGTGTTTTATATCTGCAGATTGGTAGCTACAATACAGTCTCCACTCCTGTCACTGTAGTCTTCTCCCGTTTTCCACAGTCAAAACACTATTGTCACCTCTCCCTGTCACACACACATACTAACACACACCTGTCCTGTGCCACTGAATGACACCAAGGTCCAACGCTCTCGGGGAGGGGAATACCTAGAGTTCTTCCTGCTATGTGTTGTAAGTCAGACCAGTCCAACCTGTTCATGGTAGCATGCCAAAGGCTCGGCATCAGAAAAGTCCACAGAATTAGGTAGACATTTTTAAAAGAATTGCTAAGAGAAAAGGTCTTTTGTTCACCATTGGTGATGATGACAGCCATTTACTCATGCATAATTATTATTCGTTTTTTCGTCAATGCCTTTTTCCTGTGTTGATGATGCCTACGTTAGTAGATGGTTAAATGTAAACAGATTTTAGGCAAGTATGTGGCCCTTTGCCCAGTAGAAACCAGAACTAACATCAAATCAACGTTTATTTGTCAAGTGCGCTGAATACAACAGGTGTAGGCCTTACAGTGAAATGCTTACTTACAAGCCCTAACCAACAGGGCAATTTTTAAGTAAAAAAATAGGTATTAGGTGAACAATAGATAAGTAAGGGAAAAAAAACAGTAAAAAGACGGTGAATAATTTTTTTTAACCAGCCAGTTGAGAACAAGTTCTCATTTACAACTGTGACCTGGCCAAGGTAAAGCAAAGCAGTGCGACAAAAACAACAACACAGAGTTACACAAACAAATGTACAGTCAATAACACAATAGAAAAATATATGTACAGTGTGTGCAAATGTAGAAGAGTAGGGAGGTAAGGCAATAAATAGGCCATGGAGGCAAAATAATTACAATTTAGCATTAACTTCTTAGGTGACGGCTCCTGAGGTGACGGTTTTGGAGAGTCTGGCATGCCCAAAGTAAAATGCCTCCCACTCATGCCCAGAAAATAGGATATGCACATAGTTAGTACTATTGGATAGGAAACACTCTGAAGTTTCTAAAAGTGTTAACATAATGCCTGTGAATGTAACATAACAGATATAGCAGGCGAAAACCCGAGAAAAATCCATCCGGAATTACTGTTTTTTGTCACATTGGCTCTGTTTGACAGTCTCCCTATTTATTTCAAAGGCAAGCAGCTCTGAGATTTCAGTACCTATGGCTTCCACTAGATGTCAACACTCTCTATACAAAACCAGGAAACGTTAGCCCTGACCAGAACGGATAGGGAGAGAATATGGTCCAGGGAGCTCAGATGTCAACAAGCTTTTGCAGGCGCGCAACCAAGTGCGCGCTCCACAGTTTTTTCCTTTCTTATCGTTCAGGCTACAATCCGGTTGAAATATTATAGTAAATATACATAAAAGAATATCTAAGGAAACATTAAAAATGATGTTTGATTTGTTTGTAGAAATATGATAGGTATAATTTCAACGCAATCTCTTCACGGTTCTATGGGCGACTCGACGGTGGATTTTATGAACATAACGCGCCAACCAAACGGAGATTTATGGATACAATAAATGACTTTTTCTAACCAAAGAAGCATGGATTGTCTAAGTTGGACACTTGGGAAGCCCTCAGCAGAAGTTCATCAAAGGTAATCGATTTTATATTAGCGATTTTATGCGTTTTGTGAGACCCGGGTTGGGTTATGGATTTATGCTAATGCATAAATATTAGAGGTGCTACCCTCAAACAATCAAATGTTGTGCTTTCGCTGTAAAGCCTTTTTGACATCTGACAACGCTGTGATATTGCCAAGAGTCAGAGCTTTTGATGGCTATGAAACACTTGTATATTGATACATTTTTAATAATTCAACTTTTGGATTTTGAATTTGGCGCTTTACATTTCACCAGGTAGTGTCGGGAGTGGGGTGCTGCTCCGTAAGAGGTTTTAACACTGGAGTGATAGATGAGCAGATGATGGTGTGCAAGTAGAGATACTAGGGGTGCAAAAGAGCAAGAGGATAAGTAACAACATGGGGATGAGGTAGTTAGGTGTGCTATTTACAGATGGGCTGTGTACAGGTGCTGTGATTGGTGAGCTGCTCTGACAGCTGATGCTTAAAGTTAGAGAGGGAGAAAATAGCCTCCAACTTCAGTGATTTTTGCAATTCGTTCCAGTCACTGGCAGCAGAGAACTGGAAGGAAAGGCGTCCAAAGGAAGTGTTGGCTTTGGGGGTGACCAGTGAAATATACCTGCTGGAGCGCGCGTGCTACGGGTGGGTGTTGCTTTGGTGACCAGTGAGCTGAGATAAGGCGGGGCTTTACCTAGCATAGACTTATAGATGACCTAGAGCCAGTGGGTTTAGCGACGAATATGTAGTGAGGGCCAGCCAACGAGAGCATACAGGTCGCAGTGTTGGGTAGTATATGGGGCATCCAATTTGCTGAGTAGAGTTTGGAGGCTATTTTGTAAATGACATCGCCAAAGTCAAGGATCGGTAGGATAGTCAGTTTTACGAGGGTATGTTTGGCAGCATGAGTGAAGGAGGATTTGTTGCGAAATAGAAAGCCGATTCTATATTTAATTTAGGATTGGAGATGCTTGATGTGAGTCTGGAAGGAGAGTTTACAGTCTAACCAGACACCTAGGTATTTGTAGTTGTCCACATATTCTAAGTCAAAACCGTCCAGAGTAGTGATGCTAGTTGGGCGGGAGGGTGCGGGCAGCAATCGGTTGAAGAGCATGCACTGAGTTTTACTTGCATTGAAAGCCGTTGGAGGCCTCGGAAGGAGTGTTGTATGGCATTGAAGCTCGTTTGGAGGTTTGTTAGCACAGTGTCCAAAGAAGGGCCAGATGTATACAGAATAATGTCGTCTGCGTAGAAGTGGATCAGAGAATCACCAGCAGCAAGAGCGACATCGTTCATATATACAGAGAAAAGTGTCGGCCCGAGAATTGAGCCCTTTGGCACCCCCATAGAGACTGCCAGAGGTCCGGACAACAGGCCCTCCGATATGACACACTGAACTCTATCTGAGAAGTAATTGGTGAACCAGGCGAGGCAGTCATTTGAGAAGCCAAGGCTATTGAGTCTGCCGATAAGAATGCGGTGATTGACAGAGTCAAAAGCCTTGGCCAGGTCGATGAAGACGGCTGCACAGTACTGTCTTTTATCAATGGCGGTTATGATATCGTTTAGGACATTGAGCGTGGCTGAGGTGCACCCATGACCAGCTCGGAAACCAGTTGGATAGGGGAGAAGGTACGGTGGAAATTCAAAATGGTCGGTGATCTGTTTGTTAAAACTTCTTAAGTTTAGGCGTCCCAACTTCCGGTGGAACTGGAAGGCGCACAATTCAAATAAATAATCATAAAATTAGTGTCTTATATCGGTTGAAAGTTAAAACTATTGTTAATCTAACTGCACTGTCTGATTTACAGTAGCTATTACAGCAAAAGCATGCCATGCGATTGTTTGAGGACGGTGCCTCACATCAAAATATTTTTCAACCGGCACAGGTTTCATAAATTCACAAATAGCGATTAAATATTCACATACTTTTTGAAAATCTTCCTCTGATTTGTCATCCAAAGGGTCCCAGCTATAACATGTAGTGTTCTTTTGTTAGATAAAATCCTTCTTTATATCCCAAAAAGTCTGTTTAGTTGGCGCCATCGATTTGAGTAATCCACTCATTCAACATGCAAAGAAAGGAGTCCGAAAATCTACCCCTAAACTTTGTTTCAACAAGTCAAAATATGTTTCTATTTATTCCTCAGATACCCTAAAATGTAATCAAACTATAATATTTCTTATGGAAAGAAGTACGTTCAATAGGAAACCGATTTTAGCAGGTGTGTCTTGTCTTCTTGGCCTGCGCAAACACGGATTTCCAAGACTGTGTCGCTGGACTAAAACTGGTATTTCTTATTCGTTATTCAAGTTACAAGCCTGAAACCTTGAACATATACTGCTGACACCCAGTGGAAGCCATAGGAATTGCATCCTGGGAGGTAGAATTGAGAATGCCCTTATAGTGGCAATTGGAAGAGCATGGTCTAATTCTGGTTGGTTTTTCTTTGTATTTTCTCCTACCATATCTATTGTGTTATACTCTCCTACATTATTTTAACATTTCCACAAACTTCAAAGTTTTTTCTTTCCAATGGTACCAATTATATGCATATCCTGGCTTCAGGGCCTGATAACAGGTAGTTTACTTTGGGCACGTCATTCATACAGGAAGTGGAGAGAAAAAGGGGCCTTCGAAGATTTTAGAAAGGCAGGGCAGGATGGATATAGGTCTATAACAGTTTGGGTCAAGAGTGTCTCCCCCTTTGAAGAGGGGGATGACTGCGGCAGCTTTCCAATCTTTGGGGATCTCAAACGATACCAAATAATAACAGTAGCGAGGCTATATACAGTAGCGAGGCTATAACAGTAGCGAGGCTATACACAGGCTCGGTTAGTCCGGTTAATTGAGGTAGTATGTACATGTAGGTATGGTTAAAGTGACTATGCATATTTGATAAACAGAGAGTAGCAGTAGCTTAAAAGAGGGGTTGGCGGGACACAATGTAGATAGTCCAGGTAGCCAATGAGTGGGGGCACTGGTTAGTCGGGCTAATTGAGGTATTATGTACATGTAGGTATAGTTAAAGTGACTATGCATATATGGTAAACAGAGAGTAGCAGCAACGTAAAGAGGGGTTGGGGGACACACACACACAATGCAAATAGTCCGGGTAGCCATTTGATTACCTGTTCAGGAGTCTTATGGCTTGGGGGTAAAAGCTGTTGAGAAGCCTTTTGGTCCTAGACTTGGCGCTCCGGTACCGCTTGACATGCGGTAGTAGAGAGAACAGTCTATGACTGGGGTGGGTGGGGTCTTTGACAATTTTTAGTGCCTTCCTCTAACACCGCCTGGTGTAGAGGTCCTGGATGGCAGGCAGCTTAGCCCTAGTGATGTACTGGGCCATACGCACTACCCTCTGTAGTGCCTTCCGGTCAGAGGCTGAGCAGTTGCTGTACCAGGCAGTGATGCAACCAGTTAGGATGCTCTCGATGTTGCAGCTGTAGAACCCTCTGAGGATCTGAGGACCCATGCCAAATCTTTTTAGTTTCCTGAGGGGGAATAGGCTTTGTCATGCCCTCTTCACGACTGTCTTGGTGTGTTTGGACCATTCTAGTTTGTTGGTGATGTGGACACCAAGGAACTTGAAGCTCTCAACCTGCTCCACTACAGCCCTGTCGATGAGAATGGGGGCGTGCTTTTCCTGTAGTCCACAATCATCTCCTTAGTCTTGGTTACGTTGAGGCAACAACATGCATGCCAGTCTTTCCTGTTTGAGGGTTTGACGAGAGATTAATTGCCCCTGTTGTAGTTTTTATGAGAAGTATTACTGTAATGAAAATTCCAGATTGTCTGCATAATCAAATAACATTCAGCTCAGACACCCATACACCACAAGATGTGCCACAAGGGGTCTGTTTACAGTCCCCAAGTCCAAAACGAATTCACGGCAACGCACAGTATTATACAGAGCCATGATCGTATTGAACTCCCTTCCATCTCCAATTACTCAACAAACAGAAAAATGACCTTTAAAAAATACTAAACATCTCATGGAACGGCAGGGACTGTGAGGGTACACACACAAACACACGGACGCACTCTAACACGCATACATTTTTGTTGTTGTATTGTTTGTATTATTATATAGATTTTATTGTTTGTACAGTATGTCATTGTATTTTACATTTGTGTGACTGTCATTGTCTATCAGTGTTTTGTTACTTGTCATGTTTTGTGTTTTTGTGGACCCCAGGAAGAATAGCTGCTGCCTCTGCAAAACCTAATGGGGATCCAAATAAACAAACAAACCATTACATAATGTTGTCTGAATGTTGTCTGAAAGTTGTCTTAAAGTTGTTTAGTATTCTTTATATTTTGATTGTTAAAACACAAACCTCCATCTTAAAACAAATCATATGTCAAATGATTGGTGATTGACTATTTATTTCACGGTCCTATACGTTTTACAGGAGCCCAGCCCATATGTGATTACAAGAAATTGGTACCTTAGGGTACAGTCCGGGTACATATTGCAACATCTAACACAATCACAGTTTATAGTCACAATTCAGATACAGAATTCCTATTCATAATGTTTTACCAATATAATATATTGTCAGTGTAACAAAAATATCCTAAGCCTTAAGAATCTCTCTCAATGAAACTGTTTTGATGCAGCAAGTCTTGATTTCAGGTGGGCCTACACCAATAAAGGCAAGCAAAAGAAAGGTTCTCAACAACAATGACAAAAATCAGGAGCAGGATTTACCAAGAAAAAATTCCAAAAGGACTCATTTGAGGTAGAAAGTTGGAGCACTCAACAAAAAAATCAGAGAAGAATTTATTTTAGCTCACTTTACTCCATTGTATAGGATACAAACAGGTGACTAAGGCTCTGATGTCAAGCTGACGTCTTCCTCAGAGTGGCAACTCTTGAATTTCAATGCAATAAAAGTTTATTGTGTGACTGCCTGTTGACCAAATGTGACATACTGTAACCTGCTGTCTGAAATGCTCCTCAACCCATTCATTAAAACCAGGAATACAGGAAGTGTCACATTCTGAATGCTGTTTACCCTCATTGACATATTCTGATAAAGGAAATCTACAGTTAGATCATATGTGTCAAGATTTGTATATATTTTTTTGTATAAGTTTGATTCTTGCCATAGATCTTTAGGTATCACATTGCAAGGCTGTACACAGGTGTTGACAGCCTCATTTCCAACCATCCAACTATGAGACCAAGCGAGTGCAGCAGTGCAAATCTACAGTACATGTAGTTGAGCAAGCAATCTCAGTCAGAAGAGCGTGGTGCCAACAACACCAAGGCTCATGGGTTTGTTTCTCGCTGGAGCCACCCATACAAAAGACTTATGCACGCATGGCTGTAAATCGCATTGAATTAAAGCATCTGCTAATCAAATCAAATATGTGCCAAATAAGTTATTATTATATTATTACATTTGTGCAACCATTGTTGGAAAAATACAGAATCAAGATAAACATCACAACTTGAACGGACTACAATAGGGGACAACCAAACAATAAAGGGTAAGGGTAGCCTACGGAGGGCTTGGGTTTAAAAAATATGAAACGGAAAACAAACAATTGTTACAGGAAAATAACTTCTAAATACGAGGTTTACCGGTATTCATAAAGGTTCTCATCTCTCGTTTCATGGTGGGCATAGACACATGTAGCTTACATCATTGAGTTTTTTTTTTTAAGCAGATCCAAAGAAGTATACAGGCACCAAATCACATCTTGTTCCATGCACATATGGGCAGTGTGCGTCATGGCTGGATAGGCTGCGTTTCCACTGTCAAAATTCATGCCATAACCAACTGCGTTACTGCTAAAACCAGCTTTTGGTTGGTCTTTTTAGTGCTCCCGAGTGGCGCCGCAGTCTAAGGCACTGCATCTCTGTGCAAGCTGCAGTTCAAACAATAACAAAGTGGACACCCTGCCATTGTTTTGGTAAAGAGCTGAGGGATGGTGCTGAGGAAATGTAACCACTCTCAAAATTATAGACAGCGCTATTGATACAAGGAATGACCATCCATGAGATCAAAATGATAGTTTAAACCACGTTTTGAGGCTATACAATGTTTGTTTACAATTACATTGCTTACAAACAATGGTGTAAAACAAGCGGATATTTTGAGTTCTGAGGGGTTATGACATATGAACTAACATCATAAGGCATTCATAAGTTATATTCTTCAAGAATCATGGGTACATATGTGGTGGCAGGTGGCCTAATGGTTAGGAGCATTGGGTCAGTAACTGAAAGGTTGCTGGTTCAATTCCATGAGCTGACTAGGTGAAAAATCTGCCGATGTACCCTTGAGCAAGGCACCTCCCCATAATTGCTCTTCTAAGTCGCTCTGGATAAGAGTGTCTGCTAAAATGAATGTAGTACATGCAGATTTGACCTTTAAGGTTCGCTACCTCTGCTTTTGCTCAGATTGGGATTATTCAGATTTTCTATTGGGAAATGTATACCTAATATTTCACACCACAATCAAATTTGTGAACATTGGTAATAAATGCCTAACTTAATACTAATAACACTGTTATTAGGCTACGGATAGGGTGAGACCATGAGAGAAACCTAAGAACAAAGTGCAATAAGGGATGGCAAAATTGAAAGTGACTCCTATATTAGTATGCATGGTGTTTAGTCTAGATCTTATTGATTAGACCAGTGGTTCTCAACCTTTTTCAACCTCTCTCATGAGCATTTGACCAGTAAACCTATGGTCTCCAGAATAGTTTCAAATACCCCCTGTAGATAGGCCAATTACACCCCCCCCCCCAAAGGGTCCTAGTACCCCTGGTTGGGAACCACTGGATTAGACCAAGATGACATTTATTTTCCTGGAATGTGTATCTCATAAAATATTGTACTACTTTTGTTCAGATATAGGTCTAAATGTGATCAGTGAATGTGAAGTTATAATAGAATCAAGACAATAAGATTCCTGGAGGATATCACATTACGTACTGCTGTTTTTAGCTGAAGTCAGTTGGACCAGGACAAAAACATTCAGTCACTCCCTTGTCAGTGACACAGAGGAGATGTAGCAATTATCCCACTATGTCACCTTGACAGGACTTGACAAGTATTTCCTCCTACTGTTTTAAGCCTCTGGTGGTTGACTCGCAGCATCTTTGACTTTCAGTAATGATTTGAATCTGACCTGTCCTCTTGTAATTCTGACAGCTAAATCACCACTGCATGCTAAACCTGGCTGTTATCCACATCCATCTTAAACTTCCCGTGAGTAACATTTATTTGATTTGACAAGATTGCATATTCTATCATCTATTTTAGTGGAAATAATTTCAATGGGGGTTTGGGCCAGGATGTGACTATGGTTTTCTATGTGTCTTTATGTTGTGTTTTGTGTTGGTTCCCAATTAGAGGCAGCTGTTAGTCGTTGCCTCTAACTGGAAATCCTATTTAAGTTGGTTCCTTCCCCACCTGCCTTGTGGGTTATTGTTTTCAGTTAGTGCATGTGTGCTACACTTAGTGTCCGAGCCGGTCATCATTTTGTTGTTTTTGACGATTCACATTTATAATAAAGAATGTGGAACAATATGTCCGCTGCACCTTGGTCCTCTCCTTCCAGCGATCGTGACAGAATAACCCACCTAACCAGGACCAAGCAGCGTGCCCCCATGGAGAAGCAGTTCTGGACCTGGGAGGAGATCATGGGGGGCTGTGAGACCCTTCCTTGGCCGGAGTCGCCAAGGAAGAAGGGAGGAAAACGCCGGGGTCCGAGGCCCCAGCAGCCCCAAGATTTTTTTTGGGGGGGGGGTACATGGTGCTGGCTCCCTGCACTCGCCCTGAGGTGTGTGTCGTCAGTCCGGAGAGACCTAAGCCGGATCTACGCACCCGGAGTCCAGTGTGCCTTCCCAGCCCAGTACGTCCTGTGCCAGCTCCCTGCACTCGCCCTGAAGAGAGTGCCAGCAGTCCGGTGAGACCTACGCCAGAATGGAGGAGTTTAAAGGATTTTTGGGAGTTCAGTGTGCTCTCTCAGCCCGGGGCATCCTGTACCAGCTTCCTGCACTTGCCCAGAGGTGCGTGAGACCAGCCCGGTACATCCAGTGCCAGCTCCACGCACCAGCCCTGCAGTGCGCCTCTCCAGCCCGGTGCGTCCAGTGCCAGCTCCCCGCTCTCGCCCAGAGGTGCGTGAGACCAGCCCGGTGCGTCCAGTGCCAGCTCCACGCACCAGGCGTCCAGTGTGCATCCCCAGCCCAGTACGTCCTGTTCCTGCTCCACGCACCAGGCCTCTAGGGTGTCGTCCCAGCCCAGTACGTCCTGTTCCTGCTCCACGCACCAGGCCTCTAGGGTGTCGTCCCAGCCCAGTACGTGCTGTTCCTGCTCCACGCACCAGGCCTCTAGGGTGTCGTCCAAGCTCAGTACGTCCTGTTCCTGCTCCACGCACCAGGCCTCTAGGGTGTCGTCCCAGCCCAGTACGTCCTGTTCCGGTTCCACGCACCAACCTCCAGGGTTGGTTCCCAATTAGAGGCAGCTGTTAGTCGTTGCCTCTAATTGGGAATCCTATTTAAGTTGGTTCCTTCCCCACCTGCCTTGTGGGTTATTGTTTTCAGTTAGTGCATGTGTGCTACACTTAGTGTCCGATCCGATCATCATGTTGTTGTTTTTGACGTTTCACATTTATAATAAAGAATGTGGAACAACATGTCCGCTGCACCTTGGTCCTCTCTTTCCAGCGATTGTGACATCTACAGACAGCATCTGGTATGTTGCGTGAGAATTGGGTTGGGTGACAGTTTGAAGAAATACAAAACCTATTTCCCCATTTTTGCTTTCCTGGCCAAGACTTCCTTGTTCCTATATTGTCAGGTATTTATTTAACACCTAATCATTCAAACTCAATCTCTACAAACTGACTTCTAAATTAAGCCTTTTGTTTCTTAATTGAGTTTTTGTTTCTGCTAGTTTTATACCGTATGAGTGATATATAACCACTCAAGTTGTCAGAGTTGTCTCCATTTGACATCAGACTGAACACAAGTATTTCTCCTCTATTTTCTTCGCCAGTATCCATACTGGGAGTGACGACAGATGGCATGTCTGGTATCATTGCTCAGGAATGTCTGTTCATAGAGGAATTTATTTTTGTGACTGTTGAAAGCCGAAACTCTGACTCTAGACGAGAGACAAATATTAAACAAATATGATTAAACAATCAGATGTTTTGTTGAAGAAGAGAGAGACATCTTTAAATTTCAACACTTTCAGTTTGAACTTGTTGAAGGACAGGCTTGCAGAAGAGCTCAGAAGAAAACAATACACTAACATTCTGCAAGCAAATTACAGTGCATTCGGAAAGTATTCTGACCCCTTTTTCCACATTTTGTTACGTTACAGCCTTATTCTAAAATGTATTAAATCCTTTTTTCCCCTCAATCTTCACACAATACCCCATAATGACAAAGCAAATGTATTTAAAATAAATGGAAATATTACATTTACATAATGTGGCAATGTGGGGGCCAGTAGGGAGCTATAAAGGAAGGAGAAAGACCTTGGTCAGTTCCAGAGGGCTAGAGAGTCCAAAGTGAGTCAGCACCATGGACAGCTCTACAGGCACCAACTAGGAATGGTGATTCAAAACCAATACTACTCAGTCCAGGTGCTACAACCAATTGGCACCTGGAATTGGTCCCACCTGTCCAAATCAAAGACCTTACAGTGAAATGCTTGTGCGGGGGTAAGGGTTGGGTCGAGGTAATTTGCACATGTAGGTAGGGGTGAAGTGACTATGCATAGATAATAAACAGCGAGTAGCAGCAGTGTAAAAAACTAATTGAGGGTGTCAATGTAAATAGTCCGGGTGGCCATTTGATTAATTGTTCAGCAGTCTTATGGCTTGGGGGTAGAAGCTGTTAAGGAGCCTTTTGGTTCGCTTGCCGTGGGGTAGCAGAGAGAACAGTCTATGACTTGGGTGACTGGAGTCTTTGACAATTGCTGGGGCTCTGTTGCTGGGCGCCTTACTGTCAGATGCTGAGCAGTTGCTACACCAGGCGGTGATGCAACCGGTCAGGATGCTCTCGATGGTGCAGCTGTAGAACTTTTTGATGATCTGTGGACCCATGCCAAATCTTTTCAGTCTCTTGAGGGGGAAAAGGTGTTGTCGTGCCCTCCTTACAACTGTCTTGGTGTGTTTGGACTATGATAGTTTGTTGGCGACCCGCTCCACTACAGCCCTGTCGATGTTAATGGTGGCCTGCTCGGCCTGCCTTTTCCTGTAGTCCACGATCAGCTCCTTTGTCTTTCTTACATTGAAGGAGAGGTTGTTGTCCTGGTACCACACTTCCAGATCTCTGACCTACTCCTTATAGGCTGTCTCATCGTTGTCGGTGATCAGGCCTACCACTGCTGTGTCGTCAGCAAATGTATTGATGGTGTTGGAGTCGTGTTTGGCCACGCAGTCGTGGGTGAACAGGGAGTACAGGAGGGGACTAAGCACAAACCCCTGAGGGGCCCCAGTGTTAAGGATCAGCGTGGCAGAGGTGTTGTTCTCTACCCTTACCACCTGCGGGCGGCCCGTCAGGAAGTCCAGGATCCAGTTGCAGAGGGATGTGTTTAGTCCCAGGGTCCTTAGCTTAGAGATGAGCTTTGTGGGCACTATGGTGTTTAACACTGAGCAGTAGTCAATGAACAGCATTCTCACATAGGTGTTCCTTTTTATCCAAGTGGGAAAGGACAGTGTGGAGTGTGATTGAGATTGCATCATCTGTGGATCTGTTGGGGCGGTATGCGAATTGGAATGGGTCTAGGGTATCCAGGATGATGCTGTTGATGTGAGCCATGACCAGCCTTTCAAAGCACTTCATGGGTACCGACGTGAGTGCTATGGGGCGGTAATCATTTAGGCAGGGTACCTTCGCTTCCTTCGGCACAGGGACTATGGTGGTCTGCTTGAAACATGTAGGTATTACAGACTCGGTCAGGGAGAGGTTGAAAATGTAAGTGAAGACACTTGACAGTTGGTCCACGCATGCTTTGAGTACACGTCCTGGTAATCCGTCTGGCCCTGCGGCTTTGTGAATGTTTACCTTTTTAAAGGTCTTACTCATATCCGCTACCGAGAGCGTTATCACACAGTCGTCAGGAACAACTGGTGCTCTCATGCATGCTTCAGTGTTGCTTGCCTCAAAGCGAGCATAAAAGGCATTTAGCTCGTCTGGTAGGCTTGCATCACTGGGCAGGTCGCGGCTGGGTTTCCTTTTGTAATCGGAAATAGTTTTCAAGCCCTGCCACATTCGACGAGCGTCAGAGCCAGTGTAGTAGGATTCAATCTTAATCCTGTATTGACGCTTTACCTCTTTGATGGTTTGTCTGAGGGCATATCGGGATTTGTTATAAGCATCTGGATTAGTGTCCCGATCCTAGTGTCCCGATCCTAGCCTATAGCTCGGTGTGGATGTTGCCTGTAATCCATGGCTTCTGGTTGGGATCTGTATGTACTGTCACTGAGTGGACGACGTCGTCGATGCTGATGATGCCGATGACTGAGGTGTTATACCATACCACCTCAATGTCATTGGATGAATCCCGGAACATATTACAGTCTGTGCTAGCAAAACAGTCCTGTAGCGTAGCATCCGCCTCATCTGACCACTTTCGTATTGAGCGAATCACTGGTACTTCCTGCTTTAGTTTTTGCTTGTAATCAGGAATCAGTGGCTTCCGTCTGGCCACTCTTCCATAAATACCTAATTGATGGTGCTGCAGAGATGGTTGTCCTTCTGGAAGATTCTCCCATATCCACAGAAGAACTTTAGAGCTCTGTGAGAATCCATCTTCTTCACCACCCTAGTCCAGGTGGTCTACAGCTCTACAGGATGATGTCAGTGTGTTTCGGAGACTGCTCTGCATCACCTTCCACTGTATACGAGAGAAAGAGGACAATGTGAAGGAGAGCGTGAGGGATGTTAGTTTCATGATGAGCTGGGACAGGGATGGAAAGAGTGGTAAGGACAGAAAAGATGAGGAAAAATGAGGGGAGGAGGAGAGAGTGTATAGTTTCAGAGCCACGTTGCTTGTTTCTTCAGGTCCGGCAGATAGTTAGCCTATGAATCAGTCATTCTGAAAAGAAGAGCTTATAGTTCCATTATTTACAATGCAACACTGGCGAAATATCTCATTAAATCAGTTATAGTGCTGAACCAGATTGTCTTCTACTGTAACTGACTGTTATAGCAGGTGTAATGACACACCCTGTAAAATCTGGTCTTAGGTTTTTCTTTAGTTACTGTAACAGGGGACAAACTGATGGCATCAACTTAATTAGAACTAGAACCAATAACTAGATACTAGCACTATAACCATATTCCACTAGAATTAGAACCTCTAAAACTAGAATCACTAGAATCAACAACATTCTGATGCCAATGACACTCTAATACAACTAGAACCTCTAACTAGATACTAGATAATACTCAGAACCAAGAACATGTAGAACCAAGAACATGTAACTGACGCCAACAACATTAGCACCACCACCAGTAGTAGAACCAATAACGTACTATCAGAAGCAGCTTTGAAATTGACTAAACTTTTATCTTAAACTGGACTAAGAGCACAGCACTGGAGATGATGCTGGGCTTGTGTTGCACCCATGTACAGAAAGTAGAGGTGCACCTCTCACTCTTCAGTTAAACGTTCACTTGGCTTCTCATCGACAAACAAACCATGCCACTAGGCCTACTTTCGGCACTTAATTTATTTAGGCTGCATTCCAACTCCGTTTAAGCACTAACTTTCCATTTCACTTTGTGTTGCATCCAGCAAGGCAGTGCAATTATACCACTGGCAGGCTAACAATGCCGTCTTGTAAAACATTGCAAATATTCTAACTGTAAGATGAATTGGTTGGATACATTTTAGAGAGTATGTGACAGAGAAACATTCTTTCTCGTTTCCTCTACCACCAGATATCACTCACCTGACCTACACATCTCTTTATAGAATTGATTGGGCAAAGTCATTTGTAGGGAAGGGAACGGCATTGTTAGAGGTTGCAGACAGTCGAGCGACATACACTATATATACAAAAGTATGTGGACACGCCATTCAAATTAGTGGATTCGGCTATTTCAGCCACCCCCATTGCTGAGGTGTATAAAATCGAGCACACCGCCATGCAATCTCCATAGACAAACATTGTCAGTAGAATGGCTTTACTGAAGAGCTCAGTGACTTTCAACGTGGCACCTTCACAGGATGCCACCATTCCAACAAGTCAGTTCGTAAAATGTCTGCCCTGCTAGAGCTGCCCCGGTCAACTGTAATTGCTGTTTGTATTTGTTTTCATTAAGGATTGCCATTACTCTTCATGGGGTCCAGAAACATTAAGGCAGTTATATACAATTTAAAATATTACATGACATTACATTTCATAACACTTTGCACAAAACATTAAGTGTGTTCCCTCAGGCCACTACTCTACTATTACATATCTACAACACAAAATCCATTTGCACGTGTGTGTAGAGTTCCATAAGGTGTATTTTTTTTTAAATAATTGTATCTGATTCTACTGCTTGCATCAGTTACCTGATGTGGAATAGAGTTCCATGTAGTCATGGCTCTGTGTAGTACTGTGCGTACTACACTGCTGAAGCGCGTAGCGCATAAAAATCGTCTGTCCTCGGTTGCAACACTCACTACCGAGTTCCAAACTGCCTCTGGAAGCAACGTCAGCACAATAACTGTTCCCTGGGAGCTTCATGAAATGGGTTTCCATGGGCGAGCAGCTGTACACAAGCCTATGCGCAATGCCAAGCGTCGGCTGGAGTGATGTAAAGCTCGCTGTCATTGGACCCTGGCAGTCCAACGGACAAATCTGGGTTTGGTGGATGCCGGGAGAACGCTACCTGCAAGAATTCATAGTGTAAAGTTTGGTGGAGGAGGAATAATGGTCTGGGGCTGTTTTCCATGGTTCGGGCTAGGCCCCTTAGTTACAGTGAAGGGGAATCTTAACGCTACAGCATACAATGACATTCTAGACAATTCTGTGCTCCAACTTTGTGGCAACAGTTTGGGGAAGGCCCTTTCCTGTTTCAGCATAACAATGCCCCTGTGCACAAAGCGAGGTCCATACAGAAATGGTTTGTCAAGATCGGTGTGGAAGAACTTGACTGGCCTGCACAGAGCCCTGAACTCAACCCCATCGAACACCTATGGGATGAATTGAAATGCAGATTGCAAGCCAGGCCTAATTGCCCAACATCAGTGCCCGACCTCAGTAATGTTTTTGTGGCTGAATGGAAGCAAGTCCATGCAGCGATGTTCCAACATCTAGTGGAAAGCCTTCCCAGACGAGTGGAGGCTGGTATAGCAGCAAAGGGGGGACCAACTTCATATTAATGACCATGATTTTGTAATGAGATGTTTGAGGAGCAGGTGTCCACATACTTTTGGTAATGTAGTGTATTTTCTAGTCAATGTGTTTAAATAATGTGTTCACTGACTGTTTTTTTGAACAAGAAAACAGACTTCCTCTATCATACGAGTGTGTCATAATGTTTCTGCCAGTACATGTTTGGAGAATGTGACATACTGTACACCAGGCTCACAGTAGAGATTGAGCTGGAGGCAGAGATGACACAAACAAATCAGGGATCGGAACAGAACCTGATAGATACCTGAGATACTAATGCTTGTCACAACACACCACTGTCAATTTACCTGCATTCTGTCCTTTACAGCTTACAGGTGAACTGTACAGTATAGGTGGACAATCCGGTTGGACTACACTAAGACTACGTGGACTGTGGTCTGCGGGTTTACCTAAGCACCTCATATCAGCCTTAACTATGTGAGGCGTGGTCGTTCTCTCAACCTTTAGCCAACAAACAAAAAAAGTGATCGCTATGGCGTGGTAATTCTAACCATGTCATTATCTGTACTCTATGAAGGCATTCACAATAATACATTTGTGTATTTTCACGGTGCGGCGGGTGTATGTGTGGGTGGGATACAGAACAGCAATCGCAAACAAAGACACATTCAGAGCATGACTGGATAGGATAATAGCATTTCGCCCTCATATGCAGATAAAATAGAGCGATATTAATAGTGGTGTACGTAGTACAGTAGCCTACTACTAATAAGCTTTGTTTTTAGTGGAATGTGATGAAGATAGAGAGATTCATATGACAAAGGAATATATCTACGTCTAGATCAACGTTGTCGAACAATACAAGTAGTTATAAGGTTTTAAAGGAGATATAAGAACCTGCTTGGTAGTAATTGTGAGTTTGCATTTGAATTCTGTGTTCAGTAAAGGGAGAGACTACCTACAGTGCCTTCAGAAAGTATTCTTACCCCTTGACTAACAGTGCATTCAGAAAGTATTTATACCCTTTGACTTTTTCCACATTTTGTTACATTACAGCCTTATTCTAAAAAATACACACAAATACACACACATCAAATACACACAATACCCCATAATGACAAAGCAAAAACAGGTTTTCAGAAATTGTTGAAAATGTATTTTTTTAAAACAACTGAAATATCAATTTTTTTATATACTTACTTTATTTTTACTATTTTCTACAGTTGTGAAGAAATCAAAACTATGAAATAACACGTATGGAATCCTGTAGTAACCAAAAAAGTGTTAACCAAATCTAAATATATTTTATATTTGAGATTCTTCAAAGTAGCCACCCTTTGCCATGATGACAGCTTTGCACACTCTTGTCATTCTCTAAACCAGCTTCACCTGGAATGGTTTTCCAACAGTCTTGAAGGAGTTTCCACATATCCTGAGAACTTGTTGGCTGCTTTTTCTTCACTCTGCATTCCAACTTATCCCAAATCATCTCAATTGGGTTAAGGTCAGGTGATTGTGGAGGCCAGGTCATCTGATGCACCACTCCATCACTCTCTCTTATGGTTAAATAGCCCTTACACAGCCTGGATGTGTGTTGGGTCATTGTCCTGTTGAAAAACAAATGATAGTCCCGCTAAGCACAAACCAGATACGATGGCATAATGCTGCAGAATGCTGTGGTAGCCATGCTGGTTAAGTGTGCCCTGAATTCTAAATAAATCACTGACAGTGTCACCAGCAAAGCACCCCCACACCATCACACCTCCTCCTCCATGCTTCACGGTGGGAACCCCACATGCAGAGATCATTCATTCACCTACTCTGTGTCTCACAAAGACACAGCGGTTGGAACCAATTTCTGAGGCTGGTAACTCTAATGAACTTATTCTCTGCAGCAGAGGTAGCTCTAGGTCTTCCTTTCCTGTGGCGGTCCTCATGAGAGCTAGTTTCATCATAGCGCTTGATGGGTATTGAACTGCACTTGAAGAAACTTTCAAAGTTCTTGAAATGTTCCTTATTGACTGACCTGTTTCAAAGTAATGATGCTGTTGTTTCTCTTATTTGATCTGTTCTTGCCATAATATGGACTTGGTACTTTACCAAATAGGGCAATCTTCTGTACACCTCAAGTACCATGTCACAACACAACTGATCGGCTCAAACGCATTAAGAAGGTAAGAAATTCCACAAATGAACTTTTAACAAGGCTCACCTATTAATTGAAATGTATTCCAGGTGACTACCTCATGAAGCTGGTTGAGAGAATGTCAAGAGTGTGCATAGGCTGGCTCCCATGAAGAATCTCAAATATAAAATATATTATGAGTTGCTTAACTCTTGTTTGGTTACTACATGATTCCATACCTTATGTGTTATTTCATAGATGTTATGTTTT
Source organism: Brachymystax lenok tsinlingensis (assembly GCA_030435695.1). NCBI lineage: Eukaryota > Metazoa > Chordata > Actinopteri > Salmoniformes > Salmonidae > Brachymystax > Brachymystax lenok. The sequence goes on from CM059787.1 coordinate 30,517,735, forward strand.
CACTATTATTCTACATTGTAGAAAATAGTACAAATAAAGAAAAACCCTGGAATGAGAAGATGTGTGCAAACTTTTGACTGGTAATGTATATTAAAGATACAAATTGGCTGAAAAGGATGGGCATAAATGGAAAAATATACTGCTGCGCCATACAGGCTGCAAAATAAATGGGAAGAGATTTTCGATGTACCACTCCATGGCACATGGTATATGAACTGATACAAAAAACTACACTTGATTCAACACTGAGTTTTTCCATTTAAATTATTATACAAAATCCTTACCACTAACATAATGCTATATTTCTGGTCACAGGTTCAGGAATGGTTAAAAAATCTTAACATTCACTTAAAATTAAGCTTACAAATAGCAGTGGAAAGCCATATTGTCAATCAATCAATAATATAATAATACACATAAGAAAGGTTTTCATCTTTAGCTCACCATATGTGGATACTATGCGATTAGAAAGGTTCAAAATTAATGTAAAACATCACAGCACAATTGAAAAATATATGGCACATGGAAACCAAACAAGGATGATCTATGGTGATAGGTGGGATAGGCTGAGAGTGGCTGAGGGGTGGGATTAAGAATTTATGCTCGGTATTATTGTTATGTGATTGCTGTATATAAAAGTACAATGTATGTATATGTAGCAGAAAAGCTGTAAAAACAAACAAAAAAATGTGTCCTCTGAAGAGGGTGGATGATATTGTAATTTTTAAATTTTTTATAATCCTAAATCAGACTGTAAAATAACAAAAATGTGGAAAAAGACAAGGGGTGTGGATATTTTCTGAAGGCACTGTATAGCTGTAAACTAGTGACAACCTGCAAGATGTAAAGAATGTGAATGTGAAGATAAAACATTTTGTTTAATAAGATATCATCGTATTTTGAATGATGTCGGTGAGTGATCTGAATAAGAGGTATGTGCATACGTGTGTGTGTGTGCTACACCCACTCTGTTCCTCCTTTCCTTTTTACTTCAAATCAAATCAAATCAAATGCTATTGGCCACATACACGTGATTAGCAGATGTTATTGCGGGTGTAGCGAAATGCTTGTTCTTCTAGCTCCGACAGTGCAGTAATATCTAACAAGTAATATCAAACAAATTACACAACATACAGTTGTGTAATTTGGTGTATACCCAATACACACAAATCTAAGTAGGAATGAATTAAGACTATATACATATGGACGAGCGATGTCAGAGCGAAACGGACTAAGATACAGTAGAATAGAATAGAGTATATACATATGAGATGAGTAATGAGAGATATGTAAACATTATTAAGTGAATGAGATACCGTAGAATAGTATAGAAAACAGTATATACATATGAGATGAGTAATGCCAGATATGTAAACATTAAGTGACTAAGATACCGTAGAATAGTATAGAATACAGTAAATCAAATCAAATCAAATGTTCTTGGTCACATACACATGGTTAGCAGATGTTAATGCGAGTGTAGCGAAATGCTTGTGCTTCTAGTTCCGAACCGTGCAGTAATATCTAACAAGTAATCTTAACAATTTCACAACAACTACCTTATACACACAAGTGTAGAGGAATGTATAAGAATATGTACATATAAACATATGGATGAGCGATGGCCAAACGGCATAGGCAAGATGCAGTAGATGGTATAGAGTACAGTATATACATATGAGATGAGTAATGTAGGGTATGTAAACATTATATAAAGTTGCATTGTTTAAAGTGACTTGTGATACATTTATTACATCAAATTTTTTATTATTAAAGTGGCTAGAGATTTGAGTCAGTATGTTGGCAGCAGCCACTCAATGTTAGTTATGGCTGTTTTTCAGTCTCTCGGTCCCAGCTTTGATGCACCTGTACTTACCTCGCCTTCTGAATGATAGCGGGGTGAACAGGCAGTGGCTCGGGTGGTTGTTGTCCTTGATGATCTTTTTGGCTATCCTGTGACATCGGATGGTGTAGGTGTCCTGGAGGGCAGGTAGTTTGCCTGCGTTGTGCAGACCTCACTACCCTCTGGAGAGCCTTATGGTTGTGGGTGGAGCAGTTGCCGTACCAGGCGGTGATACAGCCCGACAGGATGCTCTCGATTGTGCATCTGAAAAAGTTTGTGAGTGTTTTTGGTGACAAGCCAAATTTCTTCAGCCTCCTGAGGTTGAAGAGGCACTGTTGCGCCTTCTTCACCATGCTGTCTGTGTGGGTGGACCTTTTCAGTTTGTCCGTGATGTGTACGCCAAGGAACTTGAAACTTTCCACCTTCTCCACTACTGTCCCATCAATGTGGATAAGGGGGTGCTCCCTCTGCTGTTTCCTGAAGTCCACGATCATCTCCTTTGTTTTGTTGACGTTGAGTGTGAGGTTATTTTCCTGACACCACACTACGAGGGCCCTCACCTCCTCCCTGTAGGCCGTCTCGTCATTGTTGGTAATCAAGCCTACCACTGTAGTATTGTCTGCAAACTTGATGATTGAGTTGGAGGCGTGCATGGTCACGCCGTCATGGGTGAACAGGGAGTACAGGACAGGGCTGAGAACGCACCCTTGTGGGGGCCCAGTGTTGAGGATCAACGGACTGGAGATGTTGTTTCCTATCTTCACCACCTGGGGGCGGCCCGTCAGAAAGTCCAGGACCCAGTTGCACTGGGCGGGTCGAGACCCAGGGTCTCGAGTTTAATGACGAGTTTGGAGGGTACTATGGTGTTAAATGCTGAGCTGTAATCGATGAACAGCATTCTTACATAGGTATTCCTCTTGTCCAGATGGGTTAGGGCAGTGTGCAGTGTGATTGCGTCATCTGTGGACCTATTGAGGTGGTAAGCAAATTGGAGTGGGTCTAGGGTGTCAGGTAATGTGGAGGTTATATGATCCTTGACTAGTCTCTCAAAGCACTTCATGATGACAGAAGTGAGTGCTACGGGAAGATAGTTGTTTAGCTCAGTTACCTTAGCTTTCTTGGGAACAGGAACAGTGGTGGCCGTCTTGAAGCGGGAACAGCAGACTGGGATAGGGATTTATTGAATATGTCCGTAAACACACCAGCCAGCTTTCAGCGCATGCTCTGAGGACGCGGCTAGGGATGCCATCTGGGCCGGCAGCCTTGCGAGGGTTAACATGTTTAAATGTTTTACTCACGTTGGCTGCGGTGAAGGAGAGCCCGCAGGTTTTGGCAGCGGGCTGTGTCAATGGCACTGTAATGTCCTCAAAGCGAGCAAATAAGTTGTTTAGTTTGTCTGGGAGCAAGATGACGGTGTCTGTGATGGGGCTGGTTTTCTTTTTGTAATCCGTGATTGACTGTAGACCCTGCCACCTACGTCTCGTGTCTGAGCCGTTGAATTGTGACTACTTTGTCTCTATACTGACGCTTAGCTTGTTTGATTGCCTTGCGGAGGGAATAGCTACACTGTTTGTATTCAGTCATGTTTCCGGTCACCTTGCCATGATTAAAAGCAGTGGTTCGCGCTTTCAGTTTTGAGCGAATGCTGCCATACATCCATGGTTTCTGGTTGGGGAAAGTTTTAATAGTCACTGTGGGTACAACATCACCGATGCACTTGCTAATAAACTCGCTCACCGAGTCAGCGTATACATCAATGTTGTTGTCTGAGGCTATCTGGAACATATCCCAGTCCACGAGATCGAAGCAATCTTGAAGCGTGAAATCAGATTTGTCGACCAGCGTTGAACAGACCTGAGCGTTTCCTGTTTTAGTTTCTGTCTATAGGCTGGGAGCAACAAAATGGAGTCGTGGTCAGATTTGCCGAAAGGAGGGCGAGGGAGGGCTTTGTATGCGTCGCGGAAGTTAGAGTAGCAATGATCCAGAATTTTTCCAGCTCAGGTCGCGCATTCGATATGCTGATAACATTTAGGGAGCCTTGTTTTCAGATTAGCCTTGTTAAAATCCCCAACTACAATAAATGCAGCCTCAGGATATGTGGTTTCCAGTTTACATAGAGTCCAATGAAGTTCTTTCAGGGCCGTCGAGATGTCTGCTTGGGGGGGGATATAAAGTTGAAGTCGGAAGTTTACATACACTTAGGTTGGAGTCATTAAAGCTCGTTTTTCAACCACTCCACAAATTTCTTGTTAACAAACTATAGTTTTGGCAAGTCGTTTAAGACATCTACTTTGTGCATGACACAAGTAATTTTTCCAACAATTGTTTACAGACTTACTATTATTATTTCACTTATAATTCACTGTATCACAAATCCAGTGGGTCAGAAGTTGACTGTCTTTAAACAGCTTGGAAAATTCCAGAAAATTATGTCATGGCTTTAGAAGCTTCTGATAGGCTAATTGACATAATTTTAGTCAATTGGAGGTGTACCTGAGGATGTATTTCAATGCCTACCTTCAAACTCAGTGTCTCTTTGCTTGACATCATGGGAAAATCAACCAAGACCTCAGAAAACAAATTGTAGACCTCCACAAGTCTGGTTCATCCTTAGGAGCAATTTCCAAACACCTGAAGGTACCAGGTTCTTCTGTACAAACAATAGTACGCAAGTATAAACACAATGAGACCACTCAGCCATCATACCGCTCAGGATGGAGACGCGTTCTGTCTCCTAGAGATGAACGTACTTTGGTGAGAAAAGTGCAAATCAATCCCATAACAACAGCAAAGGACCTTGTGAAGATGCTGGAGGAAACAGGTACAAAAGTATCTATATCCACAGTAAATCAAGTCCTATATTGACATAACCTGAAATGCCACTCAGCAAGGAAGAAGCCACTGCTCCAAAACCGCCATAAAAAAGCCAGAATACGGTTTGCAACTGCACATGGGGAAACATAATTGTACTTTTTGGAGAAATGTCCTCTGGTCTGATGAAACAAAAATAGAACTGTTTGGCCATAATGACCATGCTTATGTTTGGAGGAAAAAAGGGGAGGCTTGCAAGCCAAAGAACACCATCTTAACCGTGAAGCATGGGGGTGGCATTATCATGTTGTGGGGGTGCTTTGCTGCAGGAGGGTCTGGTGCACTTCACAAAATAGATGGCATCATGAGGCAGGAAAATTATGTGGATATATTGAAGCAACATTTCAAGACATCAGTCAGGAAGTTAAAGCTTGGGTCTTCCAAATGCACAATGACCCCAAGCATAATTCCAAAGTTGTGGCAAAATGACTTAAGTACATCAAAGTCAAGGTATTGGAGTGGCCATCACAAAGCCCTGACCTCAATCCCATTGAAAATTTGTGGGCAGAACTGAGAAAGCGTGTGCGAGCAAGGAGGCCTACAAACATGACTCAGTTACACCAGCTCTGTCAGGAGGAATGGGCCAACATTCACCCAACTTATTGTGGGAAGCTTGTGGAAGGCTACCCGAAATGTTTGACCCAAGTTAAACAATTTAAACGCAACGCTACCAAATACTAATTGAGTGTATGTAAACTTCTGACCCACTGGGAATGTGACGAAAGAAATACAAGCTGAAATAAATCATTCTCTCTACAATTATTCTGACATTTCACATTCTTAAAATAATGTGGTGATCCTAACTGACCTAAGAAAGGGAATTTTTACTAGGATTAAATGTCAGGAATTGTGAAAATTTGAGTTTAAATGTATTTGGCTAAGGTGTATGTAAACTTCCGACTTCAACTGTATATGCATTATACGGTTTAATATTGTTCCACAGTTATTTTCTAGTGTCATGACTTCCGCCGAAGTCGGTCCCTCTTCTTGTTCGGGCGGTGTTCGGCGGTCGACGTCACCGGTTTTCTGACCATCATCGCTCCCCTTAGTTGTTAGGTTTGGTCTAATTGTTGCACCTGTTGTTAATTTCTCCCAATCACGCACCTGTATATATTCCTTCCTTCCCTTCTTCCCATTGTGCGTGATTGTTTGATGTTACCGTTTGTTCTCTGTGTTACGTTCCTGTTTCGTTCACTGAGGGATATTGTATTTTGGTTCCTGTATGTACCGGTTTGCTTGTTGCGCCCGGTTTGTTTTTGTATTTTCGTGTGAGTACTTTTATTCGCCCGAGTGTTATTGTTTGGACTGGTGACACTATTAAAAGATCCTCACACGGGAAATTCCTCCTGCGCCTGATTCCTTTTTCCATACGGAACCACGACCGTAGCATCTAGTCTCTGCCTCTTATAAAGAAACGGTCTGAGAGATGTGTGTCTGTGAGAAAGAGCCTCAAAGATAAAAGAGATGCAGAGACACAGAACTCTGCAGGGGAGTGAAAGAGATAAGAGACTAGTCAGACATTCCACTATAAATCAACTTGGGGAGTGGACATTTACTGCTGAGCCTTTAGATAACACTGAAACTCTTGTTTGTATAGCTGTGTAGGCATGGGCTTGATCTCATGAGTAGAATGTTTATTTATTTACTTATTTTACTAGGCAAGTCAGTTAAGAACAAATTCTTATTTTTTATGATGGAACAGTGGGTTAACTGCCTGTTCAGGGGCAGAACAACAGATTTGTACCTTGTCAGCTCGTGGATTTGAACTTTCAACCTTTCAGTTACTAGTCCAACACTCTAACCACTAGCTACCCCGCCACCCCATAAGGTAATGACATAGGCAGTGACATCACTAAAACATGACTGCAGGCATAATAAAACAATTTGGACCCTTTTCTATTTTGCAGAACTTACTCGGAAACATGCGTGCTATGTTCCTGTTCTCAACTTCTGTCTGCAATTGCATTAGTAAAGGTTTTTGATTGATTTACTTAAAGAAATTGTCTGAATGCTAATTTCACCAATGATTGACAAGGAACAAGGTACGAACCCCAACATAAGACATGCAGATACGCTCACACACACGCACACACACATTCTTAGCCATCTTAGTCTTTCTTGTTTGTGAGTCTCTGCTTCAATCTGGGCTTGTAACTTCCTGAGAGAATGAGGTAAAGAGAGCGAAAAAGATTATATTAATTTGTAAAATAAATGTGTATAACAGGGTTGGGCTCAACTCGAATTGAAGGCAGTCACTTCAAGAAGTAAACTAAAATGACAATTAAATTATCAAAACATTTCATTCATTTTCAGTGACAAAAAAATATAAGCTATTTATTTCAAAAGTTTTTAAATTTCTGACTTTTAAATTCAAATCACTTCCTGCATTGACTGCCTTCAATTCGAATTGTACCCAACCCTGGTGTATAAGTAGTACACATTTGTGAATGTGTGTATATTGCATTACTGACCTCTGCTCCTGTATCCTTTCCTTTTTCTCTTTCATCCTCCTCTCCCTCTCTTCCGCATCCCTCCTCTCTTGCTGTATCCTCTCTCTCCCTGCACCTCCTCTCCTCTGCTGCCATTCTGCGTTCCTCTCTCCTCTCCTCCTCTATTTGTGGGTGAGAGATGGATTGAGGAAAATGGTCAAAGTCTGGCTTCCATACAAAATACCCTACTCCCTTAGCTGAGAATGGATAGGATAGATACAGCAATTGTATGCTAGTAAACCTCTGATAGGCTTATATTGCTTAAATCCTTTCAGAGGTAGAGATTCATTTAAGACAGGGCCCCAGTCTGCTCACCACTGCACGCCACCAGAAGGAATCTCTGTTCAACATCTGAATCTCAGCAGCAGCTATTGTCCTGCGGTCGCCGCAGGAGAGGAAGACGGAGCGGCCTACTGGTCAGAGTCAGAAGGCGAGCACACCATCCACCGCTTCCTAGCATATTACTCGCCAATGTCCAATCATTAGATAACAAGATGGATGAAATTAGGGCATGAGTTGCCTTCCAGAGAGACATCAGATATTGTAACATTCTCTGTCTCACGGAAACATGGCTCACTCGGGATTCGTTGTCAGAGTCGGTACAGCCACCGGGTTTCTTCACCCATCGCGCCGACAGAAACAAACATCTCTCTGGTAAGAAGAAGGGTGGGGATGTATGCCTTATGATTAACAACTCATGGTGTCATCACAACAACATACAGGAACTCAAGTCCTTTTGTTCACCTGACCTAGAATTCCTTACAATCAAATGCCAACCGCATTATCTTCCAAGAGAATTCTCTTCAATTATAGTCATAGCCGTGTATATCCCCCCCCAAGCAGATCCTTCGTCGGCCCTGAAAGAACATCCCTGGACTCTATGTAAACTGGAAACCATACATCCTGAGGCTGCATTTTTTGTAGCTGGGGATTTTAACAAAGATAACCTAAGATCAATACTCCCAAAATTCTATCAGCATATCGAATGCGTGACACGAGCTGGCAGAATTCTGGATCATTGCTACTCGAACTTCCGCAATGCATACAAAGCCCTCCCGTGGCCTGCCTATGGCAAATCTGACCATGAATCCATTTTGTTGCTCCCAGCCTATAGACAGAAACTAAAACAGGAAACGTCCATGCTCAGGTCAATACAGTGCTGGTCTGACCAATCGGATTCAACGCTCCAAGATTGCTTCGATCACGTGGACTGGGATATGTTCCAGATAGCCTCAGACAACAACATTGATGTATACGCTGACTCGGTGAGCGAGTTTATTAGCAAGTGCATCGGAGATGTCGTACCCGCTGTGACTATTAAAACCTTCCCAAACCAGATACCGTTGATTAATGGTTGCATTTGCGCAAAACTGAAAGCGCGAACCACCGCTTTTAATCATGGCAAGGCGACCGGAAACATGATTGAATACAAACAGTGCAGCTATTCCCTCCGCAAGGCAAACAAGAAAAGCGTCAGTATAGAGACAAAGTAGAGTCGCAATTCAATGGCTCAAACACGAGACGTATGTGCCAGGGTCTACAGTCAATCACAGACATCGACGTCTTTCTCCCAGATAAAACTTTTTTGCTCGCTTTGAGGATAATACAGTGCCTCTGACACAGCCCGCTACCAAAGCCTGTGGGCTCTCATTCTCCGTGGCCAACGTGAGTAAAACATTTCAACGTGTTAACCCTCGCAAGGCTGCCGGCCCATATTCAACCAATCCCTATCCCAGTCCGTTGTTCCCACATGCTTCAAGATGGCCACCATTGTTCCTGTTCCCAAGAAAGCTAAGGTAACTGAACTAAATGACTATCGCCCCATTGCACTCACTTCTGTCATCATGAAGTGCTTTGAGAAACTAGTCAAGGGTCATATCACCTCCACCCTACCGGCCACCCTAGACCCACTCCAATTTGCTTACCGCCCCCAATAGGTCCACTGACGATGCAATCGCCATCACACTGCACACTGCCCTATCTATGTAAGAATGCTGTTCATTGACTACAGCTCAGCATTTAACACCATAGTACCCTCCAAACTCATAATTAAGCTCGAGACCCCGCCCTGTGCAGCTGGGTCCTGGTCCTAGTCCGTTGATCCTCAACACTGGGGCCCCACAAGGGTGCGTTCTCAGCCATCTTCTGTACTCCCTGTTCACCCATGACTGCGTGGCCATGCACGCCTCCAACTCAATCATCAATTTTGCAGACGACACTACAGTGGTAGGCCTGATTACCAACAATGACAAGACGGCCTACAGGGAGAAGGTGAGGGCCCTCGGAGTGTGGTGTCAGGAAAATACTTTTTTTATAATGAGATGATCGTGGACTACAGGAAATAGCAGAGGGAGCACCCCCCATCCACATTGACGGGGCAGTAGTGGAGAAGGTGGAAAGTTTTAAGTTCCTCTGCGTACACATCACAGACAAACTGAAATGGTCCACCCACACAGACAGTGTGGTGAAGAAGGCACAATAGCGCTTCTTCAACCTCAGGAGGCTGAAGAAATTTGGCTTGTCATCTAAAACACACACAAACTTTTACAGATGCACAATCGAGAGCATCCTGTCGGGCTGTATCACCGCCTGGTACGGCAATTGCACCGCCCTCAACCGCAAGGCTCTTCAGAGGGTAGTGAGGACTGCACAATGCATCACTGGGGGCAAACTACCTGCCCTCCAGGACACCTACACCACCCGATGTCACAGGAAGGCCAAAAAGATCATCAAGGACAACACCACCCGAGCCACTGCCTGTTCACCCCGCTATCATTCAGAAGGCGAGGTAAGTACAGGTGCATCAGAGCTGGGACCGAGAGACTGAAAAACAGCTTCTATCTCAAGGCCATCAGACTGTTAAACAGCCATCACTAACATAGAGACGCTGCTGCCAACATACTGACTCAAATCTCTGGCCACTTAAATAAATGGACTTAATAAAGATATCACTAGTCACTTTAAATAACAGCACTTTAATAATGTTTACATATCCTACATTAATCTCATATGTATATCCTGTATTCTATACTGTCTGCTGCATCTTGCCTATGCCGCACGCCATCGCTCATCCATATATTTATATGTACATATTCTATTCATCCCTTTACATTTGTGTGTATAAGGCAGTTGTTGTGAATTTATTTGATTACTTGTTAGATATTACTGCATGGTCGGAACTAAAAGCACAAGCATTTCGCTACACTCGCATTTACATCTGCTAAGCATGTGTATGTGACCAATAAAGTTTGATTTGATTTGAGAGTGAGCGGTAGACAAAGTAAAAGAGATTACATTTCTGACTTAAGTAGTAAAATGTAAATATCAACTGGGCTACTGATCCCTTTCATTTACATTATGTATAATAATAAGCTTATTACAGTAAATGCCAATGAAGCTATATTGAACTACTCCAGTCTCAGTTTTTACTGTGTTGTTGTGGGTCTCTAATGTGCTGTGTTTTACCTTGAAGAAAGCCCTGATGGCAGGAACATGGCTGGCAAACTCATCCACCTCATCCCCCACCTACAAAGACCAGGCAGGAAAATGTATTTTCATCATCATCAATACATATTATTGTTACCTTAAGTTTCTTGCTTACCTTGTTTTAGAGGTTTTCTCATAAAGGCCCAGCCTTAGATGTACTCGAATACCGTTTGAACTTCACTTGTTTGTGTGTGTGTGACTGATTAAGTAATGAGCTAGAAATTATTTGATTGTGATCCGTAGCTCACCCAGGCAATGAGAACGATGCACTGTCCTGTGCCCTCTGTGCCTACCCTGCAGAGCCCGCAGAGTGGACGACTGGGGTGGAACCTTCCTGCCAGGTCAGACACATCACCTGCTGCAGAAAGAGAGGGAGAGCGTGTTTTTTATTTACACATTTCTACCTGCACAAAATTTGTACCTGTGGTTTTTAAGAGGAGAATTTAAGTAAATAAATAAAATGCATGAGCTCATGCTGGCCTATGTGCGGCAGTTCAAGTCCGAGAAATATGATTTCCTAGTGGTCATAAGAGGGCAGATCATAGGTTTTTGTTCATTCATGGTTACCCCCAGAATCCGACAGCTTCAGGTTGTTTGTGATGCCATCATATGCAAACAGTGCCCTGCAAAATAGATGGGAAGAAAGAGAATTGGATCTAGTTCACTATTTCACACAATAATGATCTGATAATCATACAACTGCACAGTGTGTAGGGGGGAAATTATTAGGTATCCAGCAATAAATGATTACAGAACAGTAGGGCCATTGTGTCTCAAAGCTGGTAGCATGCACAACGGCACAACTCTCCATCTCGCCCTTTTTGATGAGCAAATGACTACAGCCAAGCCAGCCAGGGGCCTGCCACCACTTAACCCCAGAATGGTCCACCCTAGTAGGGGCAAATGCAGTAGTGAGCTGGGTAGGAGGATTATGTTCATGTAATAGAAACAGTTATGTACAGTTGCGCTATTAGCTATGGATGTGGTGTGTGGGTGTGTATGTGTGTGTGATCTCTTGGATCATCTGTAATCCAGATCAAGTCTAATACAATGGGGTATTTTTCTGTCTGTGTCCCTGGAATGCATTCCTTATAGGGCAGCCTCTAGATCAGAGAATGTTCACAGGTGAAAACCTAAGGACCCACCCAAGCACCCACTGGACGTAGTGTAGTGTTATGTCTCACCACACTGTTATTAAAGTTCAGCAGTTGGACAGTTTGAATAACAGCCTAATCATATAGAGCCTGAATGTTCAGAGAGAGACATTATTTTAGAGAACAGAACATGGGAGCAGAGATGCTGAGATTGAATTTGAATTTGGTGGAAGAGGAAACATGGGAAGCAAGATAACTCCAATCCTCTTCTGAATGGTCTAGCTTTTTATCTGGATGTTCTATTCACCTGGGAGAAGATAATTGAGTGCCACCAAGAGCTGCGGAAGGGTGCACTGGGGTCCTGTTGCTATTTATAGGTGTCTGCCAAAGGAGATATTACCCTATGGAATACTCATTTTCCTTTGACACACACGCACACACAGACACACACACAGACACTCACCCATACAATGTAAAAGTTGTTTGTTTCAGACCCCACTCCCCCTCACAGTGACATTCCATCATCTTCTCTTATTAACAAGCACTTCCTGTCTCTGTCAACACGCCAGTGTAACAGTTTTGCTTCCGTCCCTTTCCTCTCCCGGGGCTCAAACCAGGGACCCTCTGCACACATAAACAACTGTCTCCCACAAAGCATCGTTACCCATCACGCCACAAAAGCCACAATGATAACGTCTCATTTCAGCGCCACTCGTCTGACCAGTGCATTTTTAGCACTATAAATAAACACAAATATAAGCCTTCTCACACATACTGTGTAAATACAGTAGTTAAAGCTAGGTTTAGAGGCCCATGTAACTACTTATGGCTACTCAGCCAGTCGTCACCATTCTACAAGTTATGGGGGGCTATGAATCAGACTGGCATAAAAGTAAACACATATAATCTCACTCAAATTACTTACATTTTGGCCATCCCATCAATTAAGTCACCATAGGGCATATCATTAGTCATTCTGTATATTATTAGTCTGTGTCAAATGTCCCCTGGCCTATACTCTACGATTCACTACATTGTGTAGGCCTGATGACTTTTAAGGTTTGATATTAAATTAAGGTTAGAAATTAACTTCATCAATTCATGTTGCGAGTCGGCATATAGCGAATTGGCTTGATGGTCCAATGATGAGATTGTGACAATGAGACTTTAGACTACCCAATGCAAGCTGTCAAAACATTTTGGACCAGGGGTGGCGCGATACATACAGCACAGTGATATTCTCTTTAATTCACTGTAGTTTCGCCGCAGCAGAGTGGCGCAGCGGAAGCGTGCTGGGCCCATAACCCAGAGGTCGATGGATCGAAACCATCCTCTGCTAAAGTAATTTTTGACCCCTCAATTTATAGTAGGCCTACTTTATAGAATGTATCCTACTCATTAAAGTGAGTAAACTATAACAGTAAGTGTTAATGTCAAATGTAATGCTAACACAAAAAGCTGCTCACTATCACAAAACAACCTGAATTTCGCTTTCTGAAAAAGTTAGATCGTAAAAAAAGGCGAGCGCAATACAAACAATTCGTTGAACAACTAAAAGGACAACACATTATACAACACATGCAAATCAATGGTAAAGTATGCAAATACTATTGGATAAGTTATGAGTAAATATTATGCGTAATCATACCAATTAATTGATGAACGTGGGTTCAGAACGTCCTCTTTCGCCGTCAGCCGAGAAAGGCTGTAGAAGTCTAAATGAATTGCTTGCATTCTATAACCGTAACTTTTCAATAGTTTATAGTTGCTTCATCTACTCCAGTCTGTTCGCAACACGCATAGGCTAAACCCACACCTACTCATTATATTCCACAAGAACATGCAATATTACAATGTTTTGTAAGTTTATGTTTTGTAAATGTATGTGTGCCTTCTAAAATGTTGTGAACTTGTCGTTTGATCGCAGCTCATGAGAGAGATGAGTGGTATTTCATTGTCCACTCCTCCAGCTCAGCGTGTGTGTGTATGTGTGAGAGAGAGTTGGTATTGTGCTGTGAATGTTTTGAATTTCCCCTGCCTTGTGTTTGTGTACCGACATAAAGTAAGGATTATAATCAGATCCATGCCAGTAGAGAATGGCTCTGAGAAAGAATGTTGGCACCTTCTGCTGGTTAATGGTGGTCAAGTCAAGTGTAAGTGTGACGCCTGTTGCTCAGCAACCGCATGCGCCACCAATTTGAAGGAAATAATGTTGCTGCAGCAAAAGGTACATTCTAGAACTAAGAATTTAATGGAACCTTCTTGAAGTGAGCGTTCTTTAAAGAATGTTGTGTCATATGCGGTAAAGGAGTCACTGAGGCGCAGGCCGTTCCATTGACCAGATTGTTAGATCAGATTTATTGAATGTGCACCAAAGTGGAAATTCCTCAAATCTGTCATTATTTATGTATTGTAACAGGCCTACAATGTGGTTACTTAAGTCTGATTTTGATATATTTGGCAGTTTTTGCTAAGTTGTCCCTTTTAAGGTTTAGAAGAAGTGACTGCTAAATGCTAACTCCCGTTCGTATAAACGGTTAGCATAGCTAGCATACAAGAATCGGTGGTGGTAGTCAAAATAATTTTTAACTGTAATGCAGTTGATTGGTGACATGACATAAACATGTGTTGGGGTTGACATCCATGCAAGCATTATACTCAACATTCCTCAACATAGTGTGACATACACATATAAACCATAGCCTAAATGTAGGCACATTTTGCTGGAGGGAGACTGGCTCTTTCCCCCACGGCCCTTCCTCCACGCGTTTCCATTGCAATTCCATTGTTTTGGTCGAGTTCGATTGACCTATTTACCGCATTAGAAAACTAGAATGGACATGAACCTTTTTATGATGGGATCTGCCGTTGCCATATGGTTCGCCAGTCCCGTGATAAAATATAAAATTATGAATTTGAAGAATTTATCTAAGCTGTATATTTGTTTAGCTAGTTAGCCAAAGAGAGGAATGATTCAATAAAAACATTAACTGCCCATATGGCAACATTCCATTCAAACAATGCAGTCAATCCACAGCCATACACTGTCTGAAATCAGTTGATGATGGGTCTTAGACAACTTGTAAATGCAAAAAGTAGTACTGATATTGAATCAGATAATAGCACTCACAGATTTCCAAGAAAACCACAATTGAGACATTTATGGTCTGTTTAGTGTTGCAAAGGGTCAAAAAAATTTTCCCATGGGAAGTTAATTTTAGGATTTTGGCTTAAATTCATCAAAAAAGTTAGCTTATAACAGTGAACCTTTTTTGTGGGATACACATAAGGCAATTATAGGTCTTGTAGCATATTTTGGTTAAACTACCCCCATTTAAATGGAATTGCAACCCTCTGCATGCACAGTGCACTCTTCCATCACATGTACAACTGATTCTCAAGATCTTGCACACTAATGAGATGCTATTGAGCAAACACTTCTACACTGTCAGCCAAGGACTACATGCTTTCTGGTAAGTTTTAATTACAAAACCAGAACAACAGCAAAGGACCTTGTGAAGATGCTGGAGGAAACTATATCTATATCCACAGTAAAACGATTCCTATATCGACATAACCTGAAAGGCAGCTCAGCAAGGAAGAAGCCACTGCTCCAAAACCTCCATAAAAAAGCCAGACTACGGTTTGCAACTGCAGATGGGGACAAATATTGTACTTTTTGGAGGAAAAAGGGGGAGGCTTGCAAGCTGAAGAACACCATTCCACCCATGAAGCACGGAGGTGGCAGCATCATTTTTTGGGGGCGCTTTGGTGCAGGAGGGACTGGTGCAAAAGAGATGGCATCATGAGAAGGAAAATGATGGTGGATATATTGAAACAACATCTCAAGACATCAGTCAGGAAGTTAAAGCTTGGTCACAAATGGGTCTTCCAAATGGACAATGACCCCAAGCATACTTCCAAAGTTGTGGCAAAATGGCTTAAGGACAACAAAGTCAAGGTATTGGAGTGGCTAGCACAAAGCCCTGACCTCAATCCTATACAACATTTGTGGGCAGAACTGAAAAAGCATGGAGGCCTACAAACCTGACTCAGTTACACCAGCTCTGTCAGGAGGAATGGGACAAATTTCACCCAACGTATTGTGGGAAGCTTGTGGAAGGTACCCAAAACGTTTGACCCAAGTTAAACAATTTAAAGGCAATGCTACCAAATACCAATTGAGTGTATGTAAACTTCTGACCCACTGGGAATGTGAAGAAAGAAATAAAAGCTGAAATAAATAATTCTCTCTACTATTATTATGACATTTCACATTCTTAAAATAAAGTGGTGATCCTAACTTACCTAAGACAGGGAACTGTTTTTGTCTCAGGTGTATGTAAACTTCCGATTTCAACTGTACAAACGCTAACTCCATAATTTGTTCACACACACATAATATGCACATACATTTATATACTCTATACACCCCCCCACTGAAATACAATCATCATATACACTGCTGCTACTCTGTTTATTATATATCCTGATGCTTATTCACCTTACGCCTATACATATCTACCTCTTGGTCCAGGTTCCCTGCACTTTGTAAAAATGATATTGGAACTGACCCTGTTTAAAGTATGATTTCTTACTTTATCGTGTTTTTTTTTTTTTTTTTTATGTCCCGTGTGTTTTTGTTCTACCTTCTTTGAGGGTATTGATTGCTGCATTGTTGGGATTAGATGTCCTGAGGTTTGATGTCAATGCAGTTCAATACTTGACCACATGATGTCAGTGTGGATCATATTTTAACATTTCTCATCAATGATTCTCAGTAAATTCAGGAGATTGTTGGGTGGGACGAAGCCTGTGATTTTATAAGACTATTACATGACAACAGATGACAAGGACAAGTACATGGTTCACCATTGTTCAGTTCTATCTTAATGTTCATACACACTTTATTTTTGACCTATTTTATCTTTTGCAATGACATTAATTCTCATCACCGATAACCTGAGTGTTATCTACCACTGAGAAGAATATTTGTTTCACTAGTAATTGTACATTTATATCTAACTTTAGTATATATCCCTTTTGGGCAAAAATTCTGTGTTAATGATTTCCTGCATAGCGATAAGGGCACCGTTTTACTGTTTTTGTGCCAGCAATACAAAAATACCCCCCAGCTAACTTTGCACTGAATGCAGTCACACTATAATCATTAATAGTTTACAGACCAGCACACCAGATACCGTATGTGGCTCCTCAACATGAAGGTCTTGCATTTATTATATAAGACATATTGTTGATCACTTATGTATGATATTTATGTATTGTGTATATGGTTCTGTATGTTCTGGTTAACATTGCAAGCATAATAAGAGTTGGACATAGGCATCTTTTTGATGACATCACCTTGTGCATTGAGCTTCATTGTTGATGCCATAGGTTTTTCTTAGGACTAATTAGTGGAAATAATATCAGAATTGGGCTGCCTGTCTAAATGCAGCCATAGAGGGTTGTGTGTGTCATACAGCCTCAATAACTTTTCTAATGCACTCTTTCCAACTTTCACATATTGAAAAAAATAGCTCATAGACTTTTAGGCTGCGTTTACACAGGCAGCCCAATTCCGATATTATGCCCAATAATGAAATGTTGATTAAGTTTCACGAAACACCACGGTAACAATAAGATTGGATACAATTTTGGTTATTTAAAGCCGGTA
The DNA here is from genome assembly GCA_030435695.1 of Brachymystax lenok tsinlingensis. Classification (NCBI taxonomy): domain Eukaryota; kingdom Metazoa; phylum Chordata; class Actinopteri; order Salmoniformes; family Salmonidae; genus Brachymystax; species Brachymystax lenok. Next base: position 30,535,195 of record CM059787.1, read on the forward strand.
TAATAAGGCATTGTAAGACTTCATGAGCATTTGTCTTATTATCATCTCATATGACCAGGACGAAATACGCACGTTTCTGAGTCCATTTGCGAAGTGCACCTCTGGCGGTGGAAGTTTCAGTGGGGAGGCAATAAGCTGGTATAGGGCCTATAGCGGTGCAATACCTATTTACATTAATTCCGGGAAATCAGTCACAGCAAGACTTATGGACAATATGTACAAAGTACAGTACCAGTCAAAAGTTTGGACACCTACTCATTCCAGGGTTTTTCTTTGTAGAATAATAGTGAAGACATCAAAACTGTGCTCCTGAGTGGCGCAGGGGTCTAAGGCACTGCATCTCAGTGCAAGAGACATCACTACAGTCCCTGGTTTGAATCCAGGCTGCATCGTATCCGGCTGTGATTGAAAGTCCCATAGGGCAGCGCACAATTGTAAATAAGAATTCGTTCTTAACTGACTTGCCTAGTTAAATAAAATGAAACTATGAAATATTACATATGGAAGTATGTAGTAACCAAAAAAGTGTTAATCAAAATATATTTGAGATTCTTCAAAGTATCCATCCTTTGCCAAAGGGTGGCTACTTTGAACAATCTAAAATATAAATATATTTGAATTTGTTTAACACTTTTTTTGGTTACTACATGATTCCAGATGTGTTATTTCATAGTTTTGATGACTTCACTATTATTCTACAATGTAGAAAATAGCAAAAATAAAGAAAAACCCTTGAATGAGTAGGTGTGTCCAAACTTTTGATTGGTACTGTATATAGAAAACAAAAAGCGCTACAATGAACAGACAGGAACATAAACTGGACAGAAATCAAATACAAATGTATTAAAGTATAAACCAAGACTTCAATAACGCCTAGCAACCTGACCCTGTCTTGCCACAACAGGAATGAGACAGACACATAGGTTGAGCTCAAAACCGACTTGGTAAAACGCCTCAGTTGGCCCTCCCTCCTGCGCTGCCTGGGACAACTTTAGTGATCCCGTTTTTTCTACATTCAAAAGACTACAATAGCCACAAGGCTGTTGACAACCAAAACATCCATTACTGCAGTTGTTAAAATAGCAGTCAACCTCATTCCTGTAGTCTCAAAATTAATAAAAGGTCCAATACAGCCGTTGTTATCTGGATAACAATGAATAATAATAACCTGTGATTGGTTTAAATTAAAATGGTCAAATATAAACAAAAATAGCTTTTTAGCAAAGAGCAATTTCTCAAGCAATACTTTTTCCAGGACTGTCAGGGAGTGGTCTGAGTGGGGAATGGAAAACTAGATGTTATTGGCAGAGAGGTTTGCAACTGGTCTATTAACTAATTTACAGCTTAGTGATGTCACCAAGCAGGCCAAAACATCCCACCAAAACAAGCTGAAATTCCAGGTGATCTTTTCAAACAGCTCTTAGATTAAAAGAGCATCATCATCATTTTCAAAAAAATAATAAAAAAACTATTTTCTTAAAACTGCATTGCTGGTTAAGGGCTTGTACGTAAGCATTTCACTGTAAGGTGTATTCGACGCATGTGACAAATAAAATGTGATTTGATTTGAATTCCAGAGTATTATTCCAACCTCATAGTGTGGCAATATATAAAACGCTGGAAATCACATTTTTGACTGCACTGGGCCTTTTTGTTTCATGCAATAAAGTTTCTTTTTGATTTCTACTTCAAATGGAGCAAACTTTGTTAATAACATGTGTTAAATCAAATGACATAATGTCATTAAAATACATTGACTCACCCAAATAAGTATACCTGGATGCACATTTATCAATTTTTCTTTGTTTGAGCTAATGGCTAGGCTAATGTGGAGTCTAGCACCAAAGCACCAATTTTGGTAATAGCTTGCAATTCCCACCTCCCATGTAGATGGTGCTAATTAGAATAACTCTCAGTGCTGGGCCCCCTCTTTCCCGTCAAACATTTCTTTGTTCATTCAGCAGATTTGCTGCATAAGCTAGGCGGTGGAGACCAACTTCAGCGCTACGCAATTCGCGGGCCATTTCGCTGATGCGGCAGTGACTATAGAGAATGATAGAGGCCTCTAGTGGCCAAAAGAGTCATGGGTAACTGCATACATTGCGTATGTCTGGGAGTGGGCGTGTCAATAGAAGTGTGAGGATCAACAGAAGTGGGTATATTGAAAGCGAATCAGCTAATTGGGCAACTTTGTTGCTGCTTAGTGGCTGCTGTGTTATCAAACTTTCTTAGTGTGGTCTTGGTTGGCAGAGATGATGGTAATGAATTTCAGTTAGGCTTTCATTTTGTAATTATTTGTGTAGCTACCTAAGTTCTTCTTAGATGTATGCTAGCTTTTTATTGATGTCTAACATTAATATGGCTATAATCTACCAAGCTAATGTTAGATAACCTAGCCTGTTAAAGTAGCTATATCATCACAGAGAGTCCTGTTTGCTGTGAGCGACTGTTAACGGTTATCAACTCATCTAACTAACTAGCTAGCTATCTTACTAAACTATTTGTCCTTTATGTTTGCGTTTGACAGCATATTACAGTTTTAAAAGCTGCTGATGGCCGCATGGATTTATCCCAGTGCCAGAAGTGCCAATTGTATTATGGCCCCTTCTGCCAGCCCTTCATTATCAACTCCTGAGACTATGCCAGTTTGTGGGCACACATTGAGTGTCACATATTAAAGGCACAATAATAGCTACAGTAATCGAGCAAACATATTTAAAAAATCTAAATTACGATTTCCCAGTATTTTGTATTTGTATTTATTATGAATCCCCATGCTGTCAAGGCAGCAGCTACTCTTCCTGGGGTCTAGCAAAGTTAAGGCAGTTATATACAATTCAAAAAACATGACATTACATTTCACAACAGATTTCTCAACACATTAAGTGTGTGCATTACTCTACTACCACATGTTTACAACACAAAATTTAGGTCAGAACCTGTAATCACATGATACGATGATTGATCTAGGCTAGCCAGGCTATTTACATCCCCTTCCACGAACACTTACTTAGTGTTTCGTTTTTTCAATTTCAGAGGTAACTGTGGATGCCTGTGGTGTTTCTGCATCTAAAGCAGTTCGATGTGAGTGGTGAAACAGAGTCATGTCACACATGGGGACAGGACTGGCCTTCAGAACCTGCAGGCTCTGTGAAGTGTATCATGCTGCATCGTACAAAGACCAGCCGTGTGTGTGGGTGGCCTCTAGTCTCTCTGCCAGAGAGGAGAGTCAGTATAGATGAGGTGGAGCTGACACAGAAAGAGAAGAATACGGAGGAATATGAGCTGGAACGTAGAGGGACGCACCACCATCAGCAGGTATGTTGCGGAGGGGACCGTCCTCAGGAACTATGCAATGTTCTGGATATCCTGGTCATGCTGAGACTGCTCTGCTGCCACCCTGACCTACTGGGCAATACCACTACACACAGGTGTGGTAGATGTGACTCCTGCAGAGTTGAGAGAGCATCTGATAGAGAGGCTGGTGCTGGGCAGAGGCTCTGATAAGGAGTGTGCTGGGTGTCTGGACTGTGCACTGTGCACACGTCTACTGCAGACTCCGCATCGCAGAGGTCCTACGTACCGAGCAGGAGTGGTGCCCTCGGTGCAGAGGCAAGATCAAGGCCAGTGAGCTGGTGGAGTTTCCTCAGGAAGAAGAGGAGGAGGAGAGCAACCTCTCAGAGAACTGGAGGAGCAGCTCTAAGGTAGAGGTTCTAATGTCTAGCCTGCTCAGAATGCACAGTGAGGGCAACAGCATCAAGAGTCTGGTTGTCTCTCAGTTCACATGCTTCCTTACTCTACTGGAGGTCCCACTCAGGAAGAGGCGGGCTTAGGTGATCCAGGAGTTCCAGAGTGATGCACTCAGCAGCCCATTGATCATGCTGCGTTCACTCAAAGCCGGACGGGTGGGGCTGCTTGCGCATCTTCCTCATGGACCCAGCTGGGAACCCTGTTCTCACTGTTCTTTTGTTATTTAATATTCTTTACATTTAGAGGGAATGTTTTGTGGAACTAAACACACACACACACACAGTGTATTCAGAAAGTATTCAGACCCCTTGACCTTTTCCACATTTTGTTATGTTACAGCCTAATTCTAAAATTGATTAAAGTTTTTTCCCCTCATCAATCTACACACAAAACCCCATAATGACAAAGCAAAAACAGGTATTTGCTGCCACCACCATGCTTTATACCGTATGGATGGTGCCAGGTTTCCTCCAGACGTGACGCTTGGCATTCAGGCCAAAGAGTTCAATCTTGGTTTCATCAGACCAGAGAATCTTGTTTCTCATGGTCTGAGAATCATTTAGGTGCTTTTAGCAAACTCCAAGTGGCCTGTCATGTGCCTTTTACTGAGGAGTGGCTTCCGTCTGGCCGCTCTACCATGAAGGCCTAATTGGTGAAGTGCTGCAGAGACGGTTGTCCTTCTGGAAGGTTCTCCCATCTCCACAAAGGAAATCTGGAGCTCTTCTAGAGTAACCATTGGGTTCTTGGTCACCCTTCTCCCCCGATTGCTTAGTGGCTCTGCGGCCAGCTCTTGGAAGAGTCTTGGTGGTTCCAAACTTATTCCATTTAAGAATGATGAAGGCCACTGTGCTCTTGGGGACCTTCAATGCCTTCTTTTTTAGGATGAAGTGGTGGTCATCACACCACTGCAAAAGCCTCTATATCTTTCACCTATCCACAGTAGTGTCAGTGTCTATACATTAGACTCAAAGGCAGTCATCAGAAAACTGGACAATATATACTGAACAAAAATATAAACATAACATGCAACAGACTGGGAATACAGATATGCATTTGTTGGTCACAGATACCTTAAAAAAAAGGTAGGAGCGTGGATCAGAAAACCAGTCGGAGTGACCACCATTTGCCTCATGCAGCGCAACTCATCACCTTCACATAAAGTTGATCAGACTGTTGATTGTGGCATGTGGAATGTTTAATCAGCTTCTTGATATGCCACACCTGTCAGGTGAATGGATTATCATTGCAAAGGAGAAATGCTCACTAACAGAGATGTAAACAAATTTGTGTATTTTCTTTTGTTGAGAATAAGATTTTTGTGCATATGGAACATGTATGGGATCTTCTATTTCAGCTCATGAAACATGGGATCAACACTTTACATATTGCATTTAGATTTTTGTTTAGTGTAGGCATTAGGGTGTCTACTTTTACATTCATTTGTATACAGTGTGTGGGTGAACTTTCAGCCTTTTGGGCACCTTAATGACCTTGGGCTCAGGCAGGGCCTCGTTCACTCAGACCTGCTGGGTCCTTTTGGTCAGAGATAAGTGTTACCACCTGCTGCTATAGTCCTTGCCGTGAAATCTGGAAGCCCCTGCAGACACAATGATGTCCAGCTTCATGGATTTCTTGGACACTTGAGCAGTACATTAACTTTTGCAATAAACACTACAAAATCCACTTTCTTAATAATAAGTGTATCCAGATCTCTAAATTCACAAAGAACAATTACATCGGCTGTGGTGCATCCATTGCCATCTCTTGAGCACTGTGGCCCTCTCGACTCTCTTCACCAACTCCACATAGAAGATTTATTTAAATTATTTAATTGAACCTTTATTTAACTAGGCAAGTCAGTTAAGAACAAATTGTTATTTACAATGACGGCCTACCTTGGCCAAACTCTAACCCGGATTGTGCTCCGCCCTATAGGACTCCCAATCACGGCCGGTTGTGATACAGCCTGAAATCAAACCAGATTCTGTAGTGACACCTCTAGCACTGAGATAGTGTCTTAGACCGCTGTGCCACTCGGGAGCCTTGCTTGACAGCCCTGACCCTTTACACCTCAACAGGAAACACAGTTGCAACATTTTACATTCACAGACTCTTCAATAACATATTTATTCTGTCTGCAAACACTTGACATGTGGCCAATCTTTTTACACTTCTCGCATTCTAGAGTGTTTTGCACAAAAGCTCAATAATACAGATAGACTTTACTCCTTTTTCCCATCCACCATATGGATCAAGCAACATACATTGTGTCACGATCTTCAAAAACGGACCAAGGCGCAGCATGCCGGGTTGAGTGAAACATGTTTATTAGTTTAACTCACCGAAACAAAAACAAGACACAACGATCGAACATGCGCTGTGTGACACATAGACACCTACAAACAAAGTTAACTTCCCACACAGAAGGAGGGGAAAAGGGTCTACTTAAGTATGGTTCCCAATCAGAGACAACGATAGACAGCTGTCCCTGATTGAGAGCCATACCCGGCCAAAACAAAGAAATACAAATTAGAACATAGAATGCCCACCCCAAATCACACCCTGACCAAACCAAAATGAGACATAAAAAGGCTCATACAGGTCAGGGCGTGACACATTGACTACTCCTAGCATTTTCAACCTGCAATATTGACTATCAGGATTCCATAAATAACACCTTTTACTGGTGCCCTTCTCCGGAAAATCAAATGCGATAATTCTGCCAGCCACAATGCACGTAGCATTCTCTTTAGATACTCCTGGTTACTTTGACTGCATACACTTTTCCCAGCGCCGCCTTCACCATCCTCATGACGTCAAAAGGGTTTCCCAAATGAACATTCTTCCTCCAACAAGAAACAATTAATTACACTCAATTTCCCCAAAGATTATAGCCCTTTTCGTTCCATTCTTAGACCTCACTGTTGTCCACTCATCCTACTCACTACCCAGTACAGAAAAAATTGCCATCCGTTTGCTATTTTCCACATTCCCTATGCTCAAGGAGTTTGCCGTCCAATATGTGATTTGCATCTCTGGCGGGTAGCCTTTTCGACACCGGTATAAGGCCTCTCCCATCTCCCATCTTCCTTTCTGCAAATCTGACCATGACTCCATTTTGCTCCTCCCCGCCTTCAAAGACTCAGTGAAGTTCTGGTGGTCAGGTCTGTACAACGCTGTTCTGACCAATCAGAATCCATGCTCCAAGACTGGTTTGATCACGTGGACTGGAGTATGTTCCGGGTCACCTCTGGGGACAATATTAACTCAATACAGCGATTCAGTCATCGGATTCATAAAAAAAGTAAATAAATCACCTGATACTGAAGGTGTCTTACAAAACGTACCCGAATCGAAAATCGTGGATTGATGGCAGTCTTGTCGGGAAACTAAAGGAGAGAGATGCTGCTTATGAACACGGCAAGGTGACCAGGGACAATAGTATGGCTAAACAGTACAAATACGACCAACGCAGATCGGTCAAGATGGCGAGACACAAGTATAAGGACAAAGTGTAGTAGCAATTTAGCGGGTCGGATACGAGGCGTATGTGGCAGGGTCTTTAACGATCACGGATTACAAAAAGAAAGGCAGTCATGTTGCGGACATCAATGCTGCCCTATCGAACACCTTTTTCTCCCGCTTGAGCAAAATTACTCTGAGCTGCCGAGGAGAACCCCTGAGGACAACGAGGGCTACGTGCTTACAGTCGCCACAGAGGACGTATGTAAGTAATTCAAATGTTAACCCTCGCAAGGCTTCTGGCCCAGACGGCATCCCTAGTCGCGCCCTCAGAGCATGTTTTCTGACATTTTCAATCTCTCTCTAGCTCAGGCAGTTATCCCCAACTGTTTCACCTGCCCACTATCCTCCCTGTGCCCAAGAAAGGGAAAGTAACTGAACTGAATAACTACCGACCCGTAGCACTCACTTCCGTCATCATGAAGTGCTTTGAGAGGATAGTCAAAGACCACATCACCTCCTCCCTCCCGACAACCCTCTTAAATTTGCCTACAGCCCCAACAGATACACAGACGACACAATCGGCATTGCACTGAAAAAAGTGATACACCTAATAAATGTACAGTTTAAGTAGATTAATGATATATTGATTATGCCCCAAAATAGCCTACATTTTGCCATTGATTTAATATACTACAGCTGAAGTCGGAAGTTTACATACACCTTAGCCGAATACATTTAAAATCAGTTTCACTATTCCTGACATTTAACCCTAGTAAAAATTCCCTGTCTTAGGTCAGTTAGGATCACCACTTTATTTTAAGAATGTGAAATGTCAGAATAATAGTAGAGAGAATTATTTATTTCAGCTTTTATTTCTTTCATCACATTCCCAGTGGTTCAGAAGTTTACATACACTCAATTAGTATTCGGTAGCATTGCCTTGAAATTGTTTAACTTGGGTCAAACGTTTCGGGTAGCCTTCCACAAGCTTCCCACAATAAGTTGGGTGAATGTTGGCCCATTCCTCCTGACAGAGCTGGTGTAACTGAGTCAGGTTTGTAGGCCTCCTTGCTCGCACACGCCTTTTCAGTTCTGCCCACAAATTCTCTAGGATTGAGGTCGGGGTTTTGTAATGGCCACTCCAATACCTTGACTTTGTTGTCCTTAAGCCATTTTGCCACAACTTTGGAAGTACAGTGGGGCAAAAAAGTATTTAGTCAGCCACCAATTGTGCAAGTTCTCTCACTTAAAAAGATGAGAGAGGCCTGTAATTTTCATCATAGGTACACTTCAACTATGACAGACAAAATGAGGGAAAAAAATCCAGAAAATCACATTGTAGGATTTGTAATGAATTTATTTGCAAATTATGGTGGAAAATAAGGATTTGGTCACATACAAACAAGCAAGATTTCTGGCTCTCACAGACCTGTAACTTCTTCTTTAAGAGGCTCCTCTGTCCTCCACTCGTTACCTGTATTATTGGCACCTGTTTGAACTTGTTATCAGTATAAAAGACACCTGTCCACAACCTCAAACAGTCACACTCCAAACTCCACTATGGCCAAGACCAAAGAGCTGTCAAAGGACACCAGAAACAAAATTGTAGACCTGCACCAGGTTGGGAAGACTGAATCTGCAATAGGTAAGCAGCTTGGTTTGAAGAAATCAACTGTGGGAGCAATTATTAGGAAATGGAAGACATACAAGACCACTGATAATCTTCCTCGATCTGGGGCTCCACGCAAGATCTCACCCCGTGGGGTCAAAATGATCACAAGAACGGTGAGCAAAAATCCCAGAACCACACGGGGACCTAGTGAATGACCTGCAGAGAGCTGGGACCAAAGTAACAAAGCCTACCATCAGTAACACACTACGCCGCCAGGGACTCAAATCCTGCAGTGCCAGACGTGTCCCCTGCTTAAGCCAGTACATGTTCAGGCCCGTCTGAAGTTTGCTAGAGAGCATTTGGATGATCCAGATGAGGATTGGGAGAATGTCATATGGTCAGATGAAACCAAAATATAACTTTTTGGTAAAAACTCAACTCGTCGTGTTTGGAGGACAAAGAATGCTGAGTTGCATCCAAAGAACACCATACCTACTGTGAAGCATGGGGTGGAAACATCATGCTTTGGGGCTGTTTTTCTGCAAAGGGACCAGGACGACTGATCCGTGTAAAGGAAAGAATGAATGGGGCCATGTATCGTGAGATTCTGAGTGAAAACCTCCTTCCATCAGCAAGGGCATTGAAGATGAAACGTGGCTGGGTCTTTCAGCATGACAATGATCCCAAACACACCGCCCAGGCAACGAAGGAGTGGCTTCGTAAGAAGCATTTCAAGGTCCTGGAGTGGCCTAGCCAGTCTCCAGATCTCAACCCCATAGAAAATCTTTGGAGGGAGTTGAAAGTCCGTGTTGCCCAGCGACAGCCCCAAAACATCACTGCTCTAGAAGAGATCTGCATGGAGGAATGGGCCAAAATACCAGCAACAGTGTGTGAAAACCTTGTGAAGACTTACAGAAAACGTTTGACCTCTGTCATTCCCAACAAAGGGTATATAACAAAGTATTGAGATAAACTTTTGTTATTGACCAAATACTTATTTTCCACCATAATTTGCAAATAAATAGATTAAAAATCCTACAATGTGATTTTCTGGATTTCTTTTTCTCATTTCGTCTGTCATAGTTGAAGTGTACCTATGATGAAAATTACAGGCCTCTCTCATCTTTTTAAGTGAGAGAACTTGCACAATTGGTGGCTGACTAAATACTTTTTTGCCCCACTGTATGCTTGGGGTCATTGTCCATTTGGAAGACCCATTTGCGACCAAGCTTTAACTTCCTGACTGAAGTCTTGAGATGTTGCTTCAATATATCCACATCATTTTCCTGCCTCATCATGCCATCTATTTTGTGAAGTGCACCAGTCCCTCCCGCGGCAAAGCACCCCCACAACATGATGCTGCCACCACCGTACTTCATGGTTGGGATGGTGCTCTTCGGCTTGCAAGCCTCCCCCTTTTTCCTCCAAACATAATGATGGTCATTATGGCCAAACAGTCCTATTTTCGTTTCATCAGACCAGAGGACATCTCTCCAAAAAGTACGATCTTTGTCCCCAGCAGTTGCAAACCGTAGTCTGGCTTTTTTTATGGCAATTTTGGACCAGTGGCTTCTTCCTTGCTGAGTGACCTTTCAGGTTATGTGGATATAGATACTTTTGTACCTGTTTCCTCCAGCATCTTCACAAGGTCCTTTGCGGTTGTTATGGGATTGAATTGAACTTTTCACACCAAAGTACGTTCATCTCTAGGAGACAGAATGCGTCTCCTTCCTGAGCGCTATGACGGCTACATGGTCCCATGGTGTTTATACTTGCGTACTATTGTTTGTACAGATGAACGTGGTACCTTCAGGCATTTGGAAATTGCTCCCAAGGATGAACCAGACTTGTGGAGATCTACAATATTTTTTCTGAGGTCTTGGCTGATTTCTTTAGATTTTCCCATGATGTCAAGTAAAGAGGCACTGGGTTTGAAGGTAGGTCTAGAAATACATCCACAGGTACCTCCAATTGACTCAAATCATGTCAATTAGCCTATCAGAAGCTTCTAAAGCCATGACATCATTTTCTGGAATTTTACAAGCTGTTTAACTTCTTAGGGATTGGTGGACCGCTAGCGGTGGTCCAACATCCGGTGAAATTGCAGAGCGCCAAATTCAAAATAGAAATTCGTAATATTAAACATTCATGGAAGTACAAGTGTGTTACAGCATTCAAAAGCTTAGAATCTTGGTAATCTAACAACTTTGTCAGATTTCAAAAAGGCTTTACGGCAGAACATTTGATTATCTGAGGACAGCGCCCCACAACAAAATATTATTCAAACCAGCACAGGCGTTACAAAATCAAATATAGCGATAAAATAAATCACTTACCTTTGAAGATCTTCCTCTGTTTGCAATCACAAGGGTCCCAGGAACACAAAGAATGGTTCGATAAAGTCCTTCTTTATATCCCAAAAAGTCAGTTTAGTTGGCGCCATTGAGTTCTGTAATCCAGTCATTCAACACGCAGACAAAGAAATCCCAAAAGTACCGGTAAAGTTCGTCCAAACAAGTCAAACAATGTTTCTAATTAATCCTCAGGTTGTCAAATATCTAAATTAATGATAATACTTCAGACGGAGAATCGTCTGTTGAAAAGGGAAGAAAAATAACGAAGAGTGCGCACACAGTCATGCATGCAAAACAGTAGTGTCCGTTTCAACAGCCACTTGTAAGAACTTCTATTTCTTGTTCGTTTGTCCAAAAACAAGCCTGTAACCATGTCTAAGACTGTTAACATCTAGTGAAAGCCATAGGAACTGCAATCTGGGAGCTAATTCCCTCTATAGACAATAGCAAGTCAATGGAAAAACTGTGACATCAAAAAAAAAACATTTTCCGAATGGATTTTCCTCTGGTTTTCGCCTGCCATATCAGTTCTGTTATACTCAGACATTATTTTAACAGTTTTAGAAACAGTTTTCTATACAAATCTACCGATCTATATGCATATCCTAGCTTCTGGGCCTGAGTAACAGGCAGTTTACTTTGGGCACGTCAGTTTACTAAAGGCACAGTCAACTTAGTGTTTGTAAACTTCTGACACATTGGAATTGTGATACAGTGAATTATAAGTGAAATAATCTGTCTGTAAACAATTATTGGAAAAATTACTTGTGTCATGCACAAAGTAGATATCCTAACCGACTTGCCAAAACTATAGTTTGTTAACAAGACATTTGTGGAGTGGTTGAAAAACTAGTTTTAATGACTCCAACCTAAGTGTATGTAAACTTTCGACTTCAACTGTAAGTAAAAATACTTTAAATTACTACTTCATTCATCCTTTTTTGGGGGTATATGTACTTTACTGTACTATTGATATTTTGGACATTTACTTCACTACATTCCTAAAGAAAAGAATGTACTTTCTACTCCATACATTTCCCTGACAACCAAAAGTACTTGTTACATTTTGAACGCTTAGCAAGATAGGAAAATGGTCCAATTCACACACTTATCAGGAGAACATCCCTGGTTCTCCCTACTGCCTCTGATCTGGTGGACTCACTAAACAAATGCTTCATTTGTAAATCATGTCAGAGTGTTGTGCCCCAGGCTATACATAAATTAATAAGAAAATGGTGCCTTCTGGTTTGCTTAATATAAGGAATTTGAAATTATTTATAATTTTACTTTTGATACTTAAGTATATTTAAAACCAAATACTTTTAGACTTTTACTCAAATAGTATTTTACTGGGTGACTCACTTTTACTTGAGTAATTTCCTATTAAGGTATCTTTACTTTTACTCAAATATGACAAATTGGGTACTTTTCCCACCACTGCACAGCACCATGTGGATGTGATAGCCATGGAGGTATGTACTGTTACATTCACTTAGCCCCGAGGAGACGTTTTCTGTCTGTTCTTTCTTCACGGTATTTACTACCTTTCAATGTATTTTTTTTCCAAACAGGGCCAGGAGTTAGACACTACAACAGGCCAACGGTGCCAAGTGTGGACTGTAGAAATAAGAACATACTGTAACTGTTACCAACTTAAATGTAAATACTTATACAACATATCTTCTGTCTTTACAGACTGTCACAATAAATGTATATAAAATATAGTGTGTCATTTCTAATACTACTTACGTTTCTGGCTGTAATGGGTGCCAAAGAACTGAAGTCGACAGTGTGGTGGATGATACATTGAATTCTGTCAAACCATCTTGTCATCGCCACAACCTGGATCGGGGAAGGGGAAAGGGGCCCCCGATTGTGAAGGCAGGAGGTGGCGGCGCACAGGGAAGACGGATCCACTGCAGTGAGGGTCAACAACAAGTCTCGGACCACCTGTCTCAAAGCCTCTGAACCCTGGGCTAACTACTGTACCCTACCACACACTTCCACTTTATTCATATTCTGTACACACTGAAATCCCTTTCTTATACCTGACCAATGCAATAGTTATGCAATCTTACTGCACTACTAATGTATATACCTTTATATAATTCTATGCTGCTACTGCACTCACTATGCACATGGGCAAACAATGTCCATACTATATGCCTATAGGCAATTTAAAAAAATATCTTAATTTCATTTAGCCTGCACCTTATTTTGTATTATCTTCAGGCCTCTTAAATTGATTTAGTTTATTTTGTATTTTTATTAGTATGAGGAAAACGGCATGTGAACGGCAGGAGCACGCCTGCTGCTTGACAAAGCAGTCTATCGCAGGCTCCCGGTGAATGAGGCAATGGCCAAAAAAGCTGTCGCACGCCGATCGGCCACTCTGGAGGGGACGCAGGCCTCTCGAGTGTTCATTGCTAACTGGGTTACTGTTGTCGACATGCTTCCAGCTTCAAACATTACTTCCACCATCTCCAATCATGCTAAACCAATGTATCGCTCGAGTCCAACAAAATGGAATATAACATTGCGGATAAGGTTTGGAATTACACAATTTCATGTGTACAACATCTAAAGACTTGCATCACTATACCGATGTGTATTTGTTCATGTTTTATCTTGGAGAACGAGCATGAGGAAGTCTATTGTTGGTGTTGTACGTTTCTCAAAACCAAGTGAAATTGCAAAAAAAGGCGTCTGGACAACTCTATAACATACCATTTACATCAAAAATATAGATTTTATAAAAAAAGTTAACTTGTCCTACAACCCACTTGGTGGGAATTATAATGTGGCTCATTTAGCGAGGATCGTTACATTTCCCCCTCCAAAACAGGAAGGCACATCCCCGTGCTTCAACTACTCAGCCCCCTCACACGTCCGAGCCGTGCATTCCAATGACTTCACAGCCGCCATCCCATTTCTGACACCAATGTAGCGAAAGGCGAGGGAGGGAAACAAACCATGGATCGCTGGCATGAAATCAAATCAAATGTTATGTCACATGCGCCGAATACAACGTGAAATGCTTACTTACAAGCCCTTAACCAACAATTCTGAGTAAGAGTAAGAAAATATTTACACTTCAAAAAACAACTAAATTAAAGTAAAGGTAAGAAAAAAGTAACACAATGAAATATATATACTATATATACAGGGGGTACTGGTACTATATATACAGGGGGTACGGGTACTGGTAGAGTCAATGTGTGGTTGTACCGGTTAGTCAAGGAAATTTAGGTAATGTGCAGTACCAGTCAAAAGTTTGGACACACCTACTCATTATTTTTACTATTTTCTACATTGTTGAATAATAGTGAAGACATCAAAACTATCAAATAATTCCATATGTGTTATGTAGTAACCAAAAAAGTGAATAACAAATCCAAATATATTTTATATTCGAGACTCTTCAAAGTAGCCACCCTTTGCCTTGATGACAACTCTGCACACTCTTGGAATTCTCGCAACTAGCTTCATGAGGTAGTCATCTGGAATTCATTTCAATTAACAGGTGTGCCTTGTTAAAAGTTAATTTGTGGAATTTCTTTTCTTCTTAATGCGTTTGAGCCAATCAGTTGTGGTGTGACAAGGTTGAGGTGGTATACAGAAGATAGCCCTATTTGGTAAAATACCAAGTCCATATTATGGGAAGAACAGCTCAAATAAGCAAAGAGAAATGACAGTCCATTACTTTAAGACATGAAGGTCAGTCAATCTTTTGCAGTCGCAAAAACCATCAAACTATGATGAAACTGTCTCATGAGGAGCGCCACAGGAAAGGAAGACCCAGGGTTACCTCTGCTGCAGAGGTTATGTTCATTAGAGTTAACTGCACCTCAGATTGAAGCCCAAATAAATGCTTCACAGAGCTCAAGTAACAGACATCTCAACATCAACTGGGGCGGCAGGTAGCCTAGTGGTTAGAGCGTTGGACTTGTAACCGGAGGGTTGCAAGTTCGAATCCCCGAGCTGACAAGGTAAAAATCTGTCGTTCTGCCCTGAACAAGGCAGTTAACCCACTGTTCCCCGGGCGCTCAAGACGTGATGTCGACAGGCAGCCCCCGCACCTCTCTGATTCAGAAAGGTTGGGTTAAATGCGGAAGACACATTTCGGTTGAAGGCATTCGGTTGTACAACTGACTAATAATGGTGACTTTGACTATCTAACTAACAACTGTTCAGAGGAGACTGCGTGAATAAGGCCTTCATGGTCAAATTGCTGCAAAGAAACCATTACTAAAGGACACCAATAATAATAAGAGACTTACTTGGGCCAAGAAACACAAGCAATGGACAATAGACCGGTGGAAATCTGTCCTTTGGTCTGATGAGTCCAAATTCTAGATTTTTGGTCTCTGGACGCAGAGTAGGTGAGCGGATGATCTCGGCATGTGTGGTTCGCACCATGAAGCATGGAGGACGAGGTGTGATGGTGTGGAGCTGCTTTGCTGGTGACACTGTTTTCTTTAGAATTCAAGGCACACTTAACCAACATGGCTACCACAGCATTCTGCAGCGATACGCCCTCATCTGGTTTGCGCTTAGTGGGACTTTTGTAATTTGTTTTTCAACAGGACAATGACCCAACACACCTCCAGGCTGTGTAAGGGCTATGTGACCAAGTAGGAGTGATGGAGTGCTGCATCAGATGTCTAGGCCTCCACAATCACTCGACCTCAACCCAATTGAGATGGTTTGGAATGAGTTGGACCGCAGAGTGAAGGAAAAGCAGCCAACAAGTGTTCCGCTTATGTGGGAACTCCTTCAAGACTGTTGGAAAAGCATTCCAGGTGAAGTAGGTTGAGAGAATGCCAAGAATGTGCAAAGCTGTCATCAAGGCCAAGGGTGGCTACTTTGAGTAATCTAAAATATAACATCTATTTAACATTTGTCTAACACTTTTTTGGTTACTACATGATCCCATATGTGTTATTTCATAGTTTGGTCTTCACTATTATTCTACAATGTAGAAAATAGTAAAAATAAAGAAAAACCCTTCAATGAGTAGGTGTCCAAACATTTGACTGGTACTGTACATGTTGGTAGGGGTAAAGTGACTATGTATAGATAATAAACAGCAAGTAGCAGCAGCGTTTAAAAAAAGGGGTCAATGCAAATGGTCTGGGTAGTCATTTGATTAACTGTTAAGCAGTCTAATGGCTTGGAGGTAGAAGCTGTTAAGGAGCCTTTTGGACCTAGACTTGGCTGTCCGGCACCGCTTGTCTATGACTAGGGTGGCTGGAGTCTTTGACGTTTTTTACGGCCTTCTTCTGACACAGCTTGTTATAGAGGTCCTGGATGGCAGGAAGCTTGGCCACAATGATGTACTGGGGCGTATGCACTACCCTCTGTAGCGCCTTGCGGTCGGAGGCCGAGCAGTTGCCAGAACAAGCTGTGGTGCAACCTATCAGGACTTTGAGGATCTGAGGACCAATGCCAAATCATTTCAGTCTCCTGAGGGGGAATAGGCATTTTCGTGCCTTCTTCATGACTGTCTTGGGGTGTTTTGACCATGATAGTTTATTAGTGATGTGGACGCCATGGAACTTGAAGCTCTCTACCCGCTCCACTACAGCCCAGTTGATGTGAATCAGGGCGTGCTCGGCCCCCATTTTCCTGTAGTCCACAATCTGCTCTTTTGCTTGCTCACGTTGGGTCTCTAACCGCCTCCCTATAGGCTGTCTCATCATTGTCGGTGATCAGGCCTACCACCGTTGTGTCGTCGGCAAACTTAATGATGGTGTTGGAGTCGTGCCTGGCCGTGCAATCATGAGTGAACAAGGGAGTACAGGAAGGGAATGAGCACACACCCCTGAGGGGCCTGTGTTGAGGATCAGCGTGGCGGATGTGTTGTTACCTACCCTTACCACCTGGGGCCGGCCCATCAGGAAGTCCAGGATCCAGTTACAGAGGGTGGTGTTTAGTCCCAGCTTATTGATGAGCTTTTAGGGCACTATGGTGTTGAACACTGAGCTGTAGTCAATGAATAGCATTCTCACATAGGTGTTCATATTTGACCAGGTGGGAAAGGGCAGTGTGGAGTGAAATAGAGATTGCATCATCTGTGGATCTATTGGGGCGGTATGCAAATTGGAATGGGTCTAGGGTTTCTGGGATAATGGTGTTGATGTGAGCCATGACCAGCCTTTCAAAGCACTTCATGGCTACAGACTTGAGTGCTACGGGTTGGTAGTCATTTAGGCAGGTTACCTTAGTGTTCTTGGGCACAGGCACTACGGTTGTCTGCTTAAAACATGTTGGTATTACAGACTCGGACAGGGAGAGGTTGAAAATGTCAGTGAAGACACTTGCCAGTTGGTCAGCGTATGCTCGCAGTACACGTCCTGTCCCTGCGGCCTTGTGAATGTTAACCTGTTTAAAAGGTCTTACTCACATTGGCTGCGGAGAGCGTGATCACACAGTCTTCCGGAACAGCTCATGCTTGTTTCAGTGTTATTTGCCTCGATGCGAGCATCAAAGTAGTTTAGCTCATCTGGTAGGCTCGTGTCACTGGGCAGCTCTCGGCTGTGCTTCCCTTTGTAGTCTAATGGTTTTCAGGTCCTGCCACATCCGACGAGCATCAGAGCTGGTGTAGTAGGATTCGATCTTAGTCCAGTATTGCCGCTTCGCCTGTTTGATGGTTCGTCGAGGGCATAGCGGGATTTCTTATAAGGTTCCGGGTTAGAGTCCCGCTCCTTGAAAGCGTCAACTCTAGCCTTTAGTTCAGTGCAGATGTTGCCTGTAATCCATGGCTTCTGGTTGGGGTATGTACATATGGTCACTGTGGGGACGATGTCATCGATGCACTTATTGATGAAGCCAATGACTGATGTGGTGTACTCCTCAATGCCATCGGAGGAATCCCAGAACATATTCCAGTCTGTGCTAGCAAAACAGTCCTGTAGCTTAGCATCTGCTTCATCTGACCACTCTTGATTTAGCCACTGGTGCCTCCTGCTTTAATTTTGCTTGTAAGCAGGAATCAGGAGGATATAATTATTGTCTGTCAGATTTGCCAAATGGAGGGCGAGGGAGAGCTTTGTATGCGTCTCTGTGTGTAAAGGTGGTCCAGAGTTTTTATCCCCCTCTGGTTGCACATTTAACATGCTGATATAAATTTTGTTAAACGGATTTGTTTCTCTGCATTAAAGTCCCCGGCTACTAAGAGCAGCGCCTCTGGGTGAACGTTTTCTTGTTTGCTTATGGCGGAATACAGCTCATCCAATGCTGTCTTAGTGCCAGCCTCTGACTGTGGTGGTATGTAAACAGCTACGAAAAATTGATAACTCAGTTGATAACTCTAGGTAGATAGTGTGGTCTACAGTTTGTCATGAGATACACTACCTCAGGCGAGCAATAGCTCGAGACTTCCTTAGATGTCGTGCACCAGCTGTTATTTACAGAAATACATAGTCCGCCACCCCTTGGCTTACCAGACGCCGCTGTTCTATGTCGGTACAGCGTATAACCAGCCAGCTGTATGTTGATGGTGTCATCATTCAGACTCTGTGAAGCATAAGATCTTACAGTTTTAAATGTCCCGTTGGACATTATTGTAAATTGTAAGGTATCCTTCGATGGTATTTATTTGTTCTACCTTATTTATGCTTGTATCCTAGGACCTTCAATAGATACATATATATTCAACCACAAGTGTGTACTAATGAGGTACACAAGAGAGAAAAAATTAATCAGAGGACTACTGAAGTTGTATTATTTTAGTGTAGATAAGGGCAGGTTAAAATAAAAACATGAGCCAGACAAGCCAGTGTATGAATCAAACTGATTTGCATATCAATGGAGTGGAAAATAGCTGATTTTGTGATCTGTAAGGTAAGTAACATTAATGTGTCAAGCAGATTACATGTTTTCTTTGACATTTCCCGAAACAGCAACGTTTAAGACATGGATTTCAAGTTGTAATGTTAAGGTACTGTTACAACCTGGCTCAAGATTGTAACAAACAATGGGAAACACTGATTAAAGGAATAACAAATACATTTATTCCATAAATAAAGTAAACACTCACAACAATAGATCAGATGAGGCATGAAGGTCAGTAAATGACCTATCAGGGATACGTAACCCTCCGTAATGAACGGTGAATAGATGGATGCAGTGTCAACCATACCCAATGGTTCTTTTAACTGGTCCTGAGTTGGAACAATTGAATTGCTTAATTTAAAAGCAGGTGCCGCTAATGCCTTAGGCTTTACGGGCGCATTAACCCCAAAAGGCCTAGCATTTAACTCTAAGGACAGGGAATTCATTTTTCCAATGACCTTTACCACAGCAGTAATTGCAGATTTTGCCATGATCTGATTTCACATGGGAACCACAGTCAACTCTTGAGACAAGGTCAGGCCCAGTAGTTAAGAATTTAGTCCCAAAACTCTCCCTGTGACCATCACTGCTAAGACGGGGTTCCCCAAAGTGACCTTATGCGTAAGCACATACTTATCAGCCAACACGGCAGCCTCTGAGGCGGTCTGCACCTTAAGCTCATGTGGCAAGGCTGTCAGAGACAGAATCTTTGAACTGCTCCAGCACAACTAAACTGCACAACTGCTCGTAGGTTGTAACATCCAACGAAGTGCTCCATCAGTTACACTTGGTGTGCAAAACCCGTTTGAACTCAACATAAGCATGTTTGTCAGCTTTTTTTCCAGGTACTCAACTGCTGGCGATACACTTCAAGAACTAACTTATAGACGTGCAAAACGGCAGCTTTAACTTTGCCATAATTTTGGCTGTCAGTAATGTTAAGAGCCGAGTAGACCTCTTGTGCTTTCACAGTTAGCACACATTGCAATATCAACGTACGGTCGTTGTCGAGCCAATTCCTGGAATCTGCTACCCTTTCAAACAGTGAAAAAAAAGTGTTTTCTTTTAACTGAATTTCAGCAGGAGCCTCAAGTTTCCAGCTACATTGAAGGAAAACTGAGCACCAACTCCGGAGAAGCCACATCAGCACTGAGGACCCTCCCAGCTCCGCCCACCTCTCCTACTCTGCCCGCCAATCTCCTGCAGGAAGTAAGCACAGCAAAACCCAGTAGACAGAGCAGGGAGGGGCCGTCACAGTACCCAAAAGTAGTTTGAATTCATGTTTTTGATTTATTAGCTAAACAAATCTTGTTTAAACAGCGAAATTGTTGCGGAAATCAGCCTTGTTTGCATAGCAATGATGAAAAGAACGTCATTTAGGCTGTAATGATCTCCAAAATTCCAATCATTAGGTAATCACACCGTTGATTTAGCAACATACGCTAATAGTTTACTGAATCCCATTGTGACGCAGAGGGGGACAATATTTGTCCGCGGCCCATGACAAATGTTTTTAAACTTCTGAGGGGGAAGAGGCGTTGTCGCGCCTTATTCAAGACTGTGTGCGTGTGGGTGGACCATTTTCAGTCGTTAGTGATTTGTCACAGAGGAACTTGAAGCTCTCGACCCGTTCCACTACAGCCACGTCGATGTTTTATGTTTGTCTTGTGTGGAGTGAAAGAGGGAATGAGTGAACAATTAGCTTCCTGTTGGAATCAGGTCCGACACAGCTGACCAACTTTGGCCTAATGAGCTGCCACCTGGATAAAGGTAGCCAGTGCTGGAAGATGAAATTCATACTGACACCAGTAATACACCACCCGGACTACTACTACTACTACCGCCACCGACAACTACCCGCTTCTGCTACCCCTGGGGAAAGAGGAATTGCTACCAGGAGAGACTGCGACCCTGCTCGGGCTAGCCGAACGACCCTGCTCGGGGTGAGCAAAATGAACCACGTTAACCTCCGCCCTTGTGTGAGTGAAGTACTGCTACAGTGTCAAATGATTGTGCTATTGATAAAGTTTCTCCAGTGGAACCCAGTCGGTGCGCCATGGAAGAGACCATTGCTACATTTACCACTGCTACATTTTTGGACTCACCTTGTGAATGTGGTGCAGCGGTCCTTTGTGGGCAAATTTTGTCATCAAAATTAACACGTGCAATGGACATTAGACCGGTGGAAATCTGTACTTTGGTCTGATGATTCCAAATTTGAGATTCTTGCTTCCAGCCGCCGTGTCTCTGTGAGACGCAGAGTAGGTGAACAGATGATCTCCCCATGTGTGGTTCCCACCGTGAAGCATGGAAGAGGAGGTGTGATGGTGTGTGGGTGTTTTGCTGGTGACACTGTCTGTGATTCCTTTAGAATTCAAGGCACACTTAACCAGCATGGCTACCACAGCATAATCCAGCGATACGCCATTCCCATCTGGTTTGCGCTTAGTGGGACTGAAATATTAGATTTTGATTTAAAGTGGGGGGGGTTTACCATTGAAGCTGCTTCACTCTTTGCTGGCTAGCTGTAAAAAGCGTTAATGTTATTAGTCTTAGTCTAATTAGCTAGCTTGAACCAGCTTCCACTGCTGCCAGAATAATGGCTCCACAGCCTCTTCCACCTCCAACTGTTCCTGATGATCTTGGAGCAGAGGAGCCAGCCCAGGTTAGCCTAGAATCCTACCCTAGCTGCAGGTTTTCTGTCCAAATTTAATAATTTGGTTCATAAACAACTGGTTCATAGGAAGACAGTGGCTGGAATACTTACTGCAGATGCTGCATTTTGTTTTTCATGTGTCAAGTTCTATGTTGGGTCCAATGCTAACGCAGACAAGGCCTTCACCTATGCTGGGTTTTTAACTGGAAGAATACTATTGACAGTACCAAAGGATTTGACGCACCACCACCAGCTCCAAGCAAACATTGACCTTATGTAAATACACATCTCCAGCAATAAGTGGTGGACAGTACAGTAGGCCAGCAGGACAGAGGAGAAGAGACTGAGTGTAAAAGACTCTTCTTCAGCATGTTGATGCTGTCATTAGTGAAATGATTTAGCCAACTGGTGGAGGCCCTGTGTGCACTTGAATCAGACATCCATGACTTTCTAGATGTGAAAAAGGTGAAACCGCTGCTGCATCTAAGCTACTGTAAAGAGATTTGGTGGAAGCTGAGTTTAGTGTTGCCCCACTTGATATCCTGCAACGATTCTCTGTGCCTCTCTCCGCTATGCCGACCGTGTTTACTGCACTGAAACATGGACCGACTTTTAGGGCATCCACAGCTACATGCGAGAACAAATTTTCCACTTTGACAAACATGTTCAGTCAGCACAAAAGAACATGCTACACCCAAGGAAAGGTCAACTAATCCAACTGGCATTTGAGGGGGATCTTACAAGAAGATTTCGGGGAGAATGGAATGGTTGATTACTCAGGATGTTCCCCAGAGCATCAAGGAAGCTGCCGCTCGTTTGAAAAGGTAAGATTGAAACAATCTAGTTGTTAGTTTTTTTAATCAAAATCTTTCTTTAGTGTGTACGGCGCTGCCCATGGTTCTGATAGAGATTTCGTGCCATTGAATCTGTCACTTCTTGGTCAAAAACATTTTTTTGTACTTTTATGTTTAATGTGGTATAGCGTGATATAAGCAGAATTCAATATATTTCCAATACAAGAACCCAAATGACGCCCCTGCTTGTATAGACCCAACTCTTTAGCAAGACAACTGTGTATGGCTGCATCTCACTGTAGTAGACTAGATATTTTTTGGTTATTTGGATCTCCTTTAGCCTTTTGTTTACTATTAATATAACTAGCCTAAATATAGATTGTGTCATGCCTTTTATTGATCTTATATTTTGTTTACTAGCCTACTACATGGTCCCACTGTTTTGTTCTGTTCCCATTCACAGTTGTGTCTGTATACTAAGCCAAACTGATATTCAGTATTTTTGTTTGCATGCAAGAAGAACTAGGCTACTACTTTCAGCATTTAGTTTGCATTATCTTGGTAAGACAGCTGTGTATACGACTACATTCACATAGGCTGTTTATAATAGGTGAATTGCCCTATCTATCTTGTGGCCTATATGCATTTCCAAAATGGCTTAGCTGTAGGGCACAAAAGCACTCGGTGATCTCGGAGTCTCTGCGTTTCAAAATGATGCTTATTGTGGTATAGCATGATTATGTAAGCAGAATTTAATATAATTCCAATGCAAGAATCCCAAAAAATGATTTAACTTCATCCTGGTGCCGGGTCTGTTCTAATGGATACAGTAAAACAATTCTTAGATGCGTATAATAACCCAAGCTTATAGTTAATTGTTTTTCTGATATAATCAAATGCTTTCCAAAATGTAATTCAGAATATATCCTCAAACCCATATAAACTCAGCAAAAAAAGAAACGTCCTCTCACTGTCAACTGCGTTTATTTTACAACAAGATTCAACAACTGAGACATAAACTGAACAAGTTCCACAGACATGTGACTAACAGAAATTGAATAATGTGTCCCTGAACAAAGGGGGGTCAAAAGAAACAGTCAGTATCTGGTGTGGCCACCAGCTGCATTAAGTACTGCAGTGCATCTCCTCCTCATGGACTGTACCAAATTTGCCAGTTCTTGCTGTGAGATGTTACCCCACTCTTCCACCAAGGTACCTGCAAGTTCCCGGACATTTATGGGGGAATGGCCCTAGCTCTCACCTTCCGATCCAACAGGTCCCAGACGTGCTCAATGGGATTGAGATCCGGGCTCTTCGCTGGCCATGGCAGAACACTGACATTCATGTCTTGCAGGAAATCACGCACAAAACGAGCAGTATGGCTGGTGGCATTGTCATGCTGGAGAGTCATGTCAGGATGAGCCTGCAGGAAGGGTACCACATGAGGGAGGAGGATGTCTTCCCCTGTAACGCACAGCATTGAGATTGCCTGCAATGACAACAATCTCAGTCCGATGATGCTGTGACACACCGCCCCAGACCATGACGGACCCTCCACCTCCAAATCGATCCCGCTCCAGAGTAGAGGCCTCGGTGTAACGCTCATTCCTTCGACGATAAACGCGAATCCGACCATCACCCCTGGTGAGACAAAACCGCGACTCGTCAGTGAAGAGCACTTTTTTGCCAGTCCTGTCTGATCCAGAGACGGTGGGTTTGTGCCCATAGGCGACGTTGTTGCCGGTGATGTCTGGTGAGGACCTGCCTTACAACAGGCCTACAAGCCCTCAGTCCAGCCTCTCTCAGCCTATTGCGGACAGTCTGAGCACTGATGGAGGGATTGTGCGTTCCTGGTGTAACTCGGGCAGTTGTTGTTGCCATCCTGTACCTGTTCCGCAGGTGTGATGTTCGGATGTACCGATCCTTTGCAGGTGTTGTTACACGTGGTCTGCCACTGCGAGGACGATCAGCTGTCCATCCTGTCTCCCTGTAGCGCTGTCTTAGGAGTCTCACAGCACGGGCATTGCAATTTATTTCCCTGGCCACATCTGCAGTCCTCATGCCTCCTTGCAGCATGCCTAAGGCACATTCACGCAGATGAGCAGGGACCCTGGGCAGCTTTCCTTTGGTGTTTTTCAGAGTCCGTAGAAAGGCCTCTTTAGTGTCCTAAGTTTTCATAACTGTGACCCTAATTGCCTACCGTCTATAAGCTGTTAGTGTCTTAACCACCGTTGCACAGGTGCATGTTCATTGAACAAACATGGGAACAGTGTATAAACCCTTTACAAAGAAGATCTGTGAAGTTATTTGGATTTTTACGAATTATCTTTGAAAGACAGGGTCCTGAAAAAGGGACGTTTTCTTTTTTTGCTGAGATTATTTCAGGCGTTGTCCCATCACTTGCATGAATTTTGAAATTGCCAAGTGTGGAGTTTACCTTTAAATAGTTGACCTGAGTGTCAAAAAACTCTGCAGTTCATTAGTGACATTCTCTGTTTTATGGTATTTTAGCTATTTCCTCTCTTATGCAAAACACCTGCGAACACTGTATCCTCAGTTTAGAACATCCCATATCTTAACACTTGTGGTATTTTCAATCTGCCAGTAGCCACTGCTGTTTCCCATTTGAAGGAATGAACAGAATTTGAACAGTTTTGTTATACTGTTTGCCAATGCTTGGTTTCTTATGAGATTAGCTCTTATATGTTGAGCTCATGTGTGTTCACTTAACCACTCTATTAACGTAAGCCAACAATAGTATAGTAGACACACACTACTAGGCAGTAGAGCTTTTTAATAAAGAACAGATCAGAGTAACTCCTCTTGACCCTCCCTGGCCTCAAGATGAGTGCAAAATGTAGGCCTCCAATACACCTGCCTACATCTTATCCTCTTTTACCCTCTTTTGACACTATTATCAGAAATCTTGCTTGCAGGCCACAGCTGACTTATGCCTGATAAAAATGGATTGAAAACCAATCGACATGACGGTGTGATATTGTATAGGCTGTGGTTACGATATGAAACAGTTACTGCTTTGTTCAAGTAGGATACCCCTGAATTTGGTACTAACAAATGTAAAGAGCCAAACCCAAAATCTGTATTTTGAGGTAAAACAAATAGTCAGTGACTTTTTATTTATTTTGGTTACTTTTTTTTGGTTTCTTTGACATTTACCACAAACATGTTGATTTTTAACCCTTTACACTTGTGGAAATTGGCCTGCATGGATAGGGTTAATTGAAATGTTTCTTACAGAAGAAATATGAAAAACAGAGCGCATTAGGAAAGTATTCAGACCCCTTCACTTTTTCCACATTTTGCTACTGTCACGTGTGCTCCCTCTCTGGCCTCTAGGTCACCAGGCTGCTCGTTATGGCGCACACCTGTCACCTTCGTTACACGCACCTGCGTGTCATCAGACTCACCCGGACTCCATCACCTCCCTGATTACCTTCCCTATATATGTCACTCCCTTTGGTTACTTCCCCAGGAGTTATTGTTTCTGTTCCTGTGTTATGTCTGTGCGTTGTTCGTGTTTCTTATTTTGTGTTGTGCTTATTCATTAAAACACTTACTCCCTGAACTTGCTTCCCAACTCTCAGTGCACATCGTTACAGTTACGTTACAGCCTTATTCTAAAATAGATTAAATACATTTTTCCATCATCAATCTACACACAAGACCCCACAATGACAAAGCGACAACAGGTTTTTAGACATTTTTGCTAATGTATAACTTAAATACCTTATTTACGTTAGAATTCAGACCCTTTGCCATAAAATTGAGCTCCGATTCATCCTGTTTCCTTTGGTCATAGAGATGTTTCTACAACTTCATTGGAGTTCACTTGTGGTAAATTCAATTGATTGGACATGATTTGGAAAGGCACACACCTGACTATATTAGGCCCCACAGTTGGCAGTGCATGTCAGAGCAAAAACCAAGCAATGAGGTTGAAGGAATTGTCCGTAGAGCTCCGAGACAGGATTGTGTCGAGTCAAAGATCTTGGGAAGGGTACCAAAAAAGTGTCTACAACATTGAAGGTCCTCAAGATTACAGTGGCCTCCATCATTCTTAATTTGAAGAAGTTTGGAACCACCAAGACTCTTCCTAGAGCTGGCCGCCTGGAAAACTGAGCAATCGGGGGAGAAGGGCCTTGGTCAGGGAGGTGACCAAGAACCTGATGGTCACTCTGACAGAGCTCCAGTAACCGAAAGGTTGCTAGATTGAATCCCCGAGCTGACAAGGTAAAAATCTGTCGTTCTGCCCCTGAACAAGAATTTGTTCTTAACTGACTTGCCAGGTTAAATAAAAAAAACATTCAGTAACATAATAAGAATCTTACTCAAAAGATATTGGGTCGGTGCAACATATTAAAAAAAAAATAAGGGTTTGAGTGAGAGGACTAAATGGTGTCTCCAAGTGGCCACCCACCTCTCCAAATTGTACTTAGTTTCAATGCACTTTTATGACTCAAAGAAGAGTCTTCAACTATAAGGTGCTTTTTTTTAAAAACCTAGCTGTGCCATTGAGGAATTAGAGCAAGCACACTTGTTGTTTTGTTTGGACACAACCCTGCATCCCCATCATCCCACATTTACTGTTGTTTTCCCAATCCAAAAAACTGCCAATTTTAAATCGCAATCTGGGTCAGGTAGGCATCATTTTGTTAGTCATGTTCAGCTAGTCAAGTTTGTTCTATTGCCAACATGACTAGCTAAGTTTTAAAATACGGTCATACAGTTTAAGTTTTTCACAAGGCAATTCAGAGAAACAGTTACTAACCATGACTTCAACTTCAACTCCGACTCAGCTGTTCCCTTCTTCATACCGAACCCCATCCCTTTGTTTCATGGGCTATTAAAACGCAGCAGGCGTAGACAAGCCGGCATCCTGGTGAGACTAAGATGAAGAGAAAATCGAACGGAACTCCCGTCTGTTTTATTGGCAAATGTCAAGTCACTCGAGAATAAGATGGATGATCTTTGTTCTTGAGTCTCCTATCAGAGAGACATGGAAAGCTGCAATATTATATGCCTTGCAGAGACGTGGCTAGATGACTCTACGTATGTAGAACTCCATTTCTCCATGCAGCAGCACGATCTGACAAATGCGGCCTCTGGCAAATCCAAAGGGGAGGAGTGTGCCTATTAATAAACAACAACTGGTGAGCTGCTTCCAGTGTGAAGAAAATCTTGAGCTTTTGCTGACCTGATATATAATAGCTCATGGTAAGCTGCAGATCCTTTTATCTACCAAGAGAGTTCTCATCCATAATCATCACAGCTATCTGTGAGCTCCACAAGCCAACACCACAACAAACTGTATGGTGCCATAAACAAACAAGAAACAGCTCACTCAGAGGCAGCATTTATGTTGGACAGAGACTTTAACGCGGGGAGACTGTTCCACCTCACTTCTACCAACAAGGGACACAAACTCTAGACCACTTTTATTCTACCAACAGAAAGGCCCTCCCTCGTCCTCCATTCGGTAATTCTGACCACGACTCTATTCGCCTGCTTCCTGTTTACAAGCAAAAGCTGAAACAGGAAGCATCGGTGACACAGTAAATACGGAAGTGGTCCGATAAAGTCGACGTGAGGCTACAAGACTGGTACAGACTGGTAGTCAGATTGGGATATGTTTCTGGGATTCATCCGATAGCATTGAGGAGTTTACCACATCAGTCAGTCTTCATCAATAATTGCATAGACGACGTCAGCCCCACAGTGACTATATGAATGTATTCAAACCAAAAAACATGGATTACTGGCAATATCCGCGCTGGGCTAAATGCTAGATCAAGGACGACTGGCCAGACGGAATACCAGGGCTCGTTTTCAAAGCATGCGCAGAGCATCTGGTAAGTGTCTTCACAAATATTTTCAATCTCACCTTATCCCAGTGTAATCCCAACATGTTTCAAGCTGACCACCATTGTTCCTGTTCCCAAGGACACCAAGGTAACCTGCCTAAATGACTATCGCCCTGTAGCACTCACATACTATTAAGTGTTTTTGAAAGGCTGGTCAGGACACACTAACACCATCATCCCAGACACCCTGGACCCACTCCATATCCCCCTAGATCGACAGGTGACGCACTTGTGGATTACACTTACAATTGCACACACTGCCCTCTCCCACCTGGACAAGAGGGGACAAGAGGGGAAATAACTATGTGAGAATGCTGTTCATAGACTACACCTCAGCGTTCAACACCGTAGTCCCCTCCAAGATTATCGCCAAGCTGAGGACCCCAGGACTGAACCCATCCCTCTGCAACTGGACTTCCTGATGGGCCAGCCCCAAGTGGTGAGGGAAAGCAACAACACCTCCGCCACATTGACCTTCAACATTGGGGTAACTCAGGGGTGTGTGCTTAGTCCCCTCCTGTACTCCCTGTTCACCCACGACTGCATGGCCACGCATGACCCTCACCATCATCAAGTTTGCTGATGATACGACGGTGGCGAGAAGAAATCCTAAAGTGAGGTCAGAGACTTAGAAGTGTGTTGCAGTAACAACAACCTCTCCCTCAATGCCAGTAAGACTGATCGTGGACTACAGAAGAAAGACGGACGAGCACGCCCACATCGACAGGGCTGTGGTGGAGTGGGCCGAGAGCTTCAAGTTCCTTGCCGTCCACATCACTAAGGACTTAACATGGTCCACACACACACCTGCACAGTCGTGAATAGGGCACAACAGTGCCTCTTCCCCCTTAGGAGGCTGAAAAGATTTATCATGGGCCCTCGGATCCTCAAAAAGTTATACAGCTGCACCGTCGAGAGCAACTTGACTGGCTGCACCATCGCTTGGTAAGGCAAATGCACTGCCCTCGACGTGCACTGCCCTAGAAGCGCTACAGAGGGTGGTACGGACAGCCCAGTACATCATTTGGGCCGAGCTCCCTTCCTCCTTCTATATTAAGTGGTGTCAGAGGAAGGCCCGCAAAATTGCCAAAGACTCCAGCCACCCAAGCCATAGACAGTTCACTCTGCTACCATCCGGCAAACGGTACCGGAGCATCAGCTCTCAGACCAACAGGCTCCGAGACAGCTTCTACCCACTAGTCATAAGACTGCTAAATAGCCACACGAGTGCTAAATAGTTAATTCAATGGTTACCTGGACTATATTCACTGTCCCTATCTTGCACTGACTCTATGCACACTCACAAGACTATATATAAACACTCCCTCACACACACACACACCACACCTACACTCACACAAAACCCACACACGTACACTACATGCGCGCACACACACAAAACCTTTACACTCATCATATGCTGCTGATACTCTTTTCTTTATTTTACACTATTATTATCTATTCTGATGCCTAGTAACTTTACCCTGCCTTCATGTACATATCTACCTCAAATACCTCATAACCATGCACATTGATCTGGTACTCCCTGTATATAACTACATTCTTGTGTGTTTCATTCCTCTTGTGTTACATAAAAATAATAATAATTTAACAAGTATTTTTTAAATGTTTTTATGTGACACAAGAGGAATGAAATACACAAGGGACTCGTAAGCAAGTATTTCATGGTAAAGTCTACACCCGTTGTATATGGCTCATGTGAGAAATACGATTTGATTTGTATAGAAAAGAGTCATATAGGCATATTTTCTTCACAGTAGACAAACAGGCTCATTCTGTTCAGAACAACCCAGGGTATGACGTCATGTCATCTTGTAACTGTACAAACATATCAAACATAGTGATCATAAACATTTACACTGTACATTCATTTTATAATATGTAAATGAGAAGTGCAGATTTGGACTCTGTCACGTCCAGGCCTGAGATGACAGGCTGGAGTGTTTAGGTTTCGTTTTGGTGTAGGGTTTTTTGAGTTCTAGGTTTTCTATATCTATGTTGGGGTAATGGTTCCCAATTAGAGGCAGCTGTGTGTCGTTGTCTCTAATTGGGAACCATATTTATGTTTGTAGTTTTCACTTGGGGTTTGTGGGTTATTGTTTGGTCATAGCTGTGTTTGTTTTGTTCAGTTATGTTTCGTCGTTACGATCTTCATTCATTTTGTTGTTATTTGCCCAGTTACGTGAGTTTTCGTTCTTTAAATAAACATGTATACTGGATGCCTCGCTGCGCCTTGGTCTGTCCGTTATGAAGATCGTGACAGACTCAGTGTTTGTGATACTTGTATGACATCAAAGCGGTATTTATTATAATCCTCAACATCTCATCTTTCTAAATATACTGAACAAAAATATAAACGCAACAATTTCAAAGATTTTACTCAGTTACAGTTCATATAAGGAAATCAGTAAATTGAAATAAATTCATTAGGCCCTAATCTATGGATTTCACATGACTGGGCAGGCATGCAGCCATGGGTGGGCCTTGGAGTGCATAGGCCCACCCACTTGGCAGCAAGGCCCACCCACTGGGGAGCCAGGCCCAGACAAAAATAATTTGTTTCCCTACAAAATGACTTTATTACAGACAGAAATACTCCCGCCCATCAGACGATCCCGCAGGTGTAGGAACTGGATGTGGAGGTCCTGGGCTGGTGTGGTTACACGTGATCTGTGTTTGTGAGGCCAGTTGGACGTACTGACATATTCTGTAAAACGACGTTGGAGGCAGCTTATGGCAGAGAAATTAACATTCAATTCTCTGGCAACAGCACGGGTGGACATTCCTGCAGTCAGCATGCCAATTGCACTCTCCCTGAACTTGAGACATCTGTATGGTGTTGTTTGACTAAACTTCACATTTTAAATCATCCTTTTATTGTCCCCAGCACAATGATCATGCTGTTTAATCAGCTTCTTGATATTCCACACCTGTCAGGTGGATGGATTATCTTGGCAAAAGAAAAATGATATCAAACAGGGATGTGAACGAAATTTGAGAGAAATAAGCTTTTTGTGCGTATGGAACACTTCTGGGATTTTTTATTTCCGCTCAAGAAACGTGGAACCAACACTTTACATATTGCGTTAAAATGTTTTTTCAGTGTACATCGAGTCCTCTTAATTTACAGCATTTCCCTCACTCAGACAATAGAAAAATTGCAAAAAAACGTTGCACAAATAGCGGGAGAGATTGTCATGTGCGGTGATTGAGTTCAGAATGGCTTACACTCAAAACCCATACAGCATTGGAAAGTGCAGAGCCTGAACTCTGACATAGTTTATTGCATTATAGCCACTGCGTTCCAATTTAGTTGTTTTATCAGTTCCCAAATCAGCCATTTTCAACCCTTACACTCTTAGCACCTTTTTTCTATCTAGAACCTAAAAGGGTTCTTCAGCTGTCTACTTCCAGCGCCGACAGCTATGGCAGCCTTGCCTCACGTTCTCAGGAAGCTATGCAGTATTTTTTTTATGGAATACTTCTTACATTGTTACCCAGGGAAATCTTAAGTTTTATTACACACAGTCCGGAGGAATTATTGGATATAAAAGCAACGTCAATTTACCAACATTACGACCAGGAATATGACTTTCCCGAAGCGGATCCTCTGTTTGGTCCACCAACCAGGACAATAGACTGGATCCCAGCCAGCGACCCAAAACAACGGCGGCGCAGGAGAAGGGGTAGACGAGGCGGTGTTCTGGTCAGACTCTGTAGACGGGCACATCGCGCACCGCTCCCGAGTATACTACTTTCCAATGTCCATTCTCTGGACAACAAGGTAGACAAAATCCAAGCAAGGATTGCCTTCCAGAGAGACATCAGTGACTGCATTCTTTGCTTCACGGAAACATGGCTCACTCAGGACACGTTATCAGAGTCGGTACAGCCACATGGTTTCTCCACGCATCGCGCCGACAGAAACAAACATCTATCTGGTAAGAAGAAGGGCGGGGGTGTGTGCCTTATGATTAACAAGTCGTGGTGTGATCATAACAACATACAGCAACTCAAGTCCTTTTGTTCACCTGACATAGAATTCCTTACAATCAAATGCCGACCGCATTATCTACCAAGAGAATTCTCCTCGATTATAATCACAGCCGTGTATATCCCCCCTCAAGCTGACACAGACGGCACTGAAAGAAATTCATTTGACTCTATGTAAACTGGAAACCACATATCAAGGCTCCCGAAATGTTATCAGCATATCAAATGTGCGACCCGGGCCGGGAAAATCCTGGATCATTGTTATTCTAACTTCCGTGACGCATACAACGCCATTCTCCACCCTCCTTTCGGCAAGTCTGACCACAACTCCATTTTGTTGCTCCCAGACTACAGACATAAACTAAAACAGGAAACGCCCGTGCTCAGGTCTGTTCAACGCTGGTCAGACCAATCTGATTCCACGCTTCAAGATTGCTTCGAGCATGTGGACTGGGATATGTTCCGGACAGCATCAGACAACAACATTGATGTATATGCTGATTCAGTGAGCGAGTTTATTAGCAAATGCATCAGTAATGTTGTACCCATAGCAACTATTAAAACTTTCCCCAACCAGAAACCGTGGATTGATTGCGGCATTCGCACAAAACTGAAAGCGCGAACCACTGCTTTTAATCAGGGCAAGGCGACCGGAAACATGACTGAATACAAAGTGTAGCTATTCCCTCCGCAAGGCAATCAAACAAGCTAATCGTCAGTATAGAGACAAAGTAGAGTGACAATTCAATGGCTCAGACACGAGAGAAATGTGGCAGGGTCTACAGTCAATCACAGACTCCAAAAAGAAAACCAGACCACGATGTCCTGCTCCCAGACAAACTAAACAACTTCTTTGCTTGCTTTGAGGACAATACAGTGCCACCGACACGGCCCGCTACCGAAACCTGCAGGCTCACTTTCACCGCAGCCAACGTGAGTAAAATATCCCTGGCCGTGTCCTCAGAGCATGTGCAGACCAGCTGGCTGGTGTGTTTACGGACATATTTTTAATCAATCCTTATCCCAGTCTACTGTTCCCACATGCTTCAAGAGGGCCACCATTGTTCCTGTTCCCAAGAAAGCTAAGGTAACTGAGCTAAATGACTCAAATTTGCTTACCGTCCCAATAGGTCCACAGACAACGCAATCACACGGCACACTGCCCTAATCCACCTGGACAAGAGGAATACTTATGTAAGAATGCTGTTCATCAACTACAGCTCAGCATTTAACACCATAGTACCCTCCAAACTCGTCATTAAGCTCGAGACCCTAGGTCTCGACCCAGCCCTGTGCAACTGGGTCCTGGACTTCCTGACGGGCCGGCCCCAGGTGGTGAGGGTAGGAAACAACATCTCTACCCCGCTGATCCTCAATACTGGGGCCCCACAAGGGTGTGTTCTCAGCCCTCTCCTGTACTCGCTGTTCACCCATGACTGCGTGGGCAAGCACGTCTCCAACTCAATCATCAAGGTGAGGGTCCTCGGAGTGAGGGCCTCCAACTCAATCAAGGAGGTGAGGGCCCGCGGAGTGTGGTGTCAGGAAAATAACCTCTCACTCAACGTCAACAAAACTAAGGAGATGATCGTGGACTTCAGGATCGACGGGACAGTAGTGGAGAAGGTGGAAAGTTTTAAGTTCCTCGGCGTACACATCACGGACAAACTGAAATGGTCCACCCACACAGACAGCGTGGTGAAGAAGGCGCAACAGCCCCTCTTCAACCTCAGGAGGCTGAAGAAATTCGGCTTGTCACCAAAAACACTCAAACTTCTACAGATGCACAATCGAGAGCATCCTGTCGGGCTGTATCACCGCCTGGTACGGCAACTGCTCTGCCCACAACCGTAAGGCTCTCCAGAGGGTAGTGAGGACTGCACAACGCATCACCGGGGGTAAACTACCTGCCCTCCAGGACACCTACACCACCCGATGACACAGGAAGTCCAAAAAGATCATCAAGGACAACAACCACCCGAGCCACTGCCTGTTCACCCCGCTATCATCCAGAAGGCGATGTCAGTACAGGTTTATCAAAGCTGGGACCGAGAGACTGAAAAACAGCTTCTATCTCAAGGCCATCAGACTGTTAAACAGCCACCACTAACATTGAGTGGCTGCTGCCAACATACTGACTCATAGCCACTTTAATAATTAAAAAGTGGATGTAATAAATGTATCACTAGCCACTTTAAACGATGCCATTCATATAATGTTTACATATCCTACTGTACTCACCTCACATGTATATACTGTATTCTATACCATCTACTGCATCTTGCCTATGCCGGTCAGCCATTGCTCATCCATATATTTATATGTACATACTCGTATTCATTCCTTTACACGTGTGTGTATAAGGTAGTTGTTGTGAAATTGTTGATTACTTGTTAGATACTACTGCATGGTCGGAACTAGAAGCACAAGCATTTCACTACACTCGCATTAACATCTGCTAACCATGTGTATGTGACAAATAAAATTTGATTTGATTTGGATTTCAAATGAGTGAAAGGTGATACTTCTTCTGCTTTGAGTCTTCTATTTAAAAAAAAAAAAAATATCACTACAGCAGTTTTGTCAGCAAGGCGGCATAAACGAAAACTGTTTTTTTGTTATTTTCTAGATTTGAATTTCTGATGTTGAAAGTAAGATGCGTACTGAAGCTGCAGATTGTGTCTGTGTACTGTTGACAAACTTGACTGATTTTGTTACTAAGGAAAGATATTAAATATGTAAGAAGATACTACAAAGACGTACAGTATATTATCTACATAGAGAGGGTTTAAAATGGGTCAAGGTAAGAAGATTCATGCACTCAGGCGCTCTCCTTGGTTGTAAGGCTGGACAGTTTTAAGCATCTCCTCTTGCTCCTCCTCCTCTTCCTCTTCCCTCTTCTCCCGTGCCTCTCCCTCCACGTGGTACCCCACCATCAGCTGGTACACCATCATCCCCACCACCGCACCAATGAAGGGGGCAAAGATGGGCACAAAGAACCAGTAGGAATTAGCCCTATGGGAGACCAAGACAGAGACCAGGCTGTATGTCTATGGAGAGTAAATCGTGAGAGCAGAGCTATTATCTTAATAACTTATGGTAAGATAGAACTTCTCATAAGACATACTTTATTTAAGTCATTATTAGAAAGAAAACACAGCAAGCGAATAACAGGAGAAAAACCTTAAAGAGATTCACGTGAAGACCTCGCTACCCCAGCTAGCCAGGGCAGTAAATATGCGTGGGCCCAGGTCTCTGGCAGGGTTGACAGCATAGCCCGAGTTGAAGCCCATGGACAGACCGATGACCAGCACCACAAAGCCCACCGTGAAGGCCTCCAAGCCCCGGGGAATAGGGTTTTTGTAGGGGTCCACGATGGCCAGGATACACACGATCAGGGCAGCCGTGCCTATCATCTGCAACACAGCCAGGCTCAGTTGTATATGGTTGTTGTGTGTGTTTTGTTGAATAAATGTGCTTGTTGTTGTTATGTACTATGGTTTCCATATAACTTATTGTGATTCAAAGGTTGTCCTAATATGGATGCACTAATATACATAATATTGTGAATGCACCTGATCAAAGATTCCATTAACCAGAGTGAGATGTTTGGAGGGATAGGTAGCAAAGATCCCAGCAGTGGCATTCTCTCCCACAACGTTCAGTGTTCCTTGGCCGTAGTCCCACAATGCATCTGGAGAAACCATGGCAACATATAAGATACCACATTGTGTGTGGTACAGTAGCTGTATAACCTTAACTCCCTTAGGGAGACAATAACAGTTATTTAAGTCTAAACTTTTAAAGTCTTGAATGTTTTCGGTGGAACATGGCCACTGGAAAAACTTGTTGTTGTTTGGACATTTCTCATCATAAAACATTTCCAAATTCACCTCAACAAAATACATGCCAAATATGATCCCAGATCCCAGGAAGGCCCCCAGAGTCTGGAATAAGAAAAACACAGTAAACTTCCTCCAAGTTTCTCTCCCCAATAGACAGAGGGCGAAGGTTACAGTTGGGTTCAGGTGGCCTCCTGTGACAAAGAACAATTTTGGCAAATGGTGAATGGCCATTTCTCAGTTTCATTCTATTCCATTTACTCTGAGTAAAAAACACCCAAGACCATCTCTCTTTAAACCAAGTCTCCTCCTGCTTTTCTATAAATGAGAGAAAACAACCCGAGCATATCAAGACCATAGATGATTCTCATAAAACCTTTTCTCAGAGGGGAGAAAAAGACCAGAGACTATCTGCCGTAATAGTAGACTTAGTAAATGCCTGTTAGGATGGCAGGTCTCTGTGACACACAGTAAATTGGAGCGATGAAAAGGCCCCGAAAATGATCCCATGAAGCTACAGTAGATTTGCCCTTTAAAACCTTGAAGTAGAAAACCTAATGAACTGTTCAGACTGCGCATTCACGTAGGTGTCGGTCTCCCTCCTCTCACCTTGTGTTTGCCGCTTAAATTGCGGCATGGTAGGAGGTCCCTAATTATACAAGTCTTATTTTCACAGCTGCCATCTGTATTAGAGGGCGACAGCCTCATTATAAAGGCATTGAAGACGTGGGCACAAGTGAACTGCGGAACTCTCTGTGCTGCCTGCCTTTTGATTTGCTTTTATAGTGAATAAAGAAATAACGCAATTTGCAATTTCACACTTTCCTTTCAATCATGGACCCAATAACTGAAATTTGAGGGGCAAGCAAGTGTCATTCTTTGTTTCTCTGTATGCCTCTCGGATTTCCACTGTTTGCAGTTCTCTCACTCTCTCTGTCTCTGTCTCTAAATACTGCAGTTGAAATTACTGTTAGTTTACCTTAGGTAGAATGTGTCTGTCACAATAGTTAACTGATCACTCCCAATAGACTTGCTACTATCAGACAGTAATGTCTGGACTAATGAAAACTCTTCTTGTCCTGACCTTTGATTTCAGAGGAAGTAAGAGTGATAACATGCCCCCCTCACTTGAGATCTGTCCACTGACCAGTATGCCCAATGTAGCAGCGAAGCCAAAGGCAAAGTTGACGGTGAGGAACATTCCATGGGAGCCACCACTCTGCACCAGCTGGGCTACTGCACCACAGCCAAACATCTACAGAGAGAGGAGAGAGACCCTGCATGGGTTACCAAACCCATGTGAACTTTGTAGTGTGTTGTTGTTACGTTTTGTTGATGTTTAAACTGATCCCCCCTCCCATAAAGGAATACGCTATATATAAGGGTAATCTTCATCACCATCTTCATCATCAACAGGTTTACTATGACATGCGCATCACATTCAGATAGTTACAGACTATCTGTGTAGACATTTTCTGTGTAGATTAGTGAGAATGTAGGATGCATTAAGAATAGCCTGTTCCAGTCCAGTCTCTTTCTGCTTTAGTCAGCTTGTTGTCCGGACAAAATAGTTTTTCAATCAACTTTTGTCTGATTGCCTTGTGCACTCAGGATCCCAAAAATGCCTGTGGTCGAGCGGTGGTCCAGTACTTATCTCAAATTAGTTTTAAGACTTTTCCAACTTTCTGAAAATAGGTCACCAAAGATGGTAAACACCTCCAACCGATTGACCCGAGTACCACACCTCTTGCTGTGCCATGCAGGGGGCCATTTAGCTTACTACAGATCTTGCCTGAGGTGTGGCTTCCATTGACACAAGAAACCGTGTTTGTGTCGTTTTGAATGTGCTATGGAGCCCATGGGTGGCGTGTGTGTGTGTGTTTGCTGCGGAGCCCATGGGCCATGGTGGTGTGCAGTGGTGGTCGCTAGTTGGCTGATTATCTGGCGCAGACAGGTCATATATTCAACCAAGCAGCATGGTGGATCATACAGAAACATACATTTGTGCTGAGTTTCCATGGGAAGATATAAAGCTTTCTATATGCATTTGATCAAGAGTGTGTTGTGGTGGGTGGGTTATGGTGGCTATTGAAGATCCTAGCTAGATATCTACCTGTGGAGCTTTCTTTAGAGCAGAGAAGACCTGCCGTCATGCATCCAGGGCCAGGGGAGTTCTGTTTGCCAGGGGGGCATAACGCTTCACTCAGTAGTGTGACCAAACAGCGGATCAGACATCAGTTAGACCTCTCACACTGCAGGCTAGGAAAATACCAGATGGCATGACCACCCCCTCTCTGCTCGTATCTTCTCTCCAGGTACTGTTATTGTGCTGTGTGGTGGTTACCATTGGAAACAGTTGATACCAGGTAGCTGTTTGTGTATTAATCTCACGTGCTTTATTTGGATTGAGCAGAATACCAATGAGGCTGCTAGTGCCTTTCGGTTACCTATGTGGACGAGTTGGTTCCATGACAATTATCTTTCACCTTGGAGGGCAGTATACAATTCTATTCTATTCCGTAGGTTTGTCTCATAGGTTAGGTTTTGAGTTCTCCCTACAACAGTATGCATGTGAACGTGTTTGTGCATTAATTATAGATTCATTTCTATATTTTACAGC
Source organism: Brachymystax lenok tsinlingensis (assembly GCA_030435695.1). Lineage (NCBI taxonomy): Eukaryota > Metazoa > Chordata > Actinopteri > Salmoniformes > Salmonidae > Brachymystax > Brachymystax lenok. Next base: position 30,574,017 of record CM059787.1, read on the forward strand.
CAGATACAGTGAATCCATGTAAATATGGAATGTAATATCAACAAGGAAGTATTAATCATTATCTGATTACTTCACTTTCTCTCAGAATTAATTACCTGGTTATATCAAAAACAAAGTTATTTAAATGTATTAATTTAAAGTAAAGGATGTTCATTTTCAGTGTATATTTTTCATGTAAAACTTGAGAGGTTCATTAAAATGTGATAATAAAATAATATTATAAAGCTGATAATATAGTTCACACAGTGTCAGTTCTGGTTGTGCAGGTAATGCAAACAATGTGGGAAGAGCTAACCTTTTACACTCACACCCAAGCTCAAAGCATTGTTTTAAACAACACATTTAGATTGAGATCATTCATTACATGTGATATGTGAAATTCATTATAAAACCAGGAATTAAGTCATCAGAGGATTTAAAATACTTAATAAACAATCAATTGGGTTAATAACCTGCTTCATCTAGATTTTGGAGGACATTCTTTTCACACCCTGTCATTCAGCTCCTACTTGTTGGATAGCTAATGATAGTATGGCACTGTGTTTCCTATTGACAGTCACCCACTCATAACCCTCTGAGGTCGATGTCCGGTGACATCCTCCCATTATATTAAATAGAAACCTGTGTGTTTACGCTAGAGACTTCCTGTTTTTTGCATTAGCTGCGTCTCAATCCACTGAATCTGCTGATGTAGACCTCCGCTTCCCTAGATGGGTGTTTGTCAGACATGAGAGGATGCCGAAAAGTTCTATTTCACAAAAACATCTGTAAAGTCTTAACGTTTTGAGCTAGAAGCTATTTGGACTATCGGAAGCTGAGAACACAGACATGTTAGCTATTTTGCTCTACACAAGATTAATAAGACTTGTCTGAAGGTAACCTTGTACTGGGTGGTAAAAATGAATAGAAGTGAATAGGGTGTAGAATGTGCCAAAACTAAAGGGGTTAAATACAGGTCTTAAATATAGAAAAACACTTCAAAACATAGTTCCTTCCCTATGACCATCTTAAAACAATTCCATACGTTAGCTTAGTAGATATCCCCCTCTAAAGGCTTAGACCCAAGAGAAGGGTTTTATTTACATAGGTAATACTACTCTAGTGATGTAGAACAGTCCCCACTCACCATCAGTATCATGGTTCCCAAGCACTCTTCCAGAGCCTGGCGTAGCAACATGTGGCGGATCTGAAAGGTCCTCACTAGCTTGTCCATAAGTGCCTTCTGTTTTCCCATGAAGCAGCTGTGACAGGGTCGTCCGGTGAGAACAGGGTCTGTGGCAGAGGCGCAGGGCTGACTAGGAATGTGTGTGAAGGAGGGCCGTGTGTCGACTCTATAATATCTCAGAAAAGGATCCCTCCCTTGTTAAAAAAAACCCAAAACAAAACCCCAGCTCTCCTGGATTCTGAACCCCTCCCTCCACATCTCCACCCATATATTTTTTCCTCTTCATTATTATTGTTGTCAAGTCCTCTTTTTTCGACTTTTTCCTCCTCTGCTTTCTTGAAAATGTCCTTCCTTGTTGTCAGATGGATTACTACAACTACTCCACTTGATGTTTTGTAACTTAGTCAAACAGGCAACCCATTTCTGATATTCTTTTCAGTAATTTATCTTTTCACCAATCAGATCAGCTGCAAAATATCTGATGTGAAAAGATCGGATGTGATTAGTCAAAATACCAATTAGTGGAAAACATCAGAATTGTGCTGCCTGTGTAAATGTAGCCGTAGTGTCGCCTGCCTGTATGCAAGAATAGTTTCAACAGAGTAACTGGTTCAATCTCTACTCTATGTGTTCGCCCTAAATCACTGAAGTAGTTTTAAGCAGGTGTGGCAAAGAAAGGGGTTGAGTGATAAATGGCAGATATGTGAGAGCAGAACTAATAAACGGGCCATCACTAAAATGGCCACCCCGATCAGAACTACAGATCACAAAATGTCCGACTGTCAAAACAACAATTCACAGAAGCAAGGGGAACCCTCAGAAGGTGGGGCCAACCCACAGATAAGGGGTCAAGACAAACCAGGAAGAGAGAGAGGAAGGGATGGAAGGATCTGTGAACCATAGAGAAAGAAACAATATCTATTGGCCGGATTTACCGTGTATGAGCTGGACTGTTTGGACTTACCTGTTGGCGTTTGGACCTGGACCTACCGAGAACCTGATTCGTGTACCGAACCCTGCTATCCTTGACCTTGACCTTGCCTGCGGCATGTCCTGTTCGAAAGAACTCTCAATCTGGGCTGATTTTGGTGAGGGTTTCCCACTTAATTTGTGACAAACGCTCCTAATCTTGAAGAGGTTTGCCACACAGGGTACTTATCTTGTATAATTACCATACACAATAGCATTACTGATGTGGAAATTTTATCGCTTAAATTACTTGCCAAATGTACACATACATACAGTACCAGTCAAAGGTTTGGACACACCTACTCATTCTAAGGGTTTTTCTTTAATTGGACTATTTTCTACATTGTAGAATAATAGTGAAGACATCAAAACTATGAAATAACACGTATGGAATCATGTAGTAACGAAAAAAGTGTTAAACAAATCAAAATATAGCCACTCTTTGCCTTGATGACAGCTTTGCACACTCTTGGCATTCTCTCAACGAGCTTTACATGGAATGCTTTTCCAACAGTGTGAAAGGAGTTCCCACATATGCTAAGCACGTGTTGGCTGCTTTTCCTTCACTCTGCGGTCCAACTCATCCCAAACTATCTCTATTGGGTTGAGGTCGGGTGATTGTGGAGGCCAGGTCATCTGATGCAGCACTCCATCAATCTCCTTCATGGTCAAATAGCCCTTACACAGCCTGGAGGTGTGTTGGGTCATTGTCCTGTTGAAAAACCTCCAGATGAGAAAAAGGACAACATAGGAATAAGGTGGGCTCCGACATCCGCCGCATGTGGCAGGGGCTACAGTCCCTTACAGATTACAAAGGAAGACCCAACTGCCCAAAATGCCTCTCTATGAGACAAACTCAATGCATTTAATGCACGCTTTAACAACAACAACATCGTGCCAGGTGAGAGGGCCGTCACCGACCCAGAGGATTGGTTTATCTCGCTCACCGAGGCCGACATGAGAAAGGTCTTTAATCAGGTCAACACCCGCAATGCCATGTGGTCCGTATTCCAGGGCGCGTTCTCAGAGCATGCGCAGAACAGCTGGAAGGCATATTCACTGTAACTTTCAACCTCTCCTTGTCCCAGTCTACAATACCCACGTTTTAAGATGACCTCTATCCTTCCTGTCCCCAAGAACTCTAAGGCTTCATGCCACAATGACTAACAGAAGCAAGGGGCACTCACTTCTGTAATCATGAATGAAGTACTTTGAGAGGTTGGTTATGGCACACATTAGCTCCACCATCCCAGACACCCTAGACCTACTCCAATTTGCATACCGCCCCAAAAGATCCATAGATGACCTAATCGCAATTGCTCGCCACACTGCTCTCACCCACCTAGATAAGAGGAATAACTACACTACATGGACAAAAGTATTTGGATTAGTCTATTTCAGCCACACGTTGCTGACAGGTTTATAAAATCGAGCACACAGCCATGCAATCTCCAAAGACAAAGATTGGAAGTAGAATGGCTCGTACTGAAGAGCTCAGTTACTTTCAACATGGCACCGTCATAGGATGTCACCTTTCCAACAAGTCAGTTGGTCAAATTTACGCCCTGCTAGACCTTCCCCGGTCAACTGTAAGTGCTGTTACTGTGAGGTAGAAACGGCTCAGCCGGGAAGTGGTAGGCCACACAAGCTCACAGAACGGGACCGAATGCTAAAGCGCATAAAAATCGCCATGTCCTCGGTTACAACACTCACTACAGAGTTCCAAACTGACTTGGAAGCAACGTCAGCACCAGAACTGTTCGTTGGGAGCTTCATGAAATGTGTTTCCATGGCTGAGAAGCCGCACACAAGCCTAAGATGGAGTGGTGTAAAGCTCGCTTCAATTGGACTCTGGAGAAGTAGAAACGCTTTCTCTAGAGTGATAAATTACGCTTCACCATCTGGCAGTCCAATGGACAAATCTGGGTTTGGCAGATGCCAGGAAACCGCTACCTGCCCCAATGCATAGTGCCAACTGGAAAGTTTGGTGGAGGAGGAAATATGGTCTGGGGTTGTTTTTCATGGTTCGGACTAGGCCATTTAGTTCCAGTGAAGGTAAATCGTAACGCTACAGCATACAATGACATTCTAGACGATTCTGTGTTTCTAACTTTGTGGTAACAGTTTGGGGAAGACCCTTTCCTGTTTCAGCATGACAATACCCCCGTGCACAAAGCGAAGGCCATACAGAAATGGTTTGTCGAGATCGGTGTGGAAGAACTTGACTGGCCTGCACTGATCCCTGACCTCAACTCCATCGAACATCTTTGAGATGAAGTGGAACGCTGACTGTGAGCCAGGCCTAATCACCCAACATCAATGCCCGACCTCACTAGTCCTCTTGTGGCTGAAGGGAAGCACATCCCATAACAATGCTCCAACATCTAGTGGAAAGCCTTCCCAGAGGAGTGGAGGCTATAATAGCAGCAATGGGGGGACCAACTCCATATTAATGCCCATGATTTTGGAATAAGATGTTTGACAAGCACGTGTCCACATACTTTTGACCATGGTGTAGTTGAGAATGCTGGTCATTGACTACAGCACAGCATTCAACAACATTGTCCCCTCCAATCTCGTCACAAAGCTTAGGACTCTGGGTTTGAACACTTCCATCTGCAACTGGATCCTAGACTTCCTGATGGGCCGACCCCAAGTGGTGAGGGTAGGTAACATAACCTCAGCCAAGCTGACCCTTAACACTGGGGCCCCACAGGGGTGTGTGCTTAGTCCCCTGACTGTGTGGCCACGCATTACTCCAACACCATCATCAAGTTTGCTGACTACACAACGGTAGTAGGCCTGATCACCGCCGACGATGAGTCAGCCTACAGGGAGGAGGTCAGAGACCTGGCAGTTTGGTGCCATAGCAACAACCTCTCCCCCTCAAGGTCAGTAAGACCAATGAGCTGATCGTGGACTACAGGAAACGGGGGGAGAGCACGCCCTCCATCCATAGTGGAGCAGGTCGAGATCTTCAAGTTCCTTTTTGTCTACATCACTAAAAACAGAGTTTGGCATGGGCGCTCAAAACCTCAAAGATCTGCAGCTGTACAATCGAGAGCATCCTGACTGGCTGCATTACTGCCTGGTACCGGCCTTGACCACATGGTGTTACAGAGGTTGGCGTGGACTGCCCAGGGCATCTATATCAGGTAGTGTGGAAGGAAGGCCCATAAAATTGTTAACCAACAAGAGTCTAAGCCTGGGTATCTTGAAGTATCAAAAAATAGCTCAGTATGTCACGCTGGTATAAAGGATTTGGAGACAGGCGCAGGAATACACAAGTGGTTTTTAATACACCCAAAACAAACACGTATACAAAACAGTCAGCTGTACCCAAACAAAAGAGCGAGGGTAAACCTCGTTGAATGACACGATACCCGTAATACACTATATAAAGCACGCAGCATAACAGCTGCACCAACGCATAGATACTGACCTGACATGGGAACAATAATCGACAGGACAACAACGGACAAAGGGCACACTTATACATTTACTAATCAATGGGAATAGGGACCAGGTGTGCGTAATGACAGTTCCGAACGAATCAGTGACAGTACCCCCATGACGTGCTGCACCAGCAGCGCAACGACACCGGCCTCGAGGGCGATCACAGGAACGCAGTGCAGGTCGATCAGGACCCGATGCAGAAGTTGCATCGTCTTCGGACAGGCCAGCTGCCGAAGTTGCAGCGGCGTCGGACGGACCCGCTGCGGCGGCGCCGGACGGCCCAGTCGCAGCGTCATCAGACGGGCCATTCACGCTGGTATAAAAGGATTTGGAGACAGGTGCAGGATACACCATAAGGGTTTTTAATACACCCAAAACAAACACGTATACAAAACACTGGGCTGTACCTAAACAAAAGAGCGAGGTTACAGTTGTCATTCGTTGAACGACACAGGACGATATCCGTAATACACAATATATATAGCACGCAGCATAACAGCTGCACCAAGGTACTCACACGACCAACGAACATGGGAACAATAATTGACAGGACAATGGTGAACAAAGGGCACACTTATGCATTTACTAATCAATGGGAATAGGGACCAGATGTGCGTAATGACAGTTCCGGAGGGATCCGTGACACAGTAGCTGAGCATGACTCGTATCTACCATAATAGTGCTTGCCCAAATGCTGTGGGCCGCCATATGCGCGTGATACCTCTAAACATTATTACTGGGTTTCCATCACTAACTTTAACCCTAACTTGAAATCTGAGGAAAAAAGGTTTATCAACTTCGACCTTAGCTGGGAAGCTGACACTATATGACGGTGCGATGACCAATCAGGCTTGTTATAGCTTCCAGATACTTTGGATGGCTGTTTATACTAGTGTTACCTAGCATACTGAGGGCTTGTGTATCACCCACATGGTGATTAGCTGTTGGCTATAAAGCATGGTATCACTTAATTAAACATTCTGTTCGAGAGAGATTTTTCAGACAACTCTAATCTGCATGCATACTTTAGTAATATATGGGGTCTATTTCTCTAGTTCATGTCATGTACAGACGTGCTTAAATGTGTTGGTACTCTTCCACAAAAAATCAAGAATGCACAATTTTCTCTGAAATAACTTGAAACTGACTAAAGCAATTGGCATCCACCATTGTTTGTTTCATATTCAATAGAAATCAGACTTTGCTTTAGATTTATTATTTACAATATGTTGAATAAACAAACAAATGAAAATGGCATGGACAAAAATGATGGGACCCTCAACCTAATATTTTGTTGCACAACCTTTAGAGGCAATCACTGCAATCAAATGTTTTCTGTAGCTCTCAATGAGACTTCTGCACCTGTTAACAGGTAGTTTGACCCACTCTTCCTGAGCAAACTGCTCCAGCTGTCTCAGGTTTGATTGGTGCCTTCTCCAGACTGCAAGTTTCAGCTCTTTCCATAGATGTTCGATAGGATTCAGATCAGGACTCGTAGAAGGCCACTTCAGAATAGTCCAATGTTTTGTTATTATCCATTCCATTCTTGGGTGCTTTAAGCTGTGTGTTTTGGGTCATTATCCTGTTGGAGGACCCGTGACCTGCGACTGAGACAGAGATTTCTGACACTGGGCAGTACAGTTCGCTCCAGAATGCCTTGATAGTCTTGAGATTTCATTGTGCCCTGCACAGATTCAAGGCACCCTGTGCCAGGAGCAGCAAAGCAACCTCAAAACATAACCGAGCCAACTCCATGTTTCACTGTAGGTATGGTGTTCTTTTCCTTGAAAGCTTCATGGTTTCGTCTGTAAACATAGAGCTGATGTGACTCATCTGTCCAAATTACATTCTCACAGAAAGATTGTGGCTTGTCAATATGCATATTAGCTTTTTGGCTTTTTTACGTTTTCTTTCAAAAGTGGAGTCCTCTTGGGTCTTCTTCCATGGAGCCCACTTTGCTCAAAAAGCAACGGATGGTGCAATCGGAAACCGACGTACCTTCACCTTGGAGTTCAGCTTGTGCGTCTTTGGCAGTTTTTCTTGGTTCTTTTTCTACCATTCACACTATCCTTCTGTTCAATCTGGGGTCGATTTTCCTTTTGCGGCCGCGCCCAGGGAGGTTGGCTACAGTTCCATGGACTTTAGACTTCTAAATAATATTTGAAACTGTTGTCACAGGAACATCAAGCTGCTTGGAGATGGTCTTGTAGCATATACCTTTACCATGCTTGTCTATAATTTTCTTTCTGATCTCCTCAGACAAACCTCTCCTTTGCTTTCTCTGGTCCATGTTCAGTGTGGTGCACACAATAATACCAAACAGCACAGTGACTACTTTTCGCCATTTTAAATAGGCTGAATGACTGATTACAAGATTGGAGACGTGTTATACTAGTTAAAGAAACAAATTAGTTTGAAATGTCACTATAATCCAATTATTTATTATCTTTTCTAAAGGGGTACCAACAAATGTGTCCAGGCCATTTTAGAATATCTTTGTAGAATAAGCAATAATGAATCTCTTTTCAGATTCTTTGCTTTATTCTATGACATACCAAAGGCATGCAAGTATACATGATAAAATATATTTTAATTTCAGCACTTTTCAGGAGGAATGAAGCATTATTTTAATGAGCTGTAAGGGTACAAACAAATCCCACCGTACCTTCTCCGCTATGCAATCCGGTTTGCGAGCTGGTCATGGGTGCATCTCAGCCACGCTCAAGGTCCTAAACGATATCATAACAGCCATCGATAAGAGACAATACTGTGCAGCAGTATTCATTGATCTGGCCAAGGCTTTCGACTCTGCCGATAAGGATGTGGTGATTGACAGACTCGACAGCCTTGGTTTCTCAAATGATTGCCTCGCCTGGTTCACCAACTACTTCTCCGATAGAGTTCAGTGTGTCAAATCGGAGGGCCTGTTGTCCGGGCCTCTGGCAGTCTCTATGGGGTGCCACAGGGTTAAATTCTTGGGCCGACTCTCTTCTCTGTATACATCAATGATGTCGCTCTTGCTGCTGGTGAGTCTCTGATCCACCACCATTCTGTATACTTCTGGCCCTTCTTTGGACACTGTGTTAACTACCCTCCAGACGAGCTTCAATGCCATACAACTCTCCTTCCGTGGCCTCCAACTGCTCTTAAATGCAAGTAAAACTAAATGCATGCTCATCAACCGATCGCTGCCCGCACCTGCCCACCCGTCCAGCATCACTACTCTGGACGGTTCTGACTTAGATTATGTGGACAACTACAAATACCTAGGTGTCTGGATAGACTGTAAAGAGTGTTTCCTGGTCAGGTTTTATTGTTAGGGAAAACTCATGCCCCTAACCATTCTCAATTTCTGGATTAATGTGTTGCAGCTATACAGTAAGATCTACAGTAGAGTCTGAGAGAACAGGTTGTTACTTATATCCTGAGGCTATGTTTCTGTCCTGGAATCAGAGTGGACCTACTTTTGTCACCTCCTCTAAAGGAACACAAAATAGTTAAGGGGGCAGGATTGGAGGGTTTTTGTTCTGGGTAAGAAAGTAGCACCCTGTCACTTTTAGAGGGAAGCCTTTTGTTTGTGTCATTCCTATTGTACACATACTCACACCCAGGCATGTACACGCAGACACATTTTCCATGCACAGGAGGCTAGTGGCACCTTAATGGACTCGTGGTAATGGCTGGAGCAGAATAGGTGGAATGGTAGCAAATCAAACATATGGTTTCCATGTGTTTGATGCCATTCCATTTACTCTGTTCCAGATGTTATTATAAGCCGTCCTCCCTTCAGCAGCCTCCACTGATTCAAGGTGAAGTCAGATGGGATGGGACGATGTTACAAAGTATTCCCTTGGAGAACTATTAAAATCACTGTGTCATGTCAATTGCTAGCTGAGTGAAAAAGTGTAAATCCAATTGCTGGCCCATGCATTAACATGTGTGCATAATGGTGGTTCATTGGTGTGCTGTTGAGATGTAACTGTGAGGAGACACACATACACACCCACACTGGAATATTGTACTGGGATTGGATTTTCTCTCAGATTGCGGTTTACTCTATCATGGTCCTTCCACACTATGTGTCCAAATATTCAGAGCTGGCAAGCTTCATGTCTCCTCTGTTTTTCATCCAAACATTCCACCTTGTCAGACCGCAACTTAGAATGAAAGAGAACTCTGCTTTATATTACCAAGCATTATACCATACCAACATGATATTTCAGTGTGCTCTTGCTGTCATTGCCAGCAGATTTTTACAAATCATACTTGCTAGTCTGTGTAGTCTCTTAGCTACTTCTGGTTATAGCTTTTTATGGTGAACAGTACAATGGAGGTTCATAAAAGGTTGTTGGCAAACATTTCCCTTTGACGCTGCAGCAGTCCAACTCAGGAGAGATGCGCTACTGTATTCACTCACGGGGTATTCAGGGTTTGGCTCCTTTGTCTCCTCACATACAAACACCTGATATCAGACACTGAAGTGTGTTACGCATGTAGACCTCCCACAAACTCTCATCTGTGGATTAGAAACCAAACTAACGCACTCCTCTGTATCTCCTCTGCAAATACAAAAGCGATATGCAGATCCTAAAATGAACGAATAGGAAGGGGAATGATCCCGGTCAATGCATGATGGAAAGTTGGGTGAGGAACATGCTGATTATGTATTTGTTCACACCTACAGAGCTGCCTAACTTGGTGTCCCTGCCAAGGCTGTAGCACAGCTGAATCTGCATCTCAAATGGCATCCTATGCCCTACATAGTACACTACTTTGGCTCTGGTCAAACAGTGCACTATATAGGGAATAGGGTACCATTTGGGACTCAGCTGAAGTCTCCTTAATCAAGCATTGCCTGGGTCCTGCGATAGTTATAGGATATCAGATTTCCAAACTCTCTCTATTATTGCCCTCAGATAAGGTAGGTAAGGTAGGTAAGGAAGGTGTGATCTTTGAATATAAAACCATTTAGGCTGGATTACAGTCGCATTTCAGACAGAACATACAAAAGAGGTTACATGCACACACACAGATGTAAAGGCACAAATATATACAGACTAGGGCTGTGACTGTCATGAAATTTAGGATGTTCGATTATTTTTCTGCCAAATAACCACGGTCACCGTTATAACCGTTCCAATAGCAAAACAATTAAATTAAAATAAAGGCACACATTTTCTTCTCTCCTCAGCTCCTGAGGAGTGTGCCCTGTTTTTGGTAAGCCATTGGAGGCATCTATTTCATGATATTTGTTTGCTACAACACCTTGCTGAAACAAGGAGCAACAAATTCCATGTTACCACGAAAACGGACAGCTGCAGGAGTCTTCAGTCAGCTACTTGTTCCACAACACAAAACTGGCTAGTTTTATCTCCTCTCGTCTCTTCTTATATCGGTGGTAGGATGCGAACCAGGCTTACTTTTACTTTACCTCTTTTGGGTAAAGTTTGTCGACTTAAAAATTAAGTTAAAAAAAACGAAAGTTGTTAATAAGGTCATGGCGGTCTTGGGAAAAAAATTTTTGGCACATGGGACCAACACTTTACATGTTGCATTTACACACATTTTTGTTCAGTGTATTTGTAAAAAACTGCCTATTGTTAAATTGGTGAAATTATTTCACTGAGCTTTTATTTTTATTATTATTTTATTCACTTACTACTTACTTTTTGTATTGTTGGCGTAAATAAAAAGCAACAGGTTTGGGTCATATCCACTAGAACACAACACAGAGTGAAACCATTTGTATTTACAAGTATTGTGGTGGCAGCATCACGCCCCTGCCCATCACACTGCTGCAAGCAAACGGCACCCAAGTCACGCCAGTTCCTAATGTCTTATTTTTACATAATTTTTTTGCCGCTCCCTAAGAAGTTAACAAGCATTACAATGTAATACTCTAGGCATGATCAGAGAGAGAGAAAGCCAAAGAAACCATGGCTTGTGCCATGGCCCAAAGCTCATGGGAGAGCAAGAAAGAAAGAGAGTGTTTCTCTCACCACAGCAGGTCATGAACAAAAAAGAAAAAGAGACAATGAATCTAAAACCTTTTATAAGCATCTGAGTTGTTTGGATTCAAAATCTGAGTTGTTGATGATCAGCATTACTGTAAAGTTAACCCCCAATCAGATATTCTCAGAGGCGTGACAATGGGGGTTGAGAGAAGATAACACAGAGAATGCTTGCATATTATATTCAACATAATTTCTACAGCTCTACACTGTGGGATTCTTTAATCCGTTTGGCTCACTGGACAAGTCAGAGTCTATGTTTGAAATTGTTGAGGGGTATGGAGGTTTTTGGCAATACCCTGTAGATGTACAGTTGAAGTTTACATAAACCTTAGCCAAGTAAATTTAAACTCACAATTCCTGACATTTAATCCTAGTAAGAATTCCCTCTCTTAGGTCAGTTAGGATCACTACTTTATTTTAAGAATGTGAAATGTCAGAATAATAGAGATAATTATTTATTTCAGCTTTAATTTCTTCATCACAGAAGTTTACATACACTCAATTAGTATTTGGTAGCATTGCCTTTCAATTGTTTAACTTGGGTCAAACGTTTTGGGTAGCCTTCCACAAGCTTCCCACAATAAGTTGGGTGAAATGTGGCCCATTCCTCCTGACAGAGCTGGTGTAACTGAGTCAGGTTTGTAGGCCTCCTTGCTCACACACGCTTTTTCAGTTCTGCCCACAAATGTTCTATAGGATTGAGGTCAGGGCTTTGTGATGGCCACTCCAATACCTTGACTTTGTTGGCCTTAAGCCATTTTTCCACAACTTTGTAAGTATGCTTGGGGTCATTGTCCATTTGGAAGACCCATTTGCGACCAAGCTTTAACTTCCTGACTGATGTCTTGAGATGTTGCTTCAATATATCCACATAATTTTCCTCCCTCATGATGCCATCTATTTTGTAAAATGCACCAGTCCCTCCTGCAGCAAAGCACCCCCACAACATGATGCTGCCACCCCCATGCTTCACGGTTGGGTGGTGCTCTTTGGCTTATAAGCCTGCCCCTTTTTCCTCCAAACATAACAATGGTCATTATGGCCAAACAGTTCTATTTTTGTTTAATCAGACCAGAGGACATTTCTCCAAAAAGTACGATCTTTGTCCCCAGTTTCAAACCGTAGTCTGGCTTTGAAATGGGGGTTTTGGAGCAGTGGCTTCTTCCTTGCTGAGCGGCCTTTCAGGTTATGTTGATATAGGACTCGTTTTACTGTGGATATAGATACCTTTGTACCTGTTTCCTCCAGCATCTTCACAAGGTCCTTTGCTGTTGTTCTGGGATTGATTTTCACTTTTCGCACCAAAGTACATTAATCTCTAAGAGACAGAACGCGTCTCCTTCCTGAGCGGTATGACGGCTCCGTGGTCCCATGGTGTTTATACTTGCAAACTATTGTTTGTACAGATGAACGCGGTACCTTCAGGCGTTTGTAAATTGCTCCCAAGGATGAACCAGACTTGTGGAGGTCTACAATTTTGTTTCTGAGGTCTTGGCTGATTTTATTTTGATTTTCCCATGATGTCAAGCAAAGATGCACTGAGTTTGAAGGTAGGCCTTGAAATGCATCCACAGGTACACCTCCAATTGACTCAAATGATGTCAATTAGCCTATCAGAAGCTTCTAAAGCCATGACATTATTTTATGGAATTTTCCAAGCTTTTTAAAGGCATAGTCAACTTAGTGTATGTAAACTTCTGACCCACTGGAATTGTGATACAGTTAATTATAAGTGAAATAGTCTGTAAACAATTGTTCGAAAAATTATTACTTGTGTCATGCAAAGTAGTCCTAACCAACTTGCCAAAACTATAGTTTGTTAACAAGAAATTTGTGGAGTGGTTGAAAAACGAGTTTTGATGACTCCAACCTAAGTGTATGTAAACTTCCGACTTCAACTGTATGTGTTCGAGTAGAGAGACCCACAGTGGCTACTGTACTTGACAACTGGCAGTGTCTGCTGTGGCAGGTGCGAAGGTGCAAGTTAACTGAAAGATATTGAATCTCTCAATGTTAATCTCAAAGTTCACCAAATTCATGCAAATTCCTTTTTGGGGGGCTGGGGCCCCAGGACCCCCCTACTAGCCGCTAATGTCTTCAAATGCCCCTGACGATGACCTGTAGTCCTTACCAAAATCGATTCATTTAACACTGGCTGTATCGACCTCAATTTTCCCCTCACTTTACTGTAACTAACCAGTAGGTGGAAGCATTTGACACCAACTGAAATAACCAGATAAGCACCATGGTTGTGGGTGACTAGTCATACACTAGTACCCTCTGGAGTGGCTATCTACAGGCAGGCAGACAGGCACATTGGCAGTCCCAGGGGAGTGACACACAGAGCAGGTGAAGTGTGAGGGCCCAGCCGGTGATGTGGACACAAGCCATCTGTCCCCATGACTGTCCCCACCTTGGGGAGGCTACTGTACACCCAGACAGGTGAATTTCAAATAGAGGAGCAAGAGGATGTGTCATGACAGCCGGTCTGTTAGTCAGAGCTCACACTTTCAACTGTCGCCTTCCATAATGTTTCAAGACAGAATTCAATAAAACTATGTTTTTTAACCTACCAAGTATGTTATTGAAGATACTTTTTGGACACTGTCTTGTGTTCATTGAAACAGAGTCCAATGTTGTAATATTCCTACCACTACTTCCATCCCAGTAGTGTATCGCCCATTTCACAACAGCACAACAGGTATGGCCCTGTACCTGACACATTCCTCTGAACAATAAGGGGAAGGAAAACAATACTGACTTTAGATCAGTGACTGTGGTAGCCTGATGACTCACACTAAATTCTTCCGGTGCTCTGTTGTTCCGCTACATACTTTAGTCTGAGACTGCCATCGTTGTAGTTGTTTGTGGTGACGAGTGGTACGAGGGCCATTGTACAAATCAAACTCATCAGTAGGGTTGTGGCGGTCATGACATTTTGTCAGCCGGTGATTGTCAAGCAAATAACTGCCGGTTTTATGGTAATTGATTGTAAATTAATATAAACACATTTAGCGTCTCCTGGCTTCCATGCATAGCTTACAAGGCACTGACGCAGACCTTTGGAACATCTACATTTTCTAAAAAGTCGAATAAATCCATGTAATATAATATGTGACTTGTTTCAGGAAACTAGGCGTATGTCGCGCGCCACTACTATACAGGAGAGCCATTTGAATGTAAACCTTTTTTTAAATCTAAAAGCATTTTGGGCAGAAATGCCTTCTCGAACATGTGCCTTAAAACAAACTTGTATGCCATCTGTAAATACGAATAACATTGTTAAATTACGAGCCTAGTTGTTTTAGCCACAGAAAAAACAGCAACCTTCCCGCTAGCCATGATTGGCTGAGATAATAAGTGGGTTGGACATGCTGAGAGATGAGTTCGGATAGGTCTGCCATGTAGCACGCATCTGTTTTATTTGAGTTGGTCAGTATGTGTAGGTAATCCTGTCTAATGCGGCTTTATTGTGTAGTATAATTGCATAAGTGTTGCTCTCCACTTCCCGGAGGACCGAGTTTTGAAATTAATGGAATTAGAGTATGATAGCTAAGGAAATGGAGAAAACACCTGTCTCCGGATTACATCTTCAAACTAAGTATTGGCAACCATGGTATCTGTGACAGGGATATGCGTCCATTCCATGTATACAGGTAAGATAGTCGAGCTAGCTACAATTTCAGATATTACACGTTTCAAATTTTGTCAGAAAGTAGTTTTTATTTCAAGTTAAAGTGTACTGTTAGCTAGCTAGCAAACATTAGCTGGCTGGCTCGCTAGCTAACGTTACGTGTATGATCTGTGTAGTAATATTATCCATATCTCAGAGCCATTTGCTTTGCTTGTTATAGCCTAATATTAGCTTGCAAACATTGTAAACGGTTGGTTAGCTACCTGGAGATTCATGCAGGGTAGTAACATCATGAGCTGGAATTATGGTTTGTTGTTTAACAAAAGACTCCACTCTGCAGGTAAACATTTCCATAGAATGTCACCGCAACAACTGTAGATAGACGTAGCTGGTAAATTCCTTCTGGCTATCTACTCCGATTTCAGAGCACTCTCATCTGAGTGTGCCAGAGCGCAGAATAACTGGTGAAATTACCGGTGTCAGTGAACATTGGCAAAAAATGGTCAATTGTTGACAGCAGCACAGTTGCAGTCACCAACACTGGATAACATAAAAACATTCTAACTAGCTCTGCTAGGGAGAGTAAAATGGCCAGTGAGGTGTTCTCTCATTTGTGTCTGGAAGTAGCTAGCAAGCTAGCCAATGTTAGCCAGTTAGGTTGCGTGCTTGACTGCTGAAGTTTATCAACTTTCAAAGCAGAATTACTTTCCCATTGTTCCTCAACTGTAGTGTATGATATACCATTTTCTAGTATTTACTTTTATCCAATGTAAAAAACACCACTTCAAATTTTACTACATAAGACCAAATCGAGCCAGTCTGTCACATATAGCCTACACCATCACAATAAATCCATGATTTATTTTAGACAGGTCTAAAGAGACATGATATGAAGAAAATGTAGTCTCTTGCAGAAGAACAAAATAGCATACTCTAAGTTGTCCTTATGTTAGGCCCTGATGGCGCCGAAGAGGATGGCTGACGATTTACATGCTCATAACCAACTGTGCTATTTTGTTAGTATTTTTTGCGTTGTTTTTGTTTTTTTGTGCATAATGTTGCTGCTACTGTCTCTTATGACAGAAAATAACTTCTGGGCATCAGAACAGCGATTACTCGCCACGAACTGGAAGAAGCTTTTTCCTTTAATGAGTCCGACGAGAAGGATATACTGCTTTCTCGGGAACGGGCCCAAATCCCCGTCAACTGCATGAAGAAAATATTAAGGAAAAGGGCGCGCAGGTCGGGCTGCCTTCTGAGAATCCGTAGGTGAGCGAATAAACTCCCACTGCCATCCGTTCTACTGGCTAAAATTCAATCATTGGAAAATAAAATTGATGACCTATGATTATCCTACCAACAGGACATTAAAAACTGTAATATCTTATGTTTTACCGAGTCGTGGCTGAATGACGATACGGATAATATGGAGCTGGCAGGATTTTCCATGCACCGGCAGAACAGAGAAGAGGCTACGTCTGGTAAGACGAGGGGTGGGAGTGTGTGTCGTTTTGTGAATAACAGGTGCGCAATGTCTAATATTAAAGAAGTCTCGAGGTATTGCTCGCCTCAGGTAGAGTACCTTATGATAAGCTGTAGACCACACTACCTACCAGGAGAGTTCTCATCTATTTTATTCATAGCCATCTATTTACCCCACAGACCGATGATGGCACTAAGACCGCTCTCAACCAACTCTATAAGGCCATAAGCAAAAAAGAACATGCTCATCCAGAAGCGGTGATCCTAGTGGCCGGGGACTTTAATGCAGGCAAACTTATATCAGTTTTACCACATTTTTACCAGCAAAACTCCAGACCACCTCTACTCAAAACACAGAGATGCAAACAAAGCTCTCCCCCGCCCTCCATTTGGCGAATCTGACCATAATTCTATCCTCCTTATTCCTGCTAACAAGCAAAAACTAAAGCAGGAAGTACCAGTGACTTGCTCAATACGGAAGTGGTCAGATGACGCGGATGCTACGGTACAGGATTGTTTTGCTAGCACAGACTGGAATATGTTCTGGGATTCATCCAATGTCATTGAGGAGTATACCATCTCAGTCATTGGCTTCATCAATAATTGCATTGACAACGTCGTCCCCACAGTGACCGTACGTAGATAACCCAACCAGAAGCCATGGATTACAGGCAACACCCGCATCGAGCTAAAGGCTAGAGCTGCCGCTTTCAAGGAGCGGGACACTAATCCGGATGCTTATAAGAAGTCCCACTATGCCTTCAGACGAACCATCAAACAAGTAAAGATTGATTAAGATTGATTCCTACTACACCGGCTCTGATGCTCGTCGGATGTGGCAGGGCTTAAACTATTACGGACTACAAAGAGAAACTCATACGCGAGCTGCCCAGTGACCCAAGCCAACCAGATGAGCTAAATGCCTTTTATGCTCGCCTTGAGGCAAGCAACACTGGAGCATGCATGAGAGCACCAGCTGTTCCTGACGACTGTGTGATAAAGCTCTCGGTTACCGATGTGAGCAAGACCTTTAAACAGGTCAACATTCACAAAGCCATGGGGCCAAACGGATTACCAGGACATGTACTCAAAGCATGCGTGGACCAACTGGCAAGTGTCTTCACTGACATTTTCATCTTCTCCCTGACCGAGTCTGTAATATCTACATTTTTCAAGCGGACCACTATAGTGCCTGTACCAAAGGAATCTAAGGTAACCTGCCTAAATGATTACCGCCCCGTAGCACTCACGTCGGTAGCCATGAAGTGCTTTGAAAGGCTGGTCATGGCTCACATCAACAGCATCCTCCCAGATACCCTAGACCGACTCCAAGTCGCATACCGCCCCAACAGATCCAAATCTCAATCGCACTCCACACTGCCCTTTCCAACCTGGACAAATGGAACACCTATGTGAGAATGCTGTACATTGACTTCAGCTCAGCTTTCAACACCATAGTGCCCACGAAGCTCATCACTAAGCTAGGGACCCTGGGACTAAACAAATCAATCTGTAACTGGATCCTGGACTTCCTGACGGGCCGGCCCCAGGTGGTAAGGGTAGGCAACAACACATCTGCCACACTGATCCTCAACACTGGGGCACCTCAGGGGTGAGTTCTTAATTCCCTCCTGTACTCCCTGTTCACCCACGACTGCATGGCCAAACACAACTCTAACACAATCATTAAGTTTGCTTACACAACAGTGGTAGGCCTGATCACCAACAACGATGAGACAGCCTATAGGGAGGAGGTCAGAGACATGGCAGTGTGGTGCCAGGACAACAACCTCTCCCTCAATGTGAGCAAGACAAAGGAGCTGATTGTGGACTACAGGAAAAAGAGGGCAGAACAGGCCCCCATTAACATCGACGGGGCTGTAGTGGAGCGGGTTGAGAGTTTCAAGTTCATTGGTGTCCACATCACCAACAAACTATCATGGTTAAAACATACCAAGACAGTTGTGAAGAGGGCACGACAAAACCTTTTCTCCCTCAGGGGACTGAAAAGATTTGGCATGGGTCCCAAGATCCTCAAAAAGTTCTACAGCTGCACCATCGAGAGCATCCTGACTGGTTGCATCCCCTCCTGGTATGGCAACTGCTCGGGCATCTGACCATAAGGCGCTACAGAGGGTAATGCATACGGCCCAGTACATCACTGTTATATAGGACCCATATAATAGGCGGTGTCAGATGAAAGCCCATAAAACTGTCAGACTCTAGTCACCCAAGTCATAAACTGTTTTCTCTGTTACCACACGGCAAGCGGTACCAGAGCTCCAAGTCAAGGAACAAAAGGCTCCTTTACAGCTTCTACTTAGAATCTGTGGTATTATTTCAAAGTATAAGGAATACAATTGAACATAGCTGAATAAAATTGAAAGGATATTAGGATATGGACATAATTAGTACTATTGGATAGGAAACACTCTGAGGTTTCCAAAAGTGTCATCATTTTGTCTGTGAGTGTAACAGAAGTCATTTGGCAGGCAAAAACCAGAGATTTTTCCATCCGGAAATCTCATTCTTGTGGCTTATAGCTCACTTTGAAACAGTGCCTATAAAAAAATTGCTTCCACTGGATGTCAGCAGTGTATAGGCAAAGTTTAATGGAAATCGGAACTAATGTGTTCTATTGGGAGAAGTTTTAGCCGGGGGACCTCTTTTTCAGTTGCACGTTTTTGGGCGCACATTTGGCTGAGCGGTCCACTTTATTTGACTTATATAATGTTTAGGTGACCATCCAAGTGAAAGATTATCACTTTTATTCATAAAAGATAAGCTAAGGAAGCATTTTAATTGGTTTTTGTTTTGTTGAGGGAAAGTTTATAGGTATAGTTGAACGGTTCTCGTCACATTGGAGTTTCTGAACACAAGGTGCCAACCAAACGGAGATTTAAGGATATAATAAATTACTTTTTCTAACCAAATACCCATGGATTGTCTTCGTTGGACACTTAGGAAGCCCTCTGCAGATGTTCTACAAAAGGTAAGGCACAGGTTTTCCCTGTGAAATGCATTTTCTATCGATCGCGCTGGCTAAAGATTTCATGGTTATGGAAAATATGTGAGGTGCTAGCCTCAAACAATCAAATGTAGTGCTTTCGCCGTAAAGCCTTTTTGAAATCCGACAACGCTGTGATATTGCCAAGAAGCAGAGCTTTTGATGAGTATGGAACACTTGTATATTGGTGCATTTTTTATAATTCAATTTTGGAATTTTGTCTTGCATTTCACCTGGTAGTGTCGGGAGCAGCCCGCTAGCGCCCCAGTGATCCTTGAGATTAATTTAGAGTTATTTATGTAACTTTAGTTAAGATACAAATATTGGGCCACATGTTTTGATTTTTAATACTTTCTAAGGCTGCATGATGCGACCCTAATGATGATATGAAAAAAGTTGCAAGAAAGGGATGAGCTCTGCTTTGTTTTTTTTGCACATGCTGTGCGCACTTCATCAGTCTCTCATTCACAATTTGACAATCACTTGATAATGCCTCGAATTTCCCAATTGCATCCCGTTTGTGGCGGTAATGCCCCCTAAAGAAATCCATGCCTTTTGCTGCCAGTGGCCGTTGTGCCCTTGGTCTGAATATAACAATTACAGTGAGGGAAAAAAGTATTTGATTCCCTGCTGATTTTGTACGTTTGCCCACTGACAAAGAAATGATCAGTCTATAATTTTAATGGTAGGTTTATTTGAACAGTGAGAGACAGAATAACAGCAAAAAAATCCGGAGAAACGCATGTGAAAAATGTTATAAATTGAATTGCATTTTAATGAGGGAAATAAGTATTTGACCCCCTCTCAATCAGAAAGATTTCTGGCTCCCAGGTGTCTTTTATACAGGACACGAGCTGAGATTAGGAGCACACACTTAAAGGGAGTGCTCCTAATCTCAGTTTGTTACCTGTATAAAAGACACCTGTCCACAGAAGCAATCAATCAATCAGATTCCAAACTCTCCACCATGGCCAAGACCAAAGAGCTCTCCAAGGATGTCAGGGACAAGATTGTAGACCTACACAAGGCTGGAATGGGCTACAAGACCATCGCCAAGCAGCTTGGTGAGAAGGTGACAACAGTTGGTGCGATTATTCGCAAATGGAAGAAACACAAAAGAACTGTCAATCTCCCTCGGCCTGGGGCTCCATGCAAGATCTCACCTTGTGGAGTTGCAATGATCATGAGAATGGTGAGGAATCAGCCCAGAACTACACGGGAGGATCTTGTCAATGATCTCAAGGCAGCTGGGACCATAGTCACCAAGAAAACAATTAGTAACACACTACGCCGTGAAGGACTGAAATCCTGCAGTGCCCGCAAGGTCCCCCTGCTCAAGAAAGCACATATACATGCCCGTCTGAAGTTTGCCAATGAACATCTGAATGATTCAGAGGACATCTGGGTGAAAGTGTTGTGGTCAGATGAGACCAAAATGGAGCTCTTTGGCATCAACTCAACTCGCCGTGTTTGGAGGAGGAGGAATGCTGCCTATGACCCCAAGGAAACCATCCCCACCGTCAAACATGTAGGTGGAAACGATATGCTTTGGGGGTGTTTTTCTGCTAAGGGGACAGGACAACTTCACTGCATCAAAGGGACGATGGACGGGGCCATGTACCGTCAAATCTTGAAAATGGGTCGTGGATGGGTATTCCAGCATGACAATGACCCAAAACACATGGCCAAGGCAACAAAGGAGTGGCTCAAGAAGAAGCACATTAAGGTCCTGGAGTGGCCTAGCCAGTCTCCAGACCTTAATCCCATAGAAAATCTGAGGAGCGAGCTGAAGGTTCGAGTTGCCAAACGTCAGCCTCGAAACCTTAATGACTTGGAGAAGATCTGCAAAGAGGAGTGGGACAAAATCCCTCCTGAGATGTGTGCAAACCTGGTGGCCAACTACAAGAAACGTCTGACCTCTGTGATTGCCAACAAGGGTTTGCCACCAAGTACTAGGTCATGTTTTGCAGAGGGGTCAAATACTTATTTCCCTCATTAAAATGCAAATCAATTTATAAAAATTTTCACATCTGTTTTTCTGGATTTTTTTGTTGTTATTCTGTCTCTCACTGTTCAAATAAACCTACCATTAAAATTATAGACTGATCATTTCTTTGTTAGTGGGCAAACATACAAAATAAGCAGGGGATCAAATACTTTTTCCCCTCACTGTATAAACATCTCATTAACATAGCTCTCCGTCACATGATCGGGTCTTTCTCACAGGCTACAAGTGAAGACAGACACATCAGGGACGCAGCTGCGCGTGTCCTTATCCATTTCCGAGGTGCAAATTGAAGATATCAGAAGAACTGTCCACATTTGCTTTTCGTCAGCCAACAAGATGAGTAGGCCTCCCGAACAACAAAAGCATTAGAATGGACGCATAACAATCTACTATCCCCCATAGTACAAAAGTTGGCCTATTCTGTGGGAGAAATAAATATAATTGTGGGATGCGATAGATCCCAAATTAATACAACCACCCACATCAAAAAAACAATTTTAACCTGTTACGGATCCAATCCGGGATCGATTTTTGAAAACATCCGGTGAAATGCAGAGCACCAAATTCAAATTACAAAAATACTAATTTCAAACATTCATGAAAATACAAATGCTGCACACCCTTCAAAAGCTTAGACTCTTGTTAATCTAACAAAATTGTCAGATTTAAAAAAGGCTTCACGGCGAAAGCAGAACATTTGATTGTCTGAGGACAGTGCCCCACTCAAACTCAATTAGCATAATAACAAAACCAGCAGAGGTGTCACAAAAGTCAAAAATAGCATAAAATAAATCGCTTACCTTCGATGATCTTCCTCTGATGGCATACCCAAGCGTCCAGGTTTCACAATAAAAGGTCCCTTTTGTTCGATAAAGTTCCTCTTTATATCCATATAGCTCCATTTGGTTGGCACGTTTTGTTCAGTAATCCACCTGCCCAAAGGCTTTCATCCATGCAGACAAACGATATCCCAAAAGTACCGGTAAAGTTTGTCAAAACAAGTCCAACAGCATTTCTAATCAATACTCAGATACCCTAAACTGAATATAAACGATAAAATCTCTGACGGAATATAACTTGCTGAATAGAAGAGAAAAAGAACTGAGCGCGCATTCCCTGTTCCGCGCAAAATCCAAAACAGTACACTTGACGTGAACTCAGGAACAAGTGGTCTTACTCCCTTGATTTTCATGATTGAAGCTTCAAACCTTTTTCTAAAGACTGTTGACATCTAGTGGAAGCCATAGGAACTGCAATCTGGGGGTTAAACTATGAGGCTTTGAATAGCTGGCCTATTGAAAACAGTGTGACATGACTGATTCAGTCATCCCGGATGGATTTTGCTCGGGTTTTTGCCTGCCATATCAGTTCTGTTATACTCAGACATTATTTTAACAGTTTTAGAAACTTCATATTGTTTTCTATCCAACGCTACTAATTATATGCATATCCTAGCTTCTGGGCCTGAGTAACAGGCAGTTTACTTTGGGCACGTTTTTCATCTGAACTTGAAAATACTGCCCCCTAGCCCTAAGAAGTTATTCAAAGAGCATGACGCGATATGAGAACGTTTAGCTTAAAATGTTGATCAACTATTGCTATTTCTTCATATTATGAGGGCAGCAAATTTAGTAAAAAAAACTGAAATAGCACACTTACATAAGTATTCAGAACCTTTACTCAGTACTTTGTTGAAGCACCTTTGCTGCAGCAATTACAGCATTGAGTCTTCTTTGGTATGACGCTACAAGCTTGGCACTCCTGTATTTGGGGAGTTTCTACCATCTTCTCTGCAGATCCTCTCAAGCTCTGTCAGGTTGGATGGGGCACAGCTATGTTTAGGTCTCTCTGGAGATGTTTGATTGGGTTCAAGTCCGGGCTCTGGCTGGGCCACTCAAGGACATTCAGAGAATTGTCTCAAAGCCACTCCTGATTTGTCATGGCAGAGTGCTTCGGGTTGTTGTCCTGTTGGAAGGTAAACCTTCGCCCCCAGTCTGAGATCCTGAACGCTCTGAAGCAGGTTTTCATCAAGGATCTCTCTGTACTTTGCTCCGTTCATCTTTCCCTCGACCCTGACAAGTCTTCCAGTCCCTGCTGCTGAAAAACATCCCCACAGCATGATGCTGCCATCACCATGTTTTACCGTAGGAATGGTGCCAGGTTTCCTCCAGGCATTCAAGCCAAAGAGTTCAATCTTTGTTTCATCAGACCAGAGAATCTTGTTTCTCATGGTCTGAGAGTCCTTTAGGGGCCTTTTGGCAAAGGTCAAGGGGTCCGCATACATTCCAAATGCACTGTAGGCCTATGGGCTAGGCTACATGAGGTGTGCGACTGATTTTAAAAAGTTGCAAAAATTATGTACTGTTTGCCTTTAGCTGGGCATCATTCACAAGTGATACTATATCATTCATAAGTTATAAGCTAATATTGTCACCCATCACACTATTCTTGATTTAATATTGTGATGGGTGACACACGGGAGGTCCCGTTGTCCCGGGAAAGATAACAAAAAGATATGTTTGGGATGGTTCAAACCAACTATGGGACAGTTTTGGGAAGATAGATCCAAAATTCATACAACTAGGCCTACTGTACATTACTTTTTATTTTTATTTTTATTTTTTTTACAAATGAGGTAGCCAGGCAATCTCCACACTATGGTAGGCTATAGTATGTGTGAATGTTAGAACACAATTCTAAAAAGCACACCACACATACAGTGGTTTGATGTGACAGAGATTAGACATTTTGAAAGAGGGGAGATCTACTGATGCAACAAGCAACAAGAGTTGCTAATATGACTGGTATGGGGAAATGCTGACTGCATCCGCTCAGATTGAAAGGTGGATGATGTGTGTGGTCTGCAACGGTTCTTTCTCTCGTGACCATTTGACCTGAACAAACTGTGCCTCTAGTATGTCAACAGAATCAAGACGTTAGATGTTCATGTTAATTATCCTGCATTATAATTGTCAAACATGACTGGCGTTTAGCCTGTATTTATGTAACCTAATGTCTACACTTTTACATGTCGGCTAATTGTTTATGTAGATACTGTATATGCAAAATAGATGTAATGCATTTTTTTTGCGTGAATTTCTGGCTCAGTTGACAGCCCCATATATCTATTTCAGGAGTAGGCTACTCTTGTTAGCCTTTCAATCAATGTGAATGACCTAGGTCCTAGAGTAGACCCATGTTGGCATACTGTTTGAAAACATGAAGGAAAGAAATGTAAGTCACAGGAGAGAAAGAGAGCGGCGTGCAGAAGTGTAGGTGAGGACAGAGAGGAACCGATTAACTTTGTTACTGACTATCAAAATATAATAGAAGTGATTGATTGAATAATAGTAAAATAAAATTCTTGATGTACTGGACTTATGATTGATCTCCTCACTCTCTTGCCTTTCTATCTTGCTCCAGAGGGATAGATGACTGGGTCATCAGGCTTGCCTGCAGCCACACATTAATTGACACATTAATTGACATGTTTTATGAATTTAAAGAAGTCAAAAAGCAAACTGTTGATACTCCAGTTGAAAACACAATTATTTTAGAGCAATGTGACTTTTATTAAGACCATTTCAGAATGATTAACATTGTGTAAAACACCATTTCACAATAATGTTTACAGAAAATAATATTCACTATCAATCACTTCTATAGTTTAGATTAAATAATTTGGTGTGATGAACCAATAACAAAGGGATAAATTCAGAGAACAAGGTAAATGTCACGATCTCCATGAGTGACGGACCAAGGCGCAGCGAGGTATCCAGTATACATTCTTTATTAATAACGTAACTGGCAAAAACAATAAACAAAAACGGCCGACGATCGTAACGTTGACCATAACACAACAACCAACAAAGCTATGAACAAACAATACCCCCACAAAACCCCTCTGAAGACTACAAACATATATATGGTTCCCAATTAGAGGTAACGACACTCAGCTGCCTCTAATTGGGAACCATTACCCCAACATAGAAATAGATCACCTAGAACAAAAAAAAAAACCTACACCAAAACTAAACTAAACACGCCAGCCTATAAAATTCAGGCCTGAACGTGACAGTAAATCAATTTTCCCAGTTGAATTTAGATTGGCGTTATGGAGACACCTAAATGCGGCAACTCCTCTCTTGCTGTGAAAAAAACTAACATTTTTGGTCTAGTTTTCAGGCCTTGTGGGCGGGTTTTGAGTGGAACATTGTGCTAAACGTTTTAGCTAGACATGGCAACCCTGCCCCTGACACACACACTCCCTGATCCATCTGTGTCCAAGCATGGCCTTGTGACTATGCATAATGATGTACAGTATTTGTGTGGCTGGGGTGGATGTCCTTTCTCCAAGGCTGCTTGCGTAAATCCTATTATAACTATATTTTTTTATACACTGGCTATTTACTGGAGAATTAGAGGCTTGGTAGGCACAGGGGGATGGGAGGGGGATCATTGTGCTATTTGATTTAGAATTTTAGGATCCCTGCAAGTTTATTTAGATTAAACATTGAATTTGGCCTTACTGCTATTAGCCATATTCTTACATGGCAAAACAGATAATAAAAAAGTGTCAAAACAAAGTTTGTTTTTAAGTGTCTGTCCTGTATCTGAGAGATCAGGAAATTATTTTAATATGGAACTCCTTTGCTTGGGCACTAAACTACTTCCATACTGTAACACTTTGTATTCAGAACAAAAAGTGTATTTCTTGGACACATTTCTTGCAAGATGCATTGTGGAGTAAATACAATGTTATTTTATCATGCAGTGGCTTGCGAAAGTATTCACCCTCCTTGGCATTTTTCCTATTGTGTTGCCTTACAACCTGGTCCCACTTCTCTGGAAGACGGAAACAGGTTTCTCCTCAAGAATTTCCATGTATTTAGCGGCATCATTCCTTCAATTCTGACCAGTTTTCCAGTCCCTGCCGATGAAAAACATCCCCACAGCATGATGCTGCCACCACCATGCTTCACTGTGGGAATGGTATTCTCAGGGTGATGAGAGGTGTTGGGTTTGGGTCAGAAAAATAGTTTTCCTTGATCGCCAAAAAGCTACATTTTAGTCTCATCTGACCAGAGTACCTTCTTCCATATGTTTGGGGAGTCTCCCACATGCCTTTTGGTGAACACCAAACGTGTTTGCTTATTCCATTTGGAAGACCCATTTGCGACCAAGCTTTAACTTCCCGACTGATATCTTGAGATGTTGCTTCAATATATCCACATAATTTTCCTCCCTCATGATGCCATCTATTTTGTGAAGTGCACCAGTCCCTCCTGCAGCAAAGTACCCCCACAACATGATGCTGCCACCCCTGTGCTTCACGGTTGGGATGCTGTTCTTCGGCTTGCAAGCCTCCCCCTTTTTCCTCCAAACATAACGATGGTCATTATGGCCAAACAGTTCTATTTTTGTTTCATCAGACCAGAGGACATTTCTCCAAAAAGTACAATCTTTGTCCTCACGTGCAGTTGCAAACCATAGTCTGGCTTTTAGTCAAAGTCACCATTATTAGTCAGTTGTACAACCGAATGCCTTCCAACCTAAGTGTATGTAAACTTCCGACTTCAACTGTACTACACCCTTAATTATATAGTGAAATCTTGTTACCTTCTAGGATCTCTGAGGAATACATTCGAATGTGATTTGAGTCGTTGAATCATCGTTGATGGGTGAGATTATCACAGATTCCTTTCTTTGCAAATTGAACAGGTGGAAATACAAAAATCGACCGTGCATGCTATATGGACCTTTTTAGGATATGAAAAAGGATTTTATCGAACAAAACAACACTTCTTGTTATCTTTGGGACACTTTGAATGATAAATCAGCAGGATTTCAGAATGTAAGTACACATTCCACCTTCAGAGGTGAATTTATCAAACCTATCGCAGTGAAAAAACGTTTTGTTGAGCTCTCCTCAAACAATAGCATGGCATTTTTTGCAGTAATAGCTACTGTAAATTGGACAGTGCAATTATATTAACAAGAATGTAAGCTTTCAGCTGATATAAGATCTTATATGTACTGACATTTGTTGTTTCTCTAAAACCTGAGTGGGCTTGGCTTTAACAAAGCTTTTGACCTTTTTCTTTGCAACCTCTGTATCAGAGTCTATAGACAAAGTCTGTGGGCTTGTTTCTTGATCAAGCGGGCCCTGGATAGGATCTCGAGCGAGAGAAGTGTGAATTTTAACATCCTTGCAAAGTGTTGTTCATTCCTGTCAAAGTCACCATTATTAGTCAGTTGTACAACCGAATGCATCTTCCGCATTTAACCCAACCCCTCTGAATCAGAGAGGTGCAGGGGGCTGCCTTAATCAACTTCCACGTCTTCAGCGCCCGGGAAACAGTGCCTTGTTCAGGGGTAGAACGACAGATTTTTTTTCCTTATCAGCTCGGGGATTTGAACTTGCAACCCTCCGGTTACAAGTCCAACGCTCTAACCACTAGGCTACCTGCCGCCCCGCGGACCTGGTGTCCGGTAATTCCCCGTGACTTATCTGTTACCTCTTTCTCCAATTTTTGTCGCTTTAGTTCTTCATGTAGTGGAACTTCTAGAGAACATTTTTATCGTCTTTAACCCTTTGTTACCCTTGTGCTCTGACACTTTGTGTGGGTTGGGTGCAGGAATGTAGCGTACAGGTCGATTGTAGCGGTAGTCGTTTCAATGGCGACGTACTTTAGTTATTTCGACCGCAGAGGTTATTGGAATCGTGGTTTCCTGGTAGAAACCGTTGTTGTGCGTCATCTCTCAATGCACCCTCAAACTGGAGTGAGTGCTCCTGGTCAAACTTCAAAACCGAGTGGTCAGGGCTCTTAGCGTTGTGAGCTTTTGATGCCTCAAAAGCTGTGCTTGCAAGCTCTCTGAGTTGTAAGATAGGCAAGCCTGTGTGGGCTGTAGGGTCCAAGTAGGTAATGAAGGTGGGATATGTTCGACAGAAACATTTGTTTGAATGGTATCAGCTCTTCCATTCCTGTTTCAGTGAGTAGACCAAAGTAAAACGAACAAAGCCTATGATAGTAAGCTTGCGGGTGTTCGTTCCGAGCTTGTTTGACAGTGTTAGCCTGAGCTATCATGTTTGCGAGTCGCAGAACCACTGAATTCTAATTTCAAAGCTAAGGCAAGTTTAGCGTAGTCGTTAAGCACGTGTTGCTGTTGTAGACAAATGAGGTAAACTCTGTCAGAACCCGTAGAATTTGGGTAGCCATCCAATGCGTCCTCTATGTCAGCTAGGAACATCTCAGTATTGTTTGGCTGACCTGGAACGGGGTCAAAGGTGGGGAAATTCTTGACGAGTTTCTCAAGGTATTCCGCACCAAGCGGGCGGAGAGGGTTGGCTTCATCCTGTGGGGAAATTGGGGCCGAAAGGCCAACAGGAGAGGCTAAGCTTTGGCTTTGTTTACCAGGAGGCGCCATATTACTCAGTGCCAAATTGGCCAAGAGGAGAAGACTGAGGGACACATGAGGGAGGTAAAGTCTAAAACCTACCGTCTTCACTCCTTTGAGTGCCGGGCTCCGGTTGCTTGGTTGGGTAGTCACGATGTAGCGCGTGATCATTGGAATTCCACCAGCCTGTACCTAAGGGTGGTATTCTGCTGCATTGCAGAGTCCACTTGAGTGCTTAGAGTACTGATGTTGGACACATGAGTGTCGCACTTTCTCCTTTCGGTCTCAAACTTATCTGTCATGGTTTGCAGATAGAGGTCTTGAGTACAGAGCGAGAGATTCAGTGATGAGATTTCCTCTGCTTGCTCAATATTCCCATCCTTGTCACCTGAGTTCTCTCATCATTAATTTGGTCAGCGACTTCAATGAGTTCTGCTGACCTGTCATCCAACTTGTTCATTAACTGATCGTCTTTGGTCTGCAGCATTTGAAGTAGAACAGTGTTACTTTGAGTAACGTTCAACAAAACTGCATGCATGTTATCAAGTTGAGCTGGCCTGTTTGTAGATAACTTGTCAGATTTATTTAGTTTGGCGTGGACATCATCGTATTTCGTTTTGGCTAAATCGAGATGTTCCTGTAGAAGGCAATTTTGTTGAAGAGTTTGTTTTTGTTCACCGTCATACGTTTTTGCAATTACATTCAATTGTTCAGTTTTCAAACTCAGTTCCATAGCTAGCCAAATTTTTCCCTTTTCTGCATTTGTCATCGGTACTCTCCACCTGTCCCTTTATGTCGACCATTACTTGCTCGTGCTTCAGCTGTGCACTGCAGTATTGGACCAATGCCAATCTCGGATGGCCAGACATCAGCGCTAGACTGGAGAGAACCTTTACAAGGCCTGCGCCCGATGGTTGATTTTGGAGAGCGTTGTTTGCAATTTCTGCTGTTTATCTGCTAATGGCATAATTAGGGTTGGTATTGCTGCTGAGGTCAGAGATCAATCCATTTATGGGTGGAGGTTCACTAATTAGCGGGCGAGTGGGGACTACCCCCTCTGATAGCTTGCACATTATTGAACATTTGAAAGAAACATTTTTTTTCTAATTTTCCAAAGTTTGGTTTTGGAATACGTTGAAAGCTGCAAAGACAATTTTTATCTATTTATAGATGTTAATGAACCATCAGTACTGTACCAGTAATGTGGGAGTTGGACGTGAATACATTTGCAAAAGCAAATTGAATTGATTAATCAATGATAATGATTAATCATAACTGGATAGGCTATCTGGGAATTAAACTTGAATTCACTTGAGAAGTTGGTTCATCTAGGTTACTATTGGAATGTTTAAAATGTCTCATTTAAATTGGAAGAATCTTAAGGTATGTTCGACAATTTAACTTATTCAATTGACTGAGACGATGATATCCAATCAATTGAGATTGTCTGGATTATTATATCTGTAAACAGTATTTCAAATGTTAGGGTACATTCACCACTAGGTTCACATATCCCTAAGGTCAAAGCCACATGGGATTCCCACTGGAGGCGGGACTTCTTCTGAGCCCACAGGAAGACGTCCCAGGGCAGGCTGCGCCGAGTTCAGGCAATGAGCGTGGTAGAACGTGCTCCAGCCCATGATAGCACCAGCAGTCCAGTCGATGAGGGGATTGTGACCCTGGAGCCATGAAAACCCTAATACCACGGGTACCTGAGGAGACTTGATGAGCATGGACTGCATAGTCTCACTGTGGTTCCCTGACACTTGCAGGTTGATAGGAGTGGTATTGTGGGTGACTGCCTATATAGCGCCCATCCAGCACTCTAATGTCCATGGGAATGAAAAGAGGGGCTGAGTGGAGATGCCCAGCTCTGACACCATGGTAGTGTCCATGAAACTCTCATCGGCCCCAGAGTCAATGAGTACCCGGAGAGATTTCGACTAGTCGCCCCACCGCAGGATGTCATGGAGAGGGGTATGAGTAATGGGAGAAGGAAAATGATCCGTATGGCCCACCAGAATACTCGTACATACTAATGAGCCTGGTCTTTTAATGGACAGGTAGACCCGTAATGACTGGTAGTCCCGCAATACAAACAACTCTCTTGGCATTAGGTCTGCGTAAACGTCGGTTGGAGACAACCTAGCTCTGCTGAGTTGCATCAGCTCAGGAAGCGGCAAGTCGGCAGACCTCGGAGACACTCTGGGACACTTGGATAACCTTCTCTCTGAAATTTTAGACGCTGGGGACTTCCGGGATTACTCTAAGGCGAGGTGCATTCTCAGCCCTCTCCTGCACTCCCTGTTCACCCATGACTGTGTGGCCATGCACGCCTCCAACTCAATCAAGACGACACTACAGTGGTAGGTTTGATTACCAACAACGATGAGACGGCCTACAGGGAGGAGGTGAGGTCCCTCTCAGTGTGGTGTCAGGAAAATAAGCTCACACTCAACGTCAATAAAACAAAGGACATGATCTTGGACTTCAGGAAACAGCAGAGGGAGCAGCCCCCTATCCACATCGACAGGACAGTAGAGGAGAAGGTGGAAAGTTTTAAGTTCCTCGGCATACACATCACAGACAAACTGAAATGGTCCACCCACACAGACAGCGTGGTGAAGGCACAACAGCGCCTCTTCAACCCCCGGAGGCTGAAGAGATTACTACAATTCATACAATTCCACAAAGTTTATTTGAATGCATAATGCATTCAAGTATCTTCTCCTCTTTCTCAGTAGGGCCAATGAAAAACAACGCTCCACATGCCTTTTAGTAGTAATTATTGGACTGGAGATATCTCCACAATTTTGTCAATAGTCCCATTGACTAGGTCTTGAAAGGTCTTGACGACTTGCAATGGCCTCCTCTCGAACCGGAAGGTTTGATTTGATTTGACAGGGAGGAGCAGTCTTCAGCTTTCTATCCATTGTGTAGGAAAATTTAATTGAAATGCTAGGAATGTTAGGAATGATTGAATATTAATGTAAAAATTATTTTCACATTTTAGAAGAAAGATTTGCACAGTACTGGGAGCTGCAACTATGTTTGTGTGTGTCCGTGCGCGTGTGTGTGTGCGTGTTCATGCATGTGTGTGTGTTTGCGGCTTCTGTGAAATTGCATAATTGCTCATTTTCTTTCTTGTACACAATGGAGTCATCACAATATTACATGCTTGATAGAATATCAATACCATTCACTCATCTTCCATTGTACTGTAAAATCGACCTGTGACCGAGATCACAATGAAATTCAACAACGTGTCAATAACTCCTGAGAAGACACCAAAGCATGAAATACAGTACTGTCAACATTGGAAGAGTTTCATTCCTAAACGCTATATATCAATTTAAAGAAATGTTGGTGAATTAGCTTTTATTGTTTAATAAAATTATAAAAGAGCTTGGCGTGTTTTTTACTATTTAATCCTGGCATGGGGTTGTGTCCTGAAAATGAAAGGCATGTACTTTATTTTGTTTAAAATCTATCACTTGATGGTTTCAGAGATAATCCGTTTTTTTTGCAAAATGCTTTATATCCGCCTCACCTCGCAGAGAGATCAGCTGTGCTGTTAGGTTTAACATGGCCAAATGTAACAAATCAAAAAAATCTATATAAATACATGTACAAATCATATATAGTAATATGACATCTGTATGTAAAACATAAAAAAAATACATTTGAGTCATTTAGCAGATGCTCCTTTCCAGAGCGACATACAGTAAGTGCATCCATCTTAAGAATGCTAGGGGAGACAACCACATATCACAGTAAAATATACAAGTTATGAACATTCCATTCCAGCTAATCAATTGATACATAGTGAAGCCCCAAAATTGCCCTCCCCGGAAGCCTGTGTTTCAGACATAAGGAAGTGGATGGCGGCAAATGTTCTACTTTTTAAACTCGGACAAAACAGAGATGCTTGTTCTAGGTCTAGAAACAAACAGATCTTCTGTTGAATCTGACAATTAATCTTGATGGTTGTACAGTCGTCTCAAATAAAACTGTGAAGGACCTCGGCGTTACTCTGGACCCTGATCTCTCTTTTGACAAACATATCAAGACTGTTTCAAGGACAGCTTTTTTCCATGTACGTAACATTGTAAAAATCTGAAACTTTCTGTCCAAAAATTATGCAGAAAAATGTATCCATGCTTTTGTCACTTCTAGGTTAGACTACTGCAATGCTTTACTTTCCGGCTACCTGGATAAAGCACTAAGTAAACTTCAGTTAGTGCTAAACCCGGCTGCTAGAATCTGGACTAGAACCAAACAATTTGATCATATTACTCCAGTGCTAGCCTCTCTACACTGGCTTCCTGTTAAGGCAAGGGCTGATTTCAAGGTTTTACTGCTAACCTACAAAGCATTACATGGGCTTGCTCCTACCTATCTTTCCGATTTGGTCCTGCCGTACATACCTACACGTACGCTACGGTCATAAGACGCAGGCCTCCTTACTGTCCCTAGAATTTCTAAGCAAACAGCTGGAGGCAGGGCTTTCTTCCTATAGAGCTTATTTTTTATGGAATGGTCTGCCTATCCATGTGAGAGACGCAGACTCTGTCTCAACCTTTAAGTCTTTATTGAAGACTCATCTCATCAGTAGGTCCTATGATTGAGTGTAGTCTGGCCCAGGGGTGTGTAGGTGATCGGAAAGGCACTGGAGCAACGATCAAAATCAAAAATCTATTCATTCAAAATCAATTAAAGAACAGTAATATTTTACACACAATAAAAGCAGGGGTGCAACTTTCACTAGGGACGGGAGGCATGTCCATCCCACATTCTGAAAATGTATTTTTGCCCCCCCAGTTTTATCATTGGAATGTGATACAAAACGAGGCAACTGTGTGCTTTAGGACCATGCGAACACCTCCGAGCAGTTAGGTAGGCTGTTTGGAATGTTAATCCGACTGGATCATAAAAAAAAAAAATAATGATTATGTCCCCCCCACTTCTAAAACCAAGTTGTGCCTTTGTATAAAAGTACCCATAAGCAATAATTTCTAATGAAAGAACACAAATGTGAAAAATTGGTGGTTATGTCATTTTGGAAATGAACTCTTTCTTCATTTATCCACTCATGAAGTCCATTGTCAGTGTACGTGCATTATGAATTGAAGAGTAATTCTTCAATTATTAAATAGGCGCTTTGTTGGATAGTAATTTCATGGATGTTGGATCATATGGGGGACTTTTGTCTTGTAGGTAGAAAAAGTATGTTGAAAGTTGCGAATTAATCAGCGTGCGTGTGTTTGTCATATGGGCTGTTATGCAGCACTCAATAGCCACTAACTCGAATAAACATTCATCAGGGCAACAGTTCTTAAGCTTCACTCCCATCTCACACACTCTCTCACACACACATAACGTACTCACTCACTCACTCACTCACTCACACATCTATAGCTCTTACAAAATAATCAATGAGGAACGCCTATGATGCACAACAAACAACATACAATACATGTAGTGCAATGAAACACAGAACAAATCCACATGAACAACATGTATGTCTACAGTACAGTACACACACAAGTACTCCAACACACACACACACACACACACACACACACACACACACACACACACACACACACACACACACACACACACACACACACACACACACACACACACACAACAAGAGAGAGATAAATCTGCCTTGACCTTTTGTCTTCACATTATTACACAGCCAGTTAGAGGGAAATTATTGCAAGGACACACTGCAGTATTCACGATTGAGCTCTCAGAAAAACAAAGGTCACTATGATTTTCATTGCTACAGATGTATATTTTGTTGCTGAGAATTTTTCTGCACCACAGAAAATGCAGATGAGCTTTGTGATTTACATAAATTCACTGAAAACCCACAGTAACACACGGTTAAATTAACAGTATTGCACTTTTTATGTAGCCTACTGTTGGCCAGCTAATTGCCTAACAACCGATCAAGCAACATTATGGACTAAACGTTCAAATCCTGTAGCTGCAGTATTATTTTGCTGTTATGATTAAGATGCTAGACCTGTACATGCCAATGAAAATCAAACCTTTTTTAATCAGCCATTATTACTAACACCCACTAAAGAAAGTCAAGGCAACATTTTTAATTTGGACCCTGATGAAGACAGCTTGACTGTCTAAACTTTGTTATTAAATTATTGCATCTGAGCTCCTAGAGTGTGCGGCTCTCCTTTTCTTTGTCTTAAGCAATTCAGCAGTGATAATGGCGTCACTATGGTAACATGGCTGTATGTAGCAGGTCTTGCTTGGACACAGATGGATCAGGGAGTGTGAAAGGGAGAGAGAGTCGCCCCTAAACATTGATCTAAGGTCAGTTTTGCATGGACCAGGGAGTGTCTGTTAGGGTCAGGGTTGCCTGATATAGCAACGTTTTTGAACCCAATGACCACTCAAAACCCACCCACAAGGCCTGAAAACGAACCCAAAAATGTTTGTTTTCTTCGCAGCAAGAGATGAGTTGCCACATTTATCAAATAGGTGTCTCCATAATAACAACTGGTAAAATCACTTTACTTTGTTCTCTGCATTTCCCCCTTTGTTATTGGTTCATCACACCAAATGATTTAATCTGAACTATAGAAGTGATTGATAGTGAATGGTTAAGAAGTATGTTTTTTTTCAGTAAACATTATTGTGAAATGGTGTTATGTTAAACATTGTGAAATAGTCTTAATACAAGTCACATTCCTGTAAAATACTCTTATTTTCAACTGGAGTATGAACAGTTAGTTTTTTTATGTCATAAAAAAATTATATTAATGTGTGGCTGCAGGCAGCCTGATGTCCCAATCATCAATCCCCCTGGAGAAAGATGGAAAGGAAAGAGAATGAGGTGATCCATCATGACATGAGTCCAGTACATCAAGATAGTTTTAGTCTACTATTAATCAATCAATCACTACTATTATAATTTGATAGTCAGTAATGGAGTAATCGGTTCCTCTCTGTCCTCACCTCTGCGCGCAACAATTTCACCGATTTTACAGTTCATTTAAGGAAATTGTCAATTGAAATAAATGCATTAAGCCCTAATCGATGGATTTCACATGACTGGGAAGGGGTGCAGCCATGGGTGAATTAGAATTTGTTTTTTTATTTTTATTACAAACAGAAATACTCCTCAGTTTTATCAGCTAAAGTCACCATTATTAGTCAGTTGTACAACAGAATGCCTTCTACCGAAATGTGTCTTCCGCATTTAACCCAACCCCTCTGAATCAGAGAGGTGCGGGTGGCTGGTCTCAAATGATCCCGCAGGTGAAGAAGTCGGAAGAGGAGGTCCTGGGCTGGCGTGGTTACACATGGTCTGCGGTTGTGAGGCCAGTTGGACGTACTGCCAAATTCTTTAAAAAAACGTTGGAGGTGGTTATGGTAGAGAAATTAATATTCAGGTCTCTGACAACATCTCTGGTGGACATTCCTGCAGTCACCATGCCAATTGCAGGCTACCTCAGAACTTGAGACATCTGTGGCATTGTGTTGTGTGACAAAATTTTAGAGTGGCTTTTCATTGTCTCCAGCACAAGGTGCACCTGTGTAATGATCATGCTATTTAATGATATTCTTGATATGCCACACCTATCAGGTGGATGGATTATCTTTGGATGGAAAATCCAAAGAAAAACCAACCAGAATATTTTTTTTTTAGGTCCCAGACTATAATGGAAAGCTATGGGTCCTTTGTAATTCCTTCCACTAGATGTCAATAGTCTTTGTTCAAGGTTTCAGGCTTGTTTCTATCTTGAACGAGCAAGAATTGGGAGCTTTAGTATAGAGACCATCGTAACAATATCAGTCTGTCGGCACTCGAGGAAGAGGACGCACGCTTACTAATTTTACATACTACTTTCCGTATGAAATATTATAGTTTATTTACAAACCTGATTCAGTTACACCAGCTCTGTCAGGAGGAATGGGCCAAAATTCACCCAACTTATTGTGGGAAGATTTTGGAAGGCTACCCGAAACGTTTGACCCAAGTTAAACAATTTAAAGGCAATGCTACCAAATACGAATTTAGTGTTTGTAAACTTCTGACCCACTGGGAATGTGATGAAATAAATCAAATCTGAAATAAATCATTCTATCTACTATTATTATGACATTTCAGACTCTTAAAATAAAGTGGTTATCCTAACTGACCTAAAACAGGGAATTTTTACTAGGATTAAATGTCAGGAATTGTGAAAAACTGAGTTTAAATGTATTTGGCTAAGGTGTATGTAAACTTCAGACTTCAACTGTATATCCTATAGGACACCATATTTGGTCAGAGAGCGACGCCTTCATGGCACACCGATGACGCAGGTGGCCATCACTTGAACTACTGTATCTTTGTCAAATAAGCACCAATCGGGGTCAAACAAAGCTAGCTAGATAGCCAATGAGCTGCACTTTACGGGAGTAAAGCCCTGTATGTGTATAACCATTTATATGTCGTAAATGTAGCTACTAACCTTGCATGACAGCATGACTTTTCATTTTAGGATATTCAGAGTTACAAAGTTATGAAAACTGGCTGTTTTGCAAATGTTGAACTTATAATATGGCTACTAATACTTGGAAAGCTAAATCAAAGTCCAAGTATACAGATTTGACAATATTCTTGCATAAAAATGTAATATGAATGCTAATGTCTCCTTCACGATTTGCTCAAATGTACCTGGGGACTTCACACTAAAAGTCTTGTAGTTCACTCATGCTTCAACTTATCCATTGCACATGCACTGCTGCCATCTTGTGGACACTATCGGAATTACAACCAGAGTGATGGCTAGAACTGTGATCTTTCTCTTGCATTTCAAAGATGGTGGTAGAAAAAGACTGGTTGTTTTTTTCTTAGTATTTTCTTCTACCAGATCTATGTTATATTCTCCTACATTCAATTCACATTTCCACAAACTTCAAAGTGTTTCCTTTCAAATGGTACCAAGAATATGCATATCCTTGCTTCAGGCCCTGAGCAACAGGCAGTTACATTTGGGTATGTCATTTAGGCGAAAATTGAAAAAAGGGGGCTATCCCTAAGAATTTAAAGCCAAGCCCACTCAAAATCTGAAAAAACGGCACATCACGTTGTTGCGAACGACCACTCCACTTTGTGGGGAATATGTCCACTAAACGCGACTCTGAACAGCCATACCTGGAAACAGTCCTGGAGGACTGCTTAATGTGAGTCTGGAAGGAGAGTTTACAGTCTAGCCAGACACCTAGGTATTTGTAGTTGTCCACATATTCTAGGTCAGAGCCTTCAGGGTAGTGATGCTAGTCGGGCGGGTGGGTGCAGGCAGCGAACGGTTGAAAAGCATGCATTTGGTTTTACTAGCGTTTAAGAGCAGTTGGAGGCCACGGAATGAGTGTTGTATGGGCGCTATGTTCTGTGGAACTATGTTCTGTGGAAGTATTGAAATTCCCACATAAGAACGTTGTTTCTTAACGTTCTCGCAACAATATGAGAACATTGTCAATGTCAAATCAGTTGGAGAATATTCCTAGAACATTACCAAAATGTTAATTAAATGGAATGGAATCATGTTTAAACTTTTAGGAAATGTTCTATTAAACTACTTAGAGAGCAGTGGGGCGCTAGCCGGTGAAATGTAAGGCTCCAAATTCAAAATCCAAAAGTTGAATTATTAAACATTCATCAATATACAAGTGTTGCATAGTCATCAAAAGTTCTGCTTCTTGGCAATATCACAGCATTGTCAGATTTCAAAAAGGCTTTATGGCAAAGGCTTTATCCCATTAGCATAAATTCATAAACCAGCGCGGTTCACACAAAACCCATTTCACAGCGAAAACAAATCCCTTACCTTTTGAAGAACTTCTGCTGAGGGCTTCCCAAGTGCCCAACGAAGACATCCAATGGTTCTTTTGTTAGAAATTTATTATATCCATAAGTTTCCGTTTGGTTGGTGCGTTATGTTCAGAAAATCCAACGTCGAATCGGCCATTGAAACGTGAAGAGAACGCGTTCAAATATACCTATAAACTTTTCCTAAACAAATCAAATACCAGTTATAATGCATCCTTAGCTATCCTTTTATGAATATTAGCGATAATATTTCACTCAGATGGTCACCTAAACGTTATAAAAGAAAATACAGTGGGGTGCGCATTTAGTCTTGCGCCCGAGAAAACTTGTTGACATTTCAGGTCCCCTGACCATTTCCTGTTCCTATCCGTTCCTCTTACTCCATTCACTCCCAGTCTTTGTATAGCAACAGTCAGACATCTAGTGGAGGCCATAGGTACTGCAATCCAGGAGCTGGATTGCCTTGAAGTCAATGGGGAGAGTGTCAAACAGAGCAAACTGCATTTCTCGATGGATTGTCCTCTGGTTTTTGCCTGCTAAATGAGTTCTGTTATACTCACAGACATTATGTTAACACTGTTTCCTATCCAATAGTACTAATTATGTGCATATCCATTTTCTGAGCCTGAGTAGCCGCGATGAATCCGTTGCCAGGGTCGAGAGCTTACGGCAAGGAACCGGTGGAGTTACCGGAATGTATATCTAATATAAAATGGAGAAGAGATTGAAAATAAATTTTAAATATATACAAAAAAAGACAAAAAATA
Source organism: Brachymystax lenok tsinlingensis (assembly GCA_030435695.1). Taxonomy (NCBI): domain Eukaryota; kingdom Metazoa; phylum Chordata; class Actinopteri; order Salmoniformes; family Salmonidae; genus Brachymystax; species Brachymystax lenok. The sequence goes on from CM059787.1 coordinate 30,613,770, forward strand.
CGAGGGGATGAACAAAAACACGTCTGCACTGCTACGCCATCTTGGATCAGGTTCAGGCGCGACAATATCACTCATCTCTCAAACATTGTTTGATGATCTCAAAATGGCTTTGAAGCCAACTAAACGTTGGTTAAAAGTGGAACGATGCGACACTACACTTCGAGGTTTCGCTCAGACTACCTCGCCTCTCACATTGAAAGTCATGCTGAAACTACACTTCCAGGACGAATCGCTTGTTCACCCTGTGTATGTTACCAGCCTCGAATCTAAACCCCTGCTACTTGGAGCAGACTTGATGGATCGGTTACTCCCACTGATGGATTGGAAAACCAACCATGTATGGACAGAGGCCACAGTGCCTTCTCCACTGACCACACAGTCAACCTCTAACGCTAGCTGCAACGCAGTCAGTCACGAGGGATATCTTTCGAAAGCACACCTTGGGGGAAAAAAAAACGTTTCAAAACCTCTATTACAATATCTCGACACATTCCATCAGCGAACCTGAATGACCATTATTTTCATGATTTCGAGCCAGCTGTCTCTGTGAATGAGCAACTTCCCTCCTCCTTGCAGTCGTGCAATACTGTAGTTGAAATGAACTTCTCTTTCCCTTCGGACACTTCCGCAAGCACTGCGGCCGTCTCAGCAAGAAAACATTGAGTACTCTGCTTCCGATGATACACCTTCCGCTTTGTGGGGGTCTGTCACCCCTTACAATGACACGAATGGCGTCAGTCCAGCAACTGACCCGATGACTCCCACTGGTGAAACACTTTGCGATATCACAGACAGATATCCTCGTCTCAGTTCGCAGGTACCCAAGAGGTTGCCACACGCGGACGTGGTTGTGACTGACAAGCCTCGACAGCCACTGAGCGGTTTGAAGCACAAACACCAGGAGATTTGGTTGAAAGGTTACAGCTCATAACAACGCGGCCGCTGACAACTCGTACATAGGGTCCGACATTTTCATTTGTGCCTTGAATACCAACACCACCCGCTGGTGGAGGGGTCTCGAGACACAACGGGGGGGGATAGTAGCCCAGACCCATGATGAGCCCCATCGAGGCCGGTGGGGTGGTTGAGACTACGTGCAACACCGTACGAGCGCCGCCAGGACATAAAACAAATCTAGTTGTAAACTCCCCTATGAGAACAGTGAGGAGCAGACAGGCCCCTAGATGGGGAGAATCTTATAACACATCTAAGATATTACTGAGGTGCACCACACTGGTCGTAGAAGAAGTCCAGTGGACTTCCACCGCAAACAAATGGCAAAAATAGTTGTGCCTTGCCATGTGTAGGTTCAACTAAAATACAACTAGTAAAATGCTAATCATGTGTTCCGGTAGGATAATATTTTAGAATAAATCGGTAGGTTAACTGGTCCCCTTGAGTACCAGTACCAATGCCAGCAACAGTCAGTCCAGCTGCAATCAGTAAGAAGGTTAGAGACCTAACAAATCAAATTGTCCTTGACAACAGTGACAGAGTAGTTAGGAGTCACTCAGAGTGCAACACAGGGAAGGGGATCTTCAGAGCACTCTTCCAATGGTTAACACACATGCCACTAATAAATAGAACCCTCCATTCAGGAGGAACGTTATTAGAAGTCATGAACCATGATCACACCACGTACGACTGGTCCAATGCTTAAATAGTACATACACAGGGTCCACCACTGACATCAAACATTATGAGGGGTGTCCGGATCCACGGTGATGACCATGCTGGCCCCTCATTTCGGCAAGGGACACACTTTGTATGTGGACAATTGGTACAGCAGTCACAAACTCTTCCAGCATACGCTCTCCAACAGCACAGGGGCCTGTGGCACAGTCAGGTCGAACAGGAAAGGGATGCCGGCATTCAGATGCAGGAAGATGCAGAGAGGGGAGGTGGAGTTCAAGGAGAACGGTCAACAGCTGGAAGTAAAGTGGCATGACAAACGAGACGTCCATGTCCTCTCCACTGTCCATACAGCAACCATGTCAGCCACAGGGAAGGTGGACCTGACGGGAGAGAGAAAAATCAAACCAGACTGTGCTTGACTATAACCTCAAAATGGGGGCAGTGGATAAGGCGGACATGATAAAAAGCTTTGTGGAAAGCACTCGGAAAACAACCAAGTGGTATAAGAAGATATTTTTCCATCTGATCGACACTGCTGCTCTCAATGGCCACATAGTTCACCGCCAACTAACAGGTCAGATGATTACTGAACAAGGTATTTTTTGTAATTGGACTTACAGTTCACATACAAATCACATACTGTTCCATTATGCAATTATAGTGACAGTATCTCACCCATCTACCCACTGCCTCATCATCTTCTCCCTTCCCTCATCCTCCCTACTCTCTCTCCCCCATAGGTAAAGTAATTACCTACCAAAAATACAGCGAAAACCTCATGAGAGAGCTGCTGGAGGAGCACCACACCCCTCGGTGCCCATCCACTGAGGACCGTCCTGCTGCAGACAATCCCCTACTCCTCACTGCGTGGCATTTACAGGCAGTGAGCTACAGTAGTAACGACATAACACGACATACAGAAGAAATGTGAACGTGTGTGCAGGTCTTGTTTTGACTGGAGATGTGCACATTTCTGCAGACTTGATTTGCAGAAACAATTGTTGTGTGGGAAAGTTTGTCAGAGTCAGTAATGCCTATAAAATGAATTGTCTGCAAAAGGTAAATGGCCTACTTTTATGTGAATTGATGATGAGGCGGAACACACCTCAATTCAAACTGATGTTAGAAAATAAAAACAAGCAGCATGCCTTGGTTTGAGGGCAGAGCGGATTAACTGTCCTGTTGCGTAACAACCACATTTTGGAACAGTGAGCACATTCTGACATCACGTGCATAAAAAAAACTCAAGCTGGGGTGACCATTATAGATATTTGGAACTCAATATCGGTCAAGAACGAGCTCTACAACCCCACCTGGAAACCGCCCTCCATTCACAAACCTTTTATGGGAACAAAAATGGCCTCATTTCTGTATGATTTGGAGATGTTGGAACTGGGCCGTAATAGTTCCTAAAAGAAAGCACAATGGGAAATTTGATCACGTTTCTGTAGAGGTGTTTGTGGGTAGAATGTTGCAGTGACTTTTCTAAACTAAAAATACGTGCTGCCTGGCGAGTACCAGACACTGGCCGCAAGATTGATTGTCCTTTCGAGCAATTTAAAAGTAAATGCTTGATAAGTGTTTATAAGTAAAGACTTCTATGCAAAAGACAAATTGTTGTTCATTGTTTTGTTCATCACTACATGATTGTGTTTCTATCTCCTGCCTTGGTATAGACTCTGAAATTAAATAGGCTAGGCTATGTCTAGACTACTGTGTCGGTAGGTAGCCTAGTGGTAACCAAAAGGTTGCTAGTTCAAAACCCTGAGCTGACAAGGTACAAATCTGTCGTTCTTTCCCAGAACAAGGCAGTTAACCCACTGTTCCTAGGCTGTTATTATAAATAAGAATTTGTTCTTAACTGACCTAGTTAAATTAAATAAAAAATGGCGCACTCCTAATTGTTTTGGCCTATATTTTAAAAGTTAAATAAATATATTAAACGACATGCTGCTATGCAAACTCCTTATCAACAGAGAATGCGTCTGTTTTATCATTAGGCCTCTGTTTTAATGTTTTCATTAGCCATTATTATAATTCACATGCATCAAACACCTCCCATTTCTCACAAACAAAACAATAAGCCTATTTGCTTGCAATACAGTTGATCAACCTTCTAGCAGTTGTGCGCACGCATGGCTTGAGATTTGCGTGGAGATAGGCACACATTCCTTTCAAGCTGGATAAATACCAACCTTTGTGGGAAAACTGGCGTGCATGGACCTCATTACGGATGCAGGGAGAAAGTTTCTCCATTGACCTGCTGCATGTCGGAGCACTGCTATTTAGAGGTGCATTGGCCCTGCAGCATTTACAGTGATAGGGCCTCTGCAGAAGTTAGGATATTCATACTTCTTGCACTTTGCGGAGCAGCACAGAGCTGTTGTGAAGGAAGTTGTCAAGGAAGTGAGTTTGTGTGTATACAGGACATTCTGCCCCCACCTACCTTCAACCAATCACGTGAATGCGGAACTATACGGAACCCTCCACATTGTTACAAAATGTGGGTACAGAGCTCAATTTGGCCTCTGCATTCCTCCGGAGGCTCCGCAATTGCGTCACACCATCCATCCAGAGCTTCAGACCACATTTTCGGATCGAGCATAAATTGCCTCTTATTCTGGCTGCTCTATCCCCTGGGCAGTGTATATTAATTCCCTTGTTATTCCTCGAGCACACCGATAGCGCCATTGTATTTTGCTACATCAGAAGTACATTCATTTCCAATGGAATGCTGCATTTGCCTTGCAGCATTGCATTGCAGAGGCAGTTGCAGTGCGTTCTGTGTAAATTAATTGGATTTATCGAACATATGCATCAAACTGTATGCGTAGACAGCTTGAAAGAAGTGGTAGCAGAAGGTGAATGTTGAAACTTTGTTGCACACATATCCAGATTATGCTTAGTACCATTTTGCGCAATGACACTGTTGGTGTGATCGAGGCGTTATGCACTATCGATTGCATAGCGCACTGCCCTCATGTTAGACAGTGAGCCCTCTGTCCATCTTACTCACTCTCTGTCGGTCCTCCCCGGAGCAGCTCGATACTGTCTGTATTCCTGGCTTACCATTCACATTTAATTAACCTGGGATCCCGGTCCTTCAGTCGATATGCAGATCAGGGCCGACAAGGAAAATAACAAGAGAAACTGTCACCGGTTGACAGTGTTGTGAGGCGTTGGTTTGGGTTTCTTTTTTGTGCAACAACAACAACAACAACAAGAACCTTGATTTATGACAAGGCATGAAGCAGTATGTTGGGTGGTGATTGTGAAATATATTACTTGATGCCACAGGCGATCAGACATCATTTCTTCATCAGGGGATCATGATAATATCACCGGTCTCTTCTAGTCAATAGTGAGCTGAAGTACTGACATGATTGCAGATGATTAGATGTAAATTTAAATTGAATGGTGGTGCTGTCTGTTGTTGCTTCAGGACATGTGGTATCTGAAGACCATTGTCTTCCTAGATGTTTGTATTTCTGTGTATTGAAGCAAACATAACAGAAAAACTATATTTTTGCAAGCATATGGGGCGGCAGGTAGCCTAGTGGTTAGAGCGTTGGACTAGTAACCGCAAGATCGAATCCCCAAGCTGACGAGGTAAAAATCTGTCGTTCTGCCCCTGAACAAGGCAGTTAACCCACTGTTCTAGGCCATCATTGAAAATAAGAATTTGTTCCTAACTGACTTGCCTAGTTAAATAGAGATTAAAAAAAAGCATACAGTTCAAGTTTACATACACTTAGGTTGGAGTCATTAAAACTTGTTTTTTTAACCACTTCACAAATTTCCTGTTAACATACTATAGTTTTGCCAAGTCGGTTAAGACATCTACTTTGTGCATGACACAAGTCATTTTCCCAACAATTGTTTACAGACAGATTATTTAAATTATAATTCACTGTATCACAATTCCAGTTGGTCAGAAGTTTACAGACACTAAGTTGACTGTGCCTTTAAACAGCTTTGAAAATTCAGAAGCATCTGCATTCCCCATTGTTTATGTGGTAATCCTTTGACGTCACATTTTTATTCTAGATAACAGAAAATGCAATTTACTTACCTTTCTTTTGTATTTTACAGATAGAAAGATGAAAAAGTATATACCCACAATCTGCTATGTATACAGCAAGTCCATTCCTGGAGTGTCTTAATCAAAATGAAACCAAAATATTTAGTCTAACTTGATCCAGTTTCCAGAATTTTTTGTGTGCGCAATATGCAAGTACACACACATTTAATGAGATATCCTCCCTAATTTGCATATTTTCATACAATTATTTAAGAACATTTGTAATACAAAAAAGTATTTTACTTGTGTCCACATTCAACTGGTAAAAGTTGATTCTGATATGATTAAGGGAAATGTTTTTGCCTATTGGGGTGTGGTTCCTAGAAATAGTCCCAAAATGTTTTGCTTGTCAGCAATCAAGTTTTCAAGATATATAACTTTAAAAAAAATGAAATTATCCCTGCATGATGCATTTAGCATCATTTGTTGCATTTTGAATGTTACATATCTTGAAAACGTGATTGCTGACGTGTAATGACAAGCAAAACATTTTGGGAATATGTCTAATGATACAATGGACTAATGATACAAATACCAACAGATAGTTTTTTGGTGTAATTTCCTGTAATACTGCTGTATAGTTTGCTGTATAGGCATTCTGTTTACCCAAACATGGTGAGCTGCTAACCCTTGGGTCATAAGGTTATGGGCCCAAAAATATTTTCTTTATCACAAATGTTATTTTGTCTTATTGAGCTCCCAAGGTGGAGATTACATTGTTGTGATCCACTCTCTAGGGCCACAATCCACCATAAAACAATATGAAAAGGATTGACCATTATTAGATTTTGATAAAAAAAAAAAAAAGTTAATCCTGTAAGCACACAGGTTATATCTGGGGGGATTTTCCAACCATCCCTAACCCCTATGGACTATTATGAGATCCTTGCACCCAGCTGCAGACGGCTACCAATCACACCGTCAGGCCATTCATAATAGGATTCCTGATACGAGATCCTGCGCAATTCATTACAGATTAGGCGGAGAGCGATGGTTATCAAAGACCTCTGTCTGCATTCAGAAGAGCCTGGAGGGTGAGGTGGATAACAAGGGACTTGGGGACAGCAGTGCTTGTTGTTGGTCTTCATTTTAGTCTGTAGCTCTATATACTCAACCTAGTTCAGCGCAGAAAAAGGGTAATTAACTACAATGACCATAATACATTGAGCCTGTTCTTACTGGCCTGGAAAGGGGCGGATACACACAGACCTCATGAGAGAGGAATCAACACAACAACGAGAGGGATAGAGACAGTTTGTGACTTAGCTCTACCCAATTGATAGCTGTAGTAGTTAGTAATAAGCAGTCTTGAAAGTGTGCCTTATCTACTTTGAAAAACTACTAAAATGATTTCCTCAGCTCTTCAGCACAGCTACTAGCCTAGACAGCAGATCTGACACGCTTGCTTACAGCTGTAATAGGGTCGGACATGCTTCCTGTGTAGATTAACCACGGAGAAGGCGCGAGATATGGCAAAAAAATTTACCTCAATCCAGGGATGAGAAATTCATTGTACTCCTAATTGTCCCATTGTCCCAACTGTTACATCGAGAAGATTGAACGACTGTTAACCTAAAAGCAGTCATTCACTTCTCGCTGTAACAGTTGGGATAATGGGACAATTTGTGTTACAGCACATTTATCATCCCTGGATTGAGGTACGTTTTCTGAGCCATATCGCACACCGGGTCCGCAGTGTCTTAAACCTCTACTGGATCGTTGTCCCGCGCGCGGGACGGTTGAGCTAACGTAGGCTAATATGATTAGCATGAGGTTGTAAGTGTAACCGGTGTGAAATGGCTAGTTAGCTAGCAGGGTGCGCGCTAACAGCGTTTCAATCGGTGACGTCACTCGCTCTGAGACCTTGAAGTTGTGTTTCCCCTTGCTCTGCAAGGGCCGTGGCTTTTGTGGCGCGATGGGTAATGATGCTTCGAGGGTGGCTGTTGTTGATGTGGACAGAGGGTCCCTGGTTCGAGGCGAGGAGAGGGACGGAAGCTATACTGTTACATAAGTAAAAAAAAAAAAAATCCCAGGACATAGACATCTCTGATATGGGCAGAAAAATGTAATTCCTGTTAATCTAACTGCACTGTCCAATTTACAGTAGCTATTACAGTGAAAGAATACCATGCTATTGTTTGAGGAAATTGCACAATTATGAACTTGAAAATGTATTAATAAACCCATTAGGCACATTTGGGCAGTCTTGATACAACATTTTGAACAGATATGCAATGGTTCATTGGATCAGTCTAAAAGGTTGCACATACACTGTTGCCATCTAATGGCCAGAATTTTAATTGCGCCTGTGCTGGAATAATCCATTATGGCCTTTCTCTTGCATTACAAAGATGATGGCACAAAAAATACTAAAAAATACATGTTTTTTTCGTTGTATTATCTTTTACCAGATCTAATGTGTTATTATTTTCTCCTACATTAATTTCACATTTCCACAAACTTCAAAGTGTTTCCTTTCAAATGGTATCAAGAATGCATCAGGTCCTGAGCTACAGGAAGTTCGATTTGGGTATGTCATTAGAAGAAAATTGAAAAAAAGGGTTGGATTCTTAAGAGGTTCTACACAGGAAGCCTGTCCGACCCAAGTACAGCTCTGATGGCTACTATTAGCCTAGCTACACTGAACAAAAATATAAACGCAACATGCAACAATTTAACATATTTTACTGAGTAAAAGTTCAGTTCATATAAGAAAATCAATCAATTAAAACAAATTAATTAGGACCTAATCTATGGATTTCACATGACAGAGAATGCATCTGTTGGTCACAGATACCTTAAAAAAAAGGTAGGTGCGTGGATCAGAAACCAGTTATTATCTGGTGTGACCACCATTTGCCTCATGCAGCGCTGTTCTCCTCCTTCACATAGAGTTGATCAGGCTGTTGATTGTGGCCTGTGGAATGTTGTCCCACTCCTCGTCAATGGCTAATTCTAATTCATTGTCCGTAACTAATGCCTGCCCATACCATAACCTCACTTCCACCATGGGGCACTCTGTTAATAACAATGTCAGCAAACTGCTCGCCCACACAACGCCATAGCGCTGTCTCCCCGGTACAGTTGAAACCGTGATTCATCCGTGAAGAGCACACTTTTCCAGCATGCAGTGGCCATCAAAGGTGAGCATTTTCCCACTGAAGTCTTTTACAACGCGGAACTGCTGATGAGCTTGCCTAAGACGACTTCTGACAGTTTGTGCAGAAATTCTTCAAACCCACAGTTTCATCAGCTCTCCGAGTGGCTGGTCTCAGATGGTCCCACAGGTGAAGAAGCCGGATGTGGAGGTCCTGGGCTGACGTGGTTACACATGGTCTGTGGTTGTAAGGCCGGTTGGACGTACTGCCAAATTCTCCAAAACGACGGAGGCGGCTTACAGTAGAGAAATTAACTGTCATGCCTGCTCCAGCTCCCCTTCTCGTTATGAACATCAGCGCTTCATTGGACTCACCTGGACTCCATCACTTATTGATTGCCTCCCCTATATCTATCTATCTATCTATTCCTCAGTTTCATCCCCGTGTCAGCATTAATGTTGTTTTGTTCCCCCTGTTCAGACGCTGTCCATGTTTTGTTAGTTATTTATTAAATATTCACTCCCTGTACTTGCTTCTTGTCTCCCAGCGTCTGTCCTCACATTAACATTAAATTCTCTGGCAACTGGTGGACATTCTTGCAGTCAGCATGCAAATTGTACACTCCCTCAAAACTTGAGACATCTGTGGCATTGTGTTGTGTGACAAAACTGCACATTTTAGAGTGGACTTTTATTGCACCCAGCACAAGGTGCAGCTGTGTAATGATCAGCTTTTTGATATGCAACACCTGTCAGGTGGAGGGATTATCTTGGCAAACGAGAAATGCTCACTAACAGGGATGTAAACATTTTTAATTTTTTTTAAATAAGCTTCATGTGCATACGGAACATTTCTGGGATGTTTTATTTCAGCTCATGAAACATGGGACCATGTTTCGTTTATATTTTTGTCTGACTGGCTGCTACTGCCAGAGCAGAGATTAGATTATGACTTTAAGTAATTAAATAATAAAGCCATCAAATAAAAACAAAGTAATATACACAACTGACATATTTTATTAAAGTAAAGTAATATGAAAACATTATGGTTAACAAATGATAACAAGTACAGTAATGGGCAGTTACTACCATCGTGGGGCTTATTAATTGTTTTATTCTGTGCTGTTACAGCAAACAACCCCACAAATAATAAAAAAAACATTTAAAACCTAAATCAGATATCGGGATTTATTTGATAAAAACTTATTTTTCAGTCTTTCAGTCCCGGCTTTGATGCACCTGTACCATTTCTGTCTACTCGATGGTAGCGGAGTGAACAGACCGTGACTCGGGTGGCTGAGGTCCTTGATGATCTTCTTGGTGTCAAAGGAAGACCAAGAAGATCATCAAGGACCTCTAGCTACCCGAGTCACGGTCTGTTCACTCCGCTACCATCACACACACAGACACACACACACGCACACTTTAAAACCCCTATGCTCCTTTGAGACCCAACTTTTCAAGTCACTGTGATCTCTTCTTTTAGCCATGGAATGAGCAACTGAGCATTTTTATACAAGTCCCTACACATGTTAATTGCTTGATTAGCTACTGCTTTTGATATACTTTGTATCCCTCATTTACTCAAGTGTTTCCATTATTTTGCCAGTTACCTGTATATTCCATTGTTTTTGTCAAAATTGCTCAAGCTCAGTAAATTTGGTTGGGAATCATTGATGGACAGCAATATTCAAACCTTGTCTCTGATTTGTTAAGCAGATTTAAGTCAACACCTCCTATATTGTCCCACAGAAAACTAAAACTATATCCCAGGGTTAGGTCTTCAGAAGACTGAGGAGGGTTTTCCTGTAACTATTTATCTGGGCGTTGGTCCTTTATTATTTTCTTTGATCCTAACAAAATCCCAAGTCCCTGCTGGTGACAAGGATTACCATAACAGGATGCTCCCAGCGCAATACTTAAAAATGCAAAGGGATCAACAACATTTAGTTCACTCCACATTACTGGCTTGTATGACAAATTAAAAAGAAGCCTGTGTTAAAGGACAACAACCTCTCACTCGATGTCATCAAGACAAAGGAGCTGATCATGGACTACAGGAAATGGAAGGGCGAGCACACCCCCATCCACATCGATGGGGCTGTAGTGGAACGGGTCGCGAGCTTCAAGTTCCTTGGTGTCCACATCATTAAGGAATTAACATGTCCACACACACCCACACAGATGTGAAGCGGGCACGACAGCGCCTCTTCCCCTCAGGAGGCTGGAAAGATCTGAGATCATTAAAAAGTTCTACAGATGCACCATTGAGAGCACCTTGACTGGCTGCATCACCAATTGGTACGGCAACAGCAATTTTTACTTGTTGTTCTTCACTGTGTATTTATTCCTTGTGTCACTATTTCTATCCTTTTTAAAATAATTTGTGTATCTTCATCTTTAACTCAGCATTGTTGGAAAATTACCCGTAAGTAATCATTTAATCTGTTGTTAACGAAGCTGTGACAAATACAATTTGATTTTGATTTGACTTGAGTATCATGTAAGGATGACTTGCCACTGACCAGGAGGAAATGCAGTGCAGGTTTTTCAGAACCAGTTGTGTTGTCCATCTTTCTTCAGACACTTTACAGACAAAAATGCAGTTTGGGCCAATAATGCTAATGCTTACAACAAGTGAAAGGTGGAGGTAGAAAGACGGGCCAAAACACAAAACGTTCCTGGCACTTGGAGTTTCCTTCCCTGCTTTTCTGTTTGTGCCAGGCCCGTCAGTGTTCTGCAGGAAGAGTACTGAGGGAACATCATGCACGCACACACTCACGCACGCACACACACACACACACACACACACACACACACACACACACACACATACACACGTCACACACATACACACGCACCCCCACACACACTGGTTATAAGCATATTGTGTGCCAGGCAGGTTCCTGACCTTAGGAAGCACTTTAGAGAAAAGAAGGGTACCATCAGCATTCCAAACTCACACAAACCCCAACCCTTACTGATGGCTAGTGTGGGTCACTTCTCTCTCCAAATGGTGCCTTGGAGCTTGCATTGTTTTTCTTCATTGGATTTTGCTACTTCTCATACACAGGTTCCATGGTACTCACAGGTGAAGTATGTAAAGTTACTTTCAGAGGATCTAGTCTTCAGTAGAACCTTTATTTAAAAATGGAAGCAATCAGGCTTTAGGGTGGTGACCACTTGTCTTTGGATGGCACTTGGAAAAAGTCCCCAAATCAGATTTACTTGTCTGTGTCCTTTCTTGTCCATGATTTACACAGAAAACACATTTTCGTATTTTATTTTATTAGGATCCCAATTAGCTGATGCCAACAGTGACAGCTAGTCTTACTGGGGTCTGACACATAACAAAAAAGACATTACAAAAGACTTTACAATTTACATAAACTCAGCAAAAAAATAAATGTCCTCTCACTGTCAACTGCGTTTATTTTTAGCAAACTTAACATGTGTAAATATTTGTATGAACATAACAAGATTCAACAACTAAGAAATAAACTGAACAAGCTCCACAGACATGTGACTAATAGAAATTTAATAATGTGTTCCTGAACAAAGGGGTGGTCAAAATTAAAAGTAACAGTCAGTATCTCCTCCTCATGGACTGCAGCAGATTTGCCAGTTCTTGCTGTGAGATGTTCCCCACTCTTCCACCAAGGCACCTGCAAGTTCCCGGACATTTCTGGGGGGAATGGCCCTAGTCCTCACCCTCTGATCCAACAGGTCCCAGACGTGCTCAATGGGATTGAGATCCGGGCTCTTCGCTGGCCATGGCAGAACACTGACATTCCTGTCTTGCAGGAAATCACGCACAGAACGAGCAGTATGGCTGGTGGCATTGTCATGCTAGAGGGTCATGTCAGGATGAGCCTGCAGGAAGGGTACCACATGAGGGAGGAGGATGTCTTCCCTGTAACGCACAGCGTTGAGATTGCCTGCAATGACAACAAGCTCAGTCCGATGATGCTGTGGCACACCGCCCCAGACCATGATGGACCCTCCACCTCCAAATCGATCCCGCTCCAGAGTACAGGTCTCGGTGTAACGCTCATTCCTTCGATGATAAACGCGAATCCGACCATCACCCCTGGTGAGACAAAAACGCGACTCGTCAGTGAAGAGCACTTCTTGCCAGTCCTGTCTGGTCCAGCAACGATGGGTTTGTGCCCATTGGCAACGTTGTTGCCGGTGATGTCTGGTGAGGAGGACCTGCCTTACAACAGGCCTACAAGCCCTCAGTCCAACCTCTCTCAGCCTATTGCGGACAGTCTGAGCACTGATGGAGGGATTGATTCCTGGTGTAACTCGGGCAGTTGTTGTTGCCATCCTGTACCTGTCCCGCAGGTGTGATGTTCGGATGTACCGATCCTGTGCAGGTGTTGTTACACGTGGTCTGCCACTGCGAGGACGATCAGCTGTCCGTCCTGTCTCCCTGTAGCACTGTCTTAGGTGCCTCACAGTACGGACATTGCAATTTATTGCCCTGGCCACATCTGCAGTCCTCATGCCTTCTTGCAGCATGCCTAAGGCACGTTCACGCAGATGAGCAGAGACCCCGGGCATCTTTCTTTAGTGTTTTTCAGAGTCAGTAGAAAGCCCTCTAGTATCCTAAGTTTTCATAACTGTGAACTTAATTGCCTACCGTCTGTAAGCTGTTAGTGTCTTAACGACCGTTCCACAGGTACATGTTCATTAATTGTTTATGGTTCATTGAGCAAGCAGGGGAAACAGTGTTTAGACCCTTTACAATGAAGAGCTGTGAAGTTATTTGGATTTTTACAAATTATCTTTGAAAGACAGGGTCCTGAAAAAGGGACGTTCCTTTTTTTGCTGAGTTTACATTTCAAAACATGAACATGTAGTGTGCGTGTGTCTGCATCTATCAGTTCCACATACATGCACACAACAAGTAGGTCACATGGGGAGCGGTGTTGTGCTGTTTCTTTATTTTTTTTTTGAAACTAGGTTTGCTGCTATATGAGATAGAAGGGAGCCCAGGTGGCATGTCTGGTGGGGTAAGTGTGTGTGTCAGTGCCATGTGTAAGTTGACTATGCAAACAATTTGGAATTTCCAACACATGAATGTTTCTTGTAAAAACAAGAAGTGATTGAGGAAAGGTAAGGCGCACTGGTGGTTAAATAGATGTGCATTTAACATTATGGAGATGTAAAACATCTCACTCCATTATCCAACATTTTCCTTTTAAACATATATTAAATATTTGACCAATAAAAATACAAAAATAATAAAACTATTTGTCTTTAATAATTTTCCGTCATTTCACAAGTGGCTGAATGTCACTAGAGAAACAATTTGAGCGAGGGAAATTGATTAATGCCAGCATTTGATTGATTGATGCCAGCAAGTATTTGGCCTCCCTTGATAAAAGAATTATAAAATAATTAGCCAATCAGGGTTGAGCTGAGTGGGTTGTCAACTGTGGGTTGTCCTGGTGCAGCAAAACGCCCCCCAAGGGAGGCCAGTTTGGATTTGGCTTCAGACTAATCAAATCACTTTCTAAGCAAAACGTCATTTTCAGAAACATTTGTCTGTTTCTGGTCTGCATGTGTTGATGCCCTGTTGATGCCCTAAGCCATGGCTGGAGATGGGCATTTGGATTTGTGGTTTTGACTTAATTCTCTGGACAGGCCACTGATTATGACGCCGATTCTGATCAAACCATAAATGAACATGTTGTGCCACTGGCCTGAGACGATTGAAGTTCAATATGTAGCCTAGATGTAGCGCAGTAGGCTAACATTAAGTAGCTAGCTAACTTAGCCGGTTCACTGTTGCCCATGCCAGGAAGTTAGGCTAGCAAGCATTTTAGCTAGGTAGCCTATGACAACAAAAACTAAAAGTGTACTGAATGAAAGCGCCACAGACCGTTTTGCCAACATGAAAGAGAGGAGGATCACATTGATGTTCAACTAGTCTACAAGTAGGGTGAGTCAACATTTTTTGTTTTATTTGCATGCGCAAGCACACACAGACAGAAATCAGCACTATGGGCAGCCACATGATATTTAGCAACATTGATTGGACTAAATAGTTTTTGGAATCTCTAAATTTGTTTTCATTGTACTACACTAAACATATATTAATTTGATGTTTAAATGTTTAAGTTGAAATAGTGCTGAAATAGCAGAGGCAGTGCTCGTGTTGTCTTTGTTCTGACTTTGGGTAACTCCGTGGTTCTAAATCAGTAAACTGTCGAAAACATTAAGTTGCTTGACCATGCTGCAGGTGATATAACTCTGTTACATGCAATATTTGCTGTGTAGTTGAATTTATTCCACCACTGTGTGACTTGTCTTTTTGTTGTCACACCCTTTAACTGGCTTGGCTTCCTCAGTCATTTTACCCACGCACCACTACTGGTCATATATGTTTTGATAGTTGATAATTGCACAACGTTGTAAATAGAAAGACAACCACTGCAGTTCAACTCTAGTAGATTATAACAAGTCACAGTAGGGAAAATATGATTTTTGCAGGGTGAAGTGAAATGTGTAAGTAAGAAACCTATCCATATCAATCCATGCACTGTATCTTCAAAATATTCTACTCGTTAGTCTAATCCCTGCAGGTTTGAGACGTCGTCAGGCAGTTGAAGGTCAAGACTTGCCTATCAGATCCTGCAATAAATCATGATGAAAAGAGAGAGCTGAGATTGCAATGCCTGTAATATTGGAATGTTACTGCTATGCTGTGTTCAAACTTAGATAGCAGTGTGTCTCCATTTATTTTGGGGCTTTGAAAGTCTGATAAGTTTAACAGTGATAAGTCGTGCGCATCATTTTACTCCCTATCAGGAATTCAGATGTTATAAAAAAAGTTGCTCTTGTATGGCAAGACATATGCATATAAGGCATTAACATAAATTATATATAGAAAAGTATGAGAACACACCTTCTAATTAGTGGATTTGTCTATTTCAGCCACACCCGTTGCTCACAGCTGTATGAAACCGAACACACAGCCATGCAATCTCCATAGACAAACATTGGCAGTAGAATGGCCTTACTGAAGAGCTCAGTGACTTTCAACATGGCACCGTCATAGGATGCCACCTTTCCAACAAGCCAGTTGGTCAAATGTATGCCCTGCTAGATGTGCCACGGGCAACTGTAAGTGCTGTTATTATGAAGTGGAAACATCTAGGAGAAACAACAGCTCAGCTGCAAAGTGGTAGGCCAGAGAAGCTTACAGAAGCTCACACAAGCCTAAGATGACCATGCTCAATGCCAATTGTCAGCTGAAGTGGTATAAAGCTCACCACCATTGGACTCTGGAGCAGTGGAAACATGTTCTCAGGAGTGATTATTCACGCTTATCATCTGGGTTTGGCGGATGCCAGGAGAACGCTATCTGTCCGAATGCATAGTGCCAACTGTAAAGTTTGGTGGAGGAGGAATAATGGTCTGGGGCTGTTTTTCATGGTTCGGGCCTGCCCTTTAGTTCCAGTGAAGGGGACCTTAACACTACAGCATACAATGACATTCTAGACAATTCTGTGCTTCCAATGTTGTGGCAACGGTTTGGGGAAGGCCCTTTCTTGTTTCAGCATGACAATGCACCCATGCACAAAGCGAGGTCCATGTTTGTCGAGATCGGTGTTGAATAACTTGACAGAGCCTTGACCTCGACCCCATCGAACATCTTTGAGATGAATTGGAACTCCGACTGCGAGCCAGGCCTAATCGCCCAACATCAAGGCCTGACCTCACAAACGCTTGTGGCTTAATGGAAGCAAGTCCCCGCAGCAATGTTCCAACATCTAGTGGAAAGCATTCCCAGAAGAGTAGAGGCTGTTACAGTAGCAAAGGGGAGACCAACTCCACATAAATTTTGAGGACAAGTAAATGTTTTGTTTGTGAAACAGACGCCTCACAAGTCCTCAACTGGCAGCTTCATTAAATAGTACCAGCAAAACACCAGTCTCAACGTCAACGGTGAAGAGGCGACTCTGGGATGCTGACCTTCCATGCAGAATTCCTCTGTCCAGTGTCTGTGTTTTGCCCATCTTAATATTTTATTTTGATTGACCAGTCTCAGATATGGCTTTTTCTTTGCAACTCTGCCTAGAAGACCAGCATCCCGAAGTCGCCTCTTCACTGTTGATGTTGAGACTGGTGTTTTTTAGTGACCCCAAACTTTTGAACGATAGTGTATATATATACACTGCTCAAAAAAATAAAGGGAACACTAAAATAACACATCATAGATCTGAATGAATGAAATAATCTTATTAAATACTTTTTTCTTTACATAGTTGAATGTGCTGACAACAAAATCACACAAATTATCAATGGAAATCAAATTTATCAACCCATGGAGGTCTGGATTTGGAGTCACACTCAAAATTAAAGTGGAAAACCACACTACAGCCTGATCCAACTTTGATGTAATGTCCTTAAAACAAGTCAAAATGAGGCTCAGTAGTGTGTGTGGCCTCCACGTGCCTGAATGACCTCCCTACAATGCCTGGGCATGCTCCTGATGAGGTGGCGGATGGTCTCCTGAGGGATCTCCTCCCAGACCTGGACTAAAGCATCCGCCAACTCCTGGACAGTCTGTGGTGCAACGTGGCGTTGGTGGATGGAGCGAGACATGATGTCCCAGATGTGCTCAATTGATTCAGGTCTGGGGAACGGGCGGGCCAGTCCTTAGCATCAATGCCTTCCTCTTGCAGGAACTGCTGACACACTCCAGCCACATGAGGTCTAGCATTGTCTTGCATTAGGAGGAACCCAGGGCCAACCGCACCAGCATATGGTCTCACAAGGGGTCTGAGGATCTCATCTCGGTACCTAATGGCAGTCCGGCTACCTCTGGCGAGCACATGGAGGGCTGTGCGGCCCCAAAGAAATGCCACCCCACACCATGACTGACCCACCGCCAAACCGGTCATGCTGGAGGATGTTGCAGGCAGCAGAACGTTCTCCACGGCGTCTCCAGACTCTGTCACGTGCTCAGTGTGAACCTGCTTTCATCTGTGAAGAGCACAGGGTGCCAGTGGCAAATTTGCCAATCTTGGTGTTCTCTGGCAAATGCCAAACGTCCTGCACGGTGTTGGGCTGTAAGCACAACCCCCACCTGTGGACGTTGGGCCCTCATACCACCCTCATGGAGTCTGTTTCTGACCGTTTGAGCAGACACATGCACATTTGTGGCCTGCTGGAGGTCATTTTGCAGGGCTCTGGCAGCTCTCCTCCTTGCACAAAGGCGGAGGTAGTGGTCCTGCTGCTGGGTTGTTGCCCTCCTACGGCCTCCTCCACGTCTCCTGATGTACTGGCCTATCTCCTGGTAGCGCCTCCATGCTCTGGACACTACGCTGACAGACACAGCAAATCTTCTTGCCACAGCTCGCATTGATGTGCCATCCTGGATGAGCTGCACTACCTGAGCCACTTGTGTGGGTTGTAGACTCCGTCTCATGCTACCACTAGAGTGAAAGCACCGCCAGCATTCAAAAGTGACCAAAACATCAGCCAGGAAGCATAGGAACTGAGAAGTGGTCTGTGGTCACCACCTTCAGAACCACTCCTTTATTTGGGGTGTCTTGCTAATTGCCTATAATTTCCACCTGTTGTCTATTCCATTTGCACAACAGCATGTGAAATTTATTGTCAATCAGTGTTGCTTCCTAAGTGGACAGTTTGATTTCACAGAAGTGTGATTGACTTGGAGTTACATTGTGTTGTTTAAGTGTTCCCTTTATTTTTTTCAGCAGTGTATATATATATATATCAATTTAAGGTCCCAGGATACAACAATGAATAATGTTGAAAATACCATCAAGGGACACCTTACAATTGACTTTTTCTCAACAGGCCGCCAGTCTCGGAAGGGGCTCTTGAAGAGGGAGACTGTAAAACTGGAACTGCTGCTCTCTTTGTTCTGAGTGTTTGCACTGCTAGTATTTTTAGTTAATCTGTGTATCTCACATTATGTGCCCAGTTTTATAGAGGAAGAAAACTTTCTTAGCAGATAATGATAACATGACAATAACAGTAGCTGTAGATGATGTAATGAAAAGTTGGAAGGTGGTTGGTAATGGAGGAGGACATCAGGTGGATCCACGTCTGGGTGTTAGGTGGAACCATTAGGTCCTGGAGAACAGGAGCAGAGTTAAAGGGAACTGGGTAGGAGACAGAATTTATAGCTAGATACCTCAATATGACAGACATACAACTACATGTATAGCTAGCAACATGTAGATGACCAACTAGCTAGATGGAAAATGGTTGTATAAAAATGGTTGCTAAATCCGTCCAGTTTTCTAATATAAGTTAACTGCTTAACGTTACCCTGAATTGTGAATTTCTCTTCCCCCCCCATGAATGTTGCGCCTCTTGTCGGGATCATTGGGGCCTTCATAGTACTTTGTCTGGTTGGAAAGATACAATAAAATCTCCTTGAGGGATGCCATTGAAGTGCAAACTACATAAAAACAGAAAGCTACAATAACAGTTAGCAAGCTAGCTAAAATTAGCTAAATACAACTGTCTGGCTAGCTAGGCAGGCTGAGGTAAATAAGTACAGTAACTAGCAATGTCAATGTATTCTCTTTTATATGAAGACAAATATGTGACTCACCACCTGGATTCGGACTCACCACCTTAGGGATCGTGTTTTCGGAACAAACAAAACTAGACAAATTCAGAGTAAAAATTCGTAATATTTAACATTCAGGATTATACAAGTGTTGCATAGCCATCAAAAGCTCTGCTTCTTGGCAATATCACTGCGTTGTCAGATTTCAAAAAGGCTTTTACGGCGAAAGCACTACATTTGATTGTTTGAGGCTAGCACCTCACATATTTTCCACATTAGCATGAATTCATATCCAGCTCGGTCCTCACAATGTCCATATCACAGCTAATATAAATCGCTTACCTTTCAAAGAACTTCTGCTGAGGGCTTCCCAAGTGTCCAAACAAGAGAATCCATGGTTCTTTTGTTAGAAAAAGTCATTTATTATATCCATAAATCTCTGTTTGGTTAGCATGTTATGTTCAGCTACTCCACCAAGCATTGTCAGTCTACTCGCCCGTTGTACAGTGAAGAGAACGCGTTCAAGTTATACCTCTCAACTTTTCACAAACAAATCAAATATCATTAATAATGCATCCTTGGGTATCCTTTTATGAATAATAGCAATCATATTTTACACGGATGGTAACTGAAACGTTATAAGAGGAATAGAAAGCTGGGCGCGTTCACGTTCTCGTGACCGGGCACGGTTGTTTACCATTTTCCCTTCCTTTAGTCTGTCTTCTTCTATAAGGATCTCCTCAGGGCTTTTTCCTACAGACACTTTCCAGAGACTGTTGACATCCAGTGGAAGCCATAGGTACTGCAACCTGTGTCCTATCTCCCATTGACTTATATAACCAGGCATTCAAAGTGAGAGGAGGGCAAAAGAAAAATGATTTCCGGACAGAAATTTCTCGGGTTTTTGCCTGCTATATCTCTTCTGTTATACCCACAGACTATATCTTAACGGTTTTAGAAACTTCAGAGTGTTTCCTATCCAATGGTACTAATTATGTGCATAGCCTGAGTGACAGGAATTTAACTTTGGGCACGTCAGACAGGCGAAAATTCGTAAAATGGGACCCTAGCCCTAAGAAGTAAAATGTATGTTTTTTACATTGGATAAAAGTAGAGACTCAGAGCTACAAAATGGTATATCATACATTGCATTTGGGGAAACAATCGGAAAGTAATTCTGCTTTGAATGTTGATCAACTTGTAAACTCACTTTTGAGAAAACCGTCTTTCAATGTTTTGGTACTACTATTGGAGAGCCCTTCTTTGTCTACACCCATTCAACATTGTTCACACCCTCTTAAGCCTGAGCCCCACTCATCTCATTAAGGGTTGACCCAACCGTTCTGTACTAACTTGCCAGACACTTGTACTTCCAAACATCTAAGAGAGAGAATAGCTCACTGAACATTACTCGCCCTGTGGTTTGTGGTTTCTGTGGTTTCGTGTTCAGAGTGCACGCTGGACGCTCTGGCCAATAAGTAGGGTTGTTCCCGAAAGCTCTGACCTCACAACTACAGTCAAGCACCCAAGCTAACTGGCTAACATTCGCTAGCTACTTCCAGACACATAATGAGAGAACACCCCACACTGACCATTTTTCTCGCCCTAGTAGAGCTGGTTAGGCTTTTGTCATGTTATCCAGAGCGTTAGTGACTAACTGTGCTGCTGCCATCAATTGAATTACGCTTTGTTACCGACGCTTACTGACACCGGACATATTCAACAGGTGTTGAGCATTCAAAAATGCATCAGTTAATCTGTGCTCTGGCACAATAAGATGAAAAATGTAACATAAACTCACTCACTTTTGTACATCGCGCTGGTCTTTACAATTGCGCCCAAGAAACGTAATACTTCCAGATCAACTGTAATATGGTGTGGGGAAACGTCCTTGTTCACTCGATCTGTCCAACTTATCACCTTATCGCCTCCAATGAAAATAAAACATTAGAAAGAGTTTATATAATATGTCATTACATACCTATTTTAAGGTTTGTGTGGAAATTGAATCGGGTTTTTAGGGCGGTGCTAAAGTGATCTTCAGAAGTAAACAGCGGCTTTTTGATAGCTTACAGTGATGATGCAAAAAAAATTGTAGGTATCCCCCCTTTGCCCTGTCCCTGTCCCCTTCTTGTTTTTAAATGGTGAGTTTTGGTTTTTCAACTTTTCTCCAATACTATAGACCATTACCATGTCAATCAACGCTTGAATAGAAACGTAGTTCACACCCCAGATTTTGATGTCAACACATTCGACAAAAGCATGGATACATTTTTCTGCATAATTTTTGGACAGAAAGTTTCTGATTTTTACAATGTTACGTACATGGAAAAAAGCTGTCCTTGAAACAGTCTTGATATGTTCGTCAAAAGGGAGATCAGGGTCCAGAGTAACGCCGAGGTCCTTCACAGTTTTATTTGAGATGACTGTACAACCATCAAGATTAATTGTCAGATTCAACAGAAGATCTCTTTGTTTCTTGGGACCTAGAACAAGCATCTCTGTTTTGTCCTAGTGTAAAAGTAGAGCATTTGTCGCCATCCACTTCCTTATGTCTGAAACACAGGCTTCCAGGGAGGGCAATTTTGGGGCTTCACCATGTTTCATCGAAATGTACAGCTGTGTGTCATCCACATAGCAGTGAAAGTTAACATTATGTTTCCAAATGACATCACCAAGTGGTAAAATGTATAGTGAAAACAATAGTGGTCCTAAAACAGAGCCTTGAGGAACACCAAAGTTTACAGTTGATTTGTCAGAGGACAAACTGATATCTTTCCGACAGATAAGATCTAAACCAGGCCAGAACTTGTCAGTGTAGACCAATTTGTGTTTCCAATCTCTCCAAAAGAATGTGGTGATCGATGGTATCAAAAGCAGCACTAAGGTCTAGGAGCACGAGGACAGTTGCAGAGCCTCGGTCTGACGCCATTAAAGGGTAATTTACCACCTTCACAAGTGCAGTCTCAGTGCTATGATGGGGTCTAAAACCAGACTGAAGCGTTTTGTATACATTGTTGGTCTTCAGGAAGGCAGTGAGTTGCTGCGCAACAGCTTTTTACATTTTTTTTTAGAGGAATGGATGATTCGATATAGGCCGATTAGTTTTTTATATTTTCTGGGTCAAGGTTTGGCTTTTTCAAGAGAGGCTTTTACTGCCACCTTTAGTGAGTTTGGTACACATCCGGTGGATAGAGAGCCATTTATTATGTTCAACATAGGAGGGCCAAGCACAGGAACCAGCTCTTTCAGTAGTTTAGTTGGAATAGGGTCCAGTAGGAACCTTGAAGGTTTAGAGGCCATGATTTTTTTCATCAACGTGTCAAGAGATATGGTACTAAAAAACTTGAGTGTCTCCCTTGATTCTATGTCCTGGCAAAGTTGTGCAGACTCTGTACAACTGCGCTTTAAAGGAATACGCAGATTTAAACGAGTCCGTAAATTGCTTTCTAATCATCCTGATCTTTTCCTCAAAGAAGTTTAATGAATGTATCACTGCTGAAGTGAAAGCCATCCTCTCTTGGGGAATGCTGCTTTTTAGTTAGCTTTGCGACAGTATCAAAAATACATTTTGGATTGTTCTTATTTTCCTCAATTAACTTGGAAAAATAAGATGGTCGAGCAGCAGTGAGGGCTCTTCGATACTGCACGGTACTGTCTTTCAAAGCTAGTCAGAAGACTTCTAGTTTGGTGTAGCGCCATTTCCGTTCCAATTTTCTGGAAGCTTGCTTCAGAGCTCGGGTATTTTCTGTATACCAGGGAGCTAGTTTCTTTATGGCAAATGTAGTTTTTTTAAGGGGTGCAACTGCATCTAGGGTATTGCGCAAGGTTACATTTAGTTCCTCAGGTGGTTAACTGATTTTTGTACTCTGATGTCCTTGGGTAGGTGGAGGGATTCTGCAAGGGCATCTTTTACACCTGCATTGCTTGCTGTTTGGGGTTTTAGGCTGGGTTTCTGTACAGCACTCTGTGACATCAGCTGATGTAAGGGGGGCTTTATAAATAAATTTGATTTGATCTAGGAATCTTTGGGTTGTCCGAGAATTTATAGCACGACTTTTCATGATCCTTGGTTGGGGTCTGAGCAGATTATTTGTTGCGATTGCAAACGTAATAAAATGGTGGTCCGATAGTCCAGGATTATGAGGAAAAACATTAACTTCTTTGGGAGCAGTGCATGAGGTGACCGTTTTGGAGAGCCTGGCGTGCCCAAAGTAAAATGCCTCCCATTCAGGCCCAGAAAATAGGATATGCATATATTTAGTACCATTGGATAGGGAACACTCTGAATTTTCCAAAACTGTTAACCATTTGTCTGTGAGTGAAACAGAACGCATATGGCAGGCAAAACCCTGAGGAATTTCTGTCCTGGAAAAAGTGATTGACACATTGCTCATTTGGGAACCCCTCCCTATTGAAAATAACCATATAAGGGCATATGAATGCAGTACACGTCGCTTCCTTATGATGTCAACAGCCTCGAGATGGTGTATTTCTTCCATTTTGGATGAATAACACCAGAGAAAATGACCAAACAAGTGAGTCCCCTCTTGATGACAACAGTACCCAGCGCACGCGCACGAGAAGTCACGTAGTTTCTTTTTTACCGTCGTTATCGATCAGTTTATATTCCGGCTGATTTATAATAGTAAATATACGTAAAAGTGTTCCTAAGGATACATTTAAAACTATGTTTGATTGTTCTTGGACAAGTTTATAGGTATAAGTTGAACGAGTTCGCGCCACATTTCAATGGACTAGTGGAGGCTGTCGTTTCTGATTATAACGCGCGAACCAAATGGAGGATTTATGGATAAAATACGTTACTTTTTCTAACAAAAGAACCATGGATTGTCTTCGTTGGACACTTAGGATGACCTCAGCAGAAGTTCTTCAACAGGTAATTGATTTGTTTTCGCTGTGAAATGTGTTATGTGTGTGCCATGATGGCTAATCGATACATGGCTATTGGAAAAATATGTGAGGTGCTAGCCTCAAACAATGAAATGTGCTGCTTTCGCCGTAAAGCCTTTTTGAAATCTGAAAACGCTGTGATATTGCCAAGAAACAGAGCTTTTGATCAGTATGGAACACTTGTATATTGGTGGATGTTTAATAATTCAACTTTGGGATTTTGAATTTGGCGCTTTACATTTTCCCTGGTAGTGTCGGGACGAGCCCGCTAGCGCCCCACTGGGCCCCAAGAAGGTCCACAACATTTATTCCACTGGACAAAACTAGGTCCAGAGTATGACTGTGGCAGTGAGTAGGTCCGGAGACATGTTGGACAAAACCCACTGAGTCGATGATGGCTCCGAAAGCGCATGACATAACGCTAGTTAGCGAGCCAGCCAGCTAACATTAGCTAGCTAGCTAACAGTACACTTTAACTTGAAATGAAAATACTTTGTTAAAATTAAAGTGGAGTCTTTTGTGAAGACATGTATCTAGCTAGCTAAACAATGGACCATAGTCACAACTCATGACGTTACTATCCTGCATGAATCTGCAGGTAGCTAACCAACCAGGTTCTATGGCTATAACTAGTCAAGAAAATGTGTCTGAGATACGAAGAATAAGATCATACACATAACGTTAGCTATCGACCCAGCCAGCTAACGTTAGCTAGCTAACAGTACACTTGAAATGAAACCACTAGCTGTCAAAATTAGAAACGTGTAATATCTGAAAGTCTCCTGTCTGATGCCTTGCCTGGTTGCCTTAGTTTGACGATGTAATCCAGACTGGTGTTTTCTCCATCTCCTTAGCTTTCATACTCGAATTCCACTGATTTCAAAAGTCGTCCTCCAGAAAGTGGAGAGAATACACATAACGTTAGCTAACTAATAGTACACTTTAACTTGACATCAGGTTTATGCAGTTTTACTACGCGCTACATTTTTTTAATGCCGCGTTCGTCACGATTACCTAGACATACTGACCAGCTCCAATAGACATACACGTGTTCTATGGTAGACCAATCCAAACTCATCTCTCGGCATGTCCAGCCCACTCATTATGCCAGCCAATCATGGCTAGCGGGAAGGTTGCTCATTTTTTCTGTGGCTAAACCAACTAGGCTCGTAATATAACAATTTGATTCGTATTTACAGATGACATACAAGTTTGATATTAAAGGCACATGAAAGTTCATATGTTCGAGAAGGCATTTCTGCCAAAAAACGCAATTTGATTAAAAAAACGTTTTAACTTTCAAACATCTCTCCTGTGAAGTCCTGAATTGCGACACCTAGTTTCCTGAATCGGATCACATATAGCTAGGACACTTTTTGGCAGGGGGACACTTTTTGGCTTGACAGGCCCTTCCCAACAATGCAGAGGTAAACATTAATGATGTGTAACAACATGATGTGCCAAATTGATCTGTGATTTAGTGCATTATTATAGCGTAAGCCACCTCAATAAGCCACCTCAATAGAATAAGCCACCTCAATATTTATAGCCATAAAGTGACATTATCTCTCTGGGAGCTGATCTGTCATCAGCACAGTGGAATAATTCTGTTAAGGTAATATTTGAATGGAGAAAGCTGATCAGAGAGCAGCACTGCCTTTCTCTTAATTCTATCAGTATCAACACATGATACAACGACTCACTTAGCGAAAGTTCTTTCTGCGTGGTGTTTTGGGAAACACGTTACATCTTCAGCCATTGTAAAACACTCGTAAGCCTAAATTTCATCGCTATCTGGAAACCGGGGCCTGGGCTGTTGATTATACCAACATGTAATTTACGACTTTGCAACTTTACAAGAAGAATATCATCTTTTAATTAGATATTTTTCTTGTTTACTGTCTTGTTTACTGTATCATGTTGCAATCAAACACATAGCAATTGTGCATCATTTGCTGGGTGGTCAAGGCCATCAACCCATTTAGGAGGTGTTACATGCGTCATCAACCCTCAAGGGCCAATAATTGACTGTTTATACTGACAGAGAGGTCACAGCCTAGCCCTGATGCAGTCTAATGTTACTCAACTTGACTAATGGAATATTCTTAGATTTTTTTTACAAGATGATTTAAACAGCAAACTGAAACAAATGTGAGATATGCTTAACTAAACTTGATAAGTGTGTGGGTCTCGTAGAAACCATCAATTACTGTGTTCATTGCAGTACACATTTGACATTTTCAAGCAAAAAAACTAACAGCATTACTGAAACAAATGAGGCACTTTTAATGCTATTTTACATAATCAGATATATATGTTTAAGTTTACAAAAACTGCACGTTTTCACAGTGCTGCCATGACAACTGGGGGTATACCTACCAAAATTAGATAGATGGGTATCTGTGCTATATTTTAGGCAAGGCAGTGCCTCATAGGAATCTGTGTGCAAAAACCTACATATCACAGAAAAAGAAGGCATGATTATGATTCTCACAAGCTACGTCCCAGCTAGAACGTTTGGTTCCTTGGGAACATATGTTTTTTGTTTCACATTGGTTGTGTGAAAGTTTTTTAACTACTTAGGGAGTGGTAGGGCGCTAGTGGTGGGGCGCTCCCAACTCTACCCGGTGAAATGCAAGGCGCCAAATTCAAAATCCAAAAGTTGAATTATTAAACATTCATCAATATACAAGTGTTGCATAGTCATCAAAAGCTCGCTCTGCTTCTTGGCAATATCACAGCGTTGTCAGATTTCAAAAAGGCTTTACGGCGAAAGCACTACATTTGATTGTTTGAGGGTAGCACCTCCAATATTTTTTCATTAGCATAAATTCATAAACCATCGCGGTTCACACAAAACACGTTTCACAGCAAAAACAAATCCCTTCAACTTTTGAAGAACTTCTGCTGAGGGCTTCCCAAGTGTCCAACGAAGACAATCCATCGTTCTTTTGTTAGAAAAAGTAATTTATTATATCCATAAATCTAAGTTTGGTTGGTGCGTTATGATCAGAAAATACTGCGTCCACTCGCCCATTGAACCGTGAAGAGAACGCGTTCAACCTATACCTATACACTTGTCCAAGAACAATCAAACAGCATTGATAATGTATCCTTAGGAACACTTTTATGTATATTTACTATAAAATTTCAACCGGATTATAAACTGGGCGATAGGAAAGGAAAAAGCCACAGCACGCGCGAGCCCGTGAACGCGCATCCTCTTCTTTTTAAATCTGGTGACCACTTCCCAATTCTTCTTCTATTACCATCCAGAGCAACTAAACATCATCAAACACTGTTTAGAGACTGTTGACATCCAGTGGAAGCAATAGGTACTGCAATCTTACTCCCATATAAGGTCATTTTCAATATGGAGGGGTTCACAATAAGGCAATGTGTCAAAATCACTTTTTCCAGGACAGAAATTCCTCGGGTTTTTGCCTGCTATATCCGTTATACTCACAGACAATATTTTAACACGCTTAGAAACTTCAGAAAGTTTCCTATCCAATAGTACTAATTATGTGCATATCCTATTTGCTCGGCCTGAGTGTGAGGCATTTAACTCTCCAAAACCGTCACCTCGGGAGCGGTTCCCTAAGAAGTTAAACATTCTGAGAAGAGAAGTGAACATTTAACCTGTTCTGAAAATGTTTATTTTTAGGTTGCATATAGGTTCTGTGAACCTTTTACTCTGATTCCTTTAAAGATTTCCTATGAGGTTTTATTAATGCTATGAAAACAGAACTTGAAGGTTATTTGGAGGTTTTTGAATAACTTCATTAACTTTCACTGCATGTTTCAATATGACTTTAATAACAATTATAACTTATTTTGGATTAACTTTTTTACGCTCCAAGCACAGAATGGATACATGTAAACTAATTTCTTTAGGCATTAATCATGCAAACACATTTTTGTTTTGTGACACACCATCAGTGAGATTCAAACCTATGATCCTTTGTTCTCTAGCCATGGAATTAGTCCACTGAGCCACCAGGATGGAGCTTCATGTTTTGAGAACGGAAAGTATATGTTTTTAAATAACATTATTAGAAAGTTCTTTGAACTTTACTAAAGTTTTCTTTTGGTTTCGAGAACAGCATTCTGAGTTTATTTATTGATGCTAATATGTACAATTATATTGTTTTACGTTCCCAGAATATTGTCAAGAACTGACATAAAAAAACACTGTATATGGTCTGAATGTTCTGAGAACATCGCTTAAGTTACATATAGTTTTTTTACGTTCCCAGAATGTAGTTATAATATGAAAATAGAACCACATGTAAACGTATGTGGAATGTTCTGTGGAAGTACTGAAATTCCCACATAAGAACTTTGTTTCTTAACATTCTCGCAACAATATGAGAACATTGTCAATGTCAAACCAGTTGGAGAATGTTCCTAGAACATTACCAAAATGTTAATTAAATGGAATGGAATGGAATCATGTTTAAACTTTTAGGAAACGTTCTACTAAATAACTGAAATACCAAGTTCCTTAAATGTGCTGAGAATGTTCCAAAGCAAGCAACTATCCTGCACCATTCCCAGAAATGTGTAGGAAGGTTGTGTGCAAAATAACCACAGGACAACCACGCTCTCGTCAAGCTCTTAGAAACATATGGTTGTCAGAACGTTATGTGCTAGTTGGTATAGGCTTACACAATTACATCATCATGTATGTAACACTCCATTGTGGTGGTATTATGCCTCAATGCATGAAATTATATCTGGCTATATCACATCACCTCTTAATCATGAGCTTCCATGTCAACCATTCCAAATCTATCCTAAAATTTGTCCCCAATGTCACGTCTCCTCTCCACTGCTGCCTCAGTCTGGAAAGTGAAGACATGTCCTCATCCCTGGGTTGGATTACAGCAGCAGAATGCCTTATCGCTCGCCATACGACACATTTGTTCCTAACACTATACTATAGTCTGGTTACAAAGCTCAAGGTCGATGGGAGAGAGGCCGTGTTGACATTTTATCTCTGTCCCGAGTACTTCTCACTGAAATCTTGCATCATTCGATCTCCCTCTAATAGATCCCCGGCTCCTATCTCTCTAGATTAAAACGACTGATGGCTCCTCCAGCAGCATGTTATTGAGAGGAGAGAGCCTTTGGAGGAGGGGATGAGGAGGAGTGTGGGGGGCTTCCTCACAGGGCTCTGGTGACAGGACAGAGAGATAGAGAGCTCTATGTATCCCTGATAAAGTTACTAAAAGAGGGATGCAATGAATGGAAGGATGCCCTTCTTCTCATCTTGGACTACAGGCTCTTTGGTGTCAATAAAATGGATGTGTTAGATTAGAGGGAAGAGAGGGAAAGGGAAGAAGGAGAAAAATACACGGCTGTTGTTGAGTAGGGAGGGCGAGGTGATACGCTGCAAGGGACCATAGGGGATTCTACTGTCCAGCAAGCTGCTGTCTGTCTGTCTGTCTGCTCCTTGTCTGGTGCCAAAGCATTTCAGAGGCAGACTGCATGGCACAGATATGAAACTGTCTCCTGGGGTTTCCTGCCTCTGTAATGGAAACCACCCCTGTACCACTGACACGGGGTTCGGTGTCATGTTAACAACAACACTTTATACTCCCCAAGCTGAAGCACACTAACTCTTACCCTACCAAAAACCATGGCTTTGGTTGTGGAAGAGCGGAACTTGATATTTAATACATGCTGTTGCCCTTCCTTTATTGGATTAATGAATTGTTTGTGGTTGTATTTTTCATATCTCTCTCCTACCTCGCTTCACACCCCCTTTATCCCTGCTAATCGCTCCAGGTCAACAGACCCACCATGTTTCCATGATGCCCTCTCCTCTGGCTCTTTCTCTCTCCATCTATCCCTTTCTCCTCCCAATGACTCCTCTGTAGCTTAGTAATCCCCACCAGGATAGAGAGTGTCACTCCAGGGTTTGCTAAAGTAATGACTGTCCTCCACAGGGGAGTGTGTGTGTGATTTTGCACAAGTGTGTGTGTGTGTATGGGCGTATGTGGGTGCTTGTGTGTGTATGTATTTGTTTGCAATGCACGTATGTGCATGTGTGTGTAGACTCAGGCTAATTGGTCATCTGCACTCTGGTCAGCCATTCATTGTGAGGCTGAAGGAGCTTCATACACTCTGACGGACAGCCAGCATAGCATGACTGAGGCTATAGGGAGCATTAGGAGGGTCATATAGCAGACCTTCATTATACAGTGAACACTATTTCAGCCCTCTGAAGGACATCTGCTCTGTGAGCTGCAGGGTAACACTGGTCAATTTATGATTGTAGCACAGTGGAGTGGGCCTGACCAGCCATGTGGGTTACAGTTTGCTACTGTATTTTTTTAATATGTTTTGTATGTTTTTATGTGTTTATTTATTTTAGATAGAACAGTGAAGAGGAGACAGAAAAGGTAGGAGAGGTTGCAAGTCAGAAGGCAATAACCACTGGACAACACAGGTCGCTACAGTTCTGCTACCTACGAGTGTTGTTTCTGTGATTGTTGTTGCCTTCGTATTGCTGCAGTGACAAATCAACAGAACACCACCTTGTCTATGGTGGAAGAAGGATATAGTTGTTTCTTTTTTATCTAGCTCTTCCAGAGCTGGCCTATCATTTCACATGACTGATACATCATGAAGATGGAGTTCAACAAGTTACCAGTTAATGGGGAGACTTTATTTCCAGGTAATGTCAATGTGATAATAACATCTTGGAACACTCCCCTGTACAGTGTATTTTTGCATTTATTTTTATTAGGCAAGTCAGTTAAGAACAAATTCTTATTTACAATGACGGCCTACTCTGGCAAAACCCGGACAACACTGGGCCAATTGTGTGCCACCCTATGGGACTCCCAATCACGGCCGGATGTGATACAGCCTGGATTCGAACCAGGTAATATAGTGACACCTCTTGCACTGAGATGCAGCGCCAATCGGGAGCCCATTACTGAATTACTGGATGAAAACATTACTCTCATATCAGGGGCGTCATGCACTCATTCTTTTAGAGGTAAGTAATTGAGCATGGAGGGGGTGGAATTCTTAGAATTTTGCATTTTTTTAAACACCTGAAACAGCTTTTTAAAATATTTTTTGCAAATGTATTTTGTACTTTTTGGCATTGA
Organism: Brachymystax lenok tsinlingensis; assembly: GCA_030435695.1. Taxonomy (NCBI): domain Eukaryota; kingdom Metazoa; phylum Chordata; class Actinopteri; order Salmoniformes; family Salmonidae; genus Brachymystax; species Brachymystax lenok. The sequence goes on from CM059787.1 coordinate 30,645,188, forward strand.
TTACAACCTAGAGTCTTCTTGGGTATGACGGTTCAAGCTTGGCACACCTGTATTTGGGAAGTTTCTCCCATTCTCTCTGCATATCCTCTCAAGCTCGGTCAGGTTGGATGGGGAGCGTCGCTGCACAGCTATTTTCAGGTCTCTCCTGAGATGTTAGATCGGGTTCAAGTCGGGGTTCTGGCTGGGCCACTCAAGGACATTCAGAGACTTGTCCCAAAGCCACTTCTGTGTTGTCTTGGCTGTGTGCTGAGCGCTCTGGAGCAGGTTTTCATCAAGGATCTCTCTGTACTTTGCTCTGTTCATCTTTCCCTCTATCCTGACTACTCCCAGTCCCTGCCGCTGAAAAACATCACCACAGCATGAGGTTGCCACCACCATGCTTCACCATAGGGATGGTGCCAGGGTTGCTCCAGACTTGACGCTTGGCATTCAGGTGAAAGAGTTCAATCTTGCTTTCATCATACCAGAGAATCTTGTTTCTCATGGTCAGAGTCCTTTAGGTGCTTTTTGGCAAACTCCAAGTGCGCTGTCATGTGCCTTTTACTGAGGAGTGGCTCCCGTCTGGCCACTCTACCATCAAGGCCTGATTGGTGGAGTGCTGCAGAGATGGTTGTCCTTCTGGAAGGTTCTCCCATCTCCATAGAGGAACTCTGGAGCTCTATCAGAGCGACCATCAGGTTCTTGATCACCTCCCTGACTAAGGCCCTTCTCCCCCGATTGCTCAGTTTGGCTGGAAGGCCAGCTCTAGGAAGAGTCTTGGTGGTTCGAAACTTCATCCACTTAAAAATATCCTCATAAGGATCTGACCTTTTTTTTTCAATTTTCACTTAAAATGACATACCTAAATCTAACTGCCTGTAGCTCAGGACCTGAAGCAAGGATATGCATTTTCTTAATACCATTTGAAAGGAAGCATTTTGAAGTTTGTGGAAATGTTAAATTCATGTAGGAGAATATAACACATTAGATCTGGTAGATGATAATACAAAGAAAAAACCAACCGTTCTTTTGTATTTTTTTGTACCATCATCTTTGAAGTGCAAGAGAAAGGCTATAATGTATTATTCCAGCCCAGGTGAAATAGATGGCAGCACTGTATGTGCACAGTTTTAGACTGATCCAATGAACCAGTGCATTTCTGCCCAAATGTGCCTAATTGTTTATGAATACATTTTCAAGTTCATAGCATGGTATTATTTCACTGTAATAGCTACTGTAAATTGGACAGTGCAGTTAGATTAACAAGAATTTAATCTTTCTGCCAATATCAGATATGTCTGTGTCCTGGGAAATGTTCTTGTTACTTACAACCTCATGCTAATCACATTAGCCTACGTTAGCTCAACTGTCCCACAGGGGGACACCGATCCTGTAGAGGACTGATGGAAGCCACTGTGTTCTTGGGAACCTTTCAATGCTGCAGACATTTTTGGGTACCCTTTCCCAGATCTGTGCCTCGACAGAATCCTGTCTCGGAGCTCTATGGACAATTCCTTCTACCTCATGGCTTGGTTTTTGCTGACATGCACTGTCAACTGTGGGACCTTATATAGACAGGTGTGTGCCTTTCCAAATCATGTCCAATCAATTGAATTTACCACAGGTGGACTCCAATCAGGTTGTAGAAACATCTCAAGGATAATCAATGGAAACAGGATGCACCTCAGCTCAATTTCGAGTCTCATACATACACTTAGATTGGATTCATTAAAACTTGTTTTTCAACCACTCCACAAATTTCTTGTTAACTTCTTAGGGCTAGGGGGCAGTATTTTCAAGTTCAGATGAAAAACGTGCCCAAAGTAAACTGCCTGTTACTCAGGCCCAGAAGCTAGGATATGCATATAATTTGTAGCTTTGTATATAAAACACTCTGATGTTTCTAAAACTGTTAAATAATGTCTGTGAGTATAACAAAACTGATATGGCAGGCAAGAACCTGAGCAAAATCCATCCGGGATGCCTGAATCAGTCATGTCACACTGTTTTCAATAGGCCAGCTATTCAAAGCCTTTTTGTTTAACCCCCTTCCACTAGATGTCAACAGTCTTTAGAAAAAGGTTTGAAGCTTTTATCTTGAAAATATAAGGAGTAAGACCACTTCAAGTGTCCTGTTTTGGATTTTACGTGCTTAGTACTTTTTCTTTTCTATTTAGCAGGTTATATTCCGTCTGAAATATTATAGTTTATATTCATTTTAGTGTATCTGAATATTGATTACAAATGCTGTTTGACTTTCTTTAATGAACTTTACTGGTACTTTTGGGATATCTTTTGTCTGCATGGATGAAAACCTTTGGGCTGGTGGATTACTGAACAAAATGCTCCAACCAAATTGAGCTATATGGATTTAAAACTATATGGATATAAAAAAGCTATATGGATATAAAATGGAGTTAAAATTTATTTGGCTAAGGTGTACGTAAACCTCTGACTTCATCTGTAAATAAGGTATTTCTGTTTTCATTTGTAAATGTGCAAGATTTAAAAAAAAACGGATATATTAGTTTTTTTAAATCCATTTTAGAATAAGTCTGGAATTTAACAAAATGTGGAAAAGGGAAGGGGTCTGAATACTTTCCAAAATGCGCTGTGTTCTCATAACCCAAGGATTAAAGCAATGTTAGTCTTTTCAGCTACAGTAGTTATACAAGCTGCTCTAAACTGATTAATAGACTGAAATGGCTTGGTAGCTAGTTATGAGGTTGGGAGATTGGGAACCTATCTAGCTGGCTAGCTAAAGCCAATTTAATAAAATTGCTAATTGGTTAATATTACGGAGAAACAAAACATTTTAATTCAATACGCTTCACAGCTTGAAACAATTTTTTTACAAACATACCTCCTCCAGTCAGTGTGGTCCAGTCAGTGTGCCCCTTCTGCAAAATACTGCTGAGAGATCTTTTTTTTATTATAAGAAATTATAATAAAACGTGGGCTTAAAATAGAAATTAGGTAATTAAGAATATATATGTATATATCCTCTCTGCGCACGGATCCCGCTAGCGGGATCGTTTTCAGAGCAAACACAACACGGCAAATTCAAAATAAAAAATCGTAATATTTAACATTCTTCGATATACAAGTATTGGATAGTCATCAAAAGCTCTGCTTCTTGGCAATATCACTGCATTGTCAGATTTCAAAAAGGCTTTACGGCGAAAGCACCACATTTGATTGTTTGAGGCTAGTAACTCACATATTTTACACATTAGCATAAATTCATATCCAGCTCGGTTCTCAAAATGTCCATATCACAGCTAATATAAATCGCTTACCTTTCAAATAACTTCTGCTGAGGGCTTCCCAAGTGTCAAAACAAGAGAATCCATGGTTCTTTTGTTAGAAAAAGTAATTCATTATATCCATAAATCTCCGTTAGGTTGGCACATTATGTTCAGCTACTCCACCAAGCATTGTCAGTCTACTCGCGGGTTGTACAGTGAAGAAAACGCGTTCAAGTTATACCTCTCATCTTTTCACAAACAAATCAAATATCATTAATAATGCATCCTTATGTATTCTTTTATGAATAATAGCGATCATATTTTACACGGATGGTAACTGAAACATTATAAAAGGAAAAGAAAGCTGGGCGCTTTCACGTTCTCGTGAACATGCACAGTTGTTTACATTTTTCCCTTCCTGTAGTCTTTCTTCTTCTATAAGGCTCTCTTCAGGGCTTTTTTCCTACAGACACTTTCCAGAGACTGTTGACATCCAGTGGAAGCCATAGGTACTGCAACCTGTGTCCTATTCCCCATTGATTTCTATGACCAGGCCTTCAAATTGAGTGGAGGGCAAAGGAAAAAGGATTTCTGGACAGAAATATCTCAGGTTTTTGCCTGCTATATCTGTTCTGTTATACCCACAGACTCTATCTTAATGGTTTTAGACACTTCAGAGTGTTTCCTATCCAATAGTACTAATTATGTGAATATCCTAGTTTCTGGCCCTGAGTGGTGGGCATTTAACTTTAGGCACGTAAGACAGGCGAAAATTCGGAAAATGGGACCCTAGCTGTAACAGGTTAAATAATTTAAATTACATGTAAAAAAATATGGGCATGACGCTTTTGAATGTAGTCGAGATCACTTGGACTATTTCCTGGTAATGAATATCATGGAGACGAAGCATGAGATGTCCTGGGACTGTATGGAGTAATTACAGATCTATTATGGTGTGGGTTAGTGGTACCTTAGTGTGAAAATGTTAATACACTCATAAGGATGGATGGTTGATTTTTATTGAATGGTGGTGGTGGAGGCCATCTTGGAAGTTCCCTTGGCCTATATGACAATGGTTACACAAGATCCTTCCTGGAGAGAGACGCTAACGTGGGTATCAGCAGCAGGAATGTTTTCGTGTATAATGCAGAAGAGCCTGGGTGGTGAAAAATCATTCACAGCAGTGGTTTTTGTAGTGTTGCTATCTTTCAAATTTACTAGGACGAGATCTCAAATTAAGCAGTTAAACTTTTTTGTGATTTCGTTTTTCTGGAGTACCTGAACCTCCCAAAAGTTTAAATAATTTACTTTTGATCAGTTCAGTCTGCATTGTTATGCAATATTCTCCACTAGACGCTGTTATGCAAGAATGTTCTGGTGACTGCTTGTAGATACTGATGGCAAAGCCAGCAAAAGGTAGGTCATCATTGCTAATTTACATGTTTGAGACTGCAAGCTGTTGATTAGTTTTTTACTTCTCTTCTCTGCAATCTTGTGAAAAGCCCTGAAGGTAGAATTAAGGAGTGTTTTCTTGCCCTCATCTTGACTGGTTCTGTTGGTCATACGTCCTTAAGGACATAACAGTGGTTGGGCCAAACAGGGACAACTGTGCTAATGCCAACCAGGCTGGATTTAGGATCAGTGATATTTATCACCTGAGCTCCTCTCTCCTATTTATCCCTCCATCTCTACCATTGATCCCCGTCTATTACGTAGTCACTCCCATCACTATGATGATAAATATTGTTGTGTTCAACTTATTATGTTCAAGCCCTGTCCTTACACTTTGAAGATTCCATGTTACTCACTGAAAGATCAGAATAATGGCAGTGCTACAGCGCAGTTTTAGTGAATTTAATTTAATTAACCAGCCAAAACTGCATGTTTCTTGGTATTTCTAATAGTTCTAAGGATTGGGACACTGCCAGGCCATTCTCTATTTTTAGAGAGCCCCTTAGCCTTTAGCGAAATTAGCACTAGACTACTGAAGGACCACTGAGTCATCCAGTCATTAAAATAATGATGGTCAATATTTCCACTTACCACTAGACAGTCTACCGCTAGACAATAATGGAGAAGTTGGATTGAGAGATATTTTTTAAAGACATTTGTCTTTCCCCTGTCATCAAGCTGTAATGACAGACATTTAAGAAAATTCAACATCTACTGTCTGCACAGCTTCCCAGGCAACCACCACAGCAGGAATGCTGTGATACAAAATCAACTTTCCCAAGGCAAAGAAGGGGGGATTTGCTGTGAAGCCTGTGAAGACAGACCCAACACACTGTAAGTCGTATTTATTCATTTCAAATCTGAATCAAATGAGAATTTCAGAATTTCAAATAAAAAACATAGAAAAGTTTCACAAATAAGTGCACAATCTAATATTGCATATTTCAAATCTGAAAAGGCACTATTGAGTTTGAGATTTTTGAGTTTGAACATGAAAGAATGTAAAGGTGAACAGGTGGCATTGCAGTCCCTGTGTTCAATACAAAAAGTATTGAATAATTCATTTCCACTGTTTCTTATTATTAGTGTTGCTGATACCAGGGTCGGGGTCACATCCACTAATTCAATTCTATTCAATTCTCTCTCCCAGTAAATTCAATTTATTCAATAAAAATTCCAGGTCAGTCTTTGAATTCAGAGATAATTAAATTCCTTTGAATTGCAATGTTAGGTAAATTCCAAGAATGAAATTCACAGTTCAAATTCAATTCCTCAGGCTTTCATGCTGATCATGGTATTGTTCAGACATCCTAGCTATACTGGAAATATAGGAATACAGGTTGAAATGATTCAAAAGAAATTCTACAGTCAATGTTTGAAACTATGTGCATTAATTTCATTAACTGGGACATTTTAAATATTGAAATTTCAATTAAATTCCACATATTAAATGCTAATATAGCTCCAATACACTTCCAGTAAAAAAAGTCTAAATAGTGTAACTCCAATTCCATAACTTGAAGATTTGTAAAATTCAAATTTAAATCAATGTAAATTCTCCATTTCATGAGTGAATTCAATAATTTAAAATGTTTCATGAAGATTGCCCGAAGGTGCCTAATTGGTTTATTAAAACATTTTCAAGTTCATAACTGCACTCTCCTCAAAGAATAGCATGGTATTACTTCATTGTAATAGCTACTGTAAATTGGACAGTGCAGTTAGATTAACAAGAATTTAAGCTTTCTTCCAATATCAGATATGTCTATGTCCTGGGAAATGTTCTTGTTACTTACAACCTCATGCTAATCACATTTGCCTACGTTAGCTCAACCGTCCCGCGGGGGGGACACCAATCCTATAGAGGAATGATGGAGGCCACTGTGTTCTGGGGAACCTTCAATGCTGCAGACATTTTTGGGTACCCTTTCCCAGATCTGTGCCTCAATAGAATCCTGTCTTGGAGCTCTACGGACAATTCCTTCTACCTCCTGGCTTGGTTTTTGCTGACATGCACTGTGAACTGTGGGACCTTATATAGACAGGTGCAGACCTGCCTTTCCAAATCATGTCCAATCAATTGAATTTACCACAGGTGGACTCCAATCAGGTTTTAGAAACATCTCAAGGATAATCAATGGAAACCGAATGCACCTGAGGTCAATTTTGAGTCTCATAGCAAAGGGTTTGAATAGTTATGTAAATAAGGTAATTCTTTTTTATTTGAAACAATAATAAAATGCACTGTGTTCTCATAACCCAAGGATTAAAGCAATGTTGGTATTTTCTAAAGTCTAGCCAACCTTGCCATCTACAGTAGTTTTACAAGCTACTCTAAACTCATTGATAGACTGAAATGGCTTGGTAGCTAGTTATGAGGTTGGGAGATTGGGAACCTATCTAGCTGGCTACCTAAAGCCAATTTAATAAAATTGCTAGGTGGCTAGTATTACAGAGGAACAACAAAACATTTTCATTCAATAGGCTACACAGCTTTATCAAAATAATTTACAAACATACCTCCTCCAGTCAGTGTGGTCCAGTCAGTTTACCCCTTCTGCAAAATACCGCTGAGATATATATTTTTTTAAATTTATAAATAATTATAATACATTGTGGACTTAAAATCTAAATTAATATTGGGATGAGGTAGGTAGTTGGTTGGATGGACAATTTACAAATGGGCTGTATACAGCTGCAGCGATTGGTAAGCTCCTCTGACAGCTGACGCTTAAAGTTAGTGAGGGAGATGTAAGTCTCCAACTTCAGTGATTTTGCAATTGATTCCAGTCATTGGCATCAGAGAACTGGAAGGAAAGGCGGCCAAAGGAGGTATTAGCTTTGGGGATGACCAGTGAAATATACCTGCTGGAGTGTGTGCTACGGGTTGGTGTTGCTGTGGAGCTGAGATAAGGCGGAGCTATACCTAGCAAAGACTTATAGATGACCTGGAGGCAGTGGATTTGGCGACCAATATGTAGCGAGGACCAGCCAACGAGAGCACACAGGTCGCACTGGTGGGTAGTATATGGGGCTTTGGTGACAGAACGGATGGCACTGTGATAGACTGCATCCAATTTGCTTAGTAGAGTGTTGGAGGCTATTTTGTAAATGACATTGCCGAAGTCAAGGATCGGTAGGACAGTCCGTTTTACAAGGGTATGTTTGGCAGCATGAGTGAAGGAGGCTTTGTTGTGAAATAGTAAGCCGATTCTAGATTTAACTTTGGATTGGAGATGCTTAATGAGAGTCTGGAAGGAGAGTTTACAGTCTAGCCAGACACCTAGGTATTTATAGTTGTCCACATATTCTAAATCAGAACCGTCCAGAATAGTGATGCTAGTCGGGCAGGCGGGTGCAGGCAGCGATCGGTTGAAGAGCATTGATTTCGTTTTACTAGCATTTAAGAGCAGTTGGATGCCATGGAAGGAGTGTTGTATGGCGTAGAAGCTCGTTTGGAGGTTTGGTAACACAGTGTCCAAAGAAGGGCCAGATGTATACAGAATGGTTTTGTCTGCGAAGAGGTGGATCAAAGAATCACCCGCAGCAAGCGCGACATCATTGATATATACAGAGAAAAGAGTCGGCCCGAGAATTGAATCCTTTGGCACCCCCATAGAGAATGCCACAGGTCTGGACAACAGGCCCTCCGATTTGACACACTGAACTCTATCTGAGAAGTAGTTAGTGAACCAGGCAAGGCAGTCATTAGAGAAACCAAGGCTGTTGAGTCTGAAGATGAGAAGACGGTGATTGACAGAGTCGAAAGCCTTGGCCAGGTCGATGAAGGCGGCTGCACAGTACTGTCTTTTATGATATCGTTTAGGACCTTGAGCGTGGCTGAGATGCACCCGTGACCAGCTCGGAAACCAGCTTGCATAGCGGAGAAGGTACGGTGGGAATTGAAGTGTTCTGTGATCTGTTTGTTCACTTGGCTTTCAAAGCCTTTAGAAAGGCATGGCAGGATGGATATAGGTCTGTAACAGTTTGGTTCTAGAGTGTCTCCCCCTTTGAAGAGGGGATGACCGCGGCCGCTTTCCAATTTTAGGAATCTCAGACGATACGAACGAGAGGTTGAAAAGACTAGTAATAGGGGTTGCAAAAATGGTGGCGGATAATTTTAGGAAGAGAGGGTCCAGATTGTTTATATGACATTTTAAAAAATCTGGGCATGACACTTCTGAATGTAGTCGAGATCACTGGGACTATTTCATGGTAATGAAAATAATGGAGACGAGGCGTGCGATGTCCTGGGACTGTATGGAGTAATTACAGATCTATTATGGTGTGGGTTGGTGGTGTCTTAGTGTGAAAATGTTAATACACTCATAAGGATGGATGGTCGATTTATTAGTGTATGGTGATGGTGGCGGCCATCTTGGAAGTTCCCCTGGCCTATATGACAATGGTTACACAAGATCCTTCCTGGAGAGATACGCTAACGTGGTCATCAGCAGCAGGAATGTTTTCGTGTATAATGCAGAGGAGCCTGGGTGGTGAAAAATCATTCACAGCAGTGGTTTTTGTAGTGTTGCCATCTTTCAAATTTACTAGGACGAGATCTCAAATAAAGCAGTTAAACTTTTTCGTGATTACGTTTTTCTGGAGTACCTGAACCACCAAAAGTTTGAATAACATTCAAATATCTACTTTTGATCAGTTCAGTCTGCATTGTTATGCAATATTCTCCACTAGACGCTGTTATGCAAGAATGTTCTGGTGACTGCTTGTAGATACTGATGGCAAAGCCAGCAAAAGGTAGGTCATCATTGCTAATTTACATGTTTGAGACTGCAAGCTGTTGATTATTTTTTACTTCTCTTCTCTGCAATCTTGTGAAAAGCCCTAAAGGTAGCATTAAGGAGTGTTTTCTTGCCCTCATCTTGACTGGTTCTGTTAGTCATATGTCCTTTAGGACATAACAGTGTTCGAGCCAGACAGGGACAACTGTGCTAGTGCCAACCAGGCTGGATTTAGGATCAGTGATATTTATCACCTGAGCTCCTCTTTCCTTTCTATCCCTATTTATCCCTCCATCTCTACCATATTACCTAGTCACTCACATCATTATGATGATAAAAATCATTGTTCAACTTATAATGTTCAAGCCTTGTCCTTACACTTTGAAGATTCCATGTTACTCACTGAAATAGCAGAATAATGTCAGTGCTACAGTGCAGTTTTAGTGAATTTAATTTAATTGATTAGCCAAAACTGTATATTTCTTAGTATTTCTAATTGTTCTATGGATTGGGACACTGCAAGCCATTCTCTATTTTTAGAGCGCCCCGTTAGCCCCTTTAGCCTTTAGCGAAATTAGCACTAGACTACTGAAGGACCACTGAGTCATCCAGTCATTAAAATAATGATGGTCAATATTTCCACTTACCACTAGACAGTCTACCGCTAGACAATAATGGAGAAGATAGATTGAGATATTCGGAAATCGATTTCACTTTCCATCTCCTTTTGTCTTTCCCCTGTCATCAAGCTGTAATGACAGACATTTTAGAAAATTCAACATCTACTCTGTCTGCACAGCTTACAAAGGCAACCACCACAGCAGAAATGCTGTGATACAAAATAAACTTTCCCACGGCAAAGAAGGGGGGATTTGCTGTGTAGACCGACACAACATACTGTAAGTCATGGTTATACATTTCAAATCTGCATCAAATTATAATTTCAGAATTTCAAGTAAAAAACATTGAAAGTTTCACAAATAAGTGCACAATTGCATATTTCAAATCTGAAAAGTCACTATTGAGTTTGAAATTTTAGAATTTGAACATGACATTTTTTTAAGATGAACAAGTGGCATTGCAGTCCCTGTGTTCAATATTTTTTGGGGGAATAATTCGTTTTCACTGTTTCTTATTATTAGTGTTATTGATACCAGGGTCGGGGTCAATTCCATAATTTCAATTCTGTTCAATTCTCTCTCCCAGTAAAATCTATTTATAAAAAAATCCAGGTCAGCTCGTCTGAAGTTCCCCCGGTACCAGTCTAAAAATAATTATGGAAGTGTATATGGGGACTGTTCAGTGACAAAAATAAAGAGTTAAATACATGAAAAAAAAACTCAAACAAAAATGAACAAACTTCCTTTAGATTTTATTGGGGGCCTTCTATTGTTCCATGTGGTGAATCTGTTATTCAATGTGTTTGTATGTGCTAATAGCAGTAAGGCCTCAACATACTAAAATATTAAAATACAAGTGCCATACATCATTATTTAGCTTAGAATCTTGGGAATCGAACCGCTTTGTCCGATTTACAATAGGCTTTACGGCAAAAGCAGAACAATCGATTATCTGATGACAGTGCCCCGCATTCTTCCTGCATAGAAATATTTTTCAAACAGCACAGGCGTCACAAAAATCTAAAATAGCGATAAAATAAATCACTTACCTTTGAAGATCTTCCTCTGTTTGCAATCAGAAGGGTCCCAGGAACACAAAGAATTGTTGTTTTGTTCGTTAAAGTCCCTTTTTATATCCCAAAAACTCTATTTGGTTGGCGCGTTTTGTTCAGTAATCCACCCGTTCCACTCCTTCAACATGCAGACAAAAGAATCCTAAAAAAGTTACCGATAAACTCAGTCAAACAATGTTTCTAATCAATCCTCAGGTACCCTAATATGTAAATAAATGATAACATTTAAGACGGAATGTATTATGTTCAATTTCGGAGATAAATAACGAAGAGCGCGCCCTCAGTCACGCGCCACAAGACTACAGCCACAATGAGGGACACCTGGATATGCTTAAACTACTTCTTAATTTTCCAAAAAAACAAGCCTGGATTTTCCTCTGGTTTTTGCCTGCCATATCAGTTCTGTTATACTCACAGACATTATCTTATCAGTTCTAGAAACCTCAGAGTGTTTTCTATCCAATACTACTAATTATGCATATCCAGGCTTCTGGGCCTGAGTAACAGGCAGTTTACTTTGGGCACGTCAGTCTCTCCGTACTTCTGAACACTGCCCCCTAGCCCTAAAAGGTTATTAAGGAGTAGCGGCGCGCTAGCGGGCCACTCCCGACACTACCCCGTGAAATGTAAGGCGCCAAATTCAAAATCCAAAAGTTGAATTATTAAACATTCATCAATATACAAGTGTTGCATAGTCATCAAAAGCTCTGATTCTTGGCAATATCACAGCATTGTCAGATTTCAAAAAGGTTTACGGCGAAAGCACAACATTTGATTGTTTGAGGATAGCACCCCACATACTTTCTACATTAGCATAAAATCATATCCAGCGCGGGTCACACAAAACCCATATCACAGCTAAAATAAATCTCTTACCTTTCGAAGAACTTCTGCTGAGGGCTTCCCAAGTGTCCAACGAAGACATCCAATGGTTCTTTTGTTAGAAAAAGTCATTTATTATATCCATAAATCTCCGTTTGGTTGGCGCGTTATGATCAGAAAATCCAACGTCTTATCGCCCATTGTTTTCCTAAACAAATCATAGATCATTTATAATGCATCCTTAGCTATCCTTTTATGAATATTAGCGATAATATTTCACTCGGATGGTAACCTAAACGTTATGAAAGGAAAATACAGTGAGGCGTGCACACGGTCTCGCGCCCGTGAAATCTTGTTGACATCTGAGCTACCTGGACTATTTCCTGTTCCTATCCGTTCTGCTCAGGGCTACAGCCTCTAGCTTATTAGTGGTGGACGTGGTGAGTTAAGACAATTGCCAAATGGGCACTTTCCTACATTTGCATGCAGCAGGCCAGCTAGGCCTACTTCTATGTATTCTCAGGCGCGCGCACTCCCTCAACTTTATCAGTTTATCAGGACAAAGAAACCGCACATTCTCATTGCTCAAGAAGCACTCCAAACAAAAGGCAATGAAAAGATTGACAAAATTCATAATGGTTCTGAAATAAACCAAAACTTGTTTCTCACAAGTGTAGCAGGTTGTGAACATTTCCACTCTGAGAATGAGAATGGTAAATGACTAACAGAAACATGTATTAACAGAAATGTATGTAGCCAAATGACAAGGGATTAACGGTACATTTACTAGGCCTACTGGTGACATATGTAATTTGGAATTGATAAAAAATAAACCATCAAAGGGCAAACATTTAACACAATGAAACAATTAATGTGCAAAAATTGGCAGGAGAGAGCTAAGTGCGTTCTGGAGAGCTGAGTGCATGCATTCTGGAGAAAGACATGCCATATTTTCGCCACACACCCCTCCCTTTCTTGTTGCAACGTTTTAAGTTATACTCAAGGCACATTAACTTCACACGTACTTTTGATGCTTTTCACTGACATTTGGCACTCAAACAATTAGACATATTGCCACGCGTGCTGCCCAAATTGTGCGATTCCCAAATAGGCATAGGCCTATACACTTGTGATTTGAAACAATCAACAGCTTTTTTTTTAAAAGAAGCTAATGAACATCTGTGGCTAAGTCATGCTCTCTGGTGAAGTATTTTGAATGTTTTTATTTAGACGGGAGTAATTCTATAATTTTGGCTAAACATACATTTACTATAGGGGAAGCCAGTGTCCTAACAGTGCACTGTGCACCCACCTTCCTTTCCAATTTGCAAGAGGCTGAAACCAGAGATCTGTATATAATGATTAGATGCTCATGTCTCCGCCCTAACAATAGGAGTCATTGTCCCAAAGGCAGGAAGGCAGGCGACAAGCTTAGGTCTGCATATAATGCCCATAGAAATGCATTGGGCTTATTCTAGACAGATTTTGGTGAGAGTGAGCCCTCTCGTGTCCTCTCTTCCTCTCTGTTAAAGAGAGGAAGGATAAAGCATTCGAGTGAGCGAAACAGTGCCTCTCTGTCTTACTATATGTAACCCATGTATCTGATGCTGTCTGGCCAGAAATACTATGAAATGCCATTCTCTTTTGGCCTACACATACTGATACAGAGGGGAGCTCGATGTGTCTTTCTGTCGGCGTGCATCTCGGTCAAATAAATGATAAATATTTAAATATTTTATTTCGATGGGCAAGGAGGTATTGTAGGGCGGGCCAGGCCCCTCCATAACACTGGTCCTGCTATGTGGAAGCACCTGCTTTCAATATACTTTGTATCCTTCATTTACTCATGTGTTTCTATTACTTTGGCAGTTACTGGTGTAAGTTTAAGTAGTAATATCTCCATCAACATTAGCTGAATATGTTTTTTAACAACTTCAATTGCTCCAACATTTCATTCCTGAAGTAAGTTCAGGGAATGTTATTAGAACCAGTATGTCATGTCACATTATAACTTTATGATACCATGAATAGGAATATTCCCTGCTTGTTGTTATGGGTGTTTGGAGTAACATATCCATCAACATTAGTAGAACGTTCCTGTAATGTTTCGTTAGAACAACTTCAATTGCTCTCCCATTTTGTTCCGGCAGTTTGTTCTAAGAACATTGTGTTATTACATTCTCTAGTAACCTAATGAGAATCTTGGGGGAATGTTCTGTGGTAGGTTTTACAGATGTTGTGAAAAACGTTTTCGGAAATGTTAGGAGAACATTCTAAGGATATTATATTTTCAGATTTATTTTACGTTTTGTGTGATGTTCTTTAGGTAATTGCAACATAAAAAAATTAAGACAGACAGACAGACAGAAAAACCAACCAAATTAAAATCAAATCAAATGAAATAGTATTTGTCACATGCGCCAAATACAACAGGTGTAGACCTTACAGTGAAATGCTTACTTACAAGCCTTTAACCAACAACGTAGTTTTAATAAAAATATGTGTTTAGTAAAAAATGGATTGGCAAAAATTAAGAAATGAAAGTTACACATAATTAAAGAGCAGCAGTAAAATAACAATAGCGAGGATACAGTATATACAGGGCGAACCGGTACAGAGTCAATGTGTGGGGGCACCGGTGTCGAGGTAATTGAGGTAATATGTACATGTAGGTAGAATTAAAGTGACTATGCATAGATAATAAACGGAGAATAGCAGTAGCATAAAATAGTGTGGGGGGACAATGCAAATAGTCTGGGTAGCCATTTGATTAGCTGTTCAGGAGTCTTATGTTTTGGGGGTAGAAGCTGTTGAGAAGCCTTTTGGACCTAGACTTGGGGCTCCGGTACCGCTTGCCGTGCGATAATACACCGTACAGCCCCCCCCACAGTCTATGACTAGGATAGCTGTAGTTGTTGACAATTTGAAGGTTCTTCCTCTGACACCGCCTTGTATAGAGGTCCTGGATGGCAGGAAGCTTGGCCCCAGGGATGTACTGGGCGGTACGCACTACCCTCTGTAGTGCCTTGCGGTCGGAGGCCGAGCAGTTGCCATACCAGGCAGTGATGCAACCAGTCAGGATGCCCTCGATGGTGCAGCTGTAGAACTTTTTGAGGATCTGAGGACCCATGCCTAATCTTTTCAGTCTCCTGAGGTGGAATAGGTTTTGTCGTGCCCACTTCACTAATGTCTTGGTGTGTTTGGACCATGACAGTTCATTGGTGATGTGGACACCAAGGAACTTGAAGCTCTCAACTTGCTCCACTACAGCCCTGCCAATGAGAATGGGGGAGTGCTCGGTCCTCCTTTTCCTGTAGTCCACAATCATCTCATTTGTCTTGATCACATTGAGGGAGAGGTTGTTGTCCTGGCACCACACGCCTATGTCTCTGACCTCCTCCCTATAGGCTGTCTCATCGTCGTCGGTGATCAGGCCTACCACTGTTGAGTCATCAGCAATGATGGTGTTGGAGTCGTGCCTGGCCTTGCTGTCATGAGTGAATAGGGAGAACAGGAGGGTAGGCTCGTGTCACTTGGAAGCTCGCGGCTGTGCTTCCCTTTGTAGTCTGTAATCATTTGCGAATCCTGCCACATCCGACAAGTGTTGGTGCCGGTGTAATATGATTCAATCTTAGTCCTGTATTGACGCTTTGCCTGTTTGATGGTTTGTCGGAGGGCATAGCGGGATCTTTTATAATCTTCCGTGTTAGAGTCCCGCTCCTTGAAAGCGACAGCTCTACCCTTTAGCTCAGCGCGGATGTTGCCTGTAATCCATGGCATCTGGTTGGGGTATGTACATACAGTCACTGTGGGGACGACGTCATCGATGCACTTATTTATGAAGCCAGTGACTGACGTGGTGTACTCAATACCATTGGAAGAATCTCGGAAAATATTCCAGTCTGTGCTAGCAAAACAGTCCTGTATCTTAGCATCTGCTTCATCTGACCACTTTTTTAATGACCGAGTCACTGGTGCTTCCTGCTTTAGTTTTTGCTTGTAAGCAGGAATCACGAGAATAGAATTATGGTCAGATTTGCCAAATGGAGGGCGAGGGAGAGCTTTGCATGCATCTCTGTGTGTGGAGTAACGGTGGTCAAGAGTTTTTTTTCCTCTGGTTGCACATTTAACATGCTGGTAGAAATTAGATAAAACTGATTTTAGTTTCCTTGCATTAAAGTCCCCGGCCACTAGGTTAGCCGCCTCTGGATTAACGTTTTCCTGTTGCTTATGGCCGTATACAGCTCATTGAGTGTGGTCTTAGTGCCAGCATCGGTTTGTTGTGGTAATTAGACAGCTACAAGAATATATAAAGAACATCCCTTGGTAAATAGTGTGGTCTACAGCTTATCATGAGATACTCTACCTCAGGCGAGGAAAACCTTGAGACTTCCTTAGATATCGTGCACCAGCTGTTGTTTACAAAAATACGTAGACCGCCACCCCTTGTCTTACCAGAGGCTACTGTTCTATCCTGCCGATACAGTGTATAACCCGCCAGCTGTATGTTATTCGGTGAAACATAAGATATTACAGTTTTTAATGTCCTGTTGGTAGAATATACGTGCTTGTAGTTCGTCTATTTCATTATCCAATTATTGTACGTTGGCTAATAGGACCAATGGTAAAGGCAAATTACCAGGCACCCCGACCTTCGTCCTCGGTATCTCCGTCTCTTTCTCCTGCGAATGACGGGGATGAGGGTCTTGTCGGGTGCTTGGAGTAAATCCCTCTCATCCGACTTACCAACTGGTAGAATATGTTGACTAAATACAGTGCAGAAATGCAAAGACAACAACTATAACAATCACAAAAACAACACTAAATCTAAATATTTAAAAGCACATTCAAAGCAAAATAGTAAGTAGTAAGTCTAAAAACATTATATTATACAGTACATTGTTCTATTCTCCATTGTAAATTCACAGTAGAGCTGTAGCAGTACTATGGCCCTGACCCCTCTTTTTGTGACTATCATACTTAAGTGTGCAGAAAATAATCACAGAAAGAACCCACAAGAAGGTAAAATGCAAAAAAGGGGTCAAACAGGAAAGGCCTATTCAAGAATATTACAAGATTTCCCCTGAGGCTTTAATATGATTTGTTCACATTTTTGCCTGCTGGAGATGTGTAGGGCTTTAGAAAACCTTTCTCCTTTTATATGAGTATTAAGCAAACAAAAAAAACAGCCTTGAGCTATACAGTGGCATGCAGATGACCTCCATGAATGGGAGAGAAAGGAGCGAACTGTTGATCAGCAACTCCCTCTATAAAATCACTCAGAAAAACAGCTTGTGCTCCCCAAACAGGAGCTGAGAAAAGGAGCATTGTTGTTCAGTGGTTGAAAAAGTACCCGATTGTCATACTAAAGAAAAGTAAAGATACTTTAAATGAAAATGACTCAAGTGAAAGTCAACCAGTAAAATACTACTTGAGTAAAAGTCAAAAAGTATTTGGTTTTAAACATACTTAAGTATCAAAAGTAAATGTAATCGCAACCCAGACGGCACAATCTTCTGTTTAATTTTTTTACTGATAGCCAGGGGCACATTTCAACAGTCAGACATAATTTACAAACGAAGCATTTGTGTTTGTGGGGGGGGCAGCATCTCATAATAACAACAGTGGTGTAAAGTACCTTAGTAAAAGTACTTTAAAATACTACTTAAGTCGTTTTTTGGGGTATCTGTACTCTACTATTAATATTTTTTACAACTTTTATTTTTACTTCACTACCTTCCTTAAGATAACAAACGTTTTGCTCCATACATTTTCCCTGACACACAAGAGTACTCATTACATTTTGAATGCTTAGCAGGACAGGAAAATGGTCCTATTTGCGTACTTATCAAGAGAACATCCCTGGTCATCCCTACAGCCTCTGATCTGACGGACTCACAAAAATTATGTCTGAGTCTTGCAGGCACACTGCAAGACTCAGTCATAATTTTTGTGAGTCCGTCAGATCAGAGGCAGTAGGGCTATGAGTAAATAAAAAAACAAGAAAATGGTGCCGTCTAGTTTGCTTAATAAAAGGAATTTGAAATGATTTATACTTTTACTTTTGATATTTAAGTATATTTAAAACCAAATAATTTTACTGAAGTAGAATTAAACTGGGCGACTAACATTTTCTTGAGTCCTTTCCTATTAAGGTACACTATATATACAAAAGTATGTGGAAACCCCTTCAAATTAGTGGATTCAGCTATTTCAGCCACACCCATTGCTGGCAGGTGTATAAAATCGAGCACACAGAAATGCAATCCCCATAGACAGCTATTGGCAATAGAATGGCCTTGCTGAAGAGCTCAGTGACTTTCAATGCGGCACCGTCATAGGATGCCACTTTTTCAACAAGTCAGTTTGTCAAATTTCTACCCTGCTAGAGCTGCCCCGGTCACCTGTAAGTGCTGTTATTGTGAAGTGGAAACGTCCTGGAGCAACAACGGCTCAGCCGCAAAGTGGTAGGCCACACAAGCTCACAGAACGGGACCGCCGAGTGTTGAAGCGCGTAGCATGTAAAAATCTTCTGCCTCGGTTGCAACACTCACTACCAAGTTCCAGACTTCCTCTGGAAGCAACGTTAGCACAATAACTGTTTGTCGGGAGCTTCATGAAATGGATTTCCATAGCCAAGCAGCCACACACAAGCCTAAGATAACCATGTGCAATGCCAAGCGTCAGCTGGAGTGGTGTTAAGCTTGCCGCCATTGGACTCTGGAGCAGTGGAAATGCGTTCTCTGGATGATGAATCCCGTGTCACCATCTGGCAGTCCGATGGACAAATCTAGGTTTGGCGGATGCCAGGAGAATGCTACCTGCCCAAATGCATAGTGTCATCTGTAAAGTTTGGTGGAGGTAGAGGAATAATGGTCTGGCTGTTTTTCATGGTTCAAGTGCAGCCCCTTAGTTCCAGTGAAGGGAAATCTTAAAGCTTCAGCAAACAATGACATTCTAGACTATTCTGTGCTTTTAACTTTGTGGCAACAGTTTGGGGAAAGCTCTTTACTGTTTCAACATGACAATGCCCCCGTGCACAAAGCGAGGTCCATACAGAAATGGTTTGTCGAGATCGATGTGGAAGAACTTGACTGGCCTGCACAGGGCCCTGACCTCAACCCCATCAAACACCTTTGGAGTGCTGACTGCGAGCCAGGCCTAATCGCCCAACATCAGTGCCTGACTTCACTAATGCTCTTGTGGCTGAATTGAAGCAAGTCCCCACAGCAATGTTACAACATCTAGTGGAAAGACTTCCCAGATGAGTGAAGGGCTGTTATCGCAGCAAAGGGGGGACCAATTCCATATTAATCCCCATGATTTTGGAATGAGATGTTCAACGAGCAGGTGTCCACATACTTTTGGTCATGTAGTGTATCTTTACTTTTACTCAAGTATGACAATTTGGTACTTTTTCCAGCACTGGTGATCATATACAAGAGAAACATGGACAGTAGCTGCAGCAGTGTTGAAAAATAAAGTTTCAAAAGTGTTGTTGAACTGTTTTGGACTGTTTACTTTTTGAATGAGAGTTGTTGACTTGGCTAAATAAAGGTAAGATAAACAAACACCCAGGCAAAAACCCTCCCCTCGTCTTTTGTCTTTGTCTGACTCAGCGTGGTTGCAGAGAGATCGTCTCTCTCTTCATCTGTCCAGATTGGAGCCGACAGTGACTGATAGACACGGACGGATTCAGTGCTGGGATAAGTCACTCTCTCTCTCTCCTCTCCTTTTCTGTCTCTATCACTCTCTCTCTGTCCCTTTGAAGTGTTGCACCAGGGAGTCTCAGACAGCAGACTAGACAGGTAGGACAGATCCAAACTCCTCTTATTGACTTCACTTAGCAGCACGGGTCTGTGCCGGGGCTGTGCTTGATCTCTGGCAGGCAGAGTCCTGACACAAAAAGACTTACAGCTGCACTTAAATCATTTGGATGGGGTTTGGAGAGAGAGAGGTTAAACCCAGGCCTCTGTCCCTGGATGAACCTACTGCAGGCTGCGGCTACGCACGAGGGAAGAACCTGCCCCGTAATTAGGGCTGGATGGAATTAGTCAATGGTGTTCCTCAAGGGTGTTCTTAAGCCCCTTGACATTGATTTTTTACCTTGACGACAACATACAAATGTGCATAAAAAATGGAATGTGTACGATGCTGAGCTGTATAAATTATTGGCTGACCTTTCAACTAATTTGTTTGAATTTGTATGGATGTATGCATATATATTTTTATATTGACATTTCCATGAAATTCTCCAATATCTAGGTTGTTGAGTAAATTACTCTGATTTGTAGATAGCAATACATGCTTACTTGAGGAGAAGGAGAGAGGGGGAGAAAGAAAGGTCAGGGAAGAGGGAGATCGAGTAACATCCACGTGTATTCCCTTCCTAGAATGTTCCAAAAAGTTTCAAGTTAGCACAGCATTAAGTAGAACTCTAATTCAATGTATATCTGTGCAAGTTAACCACTGAAAAATCTACATCTACATTCATAACAAAACAGTGCTTTGCAACACAATGAGTCCATGATGCCTACAGTGCAGTCTTATGACGCCCATACAGAATTGATGGACATAAATGCAGATTGTGTCTGGCACGGTGTGCCATATTTAATTGGTGCCAGTCACTATCGTACATGTCACACATCCAGGCAAGGTCCCCTGAGTGATGTTTACCTGTCATATGTGATCGACCGATGACCTACAAATGTGTTTCGGAGAAAACAGGGGCGTCGACACTACATGTTCTGCAACTCACCCACAACTCTATTGAGACGCATTTATCTGCCCGCTTAATTTGTTCTGATTAGCATTTTGTTTTTAAGGCTGTTCTCTTCTCCATTTTGTCATAACAGAGAATAACCTCATCTGCCTTTCAAATTGATGTTGCATGATGTTTTCTCCACCCACAATTGTTAACTAAGAGGTCTCCCATCTTATTATTATGTGGAGGCTGCTTGTTTGGCAAACTACCCTACCGTAGGACTTACTGAATAAACAGTAATATGGTCACAATTTGATAAATGACTCACTCTTTCCCGTCTCAGAATCTCTGCCTCCTTTGACTCTGTGTAGACGGTGGTAACATATGGCGCCATGTGTTGCTTTTTAACCTTTACCCTCAAAGTGCTGCAAAAAGAAAACTCTTTTTTTTTTTTTTTCTCCGTTCACGCTGGTTGCCGGGCGTCCGTTCCTACTTGCATGCGGTGTCAACAGGGTGACAGATAGCGTTCTGTTGTTGTTGTTGACAAGGACTGTTGCTTCCTCCCTCCATCCAACCACCTGCAGCATCTGTGTTCCCTCTGGTGTCACTGACTTCGCAAACAAGCTTTTAAGGTTGATAGGCCTCAACACCTCCTCCTTCCCTCCTGCTTTTCCAAACTCTGCAGTGATTTCTTCCCGTCCCCTCTCCTCAATTACAGTTCAGACTAAACAAACAACTCAGCTATTGACTAAGGTCCCGATAATTGAGGTACCCTACTTCTGAGGTCGGCTCTCCGACAATGGAGAATAGAAGTAGTCATTGAGATGATTGATAATGACCTTAATTCCTTTGTGTGACTGGTAACATACTGGCCCCATAATTTCATCCACCAGCCGCAAACACATAGACACCATAGAGGTTTAATTCTATAGTGATTTAGCGTGATTTATGGTTCCCGGGGTAGAAAGCCTTGTTCCACATGGCCCATCATGAATCTTCAGTACCCACCACCATCCACATACATTAGACCCCCCTAGTCCCCTGCCAAAAGTTCTAATTCCTATTGCTCCTATTCAACCAAAGCAGGTGCATTTTATTCTAAAGGTGTTCACTTATCCGTGACCAACCAGCAAGGGAGACCTAAACCAGGGTTCCGCAACAGGCAGTGCAGTGATTTTATAGTGGCAAGAAAAAGTATGTGAACCCTATGCAATTGACTGGATTTCTGCATAAATTGGTCATAAAATTGGATCTGGTCTTCATCTAAGTCATAACAATAGACAGACACTATCTGCTTAAACTAATAACACACAAACAATTATACGGCTTCATGTCTTTTTTGAACACACTGTGTTAACATTCACAGTGCAGGGTGGGAATAATATGTGAACCCTTGGATTTAATAACTGGTTGACCCTCCTTTGGCAGCAATAACTTCAACCAAATGTTTACTGTAGTTGCGGATCAGACCTGCACAACGGTGAGGAGAAATTTTTGACCATTCCTCTTTACAAAACTGTTTCAATTCAGAAATATTCTTGGGATGTCTGGTGTGAACTGCTCTCTTGAGGTCATGCAGCAGCATCTGAATCTGGTTGAGGTCAGGACTGACTGGGCCACTCCAGAAGGTGTATTTTCTTCTGTTGAAGCCATTTTGTTGTTGATTTACTTGACTTGGGTCATTGTCCTGTTGCATCACCCAACTTTACCCAATTGGTGGACAGATAGCCTTACATTCTCCTGAAAAATGTCTTGATAAACTTGGGAAATCTGTCAATGATAGCAAGCTGTCCAGGCCCTGAGGCAGCAAAGCAGCCCCAAACCATTATGCTCCCTCCACCATACTTTACAGTTGAGATTAGGTTTTGATGTTGGTGTGCTGCGTCTTTTTTTCTCCGCACATAGTGTTGTGTGTTCCTTCCAGTCAAATGCACTTTAGTTTAATCTGTCCACAGAATATTTTGCCAGTAGCGCTGTGGAACATCCAGGTGCTCTTTTGCGAACTTCAGACGTGAAGCAATGTTTTTTTTGGCCAGCAGTGGCTTCTTCTGTGGTGTCCTCCCATGAACACTATTCTTGTTTAGTGTTTTACATATCATAGACTTGTCAACAGAGATGTTAGCATGTTCCAGAGATTTCTGTAAGTCTTTAGCTGACACTCTAGGATTCTTCTTAATAACAAACTTGTATGCCATCTGTAAATATGAAGAAAATTGTTAAATTACGAGCCTAGTTAGTTTAGGAAAACGACAGGAACCTTCCCGCTAGCCATGATTGGGCTGGACATGCCGAGAGATGAGTCTGCCATGTAGCATGCTTCTGTGTATAACAAGAGCTGCTCAGTATGTGTAGATAATGCAGATTTTTTTTTTATATCACCTGTTTCTGGATTACATCTTCAAACTAAGGGCAACCATGGCATCTGTGATAGAGAGGGAGAAGCGTTCAGAGAGGGTGTATACAGGTAAGAGAGTCTAGCTAGCTACATTTTCAGATATACATTTCAAATGTTCTAATTCTTCCTAGCTAACATTTAACCTAGTTGGTTAGCTTAAATACCTGTAGATTCATGCAGAATAGTAATGTTTTGAGTTGGGATTATGGTTCATTGTTTAGCAAGCTAGCTACATGTCAAGACAAAAGACTCCACTATGCAAATAACCATTTCACTGTACCATTTACACCTTCTGTATGCTGTGCATGTGACAAATTAACTTTGATTATATTTTGATTTAGTGTGTTTACCAGAGACGGTAATGTGAAGAACAACATGACCTGCACCAAAGTCAAATTAGGATTTAACGTTAGGCCAATGAGACCAAGTTCCAAAATTCTCCAGTAGAATGACCTGCTTTTATTTCATCACACTCACAACAATAAGCTATTTTCTCTTTTGCTTTTTGAGTTATTTAGCAGATGCGCCTATCCAGAGTGACATACAGGAGCAATTAAGGGTAAGTGGCTTGCTCAGGGACACATCGACAGATTTTTCACCTAGTCGGCTCGGGGATATGAACCAGTGATCTTTCGGTTACAGGCCCAATGCTCTTAACCACTAGGCTACCTGCCACCCTTTTTCTGTAATTAGCTTGCCATTAACTTGTAAATAATGGTGTTATTGTGATTTTATTTTCCTGTAATAATGAATACAAATTAGCTAAAGTTAAGACATTGTCAGCTATATGATATGATCATTATTTGAACTGGCTAGCCAGCTAACTTAACTTTAGGTAGCTAGCTAACAAGCTAGAGACAAACCAAAACATTGTTTAGAAAGATTATTTTAGTTGCTGGGTTTGCTAGATTGACATATACTAAATTAATTTTTATACAGATGGGTTTATTGGTGTTAAAATACACTACTTATGCTATTTTGGACCGTTTTTATGTTTATACTTTTTCACAACGACAATGACAAGTTGTATGTCAGAACAATAGAATGTTCATGATGTCACTGCAAAACTGTATTCAGACATGTCGATAGACGTATTATAAACCAGCCTTTAGTCTTGAAATCTTTGGCCTCACAAGTGAATGTCTAAAGAGATGGGTGGGGCTTAAGATGGTGTGAACGATGCTGAATGGGCGTAGACAAAGAAGAGCTCTCCAGTAGGTGTACCAAAACATTTAACTTTCAAGCAGAATTACTTTCCCCTTGTTCCTCAACTGTAGTGTATAATCTACAATTTTCTAGCTCTACTTTTATCCAATTTAAAAAACACAATTTCAAATTTTGCTACATGAGACCGAATGGAGCAGGTCAGTCACAAATGTAATTTGTAGAGTGCCTTTGTAAAAACTATGAAACAGAAATGTGTTGGAACATCTTTTTATAATGACAAAATAAAAAATAAACCACCAAGAAGCACAGTCAAATTATGAAAACATCAGTAGCTTAAACGTCATTATGAGCACCAAGTGGCCTTGATAAATAGTGAAACTCGGCATAAAAGCAGTAATGGAATTATAATGAATATAAGTGTCGATATGACATCAGTCAAAAATATTCAATTATTGCCAGCTTGTGCTTGTGTGTGTCTTCACGCAATGTCATCAGTTGGATTTAATTTAGCTGTTATCCCTTGTCCTAACTGTTCACACAATTGTCATAACTTTCACATGGTTGACACACCTTTGTTTTGTTTTAGTGCATAATAGTTTCCTCTTTATTGTGTCCCCGTCATCTTGTCATTCTTCAGCACAGTTGTGGAGTACAATGGCTGTGCAGAAGCCTTAATTCACACACAGGGAGGGAGCTCCTTTCTCACTTTGTTCATGGTGCCAGCTAGACTTCTTTTTTATTTGCATGCAACTTGTTTGCAAATGATAGTGAAGTGAAAAAATTGTCCATGGGGACATTTCTCCCCTTGCCAACATAAGGTTCCACAAGCCTCATCACCACATTTCCAACCCTCACTCACCTGCTGCCCGATGTGGATATTTTCCCAGATACTGAAAGACACTCAGAATGTGCAATTACACCTACTCTAAGCAGGCCTGAGTAGACTGATAAGACTGCTGTGATATGATGGAATGATATAGGATACATATCATTTTAAGATTATAATGGATTAGAATGGATCAATACAATACAATGGCCCACCCAGTTCTTTAATCACAATTGGTGTTACATCATTATGCGTTGTTCGCTTCCCCTCACTCATCAACTCACCCATTCACCCCATCATTCTTTACGAAATGTATTTCATCTGTTGTTAAATGTGTGAAATTAGTTTCAGTATAGTTTAGGTTAAGTTTTGAGCCAATTATTGGGGTGAGTATCAGCTGGGTATTGCACTTTCAACTGTCCGAAGAAGGAGCGGAGCAGGCCCTACCATCGAGTGGAGGGGCAACGGGGGAAACCATTCAAAAAATGACATGCCCTCCTAAAACTGGTTATAACTCCAATTCTGTTCCTGATATTAAGAAAAGTCAAGGATGGAAGGGGGCACAATAAATAATTACAAATAATGACCAGTCAAAATGCCCGCTTTAGCTGTTTTAGTGTTAAAGAGATTGTCAGCAGATGTGGTTTTCTGAAAGAGTTACATTTCAAAAAGGATAAATTGAATATTTAAAGAGAAGCTGGGTTGGAGAGTCGTATGCTGCTACCTACTGTAGTAACATCAGAGGTGTAGGCATCCTGATAAATAAGAATACACCCTTTTCCCTTATATCCCAGCACACAGATCAAGAAGGACGTTTTCTATTGTTGAATTGTACAAATACACATTGATTTCATTGTATATTCCACCAGGGGCAAATCTGGTCATTTTTAGATGCAAGCTATATTAGATCAAATCCAGACAGGAACAATTATCTTAGCAGGTGACCTAAAGATAAGATTGACAGACGTAGCAATAAAAAATGCAAATTCAAGGAACCTCCAAAGAGGCTGAAAAATGTAATCTCTACAAATAATTTACAGGACACCTGAAGATTACTATTCCCAACTACAATAGACTATTCCTTTTTTTTCTCAAAGTAAGAAAAGCTATTCAATAACTGACTACATTTATTTTCTCCAAAAATGCTCTGAACAATTCACTGGGTTAATAAATGCGTGACACAGTGATATTGGATCATTCTCCGGTATCATGATTAGTTACACCAACAGAAAATACATTTAGCAACAGAATATGGAGAATGAACAGAGCGCACCCAAAATGTATTAAATACGTAAATAAAAACATTTACCATTACCAATATAGACATAGAGGACAGAGAAAATCCATCCCCCCCCCCAATATAATTTGATGCTTTTAAGGTATACATTAGGGGAATGATAATTTCATACACTACAAAAGTTCAATTTGATTTAGAAATTTAAATTACAGAAAAATAAATCACTATTTTCAAAAAAAAATCAGAATTTAAGCAGGAAAATTATCTTTTACTTTTGAAGAGAGCCAACAACTACAGGTTAAACTCAAATAAAGCATGCTTTTTAATGGCAAATAAACCTGGAAAATATCTTGCAGGCCTCACAAAATAAATACATGCCAAACCAGTTAAAATTTAACTACTTAGGGAGCAGTGGGGCGCTAATTAACCTCTTAGGGAGCAGCAGCATGCTAGCGGGCCGCTCCTGACACTACCCGGTGAAATGTAAGGCGCCAAATTCAAAATCCAAAAGTTGAATTATTTAACATTCATCAATATACAAGTGTTGCATAGTCATCAAAAGCTCTGCTTCTTGGCAATATCACAGCATTGTCAGATTTCAAAAAAAGATTTACGGCGAAAGCACAACGTTTGATTGTTTGAGGATAGCACCTCTAATATTTCTGCATTAGCATAAATTCATAAACCAGAGCGGTTCACACAAAACCCATTTCACAGTGAAAACAAATCCCTTACCTTTCGAAGAACTTCTGCTGAGGGCTTCCCAAGTGTCCAACAAAGACATCCAATGGTTCTTTTGTTAGAAAAAGTCATTTATTATATCCATAAATCTCTGTTTGGTTGGCGCGTTATGTTCAGAAAATCCAACGTCGAATCGCCCATTGAAACGTGAAGAGAACGCGTTCAAATATACCTATACACTTTTCCTAAACAAATCAAAGACCAGTTATAATGCATCCTTAGCTATCCTTTTATGACTATTAGCGATAATATTTCACTCGGATGGTAACCTAAACGTTATGAAAGGAAAATACAGTGGGGCACGCATCCAGTCTCGCGCCCAAGAAATCTTGTTGACATCTGAACTCCCCCTGACCATTTCCTGTTTCTATCCGTTTTGCTTACTCCAATCACTCTGTCTTTGTATATAGACTGCTGACATCTAGTGGAAGCCATAGGTACTGCAATCTCGGAGCTGGATTGCCTTGAAGTCAATGGGGAGAGTCTCAAACAGAGCAAAGGTCACAAAAAACTGCAATTCCGGATGGATTTTCCTCAGGTTTTCGCCTGCTATATCAGTTCTGTTATACTCACATACATTATTTTAACACTCTTAGAAACTTCAGAGTGTTTCCTATCCAATAGTACTAATTATGTGCATATCCTATTTTCTGGGCCTGAGTGGCAGGCATTTTACTTTGGGCACACCAGACTCTCCAAAACCGTCACCTATGCAGCCGCTCCCTAAGAAGTTAAAAAGATAAATATACAAATGGGTTAATTAGAAACAAAAACATTATTGATTAACTTCTTTAAAGCTTCCATGAATAATATATATAAATCAGAATTAAACAACAGTTGGACTGATCCTGCAGCCTTATCACACAATTTAGTACTTCCTAGTTCCATCTATCAAACAGTTATTTAAATTGGTTTACATGGAAAACTAAATGCATAGACACCGTAAATGACTTAATAATAGGAAATGCATGTATTTCCTGACAGAATTAAACATAATTTTAGACTGACCAATGCTGGGCCTCAATGTGGTCTTTGGAACAGTAAACTCAAAGACCTGCCTAAACAAAATCATATATTTTTTTGTGATGGCGTATTAAATGGATTTATTAGCCTACGGATGTATACGTATTGAGGCAATTATATCACTGTGCTTCTATGGTTCTATGCACCATGACACTGCATCATTCCTTTGTTCATTTACTCATAATCCAGTGCCTTAATCACAGTCAACACACCTATATTTTATATTTTATAGTAGTAATATAACAGAATTAAATTAAAAATATATTTCTCCAATATGTATCGAACCTATGGAACAATGCCCTTGTGCTCATTTTTGAGAATTGTTTGGCAACTGTATGTGCATTATAAATCTGAGACTCTCTTCTATTAGATGTGTGTGATTGAGTAAAGTAGCGCACTAGTAAGGTAGCCTATGCTTTCAATGAATATTCAATGACAATTTGAGTGCTTAAATTTCGAC
Source organism: Brachymystax lenok tsinlingensis (assembly GCA_030435695.1). Lineage (NCBI taxonomy): Eukaryota > Metazoa > Chordata > Actinopteri > Salmoniformes > Salmonidae > Brachymystax > Brachymystax lenok. Next base: position 30,673,677 of record CM059787.1, read on the forward strand.
CCACACACATTTCTGCAGGCCCACCCACCAACGCATTTCTGGCTACGCCACTGGTAGAAAGTAACTGTTAACTTCTTAGGGAGCGGCAGCAGAGGTGACGGTTTTGGAGAGTCTGGCGTGCCCAAAGTAAAATGCCTGCCACTCAGGTCCAGAAAATAGGATATGCACATATACAGTGGGGCAAAAAAGTATTTAGTCAGCCACCAATTGTGCAAGTTCTCTCACTTAAAAAGATGAAAGAGGCCTGTAATTTTCATCATAGGTACACTTCAACTATGACAGACAAAAGGAGGAAAAAAATCCAGAAAATCACATTGTAGGATTTGTAATGAATTTATTTGCAAATTATGGTGGAAAATAAGTATTTGGTCACATACAAACAAGCAAGATTTCTGGCTCTCACAGACCTGTAACTTCTTCTTTAAGAGGCTCCTCTGTCCTCCACTCGTTACCTGTATTAATGGCACCTGTTTGAACTTGTTATCAGTATAAAAGACACCTGTCCACAACCTCAAACAGTCACACTCCAAACTCCACTATGGCCAAGACCAAAGAGCTGTCAAAGGACACCAGAAACAAAATTGTAGACCTGCACCAGGTTGGGAAGACTGAATCTGCATTAGGTAAGCAGCTTGGTTTGAAGAAATCAACTGTGGGAGCAATTATTAGGAAATGGAAGACATACAAGACCACTGATAATCTTCCTCAATCTGGGGCTCCACGCAAGATCTCACCCCGTGGGGTCAAAATGATCACAAGAACGGTGAGCAAAAATCCCAGAACCACACGGGGGGACCTAGTGAATGACCTGCAGAGAGCTGAGACCAAAGTAACAAAGCCTACCATCAGTAACACACTACGCCGCCAGGGACTCAAATCCTGCAGTGCCAGACGTGTCCCCCTGCTTAAGCCAGTACATGTTCAGGCCCGTCTGAAGTTTGCTAGAGAGCATTTGGATGATCCAGATGAGGATTGGGAGAATGTCATATGGTCAGATGAAACCAAAATAGAACTTTCTGGTGTTACCAATTGTTTTCTTGGTGACTATGGTCCCAGCTGCCTTGAGATCATTGACAAGATCCTCCCGTGTAGTTCTGGGATGATTCCTTACCGTTATCATGATCATTGCAACTCCACGAGGTGAGATCTTGCATGGAGCCCCAGGCCGAGGGAGATTGACAGTTCTTTTGTGTTTCTTCCATTTGCGAATAATCGCACCAACTGTTGTCACCTTCTCACCAAGCTGCTTGGCGATGGTCTTGTAGCCCATTCCAGCCTTGTGTAGGTCTACAATCTTGTCCCTGACATCCTTGGAGAGCTCTTTGGTCTTGGCCATGGTGGAGAGTTTGGAATCTGATTGATTGATTGCTTCTGTGGACAGGTGTCTTTTATACAGGTAACAAACTGAGATTAGGAGCACTCCCTTTAAGAGTGTGCTCCTAATCTCAGCTCGTTAGCTGTATAAAAGACATCTGGGAGCCAGAAATCTTTCTGATTGAGATGGGGTGAAATACTTATTTCCCTCATTAAAATGCAATTCCATTTATAACATTTTTCACATGCGTTTTTCTGGATTTTTTTCTCGTTATTCTGTCTCTCACTGTTCAAATAAACCTACCATTAAAATTATAGACTGATCATTTCTTTGTCAGTGGGCAAACGTACAAAATCAGCAGGGAATCAAATACTTTTTTCCCTCACTGTATATTTATATATTTTCTTCGCATATTATTTTATATATTTTTTTCTAAAACTCAACTTCAAAACACTCTCCTGCAACCCGCGTCACCCAATGTGGTACGGATCTGTTTTTTTTTCAAGTAATATCCACCTCGAATCCGGAATTCCCTAACAGAAGCTAGCTCACTAGCTAACGTTAGAATTTAGCTTACCATTGCTAGCGGACATCAGCTAACCTTTAGCTCGGAAAATCTCTCGCTGTTCGAATAACGCGATTTAAACCAGAGCATTCCGGACCTATTTTCTCTCCATATCCCCGGAATCCTACCGCAAGCTCTGGATATTTTCACCTGGATCTTGCAGCTAGCTAGCTGCTATCCGAGTGACTATTGGCTAATGTTGGTCCAGGAGCAAGCACCAATTAGCCTGAAGCTAGCCCATCTTCCGGCTAGCTGAAGAGTCCCATCAGCCACTCCTGGGCTACAACACCTATCCAGACCCGTTTTTACTGCCGGTGCGGATCCTCACCGGGCCTTCACGACTGGACTACCGACGTTTTCTGCCCGAGGGGGTTATTCAACCGGCCCTCCGTCACGACGTCAACGGAACGCCCATCAGCTAACTGCGGCCTGCTAACGTTTTGCTGTCTAGAGCATATCGGCTGCTAGCTAAACAGGTCCATCGGACAATTTCTTGGGACATTATACCTATTTTGCCAATTGGCCTGGTCCCCTTCACCACACGGAACCCCACTAACCCATTACGACTGGTCTACCGACGGAAACGCACGAGGAGGCTATAAACAGACTTTCTCCGTCTTTTTTAGCCAGCCTGCTAGACTTCAATGTCAATATGCCTTGTCCATTGCTGTTCTGGTTAGTGTTTATTGTCTTATTTCACTGTAGAGCCTCTAGCCCTGCTCAATATACCTCATCCAACACTTCAGTTCCACCACCCACACATGCGATGACATCACCTGGTTTAAATGTTTCTAGAGACAATATCTCTTTCATCACCACTCAATGCCTAGGTTTACCTCCACTGTATTTACGTCCTACCATGCCTTTAATCTATTTTATCTCCCCCCTGAAACCTGTTCTTTTTACTCTCTGTTCAGGACGTCCTAGACGACCAGTCATTATAGCCTTTAGCCGTACCCTTATCCTACTCCTCCTCTGTTCCTCTGGTGACATAGAGGTTAATCCAGGCCCTGCAGTGCCTAGCTTCACTCCTATTCCCCAGGCGCTATCATTTGTTGACTTCTGCAATCGTAAAAGCCTTGGTTTCATGCATGTTAACATTAGAAGCCTCCTCCCTAAGTTTGTTTTATTCACTGCTTTAACACCCCGGATGTCCTAAAGGTGTCTGAATCCTGGCTTAGGAAGACCACCAAAAACGCTGAAATCTCCATCCCTAACTACAACATTTTCAGACAAGACAGAACGGCCAAAGGGGGCGGTGTTGCGATCTACTGCAGAGTTCTGTCTTACTATCCAGGTCTGTACCCAAACAATTTGAACTTTTACTTTAAAAAATCCACCTTTCTAGAAACAAGTCTCTCACTGTTGCCGCTTGCTATAGACCACCCTCTGCCCCCCATCTATCTTCAGAGTTCTTGCTGCTAGGTGACCTAAACTGGGACATGCTTAACACCCCGGCCATCCTACAATCTAAGCTTGATGCCCTAAACCTCACACAAATCATCATTGAACCTACTAGGTACAACGCCAAAGCCGTAAACACGGGCACCCTCACAGATTTCATCCTAACTAACTTGCCCTCCAAATACACCCCTGCTGTTTTCAACGAAGATCTCAGCGATCACTGCCTCACATCAAACATCTCCAATCCAAAATTACATCTAGAATTGGCTTCCTATTTCGCAACGAAGCATCCTTCACTCATGCTGCCAAACATACCCTCGTAAAACTGACCATCCTACCGTATACAGAGAAGAGAGTCAAGAATTTTTGTTCTATTACCAGATTGTTTTATCTGCACCATGAAAATAACACCTGTTGTTGTTTGGTGAAATGCTCATTGAATTTGTGAACAATATGGAGTCAATTCTATTCATTTGAATATGTAAATATGTTTTGTGATAAATTTAAACAACGCTTTGATGCAATTTTTCACGTTACTAAGCATGACGTGAAGTATCACTTGTATGTACTCATTATTTTATTTACTTATTGTTGCACTTTTGCAGGTTACTGGCACATATTCTTGTAAGAGGATGGCGGCACGTTGGCCCATGGTGGTGTTCTTCAACATCCTAGATGTGTCTACACCGCGTTTGTGGTGTGGATGGAGGTGAATCCAGGCTGGAAGCATGGGAAATTATACCTAGAAGAGTTGGAGAAAGCCATGGTGGCACCCCTCATTCAAAGGCGCCAACACCTCCCTCGAACACCATCCTCTGCTGGACTGGTGAAAGATATACAAGGGCCAGAAGCTAGATCTACGGCCGCCAGAGACAGAAGAGACAAAAGGAAGAAGGTGCAATCTGTGTGCACCAAGAGATGTCAAAACGAGCATTATGTGCCATAAATGCAGTGCATATATTTGCAAGGCACATGCAACAACCACCATGTATTGTCCAACATGTGCATGAGAACACACAAAATGTAACCACCATTGATTGACAGATTGTGAACATTTTAATGTTTTGGTTAGTAATACTGTTATTGTTTCTGTTGTTCTTTAATTAATGTGTTCAGACATGAATTTTGTAATATGGTAAAGTTTTAATGTGTAGTTTTGGGCCTATGTCCTTTCTTTACTAATAAAATCATACCGGTCAGTTTTGACCGGGAACACAACAGATGTTAATTTGACGTCTATTTAATAATTTTTAAATGGTTTCAAAACAAATGTCTGTGTTAAACTTTGACACAAAATAGTCTGTGATGAATAGCACAATATGTTTCATCTGAGTATTTGTTATAGTCAAAATAATCCATACATTCTGCTTTTTATAATACAAAAACTAGTTGTATGAACTCAGGTCAATGAGGCCTACAGGCCATAAATAGCAAATAGAAGTTCAAAACTTGTAATGTTCACAGGAACTTAAGTTGATAAAAATATCTAACACAGCATTAGGTGATAACATATATACTACTATGGATTCATAATCAGCTATAATGGGGCAGTTATTTTGGACCGGGAACACAGAAGTAATGAACATGAAACGAACACAACAGGAGAGTTAAGTCTCTATGTTGTGTTGTGGGGTCTCTCTTGTTGTGATGTGTGTTTTGTCCTACGTTTACATTTTTAATCCCAGCCCTTGTCCCTGCAGGAGGCGTTTTGCCTCTTGGTAAGCCGTCATTGTAAATAATGTGTTATTAATTGACTTGCCTAGTTAAATAAAATAAAAATTCCAGTCATTTCATCCATGCACAGCAGAGGCAGGGGTTGGGTGACACTGGTACTTGAGGGTACTGGTATGTGTGCAGGCTTTTGTCCCAGCTCAGCATAAACAAACATTATGTTATACGTTGTCTAAATTGATTATGACTTAGTTCAAATCAGGTGTGTTAGTGCTGGGCTGGAACAAAAGCCTTCTCAGACTGCTGTCCATTGACCTCTCCTGCATTAGATACTGACTCATTTTCCCTCCACTGCAGCAGGAGAATCCACCACCCTATACATGCACAGCCAAAATTTATCTAAATGCATTAAAGACACTGTCATATTACATTTTATAAAGCTGCGCTCAGAATATGACATTTATTGCCACGAATTCTCGGCAGCCAAGCACACTGGCATTGAACAGATTTATGCTGCCAATGCCGGCGGTATCCATCACAAGGGGAAATTGGCGTTTTCAAAATGCCATTCACTTTCAAATCACTTTCCTTTTCCTAAAAGCCAGGGGGAGAGAGAGCGGGAAACATTCCTGAAAAGTGCAACTTTACTAATTACATCACATTAGCATTGTGTCTTTCTTCTCCCACGCTATACTAGCCCCGCTATTGTAATGGCCATGCCTGGATGACTGACACATAATGTATGATGGCCTGAGCAAAAAAAATCGTAATTAAGTTTGAATTGAATTTTCCTCAAAGCTTTAACAAGGCGTTTGACATTTACTGTAGGATGCCAATAGAAGGCTTCACCCTTTGCGGGTTCCTGGGAAACTGACAGGCATGCAACAAGACCCTGGGTAGTGTGTGTGTGCTGCTGTGCACACTGATACCACAACAACAGTCAGACAGGTTTTTTTCATTTGATTTCTTTGCATGAATGAGAGATGGGTTGACGGAACCTGAGCCACACGAACGCACACACAAACACCCACCTTAATTGACTGCTCTTCTTGGATCAGGTCTCATGGGACTTAACACTTTACATTTGTGGGAATTGGTGTATATGAATAGGGCCAAATTGAAATGTTTCATACAGAAGAAATATGAGAACTATATGCATAACCATGGTAGTAATTGAAAGGGAACACTTTGGAGATTATGGGGAAATGATCAGACAAATGGGAGGACACCACATTTCACAAGACTGAATCCAAACATTATACTGTTGATTTTATGTGCATTTTATATTTACTGTACTTTCTTTTTTCAGCATTTGTTGATCACAACATCTTAAAATACAATGGATACATTCAGTAACATAAGAATATTCATGAAAAATGTGGGGTATGTGCAACATAAGACAAAAACATTTTTGATGCTGTAAGTGACATGTTTTATAATATGGAAATGTAAAGTGCACATTTGACTCATTATGATATCAAAGCAGTATTTATTATAATCTTACATGTTTAATCTTTCAGAAAACATCATGTCTACTTATTTTAAAGCATACACCTCTCTCATACAACAAATAAATTGCAAAAGTAGACTGTAAGGGAGGCCGCCCTAGCAGTAGAGGTGTCAGTGAGGCAACAATGCAGAGCTGACTTTCTTGCCCAGAGTGAGGCTTTTTAATGGCAAAGTGAGGATAAATAAAGAGTGAAATGTACAATATATATGTCAGGGATCAGCCAGGCTCCACCACCCCACAATCACAGAGATCACTGTCACCTGAGTTCTAATCACCCACACCTGCACGTCATTGGATCATCAGCACAGTCAGCATATAGGCACTCCCCCCAACACAGTCACTTTGTCTGGTCTCGTTTGAGTAAGGACTCACTCCCTGTTCCTCTAACCTCGACCTTCGTTATCTACCTTGTTTCATCTACCTTCCAGTGTCTCCCTCGTCTTCCTGGTTCCAGTGTTCATCCTCCGGCTACCTCCTTCTCCTCATACAAGAATACCTGTCTGGATTTCCCATCACCATCTTACAGAGACTTTCTCTACTTCATTTTTTCATCACCAGCTATATTTCATTAAACCTGTTACTCCTTTTTGAAACCTTTTTGTCTTGAGTCTCTGTTCCATAACAATATAGAAACAAAAATAACAGGACGTAGAACAAAAGGTAGGCCTAATAACTTAATTGAATCACATACAGTGCATTCGGAAAGTATTCAGACCCCTTTTTAATGCTTTGTAATGCTTGTTAATGCTTTATAACTTAAGCTTTATGCCTTGTATGTGAATCCATTCATTGTACAATGTTAATTAAGAATCTGCATTTTGATATAGACAATTCTCAAACCAATTCTTAATAGTCCACGTCAACTCCTTTCATAATGCTTGCTTGTATATACAGTATATTATTTCAATACCAGTCAAAAGTTTAGACACACCTACTCAGTCAACGTTTTTCTTTATTTTCACAATTTTCTACGTTGTAGAATAATCGTGAAGACATCAAAACTAAGTAATAACACATAAGGAATCACGTAGTAACCAAAAAAGTGTTAAACAAATCAATTTGAGATTCTTCAAAGTAGCCACCCTTTGCCTTGATGACAGCTTTGCACACTCTTGGCATTCTCTCAACCAGCTTCATGAGGTAGTCACCTGGAATGCATTTCAATTAACAGGTGTGCCTTGTTAAAAGTTTATTTGTGGAATTTCTTTCCTTAATAAGTTTGAGCCAATCAGTTGTGTTGTGACAAGGCAAGGGTGGTATACAGAATATAGTCCTATTTGGTAAAAGACCAAGTCCATATTATGGCAAGAACAGCTCAAATAAACAAAGACAAATGACAGTCCATCATTACTTTAAGACATGAAGGACAGTCAACTTTGAAAAAGTTTATTCAAATGCAGTGTACTTGAAGATTCAAATATATTTTGATTTGTTTAACACTTCCTTTGGTTACTGCATGATTCCATATGTGTAATTTCATAGTTTTGATGTATTCACTATTCTACAATGTAGAAAATAGTCAAAATAAAGAAAATCCCTTGAAAACCATCAAGCGCTATGATGAAACTGGCTCTCATGAAGACCACCACAGGAAAGGAAGACCCAGAGTTACCTCTGCTGCAGAACATAAGTTAATTAGAGTTACCAGCCTCAGAAATTGCAGCCCCAATAAGTGCTTCACAGAGATCAAGTAACAGACATCGCAACATCAACTGTTCAAAGGAGACTGCGTGAATCAGGCCTTCATGGTCGAATTGATTGATGCAAAGAAACCACTACTAAAGGACACCAATAATAAGAAGAGACTTACTTGGTCCAAGAAACACAAGCAATGGACATTAGACCGTTGGAAATCTGTCCTTTTGTCAGATGAGTCCTAATTTTAGATTTTTGGATCCAACCGCCGTGTCTTTGTGAGACAGAGTAGGTGAACGGATTATATCTGTATGTGTGGTTCCCACCATGAAGCTTGGAGGAGGGGGTGTGATGGTGTGGGGGTGCTTTGCTGGTGAATTCAAGGCACACTTAACCAGCATGGCTACCACAGCATTCTGCAGCAATACGCCATTCCATCTGGTTTGCGCTTAGTGGGACTATCATTTGTTTTTCAACCGGACAATGACCCAAAACACACAGTGATCGGTAAGCTGCTCTGACAGCTGATGCTTAAAGTTAGTGAGGGAGATATAAGTCTCCAGCTTACTCTTCCTGGGGTCCACACAACATGGAGCATGACATAATACAGAACAGAATTAGACAAGAACAGCTCAAGGACAGAACTACATAAGAGAGAGAACAAAGGCATTTCATTCAGTTTACAACATCTGAAGGTGTAACCTTTCAACCCAAAACCAACCACCATTGATCGAACAAATGATACCAAGTTTACAGTAACCTAAACACTCCCAGGCCCATTCTCCACAGGATGTAACAGCTTCTAAGAGCTTGTGTGGGAGACAAGACCAATGTAAATAAGACAGAATTCAAGAGAGGACCATAAAACCTTTTTGCACAGACTAATTCAGAGTTCACTCTGTACAGTTACCAAAGTGATAATGCATCCATATAGATAGCATCAGCGTTATATATATAGAATAACAGTATATTATCCATGTTTGGTATCTATTACTCATTCAATAGTCAGTCATCTGGATACTGTAACAGAGAGAGACATTTTGGACCCTCAGAGGGGGAAGGGCTGACTCGTCCTTGGGAATTGTCCTTTGTGCTTTCCTTGTGTTCCTGTACCATTTGCCATGCAACTCCAGGTGACGGAGAGCACATAAATTAGGGCCGGGCCAACACTGTCAGTTTGAACAAACTTAAATTTGCAATTTATTTTTACAATGCTGAATTGAATGTAGAAACAAACATCCTTTCTAAATAAAAAAAAATATCCAAGAAGTAATCATCCAGTTTTTCAAAAGTATCTGAAATCGGATTACAATATTTGGCCTGGTAAGGTAACTGATTACAGTAATAAAAAAAAGAATTAATCAGATTACATTTAATTTATAACATGTAATCGGTTACTCCGCAGCCCTGGATATGAACATGTATACGTCCCCCGGGATAAACTACTATCGCATTACCTGTACAATTAATTAACCATGTGCTCAAAAGTGCCCCATTTGTCCGTCTATTATCAGACTAGGAAATGAACAGCACCCTCTTCAATCAACGAGGAAAATGAAGGAAATAATTTACATTTCTTTAAATTAGCCTTAACGTTTCACTTGTCAAACATGCTCACATTGTACTTATACTTTCTGATCGATAAATACATGAACATAAAGAGTTATGTCCTGGGTGGCGCACAACAGGTTTTGCTCACACAAACCAATTTCCGCCGTACGACCAAACTCTAATATTCTGTACGTTTAATTTCTTCCACAGGTGATCAACAAACAAGACATTGAAATACATAGCTAATCCCACATTATATTGAATAAACACACATGTTTATCATAAACAGTTTTGTAAACAGTGTCTGGTCATTCATGTAAGGCATAACTTTAGCATAGGTGACCGAGGACATAGGACAACTGTCAAATTAGCAAGAGGGATCTTTGTTGGCATGGCGCTCACGTTTACAACGTCTGTCAGTTGAATCCCATACAGCGCTGTAAATCTGAGACCCTGAGCTCTGACGTCATGTATGGCATGTTTACTGTGCAACCACTGCGTTCCAATTTAGGCGCTCATCAGTGACCAAATCTGCCATTTTCATCCCGTATAAGGGTTGTGAGTGTAAACAGCTTCGAACCTTTAGGTTCTGTTTACAGTAGCCAGTTGCAGTAGATAACGGATTCCCTAACTCCCCTTTCCCATCTTCTCTCTCATCCATCGTTCTCCCTGCATGCTTCCTCAACCCCTCCTCCCTCACCTAGCCACCACCACTGGCTGTGTAAGCAGACCTGCTAATAGAGGAGTGAACACTGGGTGATCTCGGCAGTCATCATTTAAGACTGTAGCTGAGTGAGGGGCATGCAGAAAAAGCCCCCTATGGGGACAGCTATAGCTGCCGTTTGGTACCGGGGCTGTTTTAAAAGCCTTCATCACCCCCACCAGCAGGATCCATACCGGGGACCCTGCAGGGAGGAGATAGGACTGACTCACCACTGGGTAGCACACCATGGGGAGACATGCAGAACTCACAGGCTGCCTGGTGTCAGCTACAGGGCACTGCAATGGAACTCAAGGTTGGTGGTTAATTGATCTGTGTAGGGAATTAGAAGTAAGACGTTCTATGTACTGTGAGTATAGTTTGGGCTACAATTTGCATGTCCTATTACACAGAACGGCAGAGTGAAGGAAATAGAAAAAAAACACATGAAAGGCTTTGAGATATTTACACACAGATATGCAGAGGTGGGACCAAGTCATTGTTTTATAAGTCACAAGTAAGTCTCAAGTCTTAGCACTCAAGTCCCAAATCAAGTCCCAAGACAGGCAAGTCCAAGTCAAGTCTAAAGTCAAGAGCGACAAGTCCCAATTCAAGTCCTAAACTTTGAGTTTCGAGTCCTAAACAAGTCATAATGTGGTCTTCACCAAATGTAATACCATTTCATATTTTTAACAAGAGTAATAGTTAGTATATATAATTCACGCAAATCAAATGCTTTTAAAAATATATATATATTTAATACTTTCCAAATAAACTTTATTTTTCCATGGAAATACATGGGTAGCCATGAGAAAGAACGAAATATTGCAGTGTTCTCTTTCTCTCTAGATATACTCTAGACACCTAAAACAATCCTGCCATAAAGTTACAATCATTTATTAAAAGGTACATCAAAACAACTGCTACTGAACTTCAAGTAGGCCTACTGTGTGTGTGTGTGTGTGTGTGTGTGTGTGTGTGTGTGTGTGTGTGTGTGTGTGTGTGTGTGTGTGTGTGTAATGCATAAACAGTTTCATTTTTTCTCTTATCTCAGGGCCCTATGATGCATTGCATTTGCAAAAGACCAAATTTGTTAAAAGTCTGTCAGTCATTTGTGCACGATGAGGCCGCAGCATGATGCCACCGTGGCTTTAGATACGCTCCACCGGAGCACTGGAGGCAGGCACTGCCAAGACCCTGATGGCCACTCGGGACAGTAAAGGAAGAGCCTTCATGTTCATTGCCCAGAACAAGAGGGCATTCTGTCCTTTGCATATGTCAAGGTAGTGACTTAGCTGTAGTGCTGGAGTGGTCCCAACAGCTTTCTTCTGCCTCTTACGGTATGCTGCAAACAGCCCTTCTTCTTGTCCAAGACTATGGTCCTCTCGCTCTACCTCAACAAGAGGCACAGCTTGCTCAGTCCCTGCAGCATCTTGCAGAATCAGTTCTGGCAAAACATGTAAGAGCAGAAACAAAAAATCTGGTATTAGAGTATTGGTGATGCAGTGGGTTAAACTGAAAAAGTATTATTGTTGCAGTCAAATGGATTAAATTAGTTACATTAAACTCAATAATATTTACCTTTCACTCTTTGTGCCACCTCCTCCTTGACCTCCCTTGACCCGCACATGGTGCTCCACCCACATCAGAGAAAAAGCAGGATCCAAGGCAGCTGCTTTGAGGTAGACTGGATCTTTTGATCGCAATCGGGCGATGTAGGCTTGTACACAATCGCACAACCTTACCACACACACCCTCTCTGTGTGTGGTTACAGTAGGCTAATGTATGTCAACGTATGCTTTAGGAACAGCAGTAACATCAGGCAGGATTTAGGAGACCAACTGCCTAGCCAGTTGTAGCTCAGTCTTGGGTGCAATGATCACGATCCCAGATCGACTGACTGTGTGGAGGCTCATTGATTTAACGTTATGTTAGCCTACATGTTACACTAGCAAAGTTATATATACAGTTGAAGTCGGAAGTTTACATACACCTTAGCCAAATAAATTTAAAGTCAGTTTTTCACAATTCCTGACATTTAATCCTAGTAAAAATGACCTGTGTTAAGTCAGCTAGGATCACCACTTTATTTTAAGAATGTGAAATGTCAGAATAATAGTACAGAGAATGATATTTTTCAGATTTTATTTCTTTCATCACATTCCCAGTGGGTCAGAAGTTTACATACACTCAATTAGTATTTGGTAGCATTGACTTTAAATTGTTTAACTTGGGTCAAACGTTTCGGGTAGCCTTCCACAAGTTCCCCATAATAAGTTGGGTGAATTTTGGCCCATTCCTCCTGACAGAGCTGGTGTAACTGAGTCAGGTTTGTAGACCTCCTTGCTCGCACACACATTTTCTATAGGATTGAAGTCAGGGCTTTGTGATGGCCACTCCAATACCTTGACTTTGTTGTCCTTAAGCCATTTTGCCACATCTTTGGAAGTATGCTTGGGGTCATTGTCCATTTGGAAGACCCATTTGCGACCAATCTTTAACTTCCTGACTGACGTCTTGAGATGTTGCTTCAATATATCCACATAATTTTACACCTCATGATGCCATTTATTTTGTGAAGTGCATCAGTCCCTCCTGCAGCAAAGCACCCCCACAACATGATGCTGCCAACCCTGTGCTTCACGGTTGGGATGTTGTTCTTTGGCCTGCAAGCCTCCCCCTTTTTCCTCCAAACATAACAATGGTCATTATGGCCAAACAGTTCTATTTTTGTTTAATCAGACCAGAGGACATTTCTCCAAAAAGTATGATCTTTGTCCCCATGTGCAGTTGCAAACCGTAGTCTGGCTTTTTTTATGGTGGTTTTGGAGCAGTGGCTTCTTCCTTGCTGAGCGGCCTTTCAGGTTATGTCAATATTGGACTAATTTACTGTGGATACAGATACTTTTGTACCTGTTTCCTCCAGCATCTTCACAAGATCCTTTGCTGTTGTTCTGGGATTGATTTGCACCAAAGTACGTTCATCTCTAGGAGACAGAACGCGTGAGCGGTATGACGGCTGCATGGTCCCATGGTGTTTATACTTGCGTACTATTGTTTGTACAGATGAACGTGGTACCTTCAGGCGTTTGGAAATTGCTCCCAAGGATGAACCAGACTTGTGGAGGTCTACAATTTTGTAAGGTCTTGGCTGATTTCTTTTGATTTTCCCATGATGTCAAGCAAAGAGGCACTGAGTTTGAAGGTAGGCCTTGAAATACATCGACAGGTACACCTCCAATTGACTCAAATGATGTCAATTAGCCTATCAGAAGCTTCTAACACCATGATATAATTTTCTGGAATTTTCCAAGCTGTTTAAAGGCAGATTTAAGTTAGTGTATGTAAACTTCTGACCCACTTGAATTGTGATACATTGAATTGTAAGTGAAATAATCTGTCTGTAAACAATTGTTGAAAAAATGACTTGTGTCATGCACACAGTAGATGTCCTAACCGACTGGCCAAAACTATAGTTTGTTAACAAGAAATGTGTGAAGTGGTTGAAAAACGAGTTTTAATGCTAGCTTCTCTACACTGGCTTCCTGTTAAGGCAACGGCTGATTTCAAGGTTTTACTGCTAACCTACAAAGCATTACATGGGCTTGCTCCTACCTATCTTTCCAATTTGGTCCTGCCGTACATACCTACATGTACGCTACGGTCACAAGACCCAGGCATCCTTACTGTCCCTAGAATTTCTAATTTCTCCTGTAGAGCTCCATTTTTATGGAATGGTCTGCCTATCCATGTGAGAGACGCAGACTCTGTCACAACCATTAAGTCTTTATTGAAGACTCATCTCTTCAGTAGGTCCTATAATTGAGTGTAGTCTGGCCGAGGAGTGTGAAGGTGAACGGAGCAACGAACCGCCCTTGCTATCTCTGCCTGGCCGGTTCCTCTCTCTCCACTGGGATTCTCTGCCTCTAACCCTATTACAGGGGCTGAGTCACTGGCTTACTGGTGCTCTTCCATGCCGTCCCTAGGAGGGGTGGGTCGCTTTTTTGGGTTGAGTCACTGACGTGATCTTCCTGTCCGGGTTGGCGCCCCCCTTGGGTTGTGCCGTGGTTGAGTTATTTGTGGGCTATACTCGGCCATGTCTCAGGATGGTAAGTTGGTGGTTAGAGATATCCCTCTAGTGGTGTGGGGGCTGTGCTTTGGCAGAGTGGGTGGGGTTATATCCTATCGTCGGACGGGGCCACAGCATCTCCCAACCCCTCCTGTCTCAGCCTACAGTATTTATGCTGCAGTAGTTTATGTGTCGGGGGGCTAAGGTCAGTCTGTTATATCTGGAGTATTTCTCCTGTCTTATCCGGTGTCTTGTAAGAAGGGCTTTATAAATAAATTGGATTGATTGATTGATTGAGTGTATGTAAACTTCCGACTTCAACTGTAGCTGTTGGTTATATTAGCCACGACTTACAACAATGTTCTTTGTGCAGCTTCAAATGTCGCACAAAGTTGGAAATTGTTGCGCCTCCGTCTGTAATTTTCTTCCCGCATGTTTTGCAGGTTGCAATCCGTTTTTTGTTGACTACAGCGTAGTCTTTATATCCCCAAATTATTTTGGGCATCATCTTTCCAAGGGCTCTGTCTGAATTCCCCACCGACGTTCCTTTGCACTGCCACGCGCAACTTTTTCTCCGCTGGCACAATTTGATTGGCTGCTGTTCGATTCAAACTGTAATCTGTTAAATGAAGAGTTGATGCGCTGCAACCTTTTTTTAATGTATCATTTATATATATTTGGGCTTGGGGAGGGTATCAAATCAGTTCAAGTCAAAAGGCTCAAGTCCAAGTTAAGTCACGAGTCATTAGTGTTAAAGTCAAAGTCGAGTTGCAAATCTTTTTTGATTTTGTTAAGTCGAGTCTAAAATTATCATATTTGTGACTCGAGTCCAAGTCATGTGACTCAAGTCCACACCTCTGCAGATATGTGCTTTCACCTTGATATAACATTGCCCTGGCACCGCTAACTGTGTCTCAGATAGTGCTTTCTTCCCGGGCCCTGTTAAACAGGCCAAGGCGAGTGTTATCGTTATCTGGGAGTAGCGTAATTAAGACGTTAGCATCTCCTGCCCAGCTCAGCACATTAGCGGGGAGGAAAATGGAAGATGGAGAGGAGGCTGATGGTTCTTTCAGAGGCTAATAAATGTTTAGACTTTATTCTTGTATTTCTCTCACCCCACGGCTTATGTTTTTTCCACCTGACTTTCGAAGCACAACATTTCCACCTGACTTTCGAAGCACTCTCCCCTGCTAGCCTGGAGGGGAAAAGAGTGATTACCACCAGCAAAGAGTGATGTTACCATCTCAGCACCACATCAAAAAGCTTCAGCACATTTTTTTTTTAAGTGTCGAGAGCGTCAAGATTTTTCCTGGGCGCCTGCTAGCATAAGAAGCATCATACTGGTCTTGTTGTTGTTTTTGTCCGAGACTTTAAGGCTTTGAGCTCTTGCTATTAAGCTATGGGAGAGAAACAATGGGACGTTAGCATTAACATAACAAAGGTATTATGATGCCAATAACAGGAGACTAAGAAAGACAGGGCCAAATAGCAAAAGGCCCAGCAAAGTACTAGTATAATGTTAAAGTCCTTCAAACAGATACTGTTTGGATGGGAAAAAGAAGACCATGCTGCTATTTTGCAGAATTGACCCCCCACGGATTCACATATATTTCAAAGGATTCTGATCTTCTTTCCCCCACAATTTATCCTCCAACTAATAATAAGGGCTGTTAAATTGGCTCGCAGTGGGCAGATCTCTAAACCCCTGGTTGGCTTACGAAGGGAGCAAACTCTTACAGCGTCTACTGCAGGGAGCAAACTCTTCCTCATAAATGGATTAAAATGTTACAGGATAGCTCTTTTCTTTCTTACATTGTACTGTCGATTTACAGTGTTAGTTAGAAAGAGCTCTGTTTCCCTTCTTGTGACCTGATTCACATCCACATACATGACCCTCAGAAGTGAACGGAAGTCTCTCCGGGTAAGAGCATCCACTCAATTACTCAAATGTATTATAATGAGGCTAAAAGTAAGCTTAAGTGGAGAGTCGATGTGCTGTGTTGCTCTGGTAGGAAGACAACCTCACTTTGATATTCCAAATGAGACTTCCTCATTGTTGCGGTCCGGGGAGCTGTTTTTCACACCATTTAGTTAATTACCTGGTTAATTACCTGGGTTTGTCTTGCAGATTATTCCTCAGCAACAAAGAACTGCAGCTTCGGGCCGAGGACTTGGATGCCACCTTCGCACGGCGCTTTAAAAATGTGCTCATACACATGCTCATAATATATATTTTATACTCCTGGGCTGGGATTTATAATGCATTATCTTGTGTGTTGTGTAAAGAGAATCAAAGGGCTCCTATATTGCTTTTTATAAAGCCAACACATGTAATGTGTTTCAGAGGGACCAATGCATGTTTATGAGGGTGAAGGAAGATAGACAAAAGCCAAAGACAGAGATGAATTGGTATAATCTACCCCTGGAGCTATAATTTACATATACATGTTTAACACTTGGTGTCTTCCACCGCCACCTCTGAATAAAATGAGTTTATATTATCGCTGGGCACTCAGCGGATTCACGGCAGATGCTGAAAAAATGTGTTTGTGTGTGTGTGTGCGTGGGTGCATGTGCATGCGCGTAAGATTCAGTGTGTGTATGCGTGTGTGTACATGCGTACATGTGACTGTGGACAAAGCAGAGTGGCATTGCATTAGCATAACATCAACATTAGGCTTACATTCATGAGGCAAGCTACAGTAATCAGTATTCCCAGGTAGGCTGGGTGATATGGCCTAAAAATCATCTCTCTTTTATTTTTCAAATGTATGGATGATTCACGATATATATCTACATTTTGTAAAAGTTATTTTCTAAACAAGCTTTGTTTAGCAATTAAAGGTCAATACAAAGCATTTCAGTCAGGAATAATCTAATGAATTCAGGGAATGTAAAATTATACCTAGGCTAAATATAAGCCTTCCATAACCAAAACCCCCACTAATAATTGTATTATTTTATCAAAATAGTTGAACCTGCTTTTTTGCAATAATCACTGATCTTCCCTTTTTTGTTACACATTTGACCAGAACCATGCACAATGCGCATCCACTAATAATGACCAACTTCTTGTAGCAGGCATTATAGAAAATGAACACAGATCTCATACACAATCTCTCAAGCAGACTAGCCAACTAACATATTTCAAGTCTAGCCAACTTGGATCTATTTGGTTGCTAACGAGAACAGTTAAACTCTTATGATCAGACACTTCTAAATCAAAATCAAATTTTATTTGTCACATACACATGGTTAGCAGATGTTAATGCGAGTGTAGCGAAATGCTTGTGCTTCTAGTTCCGACCATGCAGTAGTATCTAACAAGTAATCTAACAAATTCACAACAACTACCTTATAAAAGGAATGAATACGAGTATGTACATATAAATATATGGATGAGCGATGGCTGACCGGCATAGGCAAGATGCAGTAGATGGTATGGAGTACAGTATATACACATATATATATATGAGATGAGTAATGTAGGATATGTAAACATTATATAAATGGCATTGTTTAAAGTAGCTAGTGATACATTATTTCATCCAGTTAAAATTATTAAAGTGGCTAGAGATTTGGGTCGATGGCCGAACGGCATAGGCAAGATACAGTAGATGGTTTAGAGTACAGTGTATACATTTGATATGAGTATGTCGGATACGTAAACATTATATACAAAATTGTTTAAAGTGGCTAGTGATACATTTGTTACATCCAATTCCTATGTTTAAAGTGGCTAGTGATACATTTGTTACATCCAATTCCTATGTTTAAAGTGGCTAGAGATTTAAGTCAGTATGTTGGCAGCAGCCACTCAATGTTAGTGATGGCTGTTTAACAGTCTGATGGCCTTGAGGTAGAAGCTGTTTTTCAGTCTCTCGGTCCCAGCTTTGATGCACCTGTACTGACCTCGCCTTCTGGATGATAGCGGGGTGAACAGGCAGTGGCTCGGGTGGTTGTTGTCCTTGATGATCTTTTTGGCCTTCCTGTGACATCGGGTGGTGTAGGTGTCCTGGAGGGCAGGTAGGTTTCCCCCGGTGATGCGCTGTGCAGTCCTCACTACCCTCTGGAGAGCCTTACGGTTGTGGGCGGAGCAGTTGCCGTACCAGGCGGTGATACAGCCCGACAGGATGCTCTCGATAGTGCATCTGTAAAAGTTTGTGAGTGATTTTGGTGACAAGCCGAATTTCTTCAGCCTCCTGAGGTTGAAGAGGCGCTGTGCGCCTTCTTCACCACGCTGTCTGTGTGGGTGGACCAATTCAGTTTGTCCGTGATGTGTACACCGAGGAACTTAAAACTTTCCACCCTCTCCACTACTGTCCCCTCGATGTGGATAGGGGGGTGCTCCCTCTCCTGTTTCCTGAAGTCCACGATCATCTCCTTTGTTTTGCTGACATTGAGTGAGAGGTTATTTTCCTGACACCACACTCCGAGGGCCCTCACCTCCTCTCTGTAGGCCGTCTCGTCGTTGTTGGTAATCAAGCCTACCACTGTAGTGTCGTCAGCAAACTTGATGATTGAGTTGGATGCGTGCTTGGCCACGCAGTCATGGGTAAACAGGGAGTACAGGAGAGGGCTGAGAACGCACCCTTGTGGGGCCCCAGTGTTGAGGATCAGCGGAGTGGAGATGTTGTTTCCTACCCTCACCACCTGGGACCGGCCCGTCAGGAAGTCCAGGACCCAGTTGCACAGGGCTGGGTCGAGACCCAGGGTCTCGAGCTTAATGACGAGCTTGGAGGGAACTATGGTGTTAAATGCTGAGCTGTAGTCGATGAACAGCATTCTTACATAAGTATTCCTCTTGTCCAGATGGGTTAGGGCAGTATGCAGTGTGATTGCGATTGCGTCGTCTGTGGACCTATTGGGACGGTAAGCAAATTGGAGTGGGTCCAGGGTGTCTGGCAGGATGGAGGTGATATGATCCTTGACTAATCTCTCAAAGCACTTCATGATGACAGAAGTGAGTGCTACGGGCGATAGTCATTTAGCTCAGTCACCTTAGCTTTCTTGGGAACAGGAACAATGGTGGCCCTCTTGAAGCATGTGGGAACAGCAGACTGGGATAGGGACTGATTGAATATGTCCGTGAACACACCAGCCAGCTGGTCTGCGCATGCTCTGAGGACACGGCCAGGGATGCCATCTGGGCCGGCAGCCTTGCGAGGGTTAACACATTTAAATGTTTTTCTCACATTGGCTGCGGTGAAGGTGAGCCCGCAGGTTTTGGTAGCGGGCGTGTCGGTGGCACTGCATTGTCCTCAAAGCGAGCAAAGAAGTTGTTTAGTTGGTCTGGGAGCAGGACGTCATGGTCCGCGACGGGGCTGGTTTTCTTTTTGTAGTCCGTGATTGACTGTAGACCCTGCCACATTCCTCTTGTGTCTGAGCCGTTGAATTGTGACTCTACTTTGTCTCTATATTGACGCTTATCTTGTTTGATTGCCTTGCGGAGGGAATAGCTACACTGTTTGTATTCAGTCATGTTTCCGCTAGCCTTACCCTGGTTAAAAGCAGTGGTTCGCGCTTTCAGTTTTGCCGAATGCTGCCATCAATCCACGGTTTCTGGTTGGGGAAGGTTTTAATATTTGCTATGGGTACAACATCACCAATGCACTTGCTAATAAACTCGCTCACCGAATCAGCGTATACATCAATGTTGTTGTCAGATGCTATCCGGAACATATCCCAGTCCACGTGCTCAAGCAATCTTGCAGCATGGAATCAGATTGGTCGGACCAGCGTTGAACAGACCTGAGAACGGGCGTTTCCTGTTTTAGTTTCTGTTTGTAGGCTGGGAGCAACAAAATGGAGTCATGGTCAGACTTGCCGAAAGGAGGGCGGAGAATAGCCTTGTATGCATCACGGAAGTTGGAATAACAGTGATCCAGGATTTTACCAGCCCGGGTGGCACATTCGATATGCTGGTAAAATTTCGGGAGCCTTGTTCTTAAATTAGCCTTATTAAAATCCCCAGCCACAATAAATGCAGCCTCAGGATATGTGGTTTCCAGTTTACATAGAGTCCGATGAATTTCTTTCAGTGCCGTCGATGTATCAGCTTGAGGGGGGGATGTACACGGCTGTGATTATAATCGAGGAGAATTCTCTTGGTAGATAATGCGGTCTGCATTTGATTGTAATGAATTCTATGTCAGGTGAACAAAGGACTTGAGTTCCTGTATGTTGTTATGATCACACCACGTCTCGTTAATCATAAGACACACACCCCCACCCTTCTTCTTACCAGATAGAAGTTTGTTTCTGTCGGCGCGATGCGTGGAGAAACCAGGTGGCTGTACCGACTCCGATAACGTGTCCTGAGTGAGCCATGTTTCCGTGAAGCAAAGAACGTTGCAGTCTCGGATGTCTCTCTGAAAGGCAACCCTCGATCGGATTTCGTCTACTTTGTTGTCAAGAGACTGTACATTGGCGATTAAAATACTCGGGAGAGGTGCACGATGCGCCCGTCGACGTAGCTTGACCAAAAGACCGGCGCGTTTCCCTCTTCTCCGGCGCCGCCGTTGCTTTGAGTAGCCGGGTGCTATCCAGTCTATTGTTGTGTTTGGGTTAGCAAACCGAGAATCCTCTTTGGGAAAGTCGTATTCCTGGTCGTAATGTTGGTAAGTTGACGTTGCTCTTATATCCAATAGTTCCTCCCGGTTGTATGTAATAAAACTTAATATTTCCCGGGGTAATAATGTAAGAAGTAATACATAAAAAAACAAAATACTGCATGTTTTCCTGAGTACGTGAAGCGAGGCTGCCATCTCTGTCGGCGCCGGAAGTTCCGAGGATCAAATCAAAGTTCTGAGGATTCTGTCCATCTCCAACTGTATGAACAACATAGCCTGTTCACTTTGTTTATATATTTAAATCAAGGTGCCTACCTACATAAGAAGATTCTTATTTCTCAGAATGAGAACCAGTTGCCAATTCCTTATAAAAATTTCTATTTTTTCGCTCATTGCACATTTGTAAAACAGACTAGACAGCTAGCACATAACAGTCTGTGGATAAAATGCTGCTTGCTGTGTGTGGTACTGCAATGCCAGAAACTGAGCATATATTGTCCACCACATTTTAGTAGGGTCTGCTCTTTTCCACATCTACGAGTTAAGACATAAAAAGGGTATCGTTAGAAAGGTTAAGTTCTCGTCTATTATAGTAAAATAATGTCTCTAAGCGTTTCGGTGTCCATATGACCGATTCTGTTGGACTAAACCTCAAATGAAAACAGCGAGTTTAAACTGCTTGTTGTCAAGGAGTAAGAAATCTTTCATATTTCTTGTGAGTGGCACGTGTCTGTGAGAGTGGGATGGTGCACAGTGCACACAGCACAGGAGTGAAGGAGACGAGACGAAAAAGACAGAATGCTCATAAAATTGAACAAAAAATAAAATCTTGATTCATACGATACACGCATTTGGAACATCGCACCAAAACTGGGCTATTGTGGTACTCATCAGAAATGTACAGTATATCAGTGCCCTGTACATCAAATCAACCATACACTGTAAAAAGTAATCTTGCCTTTTAGTTGTTTCAGCTCATTTTCCAAAGTCAACTCAATAAAACAACTTAAATTGTTAATTGTAAAAAAAAATTAATCTCTTATGCTGCTTTAATTTTAAGTCAAGTCAATGTGCTTCAACATATTTTTGTTGTTGTTGTTGTACTAACAAAGTACATTTTATGATATTGACAATATGATAATTTTACAGTAAATCATTACTGTATTACTGTTTTTGCAATTACAGTTATTCTTATGGGATACTTCAGATGTGCTTGTGGCACACTGGTACACTTTGCCAAAAGTTACTCAGTCAAGTAAATAATTGTCTGATTATCTGACAACACCAACCTAAAAATCGCAGTGCTCAGGGAAACATGATGTAAAAGGAGCATAAATGCTCTCGGGACCTGAATTTATTAAGCTCACTCTAGAAGTCATTCAATCTGCATTTGTCAGTTTCACTTAGTATACTACGTTGAAGTAACTTTAGATGAAGCTAATTTAACATTGAATTTAGATTGGACTTGACTTTTTTAAGGGAGCAGGGTTACAAACTTTTTCAACTTCTTAGGGAGCATTGGGGCGCTACCCGGTGAAATGTAAGGCGCCAAATTCAAAATCCAAAAGTTGAATTATTAAACATTAATCAATATACAAGTGTTGCATAGTCATCAAAAGCTCTGCTTCTTGGCAATATCACAGCGTTGTCAGATTTCAAAAAGGCTTCACGGCGACAGCACAACATTTGATTGTTTGAGGGTAGCACCTACAAAATGTAACCATTAGCATAAATTCATAACGCATAAAATCGCTAATATAAAATCCCTTACCTTTCGAAGAACTTCAGCTGAGGGCTTCCCAAGTGTCCAACGAAGACAATCCATGCTTCTTTTGTTAGAAAAAGTCATATATCCCTAAATCTCCGTTTGGTTGGCGCGTTATGATCATAAAATCCACCGTTGAGTCGCCCATTGAACCGTGAAGAGAACGTGTTCACATTATACCTATACACTTGTCCAATAACAATCAAACATCATTGATAATGTATCCTTAGGAACACTTATGTATATTTACTATAATATTTCAACCGGATTATAAACTGGACAATAGGAAAGGAAAAAACCACAGCCTCCTCTTCTGTTTACATCCGATGACTAGTTTGAAATTCTTCTTCTATTACCATCCAGAGCAACCTAACATCACCAAACACTGTCTAGAGACGGTTGACATCCAGTGGAAGCAATAGATACTGCAATCTTACTCCCATATATGGCTGTTTTCAATAGGGAGGGGTTAAAAATGTTTTTGCCTGCTATATCAGTTCTGTTATACTCACATACAACATTTTAACACTCTTAGAAACTTCAGAGTGTTTCCTATCCAATAGTACTAATTATGTGCACAGTTTCTGGGCCCCTATTATCCACAGGAGAAAATTAAAGAAGATGGATGAATAGTGATATGATGGGATGATAGAGCACAGTAGGGGCTTACTCATTGGATAAAGTCTGGTTATAGTTTGCAGGGCTCATTTTCTCTGCCCTGTGTGCTATCACCTGAACACAGCTGGTGTGCGGAGTGTTACTGCAGATCGAAGCAGGCCAGTAAAAGGATGAGTACTGTAAATTGGGATGCTGGGCATTCGTTTTGAAAATGGAGATGTCATTAAGAGTGTGTTCTGCTGTCTGCGTCAATATTAGCCTCATATATTTTATTCGAAGTGTTTTCGAACTGGAGTAATCACTTGGAAGCAGTCAGGAGGAGGACTGCATACGTTTATGGCTGTCTCAAACGATGCCTTTACAAACTTGGTTGAAACTCTCCTACACCATAATGGGTGCAATTAATATTTAAAGAGAAGGCGGGGAATGACACTGCAATTCACCACTATAGGTTTTCCTGAGGCAGCAAAACATTAAAGAGATTCAGTTACTCTTTCCGCCCACCCATTTTATATGAAACTAACAAGGTTGTGGCTCTGTTTGAGAATAGGCCCGCGTCTATACACACCTAGAAAATCACCTCGGGATCCAAAATGGAGTCATAAATCCAGTACCAAGCATGGCCTCCACAGAGGGAAAAGTATATTTCACTCGGCTTCTCTTTATTGCTAAGATGTTACTTTCCTCTGAACAACTCTTTGTCATCCCTGGCAGTTTGTCAAAGGAGACTTTTCACTGGTTTTTGCTCAATCGTTTAAAGTCGTTCTTATTAGTTTTATTCTGCATAGGTTTTCTTGGCATAACTAACATTAATGGGGGAAAAAAAATAATTCTTGAGCGGATGGTCCTTGGCCGGAACATAATTATAAATAATTTGTACACTGCAAATTGACCGCAAGAAGCCCAAACTGTTTTTTTGTGTGTATTTTACAGATCACTTTGAGTTGATTTCCTGGTGATTTTATAGTCATTTATGTCCAACAGTGAAAAATGCTCAGACAACTTTGGGGACCAAAAACAGTGGTAAGAAAAAGTATGTGAACCCTTTGGAATAAAATGTTATATGATCTTCATCAAAGTCACAACAATAGACAAACACAGTGTCTATACATTTACAGTGTAGGTTGGAAAAAGTATGTGAACCCCTAGCCTAATGACTTCACCAAAAGCTAATTGGAGTCAGGAGTCAGCTAACCTGGAGTCCAATCAATGAGATGAGATTGGAGATGTTGGTTAGAGCTGCCCTGCACTATCAAAAATACTCACAAAATTTGAGTTTGCTATTCACAAGAAGTATTGCTTGATGTGAACCATGCCTCGAACAAAATAGATCTCAGAAAACCTAAGATTAAGAATTGTTGTCAAAGCCGGTGTGTGTAGCTGGTGTAAACGTCAGGCGCAGGAAAGCAGAGATGAGTGAACAACGTATTTAATCAAAATACGGAAAAAGGATAACAAATCCAACATCCCCTAAACACACGGGTGAATTAACCAGCCGTAATAAAACCGACAAACAACAAACAATCACACACAAAAAACATGGGGAAACAGAGGGTTAAATAATGAACATGTAATTTGGGGAATTGAAACCAGGTGTGAAAAACAAAGGCAAAACAAATGGAACATGAAAAATGGATCGGCGATGGCTAGAAGACCGGTGACGTCGCCGGCCCCGAAAACCTCCCGAACAAGGAGGGACCGACTTCGGCGGAAGTCGTGACAATTGTTGACTGGCATGAAGCTGGAAAGGGTTACAAAAGTATCTCCAAAAGCCTTGATGTTAACTTTTGATATTTGATTCCTTTTTCCTCCAGTGAATGTCTGATCAGAATGTATTGCTGCATTTTTTTTCAGCCAAGCAGACAGGTCCTGGACGAATCAAATGGACTGGCCGTGGATTTTGATCTCCTTTCCCCCCTGTGCCTTCAGAATGACTTTGGTCTGATAGTTCCACAGCTTGAAGATTAACATGCGAGGGTATTTAGCGATTTTCTGTTTCACGTCGATCCTATGGCATTGTTCCAGATCCTTTGGTGATATATCCACATCAAGTTCCTTTGATATTAGCTTGACCAAGTAGCTGGAAAGGTCCCCTTTTTCCTCCTCTTCTGGAAAGGACACTATTCTCATGTCGTTTCGTCTCATTCTGTTTTCTTGCTAGTCCAATTAATCTTCTAAAGTTTGTTTCCAGAAGGCACATTTTGTTGTGTCGTTCATTCATGCGCACGCCTTCTATGTGCATGTCTGACACGATAGACTCTACTTAATTTTTTAGCTAATCTACTTATTAACAACAGACTAACAGTTTTTTGTTTTAGTGAGCATTAAGAGCACTTTAGCTATGTTTTCCTGTATATCAGGTTGCTCCTTGTCTTTTCCTCTGGGGGAAGCCATGGCTTGTTGAATTTGTGTTGCCACACCACTTTACCAACTCATTGGTTCTCTGTTGTACATAACGGACTGCTCATTCTCTCCCAGTTGCTTGGGGATATATTGATCTATCCAGTGGCGGTTCTAGCTTGAAAGACTCCCTGGGCGAACCCCCCTTCAGTGCCCCCCTGCCAACAAAAAAGGCACCATTCTGCACTAACTGTAATTTTTATTCAGACATTTAGAACACAAATAAATAATCATAACATTTAAAACTATATATATATAAAAAATATATACAAAAATAAGATTCATATATATGAAAAAGAAGTAACAAATCAAAATAGAAACAAATTTGTGTTAATTTGGCACTTGAGCATCAATACATTACCCATCCCCCAACACTGTCAACCAAGAGTCAAGACTAAACCAATTCACCTTGTTGGTGTGCAGACTGGTTTTATATTATTATTAACGATTTCGCACAAACCAGAAAAAATGCAACAATATGTCTGTGAAACTATATATTTCACAGTATTATGAATGAATTGTGGTTTATTTGGTAGCATTTCGTAGTGTGACTGATTTTACTAATTGCATTAGTACTGTACAAAGTTAGAGGTGCGCTATTTGATAGATGCTCCCCCTCCCTCGGGCTTCCAGTGGGGAGACCTGAGGTCAACCTACCCCCACTCTCCTCCTCATCTCGTACTTCTGATTGGGAGATCTTCTCAGGCAGTAGCCTGCCTAGCTCACAAACTAGAATCAGGGCGCCCACTCCGACAAGGTTAGTTGACCCACAGTCCCACACGGTGACAAGATATCATTGACGTGACGTGCAAATGAGCAATAGAAAACCGATCGCGCAAATGTCACCATGGGCAGCTGCCCATGTCATCTATACCTAAATCCGCCACTGGATCTATCAATTTTAGAGGCTTAATTTTAACTTTGTTGTCTGGCTTCTACACATAGCCACAATTTTGTTGGTACAAAACAGAGCTACTCACTCCCCATGCATCCTACCTGCATGTGTATGCTCCTCCTGTACCCCAAACTCTTTCCTGCTCTTTCCATGACATAGACTGACCAGGTCAAAGCTATGATCCCTTATTGATGTCAGCTGTAAAATCCACTTCAATCAGTGTAGATGATGGAGAGGAGACAGGTTAACTTCTTAGGCAGAAGCGCACGAGGTGACCGTTTTGGAGACCCTGGCGTGCCCAAAGTAAAATGCCTCCCATTCAGGCCCAGAAAATAGGATATGCACATATTTAGTACCATTGAATAGGAAACACTCAGAATTTTCTAAAACTGTTAACCATTTGTCTGTGAGTAAAACAGAACGGATATGGCAGGCAAAACCCCGAGGAATTTCTGTCCTGGAAAAAGTGGTTTTGACAGAGTGCCTCATTTGGAACCCCTCCCTTATGAAAATGCCCATATAAGGGCATATGAATGCAGTACCTATCACTTCCTCTGGATGTCAACAGTCTCGAGACAGTGTTCCAATTTTTTTTGGATGCTATTAGAGCAGAGAAGAAGAGAATTCAGGAAGTGTCCCCTTGGAAGTCAACAGAAGAGAACGCGCGCTCCTGAGAAGGCACGCTCTTTGTTTTTTTCCGTTCTTATAGCCCAGTTTATATTCTGGTTGATTTATTATAGTAAATATACGTAAAAGTGTTCCTAAGGATACATTTAAAATGATTTTTGATTGTTCTTGGACAAGTTTATAGGTATAAGTTGAACGAGTTCTCTTCACGTTTCAATGGAGGAGTGGAGGCTGAAGTTTCTGATTATAACGCGTGAACCAAACTGAGATTTATGGATATAATACATTACTTTTTCTAACAAAAGAACCATGGATTGTCTTCGTTGGACACTTTGGAAGCCATCAGCAGAAGTTCTTCAACAGGTAATTGATTTGTTTTCGCTGTGAAATGTGTCTTGTGTGACCCGTGAAGGCTAATGAATTCATGGTAATGAGAAAATAGTGAAGGTGCTACCCTCAAACAATCAAATGTGGTGCTTTCGCTGTAAAGCCTTTTTGAAATCTGACAACGCTGTGATATTGCCAAGAAACAGAGCTTTTGATGGTGCATGTTTAATAATTCAACTTTTGGATTTTGAATTTGGCGCCTTGCATTTCACCTGGTAGTGTCAGGAGCTAGCGCCCCACCACTCCCTAAGAAGTTAAAGAAATATTTTTAAGCCTTGAAAGAAAAAAGAAAAAAACATAGGCCTAACATAGTTTTTCTTTGGCCTACCGTTGTTGTCAGACTCAAAGAACAAGACGACAGGGCTTGGTGTTGAACATTGAAATGATAACATCATAATCCAATGACTGTCACACCTTCCTCCACTCCGGCGCTCAACATCACCAGTCTACTAGCCACCGGCCCTGGCAATCTTCATTACGCACACCTGCTCCCCATCATTACGCACACCTGAACTTCATTATCACCTTGATTAATAAAAAAAGATGGCGCCGAAGAACATGGTTTTACTTTCTCCGAACCAATTCTGCTATTTTGTAAAGTTTTTGTGTTTTGTGTAACTTATTTTTTAACTTATTGTGTACATATTGTTTCTGCTACCCTCTCTTATGCCCAAAAATAAGTTCTGGATATTAGAACAGCGATTACTCACCGCGGACTGGAAGAAACGTTTTCCTTTAACGAGTCTGACGAGAAGGATACCCTGCTTTCACTGGACCGGGCCCAGATCCCAGCCTTTTGTGTGAAGAAAAGACACAGGAAAAGGGGCCGCAGATCGGGCATCCTTCTGAAGATCCGCAGGCGAGCGAGTAAGCTCCCACTGCCATCCGTTCTTCTTGCTAACATGCAATCATTGGATAATAAAATTGATGACCTACGATTAAGATTAACCTACCAATGGGATATTAAAAACTGTAACATCTTATGTTTCCCCCGAGTCGTGGCTAAACGACGATAAGGACAATATAGAGCTAGCGGGATTATCCATGCACCGGCAGAGCAGAGACGCTACCTCTGGTAAGACGAGGGGTGGGGGTGTTTGTCTATTTGTTAATAACAGCTGGTGCACAATATCTAATATTAAAGAAGTCTCGGGGTATTGCTCGCCTGAGGTATAGTACCTTATGCTAAGCTGTAGACCACACTATTTACCAAGAGAGTTCTCATCTATATTATTCGTAGCCGTCTATTTACCACCACAGAACGAAGACTGCTCTCAACCAACTCTATAAGGTCATAAGCAAAAAAGAAAATGCTCACCCAGAAGCGGCGCTCTTAGTGGCCGTGGACTTAGTAGCCAGGCAAACTTAAATCAGTTTTACCCAATTTTTACCAACATGTGCACCCAGAGAAAAAAAAATCCTAGACCACCTTTACTCCACACACAGAGATGCATACAAAGCTCTGCCCCGCCCTCTATTTGGCAAATCTGACCATAATTCTATCTTCTTGATTCCTGCTTACCAGCAAAAACTAAAGCAAGAAGTACCAGTGACTTGCTCAATACGGACGTGGTCAGATGACACGGATGCTACACTACAGGACTGTTTTGCTAGCACAGACTGGAATATGTTCCTGGATTCATCCAATGGCATTGAGTACACCACCTCAGTCATTGGCTTCATTAATAAGTGCATCGACGACGTTGTCCCCACAGAGACTGTACGTACATATCCCAAACAGAAGCCATGGATTACAGGCAACATCTGCATTGAGCTAAAGGCTAGAGCTGCCGCTTTCAAGGAGCGGGAGACTAATCCGGGCGCTTATAAGAAATCCCGCTATGCCCTCAGACGAACCATCAAACAAGCAAAGCGTCAATACAGGATTAAGATTGAATCCTACTACACTGGCTCTGATGCTCATCGGTTGTGGCAGGGCTTGAAAACTATTACAGACTACAAAGGGAAACCCAGACGCGAGCTGCCCGGTGACGTGAGCCTAACAGACGAGCTAAATGCCTTTTATGCTCGCTTCGAGGCAAGCAACACTGAAGCATGCACAAGAGCACCAGCTGTTCTGGATGACTGTGTGATAACGCTCTCGGTAGCCGATGGGAACAAAACCTTTAAACAGGTCAACATTCACAAAGCCGCTGGGCCAGACAGAAGATTACCAGGACGTGTACTCAAAGCATGCGTGGACCAACTGGCATGTGTCTTCACTGATATTTTCAACCTGTCCCTGACCAAGTCTGTAATACCTACATGTTTCAAGCAGACCACCATAGTCCCCGTGCCCAAGGAAGTGAAGGCAACCTGCCTAAAGGATTACAGCCACACGGCCCTCATGTTGGTAGCCATGAAGTGCTTTGAAAGGCTGGTCATGGCTCACATCAACAGCATCCTCCCGGACACCCTAAACCCACTCCAATTCGCATACCGCCCCAACAGATTCACAGATGATGCAATCTCAATCGCACTCCACACTGCCCTTTCTCACCTGGACTAAAGGAACATCTACGTGAGAATGCTGTTCATTGAATGCTGAGCTGTAGTCAACACCATAGCGCCCGCGAAGCTCATCACTAAGCTAAGGACTCTGGGACCTAACACCTCCCTCTGCAACTGGATCCTGGACTTCCTGACGGGCCACCCCCAGGTGGTAAGAGTAGGCAACAACACATATGCCACGCTGATCCTTAACACTGGGGCCCCTCAGGGGTGTGTACTTAGTCCCCTCCTGTATTCCCTGTTCACCCATGACTGCATGGCCAAACACGACTCCTGATCACTGACAACGATGAGACGGCCTATAGGAAGGAGGTCAGAGAACTGGCAGTGTGGTGCCAGGATAACAACCTCTCCCTCAATGTGAGCAAGACTAAGGAGCTGATCGTGGGCCGAACAGGCCCCCATTAACATTGACAGGGTTGTAGTGGAGCGGGTCGAGAGTTTCAAGTTCCTTGGTGTCCACATCACCAACAAACTATCATGGTCCAAACATACCCAGACAGTCGTGAAGAGGGCACAACAAAATCTTTTCCCCTTCAGGAGACTGAAAAGATTTGGCATGTGTCCCCAGATCCTCAAAAGGTTCTACAGCTGCACCATTGAGAGCATCCTGACCGGTTGCATCAGGACCTATATAATAGGCGGTGTCAGAGGAAAGCCCATAAAATTGTCAGAGACTCCAGTCACCCAAGTTATAGACTGTTTTCTCTGCTACCGCATGGCAAGCGGTACCGGAGTGCCAAGTCTAGGACCAAGTGGCTCCTCAACAGCTTCTACCCCCAAGCCATAAGACTGCTGAACAATTTACATTGACCCCCCCTTCCCTTTTGTTCACTGCTGCTACTCGCTGTTTATTATCTATGCATAGTCGCTTCACCCCCACCTACATGTACAAACTACCTCAACTAACCTGTACCCCCGCACACTGACTCGGTACCGGTGCCCCCTGTATATAACCTCATTATTGTTTTCGTTTTTTATAATTACTTTTTATTTTAGTCTACTTGGTAAATACTTTCTTAACTCTTCTTGAACTGCACTGTTGGTTAAGGGCTTGTAAGTAATACGCATTTCACGGTAAAGTCTACACTTGTTGTATTCAGCGCATGTGACAAATAAAGTTTGATTTGATTACCTTCCCTATATTTAGCACTCAGTAGCTTCCGTCATGAGGCAGTATTGGTTTGTTTTCATTCACGTTCTGTGCGCTTGTGTTTTGTTTATCTGCATTCTTCATTATTAAACTCACCTACTGCACCTGCTTCCTGGCTCCTGGCAAATATGTGACAGAATAATGCCTCACAAATTATGGAAGCAACAGAAGATAAAAGACATTTCCCAGACGTTCGGTGAACAGGGGCACCTACTCCATCAACATCATGATCAGCTGGCTCAACTGGGTGTGGCTATGGATGAGGTCCTCCACCGCCTCGACACCATCCAAGAGGATTCACATACAACTAGCAGAAGGCCTTTTACCTCGAGCAGTCCTAACGAGCCAGCCCCCAGCCTACTCATTTAGTCCATCCAGGGAGGTAATGCCGGACTGTCCTTCCCGTACAAGTATGACCGGACTCCATCCAAATGCAGTGGCTTCCCACTCCAGTGCTCCCTCTACATCGCCCATCAGACTGGAACCCCCACCACTGAGAGGTCCAAGGTTGCCACAGTCATTTCCCTACTGACCGGGCGGGCGGTGGAATGGTCTACAGCCGTCTGGGAGAGAGGAGAGGAAGAGTTGGGTTCCTACGAGAGGTTCATGGTTCTGTTTAGGGTGGTCTTCATCCATCCACCGAAGGGCAGAGTGGGGGGGGTGAGAGACTATTCCAACTCTGGTAGGGTGCCCAGATCGCTGCGGAGTACACCCTCACCTTATGTACCGTGGCAGCCTCCAGCGGATGGAACGAACCAGCGCTCTGCAACCTATTCCATAGAGGACTGCGCGAGGAGGTCCAGACGGAGTTGGTGTGCTGGGACGACAACCTTTCCTTGGACGCGCTCATTATGATAGCCATCTGTCCGGACAACCTCTTTCAGGAGCGCCAGCACCTCCCTCGCCCCTACCTGTCCTCCTTTAGTCGTCCTGAGGCAGGGCCTGAACCCATGGAGACGGGTCACACACCTCTCTGCGGCAGAGCGGCGTTGCCGACAGACAGTTGGGTCTGTGTTCCTATTTCAGCCAGGAGTGGAACCAGCTCCAGCGGTGTCCGGTCCGTCCCAACCCAAGGTCTACTAGGCCAGAGGTGACCAGTGATCATCCATCTCCCAGGGTAGGCATGAGTATTCCTTCTTCATCGTTTTCCGCCAAACCCTTCTTGGTTTCCGTTTCACTGGCTGACTGTCCCTCAGGTGTTGTCTCTACAGCTCTAGGGGACTTCGGTGCCACGGGCAATTTCATCGGTTAGACCCTTGTCTCCTCCCTGAACATCCCCTCATACCCGCTCTCCTCTCCTCGTGCGAGTGTCCTCCAGCTCATCATTCCGTCCTCCCGTATCGTTGGCCCCGTGTTTTAGGCTGTAGATGTGGACATCCTCCAGGCTCCTTAGAGGGAACCCGTGCCTGATACCTGCCCTCCTGAGTGCATCTACGTCTCCACGGGGGCGAGGGATAGGCTGTTGACCTGGGCACACACATCCCTCGCCGCTGGACACCCAGGTAACACCCATACCACATCAATCCATGTCAGCGAAGTACTGGTGGACCACCTTGGCACAGGACTTCACCCGCTATGTCAATTCATGCTCCGTATGTGCCTAACCAAAACCTCCCCGGCACGCTCCAGCAGGGAAACTCTTTCCCCTTCCCGTGCCTCAACGGACTTGGTCCAATTTGTCCATAGATTTCATTACTGATCTGCCATCTTATCGGTTCACCACTATTATGGTTGTTGTGGACAGATTCCCTAAATCCTGCCGTTTTATCCCTCTCACTGTTCTCCCTACCTCTCTCCGGGTAGCTGAGGCACTGTTCCATTAGGTCTTCCTGCACTATGGTCTATGGTACTATGGTACATCGTCTCCGACCGTGGCCCCCAATTTACATTGTGGGTATGGAAAACCTTCATGGAGAAGCTGGGGGCCACGGCTAGGCTCACATCCGGGTACCGGCCTCAATCCAATGGGCAGGAGGAGAAGACCAACCTGGAGCTGGGGAGGTTCCTTAGGAGTCACTGCCAGGACCTGCAGGGGAAGTGGGCCCGGTTCCTTCCCTGGGCAGCGTACACCCAGAACTCACTTCGTCACAACTCCACCGGGCTGACTCCCTTCCAGTACGTCCTGGGGTATCAGCCGGCCCTGGCCTCATGGACCCCGAGCCAGAGCGAAGCCCCTGTGGTGGACGAGTGGTTTCGGGGCGCCGGCCACCGCCAGAAGGAACAGGTGGATTGCCACCGCACTGCTTCAATGCTGCAAATGAGGAATTTTGTGCTGCAGAGAATTTGAGTATGTGACTACAATTCTTACAGAAACTCTGACCAAACAGAGATGCTAGTTCTAGGTCCCAAGAAACAAAGAGATCTTCTGTTGGATCTGGCAATTAATCTTGATGGTTATACTGTCGTCTCAAATAAAACTGTGAAGGACCTCGGCGTTGCTCTGGACCCTGACCTCTCTTTTGAAGAACAAATCAAGACTTATTTCAAGGACAGCTTTTTTCATTGCAAAAATCTGAAACATTCTGTCCAAAAAAGTTAATCCATGCTTTTGTCACTTCTAGATTAGACTACTGCAATGCTCTACTTTTCAGATACCCGGATAAAGCACTAAATAAACTTCAGTTAGTGCTAAACATGACTGCCAGAATCTTGACTAGAATCAACAAATTTGATCATATTACTCCAGTGGTAGCCTCTCTACACTAGCTTACTATTAAGGCTAGGACTGATTACGGTTTTACTGCTAACAAACAAAGCATCACATGGGCTTGCTCCTACCTATCTCTCCGATTTGGTCCTGCCGTACATACCTACACATACGCTAAGGTCACAAGACGCAGGCCTCCTTATTGTCCCTAGAATTTCTAAGCAAACACCTGTTGGCAGGGCTTTCTCCTACAGAGCTCAATTTTTATGGAATGGTCTGCCTATACATGTGAGAAACACAGACTCTGTCTCGACCTTTAAGACTTTATTGAAGACTCATCTCTTCAGTAGGTCCTATGATTGAGTGTAGTCTGGCCCAGGGGTGTGAAGGTGAACGAAAGGCACTGGAGCAACGAACCGCCCTTGCTGTCTCTGCCTGGCCGGTTCCCATCTCTCCAATGGGATTCTCTGCCTCTAACCCTATTACGGGGGCTGAGTCACTGGCTTACTGGTGCTCTTCCATCCTGTCCCTAGGAGGGGTGCGTCACTTGAGTGGGTTAAGTCACTGACATGATCTTCCTGTCCGGGTTGGCGCCCCCCTCGGGTTCGTGCCATGGGGGAGATCTTTGTGGGCTATACTCAGCCTTGTCTCAGGGTAGTAAGTTGGTGGTTTCGAAGATATCCCTCTAGTGGTGTGGGGGCTTTGCTTTGGCAAAGTGGGTGGGGTTATATCCTACCTGGTTGGCCCTGTCCGGGGATATCGTCGGACAGGGCCACAGTGTCACCCGACCCCTCCTGTCTCAGCCTCCATGCTGCAATAGTTTGTGTCGGGGGGCTAGGGCCAGTCTTATGTCTGGAGTATTTCTCCTGTCTTATTCAGTGTGAATTTAAGTTCTCTCTCTACTCTCCCTCCCCTCCCCTCCCTGAGGACCTGAGCCTTGGGACCATGCCTCAGGACTACCTGGCCTGATGACTCCTTGCTGTCCCCAGTCCACCTGGCCGTGCTGCTGCTCCAGTTTCAACTGTTCTGCCTGCGGCTATGGAACCGTGACCTGTTCACTGGACGTGCTACCTTGTCCCGGACCTGCTGTTTTCGACTCTCTCTCTGTACCGCACCTGCTGTCTCTAACTGAATGCTCGGCAATGAAAAGCCAACTGACATTTACTCCTGAGGTGCTGACCTGTTGCACCCTCTTCAACCACAGTGATTAGTTGACCCTGTTGGTCATCTATGAATGTTTGAACATCTTGCATTACTTGCTGTTTGGGGTTTTAGGCTGGGTTTCTGTATAGCACTTTGTGACACCGGCTGATGTAAACAGGGCTTTATAAATACATTTGATGTATTGATGAGGAGCAGTTAGTTTGCTTTTGCTACCACAAGGATTTTGCTGTCCACAAACTCTGGCTGCCCACGAACTTTCCATATTCCAAAAAGGAATTGGACACACACCCCTGTTCCAGCTCGGCCAAATGGACAGTTATATGAATGATTGCTTATCATAAAGCTGGCCAAAGCTAGCCATCAGAAGCTAGTCAGCTAATTAGCTACTAGCTATTTAGTCATTGTTAGCCACTGCTAGCAGTCTTCACCTTTAGCTCAGACACCAGCCGCTTTAGCCCTGATAATACCTGCCAATCTGCATAGCGCGATATCAACCCTTAGCATATCGGACTGCTTTTTTCCACTTCATCACCGGAATATTGCCACATGCTCTGGACCATTACACCGGATCATCGCAGCTAGCTAGCTGCTACAGAGTGGCGATTGTGGCTAACGCCTTTGTCCAGAAGCAAGCACCAGTTAGCCTCGAGCTAGCCTCGAGCTAGGTCCATCTCCCAGCTAGCAAACGAAGTACACAAACTACAATACCTCTCTTGCCAATTGGCCTGGACCCTTTGTCGACACGGAGCCCCGCCGATCCATCACGACTGGTCTGCTGACGTAATTCGGCCGATGTGCTCTCAACCGGTGTGCTCTCAAGCGTTGTGGATGTCGGTGAAACACTTCTGCTAGCCCCGGCCTGCTAGCTTGCTGAACGCCGTGTCTCCCGCTCGCCTAGCATAGTAACAACTACCGAACGACTCCCTGTTTCATCTATTGCTGCTCATTGGACCCTTTGATCACTCGGCTACACAGCTGATGTCTGCTGGACTGTTCATTAACACGGTACTTAATTTTGTTTATCTGTCTGCCCCAGCCTCGAACTCAGGCCCTGTGTGTAGCTAACTGACTCTCTCTGCCCATTCATCGCCATTTAACCACTGTTGTTGTCTTAGCTGTTTACCCGTTGTTGTCTTTGCTCTCCCAATCAACACCTTTGATTGCTTCATGCCTCTCTCTAATGTCAATATGCCTTGTATTCTGTTGTTTAAAGTATCTCATTGTTTTATTTTATTGCGGAGCCCCTAGTCCCGCTCAACATGCCTCAGATAGCTCCTTTGCCCCACCCCCCACACATGCGGAGACCACACTTAGCTTAAGCTTCTACTTTTAAAAATCCATCTCTCCAGAAATAAGTCCCTCACTGTTGCCGCTTGTTATAGACCCCCCTCAGCTCTCAGCTGTGCCCTGGACACCATATGTGAATTGATTGCCCCCCATCTATTGTCAGAGTTCGTACTGTTAGGTGACCTAAGCTGGGATATGCTTAACATCCTGGCCGTCCTACAATCTAAGCTAGATGCCCTCAATTTCACACAAATTATCAAGGAACCTACCAGGTACAACCCCAAATCCGTAAACATGGGCACCCTCATAGATATGCTTTTACACCTGCATTGCTTGCTGTTTGGGGTTTTAGGCTGGGTTTCTGTACAGCACTCTGTGACATCAGCTGATGTAAGAAGGGCTTTTTAAATAAATTTGATTGACTGATTTGATATCATCCTGACCAACTTGCCCTCTAAATACACCTTTGCTATTTTCAACCAGGATCTCAGTGATTGCCTGCGTCCGTTATGGGCCCGCGGTCAAACGACCACCCCTCATCACTGTCAAACGCTCCCTAAAACATATCTGCGAGCAGGCCTTTCTAATCAACCTGGCCCGGGTATCCTGGAAAGATATTGACCTCATCTCGTCATTAGAGGATTCCTGGTTGTTCTTTGAAAGTGCTTTCCTTGCCATCTTAAATAAGCGTGACCCTTTCCAAATCTTTTTTAACTAAGAACCGATATAGCCCTTGGTTCACTCCACACTTGACTGCCATTGACCAGCACAAAAACATCCTGTGGCGTATTGCACTAGGGTCGAATAGTCCCAGCGATATGCACATTTTCAGGGAAGTCAGGAACCAATATACACAGTCAGTTAGGAAAGCAAAGGCTAGCTTTTTCAAACATAAATTTGCATCCTGCAGCACTAATTCCCAGAGGTTTTGGGGCACTGTAAAGTCCATGGAGAATTTGAGCACCACCTCCTAGCTGCCCACTGCACTGAGGCTAGGAAACACTGTCACCACTGATAAATCCACGATAATCAAGAATTTCAATAAGCATTTCTCTACAGCTGGCCATGCTTTCCACCTGGCTACCCCAACCCCGGCTAACAGCTTTGCACCCCCTGCAGCAACCGGTACAAGCCCCCCCCCCAGACCCTCTCTTCCTAAAATTATCGGAGGGCCTGTTGTCCGGACCTCTGTCTCTATGGGGGTGCCACAGGGTTCAATTCTCGGGCAGACTCTTTTCTCTGTATATATCAGTGATGTCGCTCTTGCTGCGGGTGATTCACTAAGTTAACAAACATCCAAACAAGCTTCAATGCCATAAAACACTCCTTCCATGGCCTCCAACTGCTCTTAATCGCTAGTAAAACGAAATGCATGTTCTTCAACCGATCGCTGCCTGCACCCGCCTTCCTGACTAGCATTACTACTCTGGACGGTTCTGACTCAGAATATGTGGACAACTATAAATACCTAGGTGTCTGGCTAGACTGTAAACTCTCCTTCCAGACTCATATTAAACATCTCCAATCCAAAATTAAATCCCAGAATCGGCTACCTATTTTGCAACAAATCCTCCTTCACTCATGCTGCCAAACATACCCTCGTAAAACGGATTATCCTACCGATCCTTGACTTCGGCGATGTCATTTACAAAGTAGCCTCCAACTCTCTACTCAGCAAATTGGATGCAGTCTATCACAGTGCCATCCATTTTGTCACCAAAGCCCCATATACTACCCACCACTGCGACCTGTATGCTCTCGTTGGCTGGTCCTCGCTACATATTAGTCGCCAAACTCACTGGCTCCAGGTCATCTATAAGTCTTTGCTAGGTATAGCTCCGCCTTATCTCAGCTCACTGGTCACCATAGCAACACCCACCCGTAGCACACGCTCCAGCAGGTATATTTCACTGGTCATCCCCAAAGCCGACACCTACTTTCCTTCCAGTTCTCTGCTGCCAATGACTGGATTGATTTGCAAAATCACTGAAGTTGGAGACTTATATCTTATAGCTGTACACAGCCCATCTGTAAATAACACATCCAACCAACTACCTACCTCATCCCCATATTCCATTTTTTTTCTGCTCTTTTGCACACCAGTATTTCTACTTGAACATCCTCATCTGCACATCTATAACTCCAGTGTTAATTGCTAACTTGTAATTACTTTGCCACTATGGCCTATATATTGCCTACCTCCTTACTTCATTTGCACACACTGTATACAGATTTTTGTATTGTGTTATTGACTGTACGTTTGTTTATCCCATGTGTAACTTTGTTGTTGTTTTTGTCGCACTGCTTTGCTTTATCTTGGCTAGGTCGCAGTTGTAAATGAGAACTTGTTCTCAACTGGCCTACCTGGTTAAATAAAGGTTAATTATATATATATATATATATATATATATATATATTATTATTTTTTTATTTATTTTTTTTAAACTTTTTTTTTACTTTTCTGAGTGTGACCTTTAGTGGGTTTATGTTTTCACATTAGCCCGAAACACTATATAGCCTATGTTCATGTATCACAATGTTTTGGGGATATTCCATTCTGTAATGTTTGGTGACACAATGTCTATTGTCGCTCAACCCCTTCCCCCCTTTCATAAAAACATAGGGCACATATGCTAACCTGTAGAGAACCTTGGCCTATATGTCTACATGATATGGTGCAATGGTAATAACACAATAAGAACACCTTGAACTTCAAGATTCAGGCTAGGCTACATACCTCTGCACACTTGCTTTGTCGCTTTCTCTTCTCAAATGTGCCTTTGTTTTTTGGCACTGCGCCAGATCCAGTCCATGGAAATACAGTAGCAACAGCTGTATCTTTTAGTGTCCTTCGGTTTTCTGTCCCCATAATTTCAGATTGCATATCTCATTCATATGCATCATCACTGTACATTTGGTGCTTTCTTCCCTTGATTTCATATATAAAGTGCAGCCAGGGACCGAACACCAGCTTTCTCTTTCTGACTTCTCTTTTTCCACTTTGCGTAACTAACTATACCTGCGATATGCCAAAAGCCGAAACCAAACAGGGAGACGCTGTCAACGGCATCATCATTTGCGTGTGAGAGTAGTCATAATTCACATACACTGCATAGCGTATGTCAACTTAATGGTCATGAGAATCCATAATAAAACAGTTGTATTTGTTATGTTCGCTATCCTGTGCTCTAAATCAACAAAAGGTAGGCATAAAGTTATTGTTTCCAATAAGTATTATTGGCACATGCAGCTAAACTTAACACTAAATAGACACTTTATAACCATACATGTCACAATTTCAGACGTAACAATGCACAAACGGTCTATGCTCTAGCAATTTAACCGCTCACTTTACCAGCATTGCTTCGCGTAGACGCTAGAAAAATAACATGCTTACTAATTTGAAGCGCATGAAGCCGTTGATGCTCGAGGCCCGTCTGTTTTCTGTCATTCACTGCTGTGCATTCTAATTCTAGCAAGTACACGCTCGTTCACGCACGTAAAAAAAAACATGGCTGACAGATAGCCAGACCCCCCCCCCCCTCTCCCACCAGATGGGGGGGTTGGACCGGTTTTATGACTTAACATTCTCTCTCTTGCTCTGCAGTATGAGAAGGCTGAAAATCGTTTGTTACACAGAGAGATTTTGCCGCTAAACTTCAACATCAAACAACGGACACTGGGACAATATATTTCAGCATTAGAATGTTGGAAATGATGAGAGATGGAATATGGAAAATTCATCTCTATTTTGTAATGTCATTCAAATGATCAGATAGACAAGACAACGAAAACATTGTAACTTTAAGCGCTTTCACACTGTATGTCAGATTTACATCTAAATGTGTAAAAATTATATGATTAAATATGAAACTATTTCTGAAAAGATAGCAATGTGATTTTAGCCTTCTAACTGAGATAATGTATTTTCATATAAACCTGGCCCAGTCAGTAAACACGCACACGTAGGCACAGACATTGTGTTGGCATGTTGGAACACCCCTAAGACCAGAGTGCTTAAAAGGACTTGCTAACAAATTTACATCATACCAAAACATCCCGAGTTGCTGCCGGCATGTAAAGTTGTCCTAGCTGTACCCTGAATAATCAACCATTGAGACCAGAGAACGTGAGGCCGTTGTTCACACGTTGAAATGGTGAGAAACTTTGTAAATCAGACCAAAACATGCAGCGTCTGCAGCTGTGCATGTAAAGTAGTCTAGAACATTTGACCAAAGCCGAGAGGGAAGAAAATATCCCTCTGAACACTGTGTGGTACATCTGAAGTATCTATTGTAACAAACACTCCAGGACAAAAAGAAACCTACAACTAAGAAGGACATTGAGACCTCTGGTGGACAACCAGAGACTTACATCGAACCACTTCCCATAGACGGATCGAGTTGTTTCAACAGAGAGACGACAGAGAAAGACATCTACACGTAAATCTATATTTATTTATTTTTCTGAATGAGCAGTCGTTCATGTGCAAAATATTCATATTAGCTTCCAAATGTATGTATGAGAAGTTGACTCTTTGTCTCTCCCTCTTCTTACATACCCCTCCCCTTTCCATTGTGTAACCAAACGGTCATGTCTTTGTTAGTCCACTAGGGACCTGTTTTCATTGTATTATGTATGTAATCAATAACCTATGCTGTGTGTGTTTACGTATTCTTTGTGATGATTTAGTTAGTTAGTAAATAAATTAAGCCAATTTGTGTATCGCTGATTCATCACTTAGGTTAATGAATGAGACTGATGAGTAATAATTAATAATTGACTGTTATTGATGTAAGAGCTTTTTAGATAATATTTAGAGTTGGGAGATAGTAACTTGGTAAATAACTGTTCACGTGGTGCCCCAAATTCCTAATGAGTTAATTGTTACATGATTCATTTAACAGAGAAATAATTAAACACAGTAGGTAATTATTCGTTTAATAGCAGTCATCACATTAAATGATAGTCACGTCACGACAAATGTCTGCTCTACCCAAAATTACAAATCAACTAATTGCAACATTACCTCAAAAAATGGAAGAGCTAAGTGGAAGGGGGAGAAAGTAAGGAACTTTTATGTCGGCCCTGCATTAAAGACCAAAATTGGTTAAAGAGAATTGTGATAAATAAAAAAGTATACCAGTTTCATTTAAGGAACAAAAAATGGACAGCTGTGCCGTATAGATTGCAAAATAGTTGGGAGGAGATTTTCGATGTACCGATTCCATGGCACATGGTTTATGAACTGATTTGCAAAACGATGCGAATGTGTTTATTAAAATGATGATGCAAAATTATTGTATATGAGGGATACAACCATCCCAACTCTGCAGATTTTGCTGTGAAGAGACAGAATCATTAGATCATTTATTTTTGGTACTGTCACGACTTCCGCCGAAGTCGGTGCCTCTCCTTGTTCGGGCGGTGTTCGGCGGTCGACGTCACCGGTCTTCTAGCCATCACCGATCCACTTTTCATTTTCCATTTTTTTTGTCTTGTTTCCCCACACCTGGTTGTCATTCCCTCATTACTTGTCATGTATTTAACCCTCTGGTTTCCCCCATGTCTGTGTGTGTGATTGTTTATTGTCAGTGGCACGTTCCGGCTGGTTTGCACTGGATTTGTTTATTCATTGTGTTTTATTTTCTGTAGGCTATTTGTTGTTGTGACGCTATTGGCGTTCAGTGACTGTATTCTGTGCCACACTAAAGTGCTTTCGCTCACTCATTTCTGCTCTCCTGCGCCTGACTCTCCTGCGCCTGACTCTCATGCACCAGCTACACACGCTTATGACAGGTACTGTCCATTGGTATTTTGTTTTTGGTCTCAGGTCCAGGAATGGCTGAAGATTTGCAACATTTACCTGGAGCAAACACTGCAGATAGCGTTACAGGGTGATTTGAAAAGTCATAGTCAATCGATCAGTAATAT
Organism: Brachymystax lenok tsinlingensis; assembly: GCA_030435695.1. Classification (NCBI taxonomy): domain Eukaryota; kingdom Metazoa; phylum Chordata; class Actinopteri; order Salmoniformes; family Salmonidae; genus Brachymystax; species Brachymystax lenok. Next base: position 30,716,058 of record CM059787.1, read on the forward strand.
AATAATACTTTTAGCAAAAATGTTTCATTTATATTCGATAGAAACTGAGAATAGAAAGGTTCAGAACTTTTGTAAAACATCACAGCACAGTTGAAAAATCTAATATGGATGGTGTGAAGAGATAGATGAGAGGGGTTGAGTGGAGCTGAAGGGTGGGACTAATAACAACAAGATAACCAATGTAAAATATACAGAGTTCGTAAAATGTATATGTAATGAAGCACCATGAGAGTGAGGATCCATTTGCAGTTTTATTACAGTCTTGGTCGTACAAACAGGGTCAATCGCCAGCAAACACAACAGCAGGGATAAGGCAAATCGTAATCCAGGTACAGGCATTAGGTCAGGGCAGGCAACAAGCTTACAAAAATCAGTCCAGTAAAGAATGTAGTCCAGGGCAGGCAGCAAGAATCAAAAAGGGAAAAACAGTCCAGAGTAATACCACGAAATGACAGACACGGGAGAAAACGCTCAGAAATGATCACCAGGGAAACAAGACTTCGCAAAGAGAGAAAGAGAGAGAGAGCCTAAATAGTCTACTAATGGGAGACAGGTGCAACGGTGATTAGAACCAGGTATGTGGGAATTGTAGTTCAGGGTTTAATATTCAGGAGAGGGTTCCCTCTGGTGGTGAGCAGGAGGAACCGCTGAGTCTCGTTTGTGACAGAGCCCCCTGCGGCGGCTCCTGGCGCGAAGAGGCGAACGACGCCGGGTCTTCCTCGAGGTCAGGGCGGTTTCTCGGGTGCGTCCTATGGAACTCAGTCATGAGTGCGGGGTCGAGTATGTCCTCTGCATTAACCCAGGATCGCTCCTCCGGTCCGTACCCCTCCCAATCTACCAGATATTGGAGGAGCCTGCCCCGGCGTCTGGAATCGAGTAGATCTCGAAGCCGATATACCTCCTCGCCGTCCACCAAGATGGGTGGGGGGCCCTGCTCACTGGTCTGCTCCTCCTCCTCCGCTCTCGGACCACCAGCGGGTTTGAGAAGAGATACATGGAAAGTAGGAGAGATACGGTAATTAGAGGGTAATGCCAAACGGAAGGAAACTGGTGTGATTTGTTTGACTATTTGGAAGGGACCCACATACCTGGGACTGAGTTTCTTGCAGGGGAGTTTGAGGCGTAGGTCTCGAGTGGATAGCCAGACCCATTGACCTGGAGTATATTCGGGATTGGGGCGGCGGTGGTGATTGGCCTGCAACCTCTGTCTCCTGACCGCATGTAGCAAGTGGGTATGGGCCTGACTCCAGATGTCCTCGCTTCTCTGGAGCCAGTCGTTGACAGAGGGTACCTCGGTGGGTTCCCCTGACCATGGAAACAGGGGGGGTTGGAAGCCCATTACACACTGGAATGGGGTTAAACCGGTGGAGGGTTTCTGGAGTGAGTTCTGTGCATACTCTGCCCACATGAGGAATCGACTCCAGTCTGCTTGGTTCTGATGACAGTAGGATCTGAGAAACCGGGTGATCTCTTGATTGAGGCGTTCTGTTTGACCGTTAGATTGTGGGTGATACCCTGAAGTGAGGCTAATGTTGATGTTGAGTTGTTGGAAGAATGCTGACCATACTCTGGATGTGAATTGGGGCCCTCGGTCCGACACGATGTCCTCTGGCAGGCCATAGAAGCGGAACACCAGGTTGCACATGAGTTCGGCAGTTTCCAATGCTGTAGGCAGTTTGGGGAGTGGAATCAGCCGGCAAGCCTTGGAGAAGCGATCTATGACAGTGAGTATTGTGGTATTCCCATTGGACTTGGGGAGATCGGTAATGAAGTCTATGGCGAGATGGGACCATGGTCGGTGGGGAACTGGTAGTGGTTGCAGTAGGCCCGATGGTAATTGTCTGAGATGTTTATTTGTGTTACAGGTGGTGCAGTCATTGATGAATTTTATTGTGTCTGCCCGCAAGGTTGGCCACCAGAAGCTGTTCTGAAGCAGGTGAACAGTGGCAGCGATTCCCGGATGACCGGAGCTGAGTACGGAGTGAACTTGCTTTAGCACTTTCTGACAGAGGTCCTGAGGTACAAACGTTTTGTTGGGGGGGCATTCGGGCGGAGGGGTCCTTTGTGAATTGGCTTGGGTGAGCTCTGTCATGATGTCCCATTGAATAGGGGCCACGATTAACGATTCTGGAAGCAGGGTTTCCTTGGGTTCAGTGGGAGCTACACCGTCGTGTTGGCGTGATAATGCGTCTGCTTTGGTGTTCTTAGAACCGGGACGATAGGTAACAGTGAAGTCAAATCGCGTGAAGAAGAGTGCCCACCTCGCTTGTCTGGGGTTCAGTCTCTTGGCAGACCGCAAGTATTCCATGTTCTTGTGTTCCGTTAGAATCACGAAGGGATGTTTAGCTCCCTCCAGCCAATGACGCCACTCCTCCATGGCTGCTTTCATGGCCAACAGTTCCCGGTTTCCGACGTCGTAGTTCTGTTCGGCTGGACTAAGTTTGCGGGAATAATAGGCGCCGCGGATAGAGCTTGAGTGGGGATCCGTGCCGCTGTGAAAGAATAGCTCCAATGCCCGTATTAGATGCGTCCACCTCAACTGTAAACGGGAGTTCAGGATTAGGGTGGTGGAGGATGGGAGCCGATGTAAAACGTGCCTTGAGTTCTGCGAAAGCCTCCTGTGCTGTAGTTGACCAGGTGAGGTGCGATGAGTTCCTTTTAGTCATAGAGGTTAAGGGGCGGCTACGAGCTGAAATTCCTGATGAAGCGTCGGTAGAAGTTAGCAAATCCCAAGAAGCGTTGTAACTCCTTTAAGGTTACTGGCAGTGGCCAGTCTAGAACGGCCTTAACCTTCTTCTCGTCCATGGCGACTCCCTCCTGGTTGATGATGTAGCCCAAAAAAGATGTGGAAGTCTGGTGAAATTCGCACTTCTCTGCTTTGGCGTATAGCTGGTGATCAATGAGTCGTTGCAATACTGTTCTCACATGTTGCACGTGTTCTTCATAGGTGTTGGAATAGATGAGAATGTCATCGATGTACACAATTACCCAGCGATTCAGCATGTCCCAAAGACGTCATTGATAAATGATTGAAACACGGAAGGACTATTAGACAGCCCGAAAGGCATCACCAGATACTCATAGTGCCCAGTGCTGGTAGAAAAGGCTGTCATCCATTCATCACCGTCCCGGATGCGAATGAGGTTGTAGGCGCTGCGGAGGTCCAGTTTGGAGAAGTACTTAGCTTGGCGGAGTTGTTCTAGGGCAGCTGGAACCAGCGGTAAAGGATATCGGAACTTGACTGTGATGTCGTTGAGACCCCGGTAGTCAATACAGGGGCGTAAACCACCGTCTTTCTTTTTAACAAAGAAGAAGCCCGCGGCTGCAGGTGATGTCGATGCTCTAATGAACCCCTTCGACAGTTCTTCCTCGATGTAGTTTTTCATGGCTTCTGATTCGGGTTGAGATAGGGGAAAGATTCGGCCCTTGGGTGGCTTTGTACCTGGTAGTAGTTCAATGGCACAGTCGCTTGATCGGTGAGGGGGTAGTTCCATCGCCTTGGTCTTGCTGAAAGCTTCGATGAGGTCAGCGTATTCAATGGGTAGAGTGGGAAAAAGGGCCGGCTCGTCCTTTAGCGTAACGGTTTGAATGGAGAGTGAAGGGCTGCCGGTTAAGCAGTTGGAGTGGCATGACGGGTCCCATTTGATGATACGACCCTCCCTCCATGAGATGAGCGGGTTATGTTGCCGTAGCCAGGGGGAGTCCAAGGATAACTGGGTTATGGGGTGATGTGATGACGTAGAAGCGAATTACCTCCGTGTGGAGGGTCCCGGTCTGTAATCGAAGGTCCACAGTGGTGTGCAGGACCCTCCCATCGCCGAGAGGTCGTCCATCTAGCGCCTCCACTGCCAACTGAGAGTCACAGGTGATTAATGGAAATTGTTGTTGTTGGGCAAACTCATGTGACATAAAGTTCCCCCGGCTGCTCCGGAGTCTAATAGCGCTGATGTGGTTATATGATTGCCCTCTAGAGATAATACTATCGGCACTTTGATGCAAGAACTGGAGTGATGTGCTTGAACACAAGGACTCACCGAAGAGGGATTACGAGGAGGTGGTCTTGTGGGGCAAAACGCCCTCAGATGGCCCGGTTGACCACAATAGAGGCAGAGATGTTGACGTATGCGGCGTTCACGTTCCTCCGGAGTCAGGTGAGTATATCCGAGCTGCATGGGTTCGGTTGGAGGCAGAGTAACTGGGCATTGTGTGCTGGTGGGTCCCGTTCTGAGTGGGCGCCGTGATCGAATCAGATTGTCAATCTGTATGGTGAGTTCGATGAATTGATTCAGCAATCTCCCTTCATCTCGGCAGGCCAGTTCGGATTGTAATTCCAAGCTGAGTCCCTTGCGAAAGAGCAGTTTAAGCGTGCTCTCAACCCAGTCGGTTTGAGCTGCTAGAGTGCGAAATGTCAAGGCATATTCTGCTGCAGTATTCCTGCCCTGGTTCAGCGCGAGTAGTCGGTCACCAGCTCTCATGCCTCCCTCCGGGTGTTCAAATACTTCCCGGAAGCGTTGAAGAAAGGTACCAAACGATGGAAAAGCCGTGCCATCCTCTCTCCAAACTGCCGTTACCCACTCTAACGCTCTGCCAGTGAGGAGTGAACATACCAAGGAAATCTTGCTGGCGTCAGTGACATACATCGCTGGTTGTTGATCAATGAATAACGAACATTGCAGTAGAAATCCCTTACTTTTAGTGGGGTTACCGTCGAACTTATCAGGGAGAGCCAGACGTGGGTTAACTGTGGGTGCAGGTGGTGGAGAGGCGCCCATACTTGCGTTCGGCTGAAGAGGGGCTGGGTTCGGAAGCGACATCTGCAACCTCTGTAGCGTCCGGACGAGTTCCTCCGTTACCGTAGTTAGATGGGTTAGCTGCTGTTGATGAACGGCGAGCTGGTTAGCTTGAGTGGAGATCTCCGTGGACATTTGGACCAGAGCTGCTGGATCGCGAAGTGGCGAAGTCTTCTGTAATGAAGCACCATGAGAGTGAGGATCCATTTGCAGTTTTATTACAGTCTTGGTCGTACAAACAGGGTCAATCGCCAGCAAACACAACAGCAGGGATAAGGCAAATCGTAATCCAGGTACAGGCATTAGGTCAGGGCAGGCAGCAAGCTTACAAAAATCAGTCCAGTAAAGAATGTAGTCCAGGGCAGGCAGCAAGAATCAAAAAGGGAAAAACAGTCCAGAGTAATACCACGAAATGACAGACACGGGAGAAAACGCTCAGAAATGATCACCAGGGAAACAAGACTTCGCAAAGAGAGAAAGAGAGAGAGAGCCTAAATAGTCTACTAATGGGAGACAGGTGCAACGGTGATTAGAACCAGGTATGTGGGAATTGTAGTTCAGGGTTTAATATTCAGGAGAGGGTTCCCTCTGGTGGTGAGCAGGAGGAACCGCGGGAGTCTCGTTTGTGACAGTATATAGGTTCAGAATCTTTGTGAAACAGCACAGTTAAAAATATATGACAAACTGGATGGTCTTTAGAAGTAGATGGGAGGGGTTGAGGGTAGCTGAAGGATAGGAGTAAAAACAAACAAAAGATAACTACTGTAAAATAGATTGTGTCTATAAAATGTATCTAGTATGTATATGCTGGAAGTGGAAGCCTAAGTTGTTGTTCATTAGTTTACTTCAATTAGGGGAGGGGTGGTAGGGTTAGTGGAAAGTAATAAAGGAAAATATATTTTTAAAGATACACAACCATTTAAAAGTTTTGGGTCACTTAGAAATGTCCTTGTTTTTGAAAGAAAAGCAATTTTCTTGTTGATTAAAATAACATCACAATTTATTTGAGGGTATTTTCATACATACATAACTGTTCAAAAGTTTAGTGTCACTTATGTCTTTGTTATTGAAAGAAAAACACATTTTGATCAGAAATACAGTGTAGACATTGTTAATGTTGTAAATGACTACTGTAGCTGGAAACGGCAGATGTTTAATGGAATATCTACATAGGCCCATTATCTGCAACCATCACTCCTATGTTCCAATTGCATGTTGTGTTAGCTAATCCAAGTTTATCATTTTGAAAGGCTAATTGATCATTAGAAAACCCGTTTGCAATTATGTTAGCACAGCTGAAAACTGTTGTTCTGATTAAAGAAGCGATAAAACTTTCCTTATTTAGACTACTTGAGTATCTGGAGCATCAGCATTCGTGAGTTCGATTACAGGCTCAAAATGGCCAGAAACAAAGACCTGTCTTCTGAAACTCGTCAGTCTATTCTTGTTCTGAGAAATGAAGGCTATTCCATGCGAGTGTCACGTCCAGGCCTGAGAAGACAGGCTGGTGTGTTAAATTTTGGTTTTGGTGTAGGGTTTTTTATGTTCTAGGTGTTATATTTCTATGTTGGGGTAATGGTTCTCAATTAGAGGCAGCTGTGTGTCGTTGTCTCTAATTGGGAACCATATATATGTGTGGGGTTTTCATATAGGTTTTGTGGGTTATTGTTTATGCATAGCTTCTTTGTGTGTGTCAGTCTATGTTTATGTTGCGATCTTTGTTCATTTTGTTGTTTTGCCCAGTTACGCGTATTCAATAAAAGATGTATACTGGATGCCTCGCTGCGCCTTGGTCTGTCCCTTCCGAAGATCGTGACAGCGAGAAATTGCCAAGAAACTGAAGATATCGTACAACTCTGTGTACTACTCCCTTCACAGAACAGCGCAAACTGTCTCTAACCAGAATAGAAAGAGGAGTAGGTGGCCCTGGTGCACAACTGAGCAAGAGGACAAGTACATTAGAAGGTCTAGTTTGAGAAACAGACGCTGCATAAGTCCTCAACTGGCAGCTTCATTAAATAGTACCCGCAAATCACCAGTCTCAATGTCAATTGTGAAGAGGCGACTCCGGGATGCTGGCCTTCTAGGCAAAGAAAAAGCCATATCTCAGACTGGACAATAAAAATAAAAGATTAAGATGGGCAAAAGAACACAAACACTGGACAGAGGGACTCTGCCTAGAACGGCAGCATCCCAGAGTTGCCTCTTCACTTGCAGACACATTATTAAAAGCCGGACTACGTATTTACATTGTAATAAGCTGGTGGCACTCACGTCTTCTTTGTAGTTTCCTATATAGTAAAAAATATTTGTATTTACTAATGAAGTATATAGTTCTTACTTGCTTCGTTCCAAATATGTAAACGTAAGATAAAATTGTTCCTACGTATTAATGTTTTCTTACTGCGCATTAACTTTTTTTACATAATTACAGAGTAATTACCTTGTAATTAACGGGCTGTAATTTGAAGGAGTTACCATTTCACAATATTCTGTGATAGTGTGTTGGCACTCTTAGAACAGCGTGTAGCTCGAGACTGATTTTTACTTCACCCCTCTAAAATGTCAGCGCTGCCAAACACTTAAAGCGAACCATGGCCATTAGAGCCCTCCTGCGTCTTGGCCGCCCACTTATTATCAGAAAATATGAAAAGGGGAGAAATAACATTAGCCTGAAAAAAAGAGCCATTCATCTGAAAAACACAGCCTTCTTCACTTCCTCTTTAGAAACTTTGTTTCTCCTGAGCCATAATGAGTCAGGGGCCATGATGGAATCATGTTTTTCAGCTTTTCTGCCTTTTTCGCTTATTACTGAAAACTACAACAAAAACATGTTGTTTTCTCATCTTTGCAGTCCCTCAAAATGTAACAAAGCATTGGTAGAAATGAGGCCTCACCATCTACTGGTTTTATAGGGAATTTAAAATGCATGACACTGCAACATAGTCACACAGGCTAGACGGGTGGTCACTAACCTTTTCTGAGTCAAGATCACTTTCTGCATCTGATGGTCAGTCTGAGGGAAGGGAGGGAGCAGCAGTAAGGCTGCCTCTCACCCGTATCACCGTCCCTCTGCTCTCCCTCCGCTGAGAATAGGGTACACAGTCTTCCAGCTGATGGTTAAACTCAAGACACACTGCATTATTTCTGCCTCAAGCACCAATTCATGTTGTTATTCCTATGACCAGAGAAAGTGAAATATTCTTTAATATTAAAAAAGACGCAAGCTTATCGGAACTCTTCACTATACTCATTCATTGCAGCTGCAGTGCTTGTTGTAGCGTGAGTGGAAGTAGGGATGTGCATTTTATGGCTTATTGAACAAAGTGTTGACTGTGCTGAATAATAACTTAAACATGGTCTTGCATGTAAAAATAGCAGCTCTTTGCCGTATGCGTTGTCTCTCTCTAGTCATGGTTTTAAAAGTTTTCAAATCTCACAGTATCAACTTTGCTGTGCGTTTCCGATCAACCGGTTCGTGACCACTGGACTAGACCCTATGGCTCTCTAGTCTAGAAAACACTTTTGTTTTATTCTGTCTTTATTTTATCACTAGTTTATCAGAATTGTTATGAAACTGAAAATTGTGGTCTCTTGAAATACAGTACCAGTCAAAAGTTTGGACACACCTACTCATTCCAGGGTTTTTCTTTATTTTCACTATTTTCTACTTTGTAGAATAATAGTCAAGACAAAAACTATGAAATAATGCATATGGAATGATGTAGTAACCAATATAAAAATATATTTTATATTTGAGATTCTTCAAAGTAGCTACCCTTTGCCTTGATGACAGCTTTGCACACTCTTGGCATTCTCTCAACCAGCTTCTTGAGGAAGTCACCAGGAATGCATTTCAATTAACAGGTGTGCCTTGTTAAAAGTTAAAGAAGGAAAGAAATTCCACATATTATGCCTTTGAGCCAATCAGTTGTTTTGTGACGGTGAAGGTAGGGGTGGTATACAGAAGATAGCCCTATCTGGTAAAATACCACTTCCATTTTATGGCAATAACAGCTCAAATAAGCAAAGAGAAAAGACAGTCCATCATTAATTTAAGAATTGAAAGTCAGTCAACATGGAAAAAAGTGCAGTCACAAAAACCATCCAGCGCTATGATAAAACTGGCTCTCATGAGGACAGCCACAGGAAAGGAAGACCCAGAGTCACCTCTGCTGCAGAGGATAAGCTCATTAGAGATACCAGCCTCAGAAATTGCATCCCAAATAAATGCTTCACAGAGTTCAAGTAACAGACACATCTCAACATCAACTGTTCAGAGGAGACTGCGTAAATCAGGCCTTCATGGTCGATTTTCTGCAAAGAAACCACTACTAAAGGACACCAATAATAAGAAGAAACTTGCTTGGGCCAAGAAACACGAGCAATGGACAATAGACTGGTGAAAATCTGAGTCCAAATTTGAGATTTTTGGTTCCAACCGTCGTGTGCTTGTGAGACGCAGAATAGGTGAACGGATGATCTCTGCATGTGTGGCTCCCACCGTGAAACATGGAGGTGAGGGTGTGGGGGTGATTTGCTGGTGACACTGTCAGTGATTTATTTAGAATTTAAGGCATTCTGCAGCAATACGCCATCCCGTCTGGTTTGTGCTTAGTGGGACTATAATTTGTTTTTCAACAGTACAATGACCCATCACTCCTCCAGGCTGTGTAAGGGCTAATTGACCAAGAAGGAGAGTGATGGAATGCTGCATTAGATGACTTGGCCTCCACAATCAGCTGACCTCAACCCAAGATGGTTTGGGATGAGTTGGACCTTAGAGTGAAGTATGATGAGGACAGCTTCACATGCCCAATGGATTGAGTTATTTAACCAGAATTTCTCCCTGTCTGTAACGTGTGTACATGCACGTACACACATGCACAAGCATGTGAACACACACACAGTGTACCCACAGTCATTGTCTTTCTATCTTGCAAGCTAACACACACATGGGTAGACACACATTCACTCTTTCTTTTGCAAGCACACACAATGCTGCGAATATATACAGCATTCATAATCGGTAGTTTATAAGGCCTGCTTTCTCAGCAGCATGACAGTATTTATTTCAGTGTTACCACTTTTTACTGCAGCAGAACATTTTACTCTCTGGCCTAATGAAGTGTGTTGATCAAGGACAGCAGATGCCTTGCTCTCACTTCCTGCTGATCATAAACATTGTGTGCAATTAGGAGTTGTCTGCCAAGATCATTACAATAATTACACACTGTTGAAAATCAAATAAAGGGATCTGAATCCTGACTTTGAAGTTAATGGAGGAAACAGATAAGCCGGGTCTTCTACACAAACTTTTATTCTCTGTCGTCAATGTTCCGGATTTTATTTGCTGTATAACTTTAGAAAGTCAATATGTAAATATTGATCTTGTTGCCAATCTTTTCTCCAGGACGTTTAACATGACAATGCATGTACTTTATGTGGCCTTTCTAAATCTAAATTGTTAGGTACTACTGTTGACAGTATGTTGGGTTCCTACACTACAGTATCAATGAAGCCAGATTCAGTACTGTGAAATCAGGGTTACAGTCAATACTACCTCTGGTAGCTTTTATATGAATCATCACCAGTTACCCAACATAATAGGTGCTATCATTAGCTTCTCTACGGTTCCCGTATTTACATATGATGTGTAGACATGATAAAAGAGACCCACCTCCCTGCATGCCATTTATTTTCCGAACATTGTCATAACCAGCCGCAAAATCAATCCATTGCTGAACTTTGGGTTGCAGATGTTAGCCTATGAAATAGGGGTCTTGCTCTGTCAATCTCCCCCATTTAAACCCATTAGGGACAACATGTTGAAATACGAGGTGTTAGATGTAGATCATTATATTTTCATTACACAGGGACCATATGGGAAGGCTGTGGAGCGGCTAGCTGCATGTTCATAATGACAGGGGTGAAGGGCCATTGTAAATCACGCAGGAATTGGAAGGGGTAGGGAGAGGGTATCTAAACAGACTCTTCCATAGTGCATCTAAGATAGTAGAGATAATACAGGAAGAAGGGAGTTATTGTGTGTATCAGTGTGAATAAAAGGCTAGAGGGTCAGAAGGAGAAGAGCTAGTTATTTCATTTATGAAGCAGGTTTCATCAGTGGGCCTCACACATTGCTTTTTAAACGATGATGTTGAAGCAAATGTTGACAGGGAACTTAGGGCTCTATTCAGCCCATATTGCAGAAGTTAAACGTTGATTGAAATTTAAAGGCAAAGTTCCGGCTTTAGCGGAGATTGCATTCAAGGTAAACGCTGCATATCTCATCTCAAATCGGAAATTACCTTTACATTCCTATCGCTCAATTGGTAACGTGATACAGATTTAACTTCTTAGGGAGCGGCAGCTGAGGTGTCGGTTTTGGAGAGTCTGGCGTGCCCAAAGTAAAAGGTACTAGTTAGTACTATTGGATAGGAAACACTGAAGTTTCTTAGAGTGTTAAAATATTGTCTGTGAGTATAACAGAACTGATATAGCAGGCAAAAACCAGAGGAATTTCTGTCCTGGAAAAAGTGTTTTTGACACATTGCCTCATTTTGAACCCCTCCCTATTGAAAACAGCCATATATGGTAGTAAGATTGCAGTACCTATTGCTTCCACTGGATGTCAACAGTCTCTAGACAGTGTTTGGTGATGTTAGATTGCTCTGGATGGTAATAGAAAAATAATTTTGAACTAGTCACCGGATTTAAACAGAAGAGGAGCCGCGTTCATGGGCTCGCGCGCCGCGCTCTGTTTTTTTCCTTTTCTATCGTCCAGTTTATAATCCGGTTGAAATATTATAGTAAATACAGTGGGGCAAAAAAAGTATTTAGTCAGCCACCAATTGTGCAAGTTCTCTCACTTAAAAAGATGAGAGAGGCCTGTAATTTTCATCATAGGTACACTTCAACTATGACAGACAAAATGAGGAAAAGAAATCCAGAAAATCACATTGTAGGATTTTTAATGAATTTATTTGCAAATTATGGTGGAAAATAAGTATTTGGTCACATACAAACAAGCAAGATTTCTGGCTCTCACAGACCTGTAACTTCTTCTTTAAGAGGCTCCTCTGTCCTCCACTCGTTACCTGTATTAATGGCACCTGTTTGAACTTGTTATCAGTATAAAGACACCTGTCCACAACCTCAAACAGTCACACTCCAAACTCCACTATGGCCAAGACCAAAGAGCTGTCAAAGGACACCAGAAACAAAATTGTAGACCTGCACCAGGTTGGGAAGACTGAATCTGCAATAGGTAAGCAGCTTGGTTTGAAGAAATCAACTGTGGGAGCAATTATTAGGAAATGGAAGACATACAAGACCACTGATAATCTTCCTCGATCTGGGGCTCCACGCAAGATCTCACCCCGTGGGGTCAAAATGATCACAAGAACGGTGAGCAAAAATCCCAGAACCACACGGGGACCTAGTGAATGACCTGCAGAGAGCTGGGACCAAAGTAACAAAGCCTACCATCAGTAACACACTACGCCGCCAGGGACTCAAATCCTGCAGTGCCAGACGTGTCCCCCTGCTTAAGCCAGTACATGTTCAGGCCCGTCTAAAGTTTGCTAGAGAGCATTTGGATGATCCAGATGAGGATTGGGAGAATGTCATATGGTCAGATGAAACCAAAATATAACCTTTTGGTAAAAACTCAACTCGTCGTGTTTGGAGGACAAAGAATGCTGAGTTGCATCCAAAGAACACCATACCTACTGTGAAGCATGGGGGTGGAAACATCATGCTTTGGGGCTGTTTTTCTGCAAAGGGACCAGGACGACTGATCCGTGTAAAGGAAAGAATGAATGGGGCCATGTATCGTGAGATTTTGAGTGAAAACCTCCTTCCATCAGCAAGGGCATTGAAGATGAAACGTGGCTGGGTCTTTCAGCATGACAATGATCCCAAACACACCGCCCGGGCAACGAAGGAGTGGCTTTGTAAGAAGCATTTCAAGGTCCTGGAGTGGCCTAGCCAGTCTCCAGATCTCAACCCCATAGAAAATCTTTGGAGGGAGTTGAAAGTCCGTGTTGCCCAGCGACAGCCCCAAAACATCACTGCTCTAGAGGAGATCTGCATGGAGGAATGGGCCAAAATACCAGCAACAGTGTGTGAAAACCTTGTGAAGACTTACAGAAAACGTTTGACCTCTGTCATTGCCAACAAAGGGTATATAACAAAGTATTGAGAAACTTTTGTTATTGACCAAATACTTATTTTCCACCATAATTTGCAAATAAATAAATTAAAAATCCTACAATGTGATTTTCTGGATTGCTTTTTCTCATTTCGTCTGTCATAGTTGAAGTGTACCTATGATGAAAATTACAGGCCTCTCTCATCTTTTTAAGTTGGAGAACTTGCACAATTGGTGGCTGACTAAATACTTTTTTGCCCCACTGTATACATAAAAGTGTTCCTAAGGATACACTATCAATGATGTTTGATTGTTCTTGGACAAGTGTATAGGTATAGGTTGAACGTATTCTCATCACGGTTCAATGGGCGAGTGCACGCTGTATTTTATGAACATAATGCGCCAACCAAACTGAGATTTATGGATATAATAAATTACTTTTTCTAACAAAAGAACCGTTGGATGTCTTCGTTGGACACTTGGGAAGGCCTCAGCAGAAGTTCTTCGAAAGGTAAGGGATTTTATATTAGCGATTTTATGCGTTTTATGAGACCCACTTTGGTTATGGATTTATGCTAATGCGTCAAATATGGGGGTGGCTATCCTCAAACAATCAAATGTTGTGCTTTCGCCGAAAGCCTTTTTGAAATCTGACAACGCTGTGATATTGCCAAGAATCAGAGCTTTTGATGACTATGCAACACTTGTATATTGATGAATGTTTAATAATTAAACTTTTGGATTTTGAATTTGGCGCCTTACATTCCTAAGTAGTTAACAGAGCCCTTAAATTGGGAAATTAGCTAGTTAATGAAGGTTTCAATAACAGTGTTGTTGTTGGACAAAATTATATATAGAACAGTTTAGCCTGTCCAGGGAACTACTGAGGAAAATCAGTTACATCTCAGTACTGCCTTACAGTATTGTTACTTTACAGCCTTATTTTAAATTGATCAAATGTTTTTTTTTCTCATCAGTACCCCATATGACAAAACAAAAACAGGTTTATACATTTTTGCAAATGTATAAAACATTTAAAACTGAAATATCACATTTACATAAGTATTTATACCCTTTACTCAGTACTTTGTTGAAAGACCTTTGGGAGCGATTACAACCTCAAGTCTTGTTTGATATGATGCTACAAGCTTGGCACACCTGTATTTGTGATGTTTCTCTCATTTTCTGCAGATCCTCTCAAGCTCGGTCAGGTTGGATGGGGAGCGTCGCTGAACAGCTATTTTCAGGTCTCTCCAGAGATGTTAGATCGGGTTCAAGTCCAGGCTCTAGTTGGGCCACTCAAGGACATTCAGAGACTTGTCCCGAAGCCACTCCTACATTGTCTTAGCTGTGTGCTTAGGGTCGTTGTCATGTTGGAAGATGAACCTTCACCCCAGTCTGAGGTCTTGAGCAAGATTTCATCAAGGATCTCTCTGTACTTTGCTCCGATCATCCTTCCCTTAATCCTGACTAGTCTCCCAGTCCCTGCTGCTGAAAAACATCCCCAAAGCATGATGTTGCCACCACCATGCTTCACCGTAGGGATGGTACAAGGTTTCCTCCAGACGTGACGCTTGGCATTCAGGCCAAAGCGTCATCAGACAAGATAATCTTGTTTCTCATGGTCTGAAAGTCCTTTAGGTGCCTTTTGGCAAACTCCAAGCGGGCTGTCATGTGCCTTTTACTGAGAAGTGGCTTCTGTCTGGTAACTCTACAATAAAAGGCCTGATTGGTGGAGTACTGCAGAGATGTTTGTCCTTCTGGAAGGTTCTCCCATCTCCACAGAAGAACTCTGGAGGTCTGTCCATCGAGTTCCTGGTCACCTCCCTGACCAAGGCCCTTCTCCCCTGATTGCTCAGTTTGGCCGGGTGGCCAGCTCTAGGAAGAGTTTTGGTGGTTCTAAACTTCTTCCATTTAATAATTATGGAGGCCACTGTGTTCTTGGGGACCTTCAATGCTTCAGAAATGTTTTGGTACCCTTCCCCAAATCTGTGCATCAACACAATCCTGTCTCGGAGTTCTACGGACAATTCCTTCAACCTCATGGCTTGGTTTTTGCTCTGACATGCACTATCAACTGTGGGACCTTATATAGACAGGTGTTTAAATTAGATAATTCCAGTGCTAATACATATTTGCAATCCCTAAACGCCATTGGTTCAGTATAAAAACACTTTCTACCATATCAACCTCACTCAAATATTGTGGTGGTGTTATGGGGTATCCAGCGTACAGTGAAGTGTACTTTCAACCTCTCCAAAGTGTCCAAATGTGGTAATTGCACTGTTTTTGCACACTGGATGTGCCTAAAAGTTATTGTTCATCATAAAAACGAAATTTCTACAACACCAACCTCTCTCAAACATTGTGGTGGTGTCAGGGGACAGACAGGGGATATCGATGCGTTTTTTTCAACCTCTCCAAAGTGCCTGAACATTTAGCCTAGGCATATCGAATTGAATTGGTCCCACATATAAATTAACTGTTTAGAAAAACAACATAAAAGCAACAGATATACATAATAAAATATCAAACAAACTTGGTTACACGTGTCCTTCACAAAAAAAAGTGCAAAAATAGAAATAAGCTGAACTATTTACAAAGGGCATTCGTGTTCATTTTACCTCCCAGGTGTAGATGATTAGATTTCACTTTCAATATAGCTTGTGCATGTCATGAAATTAAAGCTTTGAAATCTGTTTACATTGTAATGTAGTGTGCTCGGTGCGTCTCGTCTCTGATCCAGGTGCATAGTCTTTGAAGCAGTCCCTCTCTGCCATGAAACAAAAAGCAAACTGGAATTTCAGACAGAAGGTCTGGCATTTCACCCCTGTGCTTTGTGCAATGCTTACAATTTTTTATTTTGGCATGCGTGTTGGATAGTGGTGCTCACCTTGAGTGGGTGGTCTTGCGATGGCTGGGAGGTTGTTTTGGGCCCCCATTTCAGCCATTTCCGACACCAGCTGATCTCGAAAGGCCAACTGGGAGAGAGGGATTTTACCTTTTGCCATCTGCTTGTGGAGAATGAAAGCATTTACTGTAGCAATGTCGACAAAGTGGTAAAAAGGTTTTATAACACTTCCTGGTCTTGTGGAGAAGCTGGTAGTAGCCTATCAGAGCATCAGAGAGGTTGATGCCACCATGCTGGCATTGTTGTCCTTCACAGAAACGGGGACATTCTTCCTCACCCATGCCTCATTGGCATTTTTCACCCTCCTTGAGACATGGTCATTATTGAATGCCTTATGCTGTGTGGTGAGCATTGTTACTTCTCTAGTGTCCTTCCATTTCACAAAAAGCAGCTTGTTAGTCCTGATCCAACATATGGTCCCCCTCTCCACTGATTCTGTTAGGACGAATGGGCCCAAAAGCTCCTATTTTCTTTTTCAAGAGGTCTATGAAAAGCATGGGACTAGTATAAAAAATGTCCACAAAGAGCTTATACCCACTGCCATGGGGAAGTCCATCAGCTGCATGACAGAGTCATAACTAAGCCCTTCCCAGTGGGTGTGATTGCCTTGCCTTCATAGATAAAAACATTTCCATGTGTATGCAGAGGCTGAATTAGCTAGCACAATGTGCTTGTAGCCCCATTTGGTGGGCTTATTTTTCATATATTGCTTCAAGCCAATTCGAGCCTTTGAGGCAACCATGCGCTCGTCTATAGATAGGTTGAGCAGACTGGTAGTAAGTTTTGCATGCCTCCACCATGTCATTATAAAGGGGCTTGACTCTTGCAAGATGATCAAACCATGCAGTCCCTTTCTTCTGGTCATTGTCCTGATCTTTTTGTGGATCACTCATGTGAAGAGTAGGGTTGATGGCCAAGAATCAGTTTTCACTCATGATGGAGGTGGGGAACTCGAACTGATAAAGTGGGGACTTGATCCAGTTGTCAACTAGTCTTGATACCTTTACCAGTCCTATGTAAATCACCTGGGAAATGTAGTTGAGCATGTCATCCATGATGACAGGTTTCTAGGACATCTTACTTCCCTCCTGCTGCTTCTTGTCCCCATACGTGTTGGTATTACTAATTAGTGTTCCCAGTACAGAGGTGGTAAAGTCGAGCTGAAACAGCTGGAAGGGGGTGCATGTTTCATCACTAACCAACTGTGGGCCTTCAGGTCGTTTGTTCTGGCTCCTCATCATCTTCAAAGGGCTTAATAAATAAATGTGATTGATTTAAGGACCGTATGCCACCTGTCCTCAGTTTCATCTCCCTCTGTTGTGCTGCTTCCACTGCCTCTTTCTCTCCCATTTCTCTGTTGAGGCCTAAATCTTCTCCCTGCCCCCACACCACCTGATGAACTTGCAGAGAGGGGAGTGGTCCCAGGGCCTGCAGTGGGGGTGGTTGAAGAGGAGTGGGGCCTTTGTCGAGTGGTGGATGTAGAGCCATCAGACGGGGTGATTGACACCGCAGTGGGGGGTGAAGACCTTGACCGGCGGGAGTGCTTGCTGGGGAGGGGTGGCTCCCAAACATCATCATCCATATCCTCTGCATCCTCCACTCTGTGATGAATAAAATAAAGGGATATATTGTAAGACTTACAGTTGACTAAATTTACAAAACGACATTAATATAAAGCAAAAACACCAAGCCTAAACGTTATCTGTACAGTGACTCACATAGAAGATGTGAAGCACAAACACAATTCAAACAGTAACACTTTGGAGGCAAAGGCAGAGGTGAAAACCACAAATAAACAATGGCCATGAGAGTTTATTGGCCTCTCCAAAGTTGCAAGGATGAAACTTAGAACAGAAAACTAATATGAAACAGACAATCACTACTTTGGAATTTTATAACATAGGAAGTACTTGTTACATTGTCCTAAATAAACTAAATCCAAAGCACAAAAAGCAGATAACTTATAAAAAACAAATATAGTAAATAATTTACTTGCAAATCTGAAAGTGAATCCTTCTATGTCGGTATACTTATTCATAGCTGCCTTCTTTTTAGTTTCCTGTTCGATATTCTTAGTTTTTCCCCTTTGAGAAGCCATCAATAATGCAAAAGCGATGAAATTAAATCTTTGAAATCTGTTTACATTGTAATGTAGTGTGCTCGGTGCGTCTCGTCTCTGATCCAGGTAGCAATAGTTCGTATTACACATAACAGGTTCTAGGCTTTGCCTTGTCCCACCCAGGTCAACTGCATATCCCTGGAAAGCTTATCTCATTGGCTACAAGACTGTCAAGGTGCCATAGTAGCCAATCCCCTGTGTAATGGATGCCTATGGCGCGTAAGCATGAAACTTCATATTTTTAATTTGCAAAGATATAGTCACTCGGTGGACATTCGATGTTGCCATTAAGTCATACATCATCAGATGCCATTGGCAATAGGCTAGATTGGTTCCTACCACCCTAAGGATTAATTTCACACAACCCATGTAGCTATAGCTCAAACACAGACCAAATCAAAGGTTACCTTGTAAGATGTTTGCAGTTTGGAGAATATATTTTGAGGCTGGTGATCAATAACGGTAGGTCACAGACAGACAAATAATATATCCTCATGATCTGTGGATTCACAGCTTTCGGTGTTTATCAACGTATTTCGTGTTTATTTCGTTTATGCTTTACAACTCTAACCGGAATGTAGGTAGCAGCCATCTTGAAATGAGGTAATTTGCTCAGCCTTCCCCTATAAATGTGTATGCCCATATATGGTAGTAAGTCACACCAAAGATTTGAAGGCACTGATCAATAGCCAAGATAGTCATCTTTCCGCAAACGCCCTGCTTTTCCAGTGTAAGAACAGGGCCCTGTTTTAGAAAGCGAGTTTGAGTTTTCACTAGAGTTAGTTGACTCAGAGTTGAAGGAAACTCTGGGTTTTCGGTTTCACAAAGCCAGTTCAGCTTAACTGAGTCAGTTACTATGGCAACATGCTCCATGAAGCTAACCTGCTCGGTGGCAGATTTTCAACTAACCTTGAATTTCTCCTCCTCTCTAGCTGAAGACTGCAGACTGAAGGAGGTGTCAGACATAGCATGTCCTTTTCTTGAAGAGCCAGTTGATATTGAAGCACAAGTACCCCGCAGCAGTCTCAGGTCGGGTGAGGGTGATTAGACCCCGCTTGGATGTTTTATCATTCACTGATGATTATCTGTTTGAGCGTTTCCGTTTTTCTGCACAATCGATCATTCATCTGAACAATATTCTCAGCCCTCATATCCTTCATATGATACATCGTGGACATGTTCTCAGTTTGGAACAAATGTGTTGCGCTTCGTTTTTTTGCCAACGGGAGTTTTCTATATAACATTGGTGATGCTGAGCATATTTCCAAGGCAACCGTCTGTCGAGCTGTCAGAAATGTGACTCTTGCACTGAAACGTTTACTGTACACTTTTGTGGTGTTCCCAAGTCACAGACCCACAAGACCCATCAAAGAAGAATTCCACAGGATTGCAGGTATCAGTCTAAGCAATAATTAATTTAGCATGAAGCTTTGAGACCTGAAGCACTAATCAGTTAATTTGACATATTTTAGGGTTTCCAAGTGTGATTGGCTGCATAGATGGCACTCAAATTCCTATCACAGCTCCTTCAGTTAATGAAGGAGATTATGTGAATAGGAAGTCTTTGCACAGCATTAATGTGAGGGTAGGCCTAAATAGTAGCCTTTAGCTTTCCAAATGAAATCTATTTCACAATACAGCTACTGCAGCTAATTACTGTTCTGCACTGTGAAGTTCATATGTGCCCGAGTCTGTGCATGACTCGCACATTTTTCGTGAGTGTACACTGAGTGCTAGTCCTATTTTCCGACCCCCATACCCTGATCCTGAGCCCAGCAACGTTGTAACTTGGCTCACTGCAGGACACGAGCCAGTGTGTCCAGTGCCTTCGTAGGCTCAGGGTCCCTCCAGAAAGGGCATGTGACATTATTGTGGCATGTGTGATTCTCCACAACATTGGCACAATTAGAGGAGAACAATGTCCTACTCAACCAGTGAACGATCCTGACCACCCCGCTGACGCACGAGATGGAAGAGCAGTCAGAGACAATATGCTACCATCATTTCTGATTGACCCATCACCTCCCCAGTGTCAAATAAAGACAACATGCCTTCATTTCCTGCAAGTACATATGCAGTACAGTAGTTAATATTTTTCATGTTGTTCAAACAAATAATATCATCCACCTATGAGCACCTCACCCACCTTTAATTTCTATTTGATTTCTATTTGTATCTTTTGCATCTGCAGCCTTCTGTGGTCAATTTCTAAATTATATGTTTACAATTTGTTTCTTTAAGTACACTTTGTACAGCTGTTTCACAGGAAGTTATAGGAACACAAAATAAATGACATTGAATTTCACAGTGCCAGTCATGGGCCAATGCTGAACAACATCTTACTGAGGTAAGTTGAGCTGTGGAGGTGGATGGACCCTCTTCCTCATTGTAATTTCCAGCATTGCTCTGTTAGAGCACGTTTTATTATGGTACAACACTTTCATCAACTGTTATATGTTAATTTGAAGGTGTAAACCTCAATAGGCCTCTCTGTATCTTCCCTCTTTGTGGCAGCTGACAAGGTGTCTTCATCATCCTCCTGTAATGAAAATTAACAATTTTGGTGTTCTACTCTAGCCCATTATGAAAAATCTGTGGAGTATTAAGAGTCCTTACAACTGCATGGAGGTCTGGTATGGCAGAAGGCTCCACCAGACAGATTATACCATCAGTAACTGGTAGAAGATTAGACAGTTAAGTTAAACCTTTACCCAGAAAAGTGCCCCACCTAATTAGAATGTAGTTTTTACAACAGTGCACATGCCACATCAATTGTTTTAATATATAACTAAGTCACCTAAAAATACATTACGTCTGAAAGACAACTAAGAATCTGAAAAAGTAACAGCAGTCAATTACAAAGTATTGTACCGCTACAAGAAAATCAATGTGCCAAGTTGTGTCTAAGATGGATGGGTGGGCATCACTGATGTAACACTGGCAAAAGGTTGAATGTACATATATCATTAATTTGAATAACTAACCTCTTATGAAGGCCCTTATGTCCTGGGGGGTGGTTGGGTCAGATGAGCTTCCTCCAGAGATGCCTTCAGCAAAAGGTCACGCACAGTTTTGACTGAGGGCCATCTCTTCAGCCTCTGTGAGTGGACCCCCACCTGTTTTTCAGCCCTCTATTGGCTATAATGGAGGTCAAATTTGAACCATGTCCAGTAAGCACACATTTGGAGACATGTATAAAGGCATTTAGATTTTCCTTTCAAAGATAATATTAAATACTGGCAGTGTTGGGAAGGCTGAAAATTGTAATTTCTTTTGCATAGAAAATTTCACTAACTGCTTAAATATGTTGAATGTAGCCTCTGAATGCTGTTTAATTAGGTAGGGTAGGCTAAACAACAAAGTATACCTTACCTGTTTGAAGTATATTTCTATATTTCATCTTCAGTTGCTGCCAAGTACGTTTTGTGCCTGTTGGGTGGCACCTCCATAAATATTAAATGCGTGCACACACACACACTATATAAAATGTTTAATAAGTGGAACACTAACTTTTTTTTTCAATTAATACTCTCTCGGTCAGCAATTTTTTGCCACGCCAGCTCACGTTCTTTTGCTGCTGCTACTGTATAGATTATTTTCTTAAATATATACTCATATTCTGCATAGGCATTCATTAAAATTTCTAACTCCACTGGGGAGAAGTAGGAGGTTCGAGCCCTTTTTTCCTCCTGTTGCCATGATGAATCAGGTTATCTGCGTTCCATTGATGAGGGCTTTTTTATCTCCTCATGAACATGTTTTACTCAGGGTTAACTTAACTCAGTTGATTGAACTAATTGTTATCACCTATTCTGAAACCGTCAACTCAGAGTTGGTTAAACCTGCTTTTGGAAACAGGGCCACCGTTGTCATACCAGACTAAATAAAAAGAATAATCAAATAGGGTCCCCAAATATGGGAACTTTGCGTTAAAGAGGTTCTTAGAAAAATAGAACTTGTGTCCAATTAGATACCACCTGAGCTTTTAACAAAGAAACATCTGTATTTGAAATTGCTTGACTGAATGATATATACACACACACACACGTGCAATTATATTGACATTGATTCACTTCTGTTTCGTTTGTGCTTCAAGTGTTGTGGTGGAAACAGGCTGTGGTTTATGAAGAGGACTGCAGAAAGGAAAATATGGACTAGTACTTGAGACCAGAGGTAGGTAAGCAATCAAAGTGACTAATTACGAATAATGAACAACACTATGCAGTGGGACAGTCAAACAACAAGGCTTGTATTGGTCTCTTTGTAAACCTTAGATCAGCAGAGAGGTAGTCCAGCTAAACAGTTGAACGGAAGGAATGGAGTAACGCTTTAATACTGTAGCTACATCATTCGAACATTCCATTTCTGGTTAGTGTGTGTTTTCTTACCTACGTGTGTATGCTGAATCTCTATTCCTTCATGTACAGTTTTATCCGCAGTCATTTCAGCTGTCCAGTACAAGGATGAGCACCAAAGATGGAGATCTTCATTTTATTCAGACTGCGGTGAACAAGGTGCATTTTAACCTTGGGGGGAATCACATTATCGGGCTTACCTTGAGTCATGCCATTGCCCTCACAACACACTTACATTGAAGGGAAGATTCTGTCATATCGCTTTGTTGAGATTCACTCTCTGTGCAGTGAGTGGGAAGTGTGAGAGCACAAGAGAAAGTTAAAGGAGCTTCTGACACTCTCGTTAAGGAAAAGAAACCAGCCTCAAAGAACGGCTGCCCGCCACTGACCTGCAGTGATAGTACTCCGCTGTATTCATTAATGCAAGTCAACTTAGTGAGGGGCAGAGTGGAGTGAATGCATCTTTGTCTCGCTCCTCCCATCCCTACCTTGGCGAGCATGAGTCAGAGACGAATACTCAAAGGTTCAAAGCAAGCAGGATGACTGCGGTGGATCGGCTGTCCAATAGTCAGCAGGTCTGTAATGAACGTATTCTCTTCGGAAGACAATTTCCCGCCACGTCTTGAAAAGACCTGTGCTTTCAACTCCCATATCTACCCTCTATGTAATTTGGTGTTCTGCGTAATGCTGTAACTTGATCCCTGTTACATACGGCTCTTGCAGGAGGGAACGCAACACCCTGCTACACTCATCTCCCCGTGGAGTGGAAAGGGTATGTGATTGTAGGTGCGGGTAAGGATGACAGAGGAAGAGAATATTACATTTACAGGGAATTTATTCTTCCTTCATACGGTAATTTGGGGAAAAGGGGCTGGATAGAAACAAAGCAAAGTTAGTAAAAGTTAAAGCACCCTCTCCTACCCACTACTTACTTATTCTTAACGCCACCTGGCGCACTATCCAAAATACAGGGGGTGGTCCGCCCAGGTCTTACCTAGTGTGCATAGAGTACATAGTACGGGTATATGTATGCCCACAGGCCTCAACATTCCCAAGGTGCCTCCCCCAGGGAGAAAAAAACAGAATAATTACTAACATAATGTGAACAATTTCAATAATCACAAACAGTCCTTTTGGCATACACATACCTCAGCAGGACCTGCTACAAAAATACTTTACAAAAACTGTCTCTGCTCAACAACCAACCCATGACAACAAAGAGGCTCTCTCTCTCTCCTAACAAAGGAACACTGGTTTTTAAAGCTGCCCGAAAGAGTCGGTAATTGCAGACAGCTGTATCCCCTGACGAGAGGGCGGGGTCAGAGCCACTGGTGGTTCTGGGTGGGGGGCAGTGCCCCTGTGACAACAATTTTGGACCCCCTTGTGTCCCCCCTAAATGTGGAGTATGAAATAATTTTTGCATAACAAATTTTTGCTATCCTTCTTTTTTTACATCCGTTATTAGACAGTGGCAATGTGGAAAACTAATTAAACCCACACATTTACTAGAGGGACATGGTCTTTTGCCTACTAATGCCTGCAATGAAGTGAAGAAAACGATATGACAACAATAACGTATAATGTAACTGGCCCCTCTAACAGTACAACTGGCCCCAGCTTGGCCCCCCCAGTTGAAAGGGTCTAGAACCTCCACTGGTCAGAGCTCCAATTTACAATGTGGCCAAGCAATCAGCTGCTTGGAATCCAGGAAGCCATCCTACAAACAAACCCACAACACAGAAATTGGGGAACGTAACACTGTTTGATACTTGAGCTGTCATGAAGCTGAAATCAAATTGGTTTAGAGATTTCTTTGTGCCCTCTTTGGGACATGGGTTTGGTTGAGGAAAGCTCAAAAGTAGCACCACCCTAGACTTTTGAGAAGTTACATACATTCCCCTCTGTATTTATTTGGACAGTGGCTCTAAAACATTTAATTTGGTTCTATACGTCAGCAATTTGGATTGGATATCAAATGTTTTGTATGAGGCGACAGTACAGAATGTCACCTTTTTATTTGACGGTATTTTCTTACATATCTGTTTTACCAGTTAGAAATGAATGTCTAGTCCCCCCATTTTGAAGGTGTCATAAGTATTTGGACAAATTAATGTAAGCCCCGTTTCCATTGGCACTTTGAAGTCCAGCTGAAATTGCGTTTCCACAGCCCCCAGAAATTAGAAACGATGTCATGATGCTAGATAGCCAATATGTGACAACAGCTGGCCTTGCTAATGTTTCTAGCTTGCTAGCAAGATTTTGAATAATTTAATTCCCCCTCACTATGCTGTAACTAATATTACCCCATACTCCTGCCAGTACCAGCCAGACTCAGAAACATGTATTTAGCTTGCTGTCATTAGCTAGCTAGCTAAAGGGTTAGCATTAATTTATATATTTCTTGCTATGGCATTGACTATTAGCTAACTAGCTAACCAAGCAAACCAGGCGACAGGTTTGATATGATGTAGCTAGCTAGCTTTCAATTCCTGCTAGCTCACGTTAGCTAGCTAGCTAGCTATTTTTTCAACTCTGATTTGCTAGCTAATGTTAGGTAGCTAGCATTTGAGGGCTGATTGTTCTCATAAAAGTTTGAGTAGTGCAAAAATGAATGAAGGATCCAGCTATGGTGGTAATTTGTCATGTCTCACTACTGCAGTACTTCTTGTCCATGTGCTAGCTAACAGCAACAAGCCCAGATGAGCTAACTAAACGTGTCAGCATCCAGCAGTGATCTTCTTGGTGGTTGCATAGTAATGGCGTCACCAGCCCGAATTCTAATCAAGCTGGCACCAGTTGTGAAACCGGGCAGCACTGGCCCATGTTTCCCTTGACCCAACTTGAATTTGAGAATTCCATTCGAGCAAGCTTGTGTAAGGCCAAACCAGCAGAGGGAGCCATCACCTGAGTACTGACTGTGCTCCACTCCCCCTGGCTTCCTCTGCACCAATTTCCTGTTTGGTTAACTATTTAAACCTGTACTATGCCTAGACTCTTTGCGAAGTATTGCCAGTTACCCTGCCTTACCGAGTGTTCTGATCACCTGTTTGACTGATGTTTATGCTGCGATCCCTTGCCTGCCTACTGACCTATGCCTATTGGATTACCCCTTTGGATGACGACAGATCTGACTGCTTCTCTGGTTTTGACCCCCTGCCTGCCTTCTCGTATATGTTCCCGCAACCTGCCCTGAATAAACTTCCGCACATGGATTCTAACTCTGCCTCAGCGTATTCGTTACAGGTTGATTTTGTCCCCAATTAAAAGTGCCAGTGGAAACGGGGCTTTATAGTGAGTTACAGTAGTCAAAAGTGTATTATTTGGTCCCATATTCCTAGCACGCAATGAATACATCAAGCGTGTGACTCTACAAACTTGTTAATCATTTGCAGTTTGTTTTGGTTATGTTGTGCCCAATAGATTGTCATTTTGGAGTCACTTTTATGAACACTTATAGGCCTACAATGTGGATGCTACCATGATTACGGATAATTATGAATGAATTTCAAATAATAATGAGTGAGAAAGTTATAGGCACAAAGCTCATATCCCCAAAACATGCTAACCTCTCACCATTACCATTAACAGGGGAGGTTAACATGTCTTGGGGGATATATTTATTCCTCTGTAACTTTCTCACTAATCCTTATTCCCGATTTATTCAAGATCATTCGTAAGTAGACTCCACATTAATGTAGAAGTGTTCAGAAACATATCCTATTCTTATTTACACTAAAAGTGACTCCAAAATTACATCATTCTGTGTCGGGGCGCTCAGCGACGCTGGTCTACTAACCACCGGCCCTGGCTTCATTATTATGCACACCTGTTCCCCATCATTACGCACACCTGGTTGTCATTCCCTCGATCACTCACCCTTTATTTAGCCCCTCAGTTGTCTCCAGTCACTAGGTGTTATTGTTTTTTCACATTCAGTACGTGCCTCATGTTTGTTAATCTGCATTGGTTCTTTATTAAACTCACCTTCTGCACCTGTTTCCTGACTCCCGGCGTATACTTTACAGCGTGATAGGAATATAGGACTAAATACTAAACTTTGACTATTAGTGAATTTGTCCAAATACTTATGACCCCTCCAAATGTTTGGAAGAGATACATAAAGTATGTTCATTTCTAAACAGTAAAACACACTATAGTTCAAAAGTTTGGGGTCACTCAAATGTCCTTGTTTTTGAAAGAAAAGCACTTTATTTTTTTGTCCATTAAAATAACATCAAATTGATCAGAAATACAGTGTAGATGGTGTAGATGACTATTGGAGCTGGAAATTGCTTTTTTGTATTTGATTTTTTTAATGCAATGTCTACATAGGCATACAGAGGCCCATTGTCAGCAACCATCACTCCTGTGTTCCAATAGCACATTGTGTTATCTAATCCTAGTTTATCATTTTAAAAGGCTAATTTAGCATTAGAAACCCCTTTTGCAATCATGTTAGCACAGCTGAAAACTGTTGTTCTGATTAAAGAAGCAATAAAACTGGTGTTCTTTAGACTAGTCCTCAACTGGCAGCTTCATTAAATAGTACCCGCAAAACACCAGTCTCAACATCAACAGTGAAGAGGCAACGCCAGGATGCTGGCCTTCTAGGCAGAGTTCGTTTGTCCAGTGTCTGTGTTCTTTTGCCCATCTTATTCTTTACTTTATATTGGTCAGTCTGAGATAAGGCTTTTTCTTAGTAACTCTGCCTAGAAGGTCAGCATCCTGGAGTCACCTCTTCACTGTTGACGTTCAGACTGGTGTTTTGCGGGTACTATTTAATGAGCTGCCTGTTGAGGACTTGTGAGGGGTCTGTTTCACAAACTATACACTAATGTACTTCTCTTGCTCAGTTGTGCACCGGGGCCTCCCACTCTTTCTATTCTGGTTAGAGCCAGTTTGCACTGTTCTGTGAAGGGAGTAGTACACAGCGTTGTATGAGATCTTCAGTTTCTTGGCAATTTCTGGCCATTTTGAGCCTGTAATCGAACCCACAAATGCTGATGCTCCAGATACTCAACTAGTCTAAAGAAGGCTGAGCTTCCCACAATAAGTTGGGTGAATTTTGGCCCATTCTTCCTGACAGAGCTGGTGTAACTGTTAGGTTTGTAGGCCTTCTTTCTCGCACATGCTTTTTCAGTACTGCCCACACATTTTCTATAGGTTTGAGGTCAAGGTTTGTGATGGCCACTCCAATACCCAACTAGTTGTCCTTATGCCATTTTGCCACAACTTTGGAAGTATGCTTGGGGTCATTGTCCATTTGGAAGACCCATTTGCAACCAAGCTTTAACTTCCTGACTGATGTCTTGAGAAGTTGCTTCAAAATATCCACATAATTTTCCCTCCTCATGATGCCATCTATTTAATGAAGTGAACCAGTCCCTCCTGCAGCAAAGCACCCCCACAACATGATGCTGCCACCCCCGTGCTTCACGGTTGAGATGGTGTTCTTCGGCTTGCAAACCTCCACCTTTTTCCTCCAAACATAATGATGATCATTATGGCCAAACAGTTCTATTTTTTTCATCAGACCAGAGGACATTTCTCCAAAAAGTATGATCTTTGTACTCATGTGCAGTTGCAAACCGCAGTCTGGCTTTTTTATGGAGGTTTTGGAGCAGTGGTTTCTTCCTTGCTGAGCGATGTTTCAGGTTATGTCGATATAGTACTCGATATAAGTACGTTCATCTCTAGGAGACAGAACGTGTTTCCTTCCTGAGCAGTATGACGGCTGCGTGGTCCCATGGTGTTTATACTTGCATACTATTGTTTGTACAGATGCACGTGGTACCTTCAGGCATTTGGAAATTGCTCCCAAGGATGAACCAGACTTGTGGAGGTCTTGGCTGATTTCTTTAGATTTTCCCATGATGATAAGCTGCACTGAGTTTCAAGGTAGGCCTTGAAATACATCCACAGGTAGACCTCCAATTGACTCAAATGATGTCACTTAGCCCATCAGAAGCTTCTAAAGCCATGACCTCATTTTCTGTAATTTTCCAAGCTGTTTAAAGTCACAGTCAACTTAGTGTATGCAAACGTCTGACCCACTGGAATTGTGATACAGTGAATTATAAGTGGAATAATCTGTCTGTTAGCAATTGTTGGAAAAATGACAAGTGTCATGCACGAAGTAGAGGTCCTAACCGACTTGCCAAAACTATAGTTTGTTAACAAGAACTTTGTGAAGTGGTTGAAAAACTAGTTTTAACCTCTTAGGGATAACCGGTGGGCTAGCGGGCCGTTCCCCGACACTACCCGGTGAAATGTAAGGTGCCAAATTCAAAATCCAAAAGTTGAATTATTAAACATTTATCAATATACAAGTGTTGCATAGTCATCAAAAGCTCTGATTCTTGGCAATATCACAGCGTTGTCAGAAAGCACAACATTTGATTGAGGATAGCACCTCTAATATTTATTCATTAGCATAAATTCATAACCATCGCAGGTCACACAAAACCCATATAAGAGCTAAAATAAATCACTTATCTTTCAAAGAACTTCTGCTGAGGGCATCCCAAGTGTCCAAGGAAGACATCCAATGGTTATTTTGTTAGAAAAAGTAATTTATTATATCCATAAATCTCAGTTTGGTTGGCGTGTTATGTTCAGAATATCCACCGTCGAGTCACCCGTTGTACAGTGAAGAGAAAGCGTTCAAATATACCTATCAACTTTGCCCAAACAAATCAAACATCATTTATAATGCATCCTTAGGTATCCTTTTATGAATATTAGCGATAATATTTCACTCGGATGATATCTCGTGCCCGGTAAACGTTGTTGGCATTTGTGGTCCCTTGACTATTTCCTCTTCCTTTCAGTTCTACTCAGTGCTAAAGCCTCCAAACTGTTGACATCTAGTGGAAGCCATAGGTACTGCAACCTAGGAGCTATTATACATGGATTTCAATAGCAAGTCTATGGAAAAGAGGAAATGTCACAACAACAAACAAATTATGTGCAGAAATTCCTTGGGTTTTTGCCTGCCATATCAGTTCTGTTATACTCACAGAAACTTCAGAGTCTTTCCTATCCAATAGTACTAATTATTTGCATATCCTAGTTTCTGGGCCTGAGTGGCAGGCATTTTACTTTGGGCATGCCAGACTCTCCAAACTTCCGAATACTGCCCCGGTGCCTGGAGAGGTTAACTTGGAGGGTACTATGGTGTTCAGCTATAGTCATTGAACAGCAGAATTACATAGGTATTCCTCTTGTCCAGATGGGATAGGGCAGTGTGCAATGTGATGGCAATTGCATCGTCTGTGGACCTATTGAGGTGGTAAGCAAAGTGAAGTGGGTCTAGGTTGACAGGTAAGATGGAGGGGATATGATCCTTTACTAGTCTCTCAAAGCACTTCATGATGACAGAGGTGAGTGCTACGGGGCGGTAGTCATTTAGTTCAGTTCCCTTTGCATTCTTGGGTACAGGAACAGTGGTGGCCATCTTGAAGCATGTAGGGACAGCAGACTGGGATAGGGAGAGATTGAATATGTCTGTAAACACACCAGCCAGCTGGTCTGACCATGCTCTGAGGACGTGGCTAGGGATGCCGTCTGGGCCTGCAGCCTTTTCACACCTTTTCACACGTGGTGTCCTGTAGCTACGATCAAACCGGTGTGATTAGAATGCTTATTTAGAACGCTTATTTAGAATGGCCAGTTTGAATGACGCAACAATCAGCATTTGAGCTGGCCACACAGTTTTTTCAGAAACATTTTGCACAAACACAGTCCTTAGAAAGTTATGTCCAGATTGTTCAAAGTTATGGATGCAATGTTCAGACATTCACAGAAGTATCTACAGTATGACAATCATCCAAACCGAAAAAATGTAGGCTACATTTGTCTTAGTGCTAACTGAGGAAAGATTGACGTAACACAAGCGGTCACATAACTCTCGGCTGACATAAACGACAATATGAATTAGCTAATAGCAATTACTATTATAATTAATCACATCATGGGTGAGCTCACCATTGATCAAAATAATTGAGTAGAAATCGAAAGTAATCCGACGATGGGTAGTTTCTGCGCGCAGCAATGCTTTTTTTTCCTCACAGAAACCAAAGATAATAATAAGAGAAGACAAGATGAGTTTAGTCTGTTTATAGTATGCACGTTGAAGGGGGTGTGGCGTCTACCATTGTTCACATCCCACCATTCCGGAAGTTTTCAAAAAATAAGTGAACCCTTACTCACCTAATTTTGTTGTAACATCTTTGATCCGACAGACGATTATGTGACACCCAGAATGCATGTCAACAGACATGGCTTCACATATAGCTGGAATTAGCTTAGATCATCATAATCAGTACAACCTTCAAAAACGTATTTTACACAGATAATATGTGCCCATTACAACCTATGCAAGAATCAAAATGCAGGATTTGTCAATAGTACTTGAAAACGTGAATAAAACAGTAAATATAAAAATAATTACCACACAAAACATTTTATGATTGTGATTTATTGATACAAGTGGTGCGTGCTGGCAGTCAATCACGTAACCTCTCATGCCCACTTTGAGCCATTCAGTGCGTTCTCAGCCCTCTCCTGTACTCCCTGTTCACCCATGACTGCGTGGCCAAGCACACCTCCAACTCAATCATCAAGTTTGCAGACGACACTACAGTGGTAGGCTTGATTACCAACAACGACGAGACGGCCTACAGGGAGGAGGTGAGGGCCCTCGGAGTGTGGTGTCAGGAAAATAACCTTTCACTCAACTTCAACAAAACAAAGGAGATGATCGTGGACTTCAGGAAACAGCAGAGGGAGCCCCCCCATCCACATAGACGGGACAGTAGTAGAGAAGGTGGAAAGTTTTAAGTTCCTCGGCGTACACATCACAGACAAACTGAAATGGTCCACCCACACAGACAGCGTGGTGAAGAAGGCGCAACAGCGCCTCTTCAACCTCAGGAGGCTGAAAGACTTCGGCTTGTCACCAAAAACACTCACAAACTTCTACAGATGCACAATCGAGAGCATCCTGTCGAGCTGTATCACCGACTGGTTTGGCAACTGCTCCGCCCACAACAGTAAGGCTCTCCAGAGGATAGTGAGGTCTGCACAACGCATCACCGGAGGTAAACTACCTGCCCTCCAGGACACCTACACCACCCGATGTCACAGGAAGGCCAAAAAGATCAAGGACAGCAACCACCCGAGCCACTGCCTGTTCACCCCGCTATCATCCAGAAGGCGAGGTCAGTACAGGTGCATCAAAGCTTGGACCGAGAGACTGAAAAACAGCTTCCATCTCAAGGCCATCAGACTGTTAAACAGCCATCACTAACACTGGCTGCTGCCAACATACTGACTCAAATCTCTAGCCACTTTAATAATAAAAACTGGATGTAATACATGTATCACTAGCCACTTTAAACAATGTTTACAGTGGGGCAAAAAAGTATTTAGTCAGCCACCAATTGTGCAAGTTCTCCAACTTAAAAAGATGAGAGAGGCCTGTAATTTTCATCATAGGTACACTTAAACTATGACAGACGAAATGAGAAATAGAAATCCAGAAAATCACATTGTAGGATTTTTAATCTATTTATTTGCAAATTATGGTGGAAAATAAGTATTTGGTCAATAACAAAAGTTTATCTCAATACTTTGTTATATACCCTTTGTTGGCAATGACAGAGGTCAAACGTTTTCTGTAAGTCTTCACAAGGTTTTCACACACTGTTGCTGGTATTTTGGCCCATTCTTCCATGCAGATCTCCTCTAGAGCAGTGATGTTTTGGGGCTGTCGCTGGGCAACACGGACTTTCAACTCCCTCCAAAGATTTTCTATGGGGTTGAGCTTGAAATGCTTCTTACGAAGCCACTCCTTCGTTGCCCGGGCGGAGTGTTTGGGATCATTGTCATGCTGAAAGACCCAGCCACGTTTCATCTTCAATGCCCTTGCTGATGGAAGGAGGTTTTCACTCAAAATCTCACGATACATGGCCCCATTCATTCTTTCCTTTACACGGATCAGTCGTCCTGGTCCCTTTGCAGAAAAACAGCCCCAAAGCATGATGTTTCCACCCCCATGCTTCACAGTAGGTATGGTGTTCTTTGGATGCAACTCAGAATTCTTTGTCCTCCAAACACAACGAGTTGAGTTTTTACCAAAACGTTCTATTTTGGTTTCATCTGACCATATGACATTCTCCCAATCCTCATCTGGATCATCCAAATGCTCTCTAGCAAACTTCAGACGGGCCTGAACATGTACTGGCTTAAGCAGGGGGACACGTCTGGCACTGCAGGATTTGAGTCCCTGGCGGCGTAGTGTGTTACTGATGGTAGGCTTTGTTACTTTGGTCCCAGCTCTCTGCAGGTCATTCACTAGGTCCCCCCGTGTGGTTCTGGGATTTTTGCTCACCGTTCTTGTGATCATTTTGACCCCACGGGGTGAGATCTTGCGTGAAGCCCCAGATCGAGGAAGATTATCAGTGGTCTTGTATGTCTTCCATTTCCTAATAATTGCTCCCACAGTTGATTTCTTCAAACCAAGCTGCTTACCTATTGCAGATTCAGTCTTCCCAACCTGGTGCAGGTCTACAATTTTGTTTCTGGTGTCCTTTGACAGCTCTTTGGTCTTGGCCATAGTGGAGTTTGGAGTGTGACTGTTTGAGGTTGTGGACAGGTGTCTTTTATACTGATAACAAGTTCAAACAGTTGCCATTAATACAGGTAACGAGTGGAGGACAGAGGAGCCTCTTAAAGAAGAAGTTACAGGTCTGTGAGAGCCAGAAATCTTGCTTGTTTGTATGTGACCAAATACTTATTTTCCACCATAATTTGCAAATAAATTCATTAAAAATCCTACAATGTGATTTTCTGGATTTATTTTCCTCATTTTGTCTGTCATAGTTGAAGTGTACCTATGATGAAAATTACAGGCCTCTCTCATATTTTTAAGTGAGAGAACTTGCACAATTGGTGGCTGACTAAATACTTTTTTGCCCCACTGTACATATCCTACATTACTCATCTCATATGTATATACTGTACTCTATACCATCTACTGCATCTTGCCTATACTGTAAGGCCATCGCTCATCCATATATTTATATTTACATACTCGTATTCATTCCTTTACACATGTGTGTACAAGGTAGTTGTTGTGAAATTGTTAGATTACTTGTTAGATACTCCTGCATGGTCGGAACATGAAGCACAAGCATTTCGCTACACTCGCATTAATATCTGCTAACCATGTGTATGTGACAAATAAAATTTGATTTGTATGTAGCTTGTGAGATAAGCTGTAGCATTAGCAATGTCTTTCAAAAGGAGACAACTCACAAATGTGGAAATTCTGGAGATTTTAAAAATTCTGACAATGAGTCTGAGTATTAAAGTCAGGAATCAGATTCTGACAGTGAGGAGCTGGTGGTGATGGAGGCAGACCGACAGTGGATGAAGTACAGGAATTCTGTGGTAGCTGGAGGGCTGCCAGCCATTTCACCCCTCCTGGCCCTGCTGTTTGCTTTGATGAGTCCCAGTCTGGAGTGCAACACCCCTTGCCATTTCCATCTGAGGCAGAGTGCTTCAAGTTGTTTCTGACAGAGGAGCTGCTGGGAGACATAGTAGTGGAGACCAATCGCTATGCCTTGGAGCTACAGGAGAAGATGGAGCCAGGAGTGAGGGGGAAACTCGCTAAATGGGTGACAACCACAATTAGTGAAATGTATACCTTCCTGGTGACAGTCCTCATGGGGATAGTAAAGAAGAATCCCCTAAGAGAATACTGGAGCACAGATCCTATTTTTGCAACTCCCTTCTTTGCCACCCTCTTTTCCCAAAACCGCTTCCTAGTTCTGCTGCGATGCCTGCATTTCATCAACAATGCTACTGCCACCCTAAATACCCGTTATACAAAATAAGAAATGTTCTTACCAGCCTGACATCAGCATTTGGTCAGGTCTTTGTGCCATACAAGGACCTATGCATTGATGAGTTCCTGATGTTATGGAAAGGTAGACTCACATTCCGTCAATATATTCCCTCCAAAAGGCAAAGTTTTGGGGTCAAGTTCTTTGTCATGTGAGACGTGAAGACAGGATTTGTCCAGGACATTATAGTTTACACAGGGTCCACCACCGACATCCAACATTTTGAGGGGGTTGAGGTGTTTGGGTCCGTGGTGATGACCATGCTGGCTACTCATCTAAGCAAGGGTCACACTTTGTACGTGGACAATTGTTACAGCAGTCCCACACTCTTCCTGCATCTACTCTCCAACAGCACAGGGGCACAGTCAGGTCGAACAGGAAGGGGATGCCGGCATTCGGATGCAGGAAGATGCAAAGAGGGGAGGTGGATTTCAAGGAGAACGGTCAACAGCTGGCAGTAAAGTGGCATGACAAACGAGACGTCCATGTCCTCTCCAATGTCCATACAGCAACCATGTCGGCCACAGGGAAGGTGTACCTGATGGGAGAGAGAAAAATCAAACCAGATTGTGTGCTTGACTATAACCTCAAAATGGGGGCAGTGGATAAGGCGGACATGATAATGTGGAATGCACTCGGAAAACGACCAAGTGGTATAAGAATATATTTTTCCATCTGATCGACACTGCTGCCCTCAATGGCCACATAGTTCACCTCCAACTAACATGTGAGATGATTACTGAACAAGGTAATTTTTTGTAATTGGCCATACAGTTCACATACAGAAACTATTATAATGTAATAAGGCACTTACTTTGATAGAAACGCAGCCTGGATTTGAATCAGGGTGTCTGTAGTGATGCCTCTAGCTCTGAGATGCTGTGCCTTAGACAGCTGCGCCACTTGGGAGTCAAAAGGCCAGGGTAGCTTCAAAATACAACACAAGCTAATACTTCTCTGATGCAATTAGCATTGTTTTACAGAGCTAATAGAAGAATGTAGCTAGCTACATAAGCACAATTGAATATAACACCATAAAGGTTATGAAATGAGTAACGTTACCTCGTGTGTCCGTGGTTATAAGTAATAAACACAGATATATTTTGCTCCATACATACAGTGAGCTGCAGTAGAAATGACATAACACGACATACAGAAACTATTATAACGTAATAAGGCACTTACTTTGATAGAAAAGCACACATTTCCAAAGTTATCATTGGTAATGAAAACAACAATGACTGCGATGCAGGCAACAGACAGAAAATGTGAACACGTGTGTGCAGATACTGTTCAGACAGGAGATGCGTAACAGGTGTGAAATGGCTAGTTAGTTAGCGGGGTGCGCGCTAACAGCATTTCAATCGGTGACGTCACTCGCTCTGAGACCTTGAAGTAGTTGCGCGATGGGTAACGATGCTTCATGGGTGTCAGTTGTCTGTGTGCGCAGAGGGTCCCTGGTTTGAGCCCAGGTAGGGGCGAGGAGAGAGATGGAAGCTATACTGTTACAGATGCACAAATGTCTGCAGACTTGAACTGCACAAACAATTGGGAAGTGCTTGGGGAATTTTGTCTGGGTCAGAAATGTCTGTAAAGTAAAAAGGACAAATTCTACGTGAATGAATGATGAGGCAGAACAGACCTCAGTTCAAACTGCTCCTAGAAAATAAAAACTTGTTAGAAAATCATTTAAAATTGAAAACCGCCTATAAATAAAAACAGGCTGCATGCCTTGGTTTGAGGGCAGCGTGGATTACATGTACTGTTGCGTAACAATCACATTCTGGAATGGAGAGAACATTCGAACATCACGTGCATAAAAAAACCGACGCTAGGGCAATCGTTAGAGATATTTGGAACTCAAGTACGAAAAGGTAAAATGTCTTACTCACTTCAACCACGGAGAAGGAGAGCCCACAGTCCTTGGTAGCGGGTCGCGTCGGTGGCTCTGTGTTATTCTCGAAGCGGACAAAGAATGTGTAAAGCTTGTCCGGAAGCAAGACGTCGTCCGCGACGTGGCTGGTTTTCCTTTTGTAATCCGTGATTGTCTGTAGACCCTGCCACATCCGTCTCGTGTCTGAGCCGTTGAACTGCGACTCCACTTTGTCTCTATACTGACATTTTGCCTGTTTGATTGCCTTGCGGAGGGAATGACTACTCTCTTTGTATTCTTCCATATTCCCAGTCACCTTGCCATGTTTAAATGCTGTGGTTCGCACTTTCAGTTTTGCGCGAATGCTGCCATCTATCCACGATTTCTGGTTAGCGTAGGTTTTAATAGTCCTATACACTTCCTGATGAACTCAGTTATCGTTTCAGTGAATTCATCAATATTATTCTCAATAGCTACCGGAACATATCCCAGCCCGTGTGATCAAAACTATCTTGAAGCGTGGATTCCAATTGGTCAGACCAGAGTTGAATAGTCCTTATCATGAATACTTCCTGTTTGAGTTTATGCCTATAGGAATGGAGGAGCAAAATGTTGTGGGCAGATTTGCCAAAAGGGGAGACTCCCGGAAGTTGGAGTAACAGTGGTCTAGTGATTTAACAGTGTGAGTACTACAGTCGATATGCTGATAGAATTTAGGCAGTCTTTTACAAAAATGTTCTTTGTTAAAATCCCCAGCTACAATAAATGCAGCCTCGGGATATATGGTTTCCAGTTTGCATAAAGTCCAGTGAAGTTCCTTGAGGGCCGTCGTGGTATCGGCTTGAGGGGGGGATGTACACGGCCGTCACTATAATCAAAGTAAATTCTCTTGGGAGATAATATCAATCAATCAATAAAATGTGTTTATAAAGCACTTTTTACATCAGCCGATGTCACAAAGTGCTATACAGAAACCCAGCCTAAAACCACAAACAGCAAGCAATGCAGATGTAGAAGCACAGTGGCTAGGAAAAACTCCCTAGAAAGGCTGGAACCTAGGAAGAAACCTAGAGAGGAACCAGGCTCTGAGGGGTAGCTAGACCTCTTCTGGCTGTGCCAGGTGGAGATTATAACAGTACATGGCCAAGATGTTCAAACATTCATAGATTACCAGCAGGATCAAATAATAATAAATCACAGTGGTTGTAGAGGGTGCAACAGTTCAGCACCTCAGGAGCAAATGTCAGCTCACTTTTCATAGCCGAGCATTCAGAGTCAGAGACAGCAGATGTGGTAGAGAGAGAGAGTCGAAAACAGAAGGTCCAGGACAAGGTAGCACGACCAGGTGGACTGGGGACAGCAAGGAGGCCAGGTTGTCCTGAGGCATCCTGACACAAACTCGTACAGCATAAATACTGGAGGCTGAGACTGGAGGGGTCGGGAGACACTGGGGCCAGTCCGACGATATCCTCGGACAGGGCCAAGCAGGCAGGACATAACCCCGCCCACTTTGCCAAAGCACAGCCCTCACACCACAAGAGGGATATCTTCAAACCACCAACTTACTACCCTGAGACAAAGCTGAGTATAGCCCACAAAGATCTCCCCCACGGCACAAACCTGAGGGGGGCGCCAACCCGGACAGGAAGATCATGTCAATGACTCAACCCACTCAAGTGATCCACCCCTCCTAGGGACGGCATGGAAGAGCACCAGTAAGCGGTCGGCATTTGATTGTGAGGTATTCTAGGTCGGGTTCCTGTATGTTATCACAGTTACACCATGAGTCGTTAATCATGAAACATACACCACGCCCTTTATCCCAGAGAGATGTTTATTATTGTCGGCGCGATGAACTGAACTGAATTTGAATAGAATATCCTGAGAGCCATGTTTCCGTGAAACAGAGTAAGTTACAATCACTGATGTCTCTCTGGAAAGAAACCCGAAACCTCATCTCGTCAACTTTGTTATCCAGGGACTGATCATTAGCGAGTAATTTACTCGGAAGCGGTGGGTGGTGTGCGCCTCTTAAGTCCGACTAGAAGACTGCTCAGAGTACCCCCTTTCTACCGGCGTTGTTTTGGGGCAGCCTCTGGAATCAGTTCAATTGCCTTGGGTGGTGCAAACAAAGGATCCGCTTCAGGAAAGTTGTTTTCCTAGTCATAATGCTGGTAGTGCTGGTGAGTCACCCATCATTACGCACACCAGTCACCATTAATACACGCATCTGCGCAATATTGGACTCACCTGGACTCCATTACTTTGTTGATTGCCCCTCTAGATCTGTTATCTGTCCTGTTTCATGTCCGTTGTTAATTAAATGTTCACTCCCTGTACTTGCTTCTTGTCTCCAAGTGTCTGTCCTTACAGAGAGGTTGCCTTGCCTCAGTTGGCTTGGTAGGCTCCCATCCAACGTCATGCCTCAGCCGGCTCGTCAGGCTCTCACACCTCAGTGGGATCGTCAGGCTCCCACGCCTCAGCCGGCTCGTCAGGCTCCTACGCCTCAGCCAGGTCATCGGGCTTCTTCATCTCAGACAGCTAGTCCACCGCTGTGCCTCAGCTGGCCTGTCAGGTTCCCCAGGTGGGATGCCAGGCTGCCCTTCATTATGCACACCTGTCACCATCATTACGCGCATCTGCACAATATTGGACTCACCTGGACTCTGTTTACTTGTTGATTTGTTGCCCTTGTATATCTGTCTGCTCCTCAGTTTGTTCCCCGTGTCATCATTGATGTCATTACTTTTTCTCCTGTCCAGACGCTGTCTTTGTTTGTTTCTTGTCTATTATCCATTAAATGTTCACTCCCAGTACTTGCTTTTTGTCTCCCAGTGGCGATCATGACAGAATGCTGACACCACAATTTGAAGCATCATGGAGTTTTTTGTTTTGTTGGTGACGTCGGGTCCGGGTGCCGCTATCGGAGGAGCCGTGGGTGCCTCAGCTGGCTCGTCGGGCTTCCATGCCTTAGCTGGCTCGAGAGGTTTCCTTGCCTCGGTTGGCTCGGCAGGTTCCCATCCCAAGTCATGCCTCAGCCGGCTCGCCGGGCTCCAACAACTCAGCCGGCTCATCAGGCTCCCATTCCACGTTATGCCTCAGCCGGCTCGTCAGGCTCCCACGCCTCAGCCGGCTCATCAGGCTCCCATCCCATGTCATGCCTCAGCCGGCTAGTCCAGCACCCATGCCTCGGCCGGCCCGTCAGGCTCGCCCAGGTGGGATGCCGGGTGGCACCCCTAGAGGGGGGGGGGACTACTGTCACGCCTGCTCCCGCTGGCTGTCCACTAGTTTCAAAAACAATGATTTGATAGGAAGCCATCCACAAAAAAACACAAATCTGTAAGGGGCAAATAGCCAAATGAGAGAGCAGCAATGTGATTCACATAAAGGCTCTATGAAGATATCAATAATAAGTGATATCCGTATCGCCGTAGACTACACTGTCACGATCTCCGTGAGGGACAGACCAAGGCGCAGCGAGGTATCCAGTATACATGCTTTATTTAATACACGTAACTGGGACAAAACAACAAAACGAACGAAAACGAAGATCGTAACAATAACAGACTGAAAAACAAAGCTATGCTCAAACAATAACCCACAAAATACTAGTGAAAACCCCAAACATATATATGGTTCCCAATTAGAGGTAACGACACACAGCTGCCTCTAATTGGGAACCATTACCCCAACATAGAAACACAACA
Organism: Brachymystax lenok tsinlingensis; assembly: GCA_030435695.1. Taxonomy (NCBI): domain Eukaryota; kingdom Metazoa; phylum Chordata; class Actinopteri; order Salmoniformes; family Salmonidae; genus Brachymystax; species Brachymystax lenok. The sequence goes on from CM059787.1 coordinate 30,755,877, forward strand.
CCTAGAACAGAAAAAAACCTTACACCAAAACAAAACTAAACACGCCAGCCTGTCAAAATCAGGCCTGAACGTGACATACACAATTGATGTCATCCTTACATCCAAGCGTTTATTCAAGTTGGATAATCTTTGGATGCTGACAGCAGTCTTACCATTGGAAGACATAGCTTGGACTTTAGCCCACAAAAGCCTATTCCTGCTTTTTTCCAGGGATCCGTCAAACACATTTGGTGTGTCATCATAGTGGTCTCTGACTTGTGGTCAGACTCGCTCAGGTGGAGCAAACTTGAACAAAATTATCTTGTTTTTCAAAAGTATCTGTAATCTGATTACAATATTTTTGCTGGTAACATAACGGATTACAGTTACCGTTTTTTTGTAATCCCTTACATGTACAACACATGTCCTTGTACAGGGAAATGATCTCACTCACCTCTAACAAAATTGCATACAATAGGCACACACGCAAAAATACACAAACATACAGTATGCAGACACAAGCGCACGCACACACACAATTCCCAATACACCATACTGTACACACAAACACATGGCACCATCATCAAATCACATTTTATTAGTCACACACATATTTAGCAGATGTTATTGCGGGTGTAGCGAAATGCTACACCCGCAGTAACATCTGATTACTCCTATTCACACATGCCTATTGTGCATATTCCGGATCTGCAGAAAGGCAATCTATTTAATCCACAATAGCACGGAGCAGAATCTGTCATGCTGTGTCTAAACAGACTTTGGATTCCTCCCCATAATACAGTGAACGTTGCCATAAATCAGAGAGAGCTTTGTAAAATTATAATGTCTTCATGCACTGGCGACAAAGAAACCGAAACAGATTCATTGCTTTTAGAACAATACACATTAAGAACTATATAAACCCTGAGGGATCGGCTATCATTTCGGTACGTTTGACTTTTTTTCTTCTCTCTCCAACACAACTCACAAGTGTCTTTGGCATTCAGCATGCAGCACAATGAACCAATGCACCAATAGACTTTGGGAAATGATGAATGTGCGATAATGGGTTTTGGAGGGACAATTAGTTTGAGACATTTGTGCATGCTCTGTGTGAGTGCGTAATCGTTAGGTGGTTAGATCCTAAAAATACTATACATGCCTGCAAACAGCATCATCTATCTGGTTCCCAGAATGGTGGGCCTTGCGGTGATGACGGTGATGTTGACAGCAGTAAAAGAACACTTTTTTAAGGTGAATTGCTTCCTCAACGTTTCTCTGATGGGATTATAGACAGCTGTAAGCAGTGCTAAATTACCCCGGTAAAATAAAAATAAAAGTCAGAAGACAGGTGTTGGCTAAAATTAAGGGAGGGGAATAGGACCTTGTAGGGTTTTCACTGACTGCGTGACTGAACATGACATCGACATACAGCTGGTTGCGGCATGATTAGGCTTGGCCCCTTTTCATAAAGCATCTCAGAGTAGGAGTACTGATGTAATCTTATTCATTGTGATCTAAATGACAAAACAGATCCTAAACTAGCACTACCATTGCACCAGGGGCCCAGTGAAGCTTTTACAGACGGGTTAGAGTGTTTTTCTATGCCAAATGTCATGATGAGTCAGACTTTACATGTTGACATCCTCAATGGGGACACAGTTGTTTGTCTGAATTCTGAGATGCAAACATGTATGTTGTGAATGGCTAAACATAAAATCATAATAAAAAAATGTATTCTGCAGTCACTTGCTGAGTTCTTTATGTTGAAGATCAGAGAATACACAGGAATTTACACTACCGTTCAAAAGTTTGGGGTCACTTAGACATGTCCTTGTTTTTGAAAGAAAAGCTAATTTTTTGTACATTAAAATAACATAATAATTGATCAGAAATACAGTGTAGACATTGTTAATGTTGTAAATGACTATTGTAGCCGGAAACGGCAGATTGTTTATGGAATATTTACATAGGCGTACATTGGCCCATTATCAGCAACCATCACTCCTGTGTTCCAATGGCACGTTGTGTTAGCTAATCCAAGTTTATCATTTTAAAAGAATAATTGATCATTAGAAAACCCTTTTGATATGCTGCTCAGCTGAAAACTGTTGTTCTGATTAAAGAAGTAATAAAACTGGCCTTCTTTAGACTAGTTGAGTATCTGGAGTATCAGCATTTGTGGGTTAAATTACTGGCTCAAAATGGCCAGAAACAAAGACCTTTCTTTTGAAACTCGTCAGTCTATTCTTGTTCTGAGAAATGATGCCTATTCCATGCGAGAAATTGCCAAGAAACTGAAGATCTCGTACAGCGCTGTGTACTACTCCCTTCACAGAACAGCGCAAACTGTCTCTAACCAGAATAGAAAGAGGAGTGGGAGGCCTCGGTGCACAACTGAGCAAGAGGATAAGTACAAAACACCAGTCTAAATGTCAGTAGGGAAGAGGCGACTCCGGGAAGCTGGCCTTCTAGGCAGAGCTGCAAAACAAAAAGCCATTTTTCAGACTGGCCAATAAAAAGAAAAGAATAAGATGGGCAAAATAACACAGACACTGGACAGAGGAGTGACCCCAAATCTCATAATTACAATCAAGATCTTTGGTTTGGCATAAACACATGAAATTGAGTCAAATGGATGTTCAATGCAAATGATGTGCCATGGCCAGTGTCTATTGGGATATTCAAGTTCAATATTAGGCTATACAGTGTTAACATGGGGGTAACATGCAGATCTGTGTGACTCTGCTCTACAATATGACACGTGTGATTTGTGCAGAATCTAGAGCTCCCTGTTGTCCAAGCACTTAACTTGAACATCCCTGGCAGTTTCTCTTTCACTTAGTGCATTCGGCAGTATTCAGACCACTTCACTTTTTCCAAATGTTGTTACGTTACAGCCTTATTTAAAATTGATTGAATAGTTTTTTTCCTTATCAATCTAAACACAATACCCCATAAGAACAAAGCAAAATCAGCTTTGTATAAATGTTTGCTCATTTATATATACAGTATAAAAAACTGAAATATGACATTTACTTAAGTATTCATACCCTTTACTCAGTAATTTGTTGAGGAGTGGCTTCCATCTGGCCACTCTACCATAAAGGCCTGATTGGTGGAGTGCTGCAGAGCTGGTGGTCCTTCTGGAAGGTTCTCCCATCTCCACAGAGGGCCTCTGGAGCTCTGTCAGTGACCATTGGGTTCTTGGTCACCTCCCCCGATTTTTCAGTTTGGCCAGGTGACCAGCTCTAGGAAGAGTCTTGGTGGTTCCAAACCTCTTCCATTTAAGAATGACGGAGGCCACTGTTTTCTTGGGGACCTTCAATACTGAAGAAATGTTTTGGTACCTTTCCCCAGATCTGTGCCTCGACACAATCCTGTCTCGGCGCCCTACGGACAATTCCTTCGACCTCATGGCTTGGCTTTTGCTCTGACATACCTGTCTATATAAGGTCCCACATTTGACAGTGCGTGCGCCTTTCCAAATCATGTCCAATCAATTAAATTTATCACAGATGGACTCCAATCAAGTTGTAGAAACATCTCAAGGATGCACCTGAGCTCAATTTTGAGTGTCATAGCAAAGGGTCTGAATACTTATCTAAATAAGGTATTTCTGTTTTTATTTGTAATAAATTAGCAACATTTCTAAAAACCTGTTTTCGCTTTGTCATTATGGGGTTTTCTGTGTAGAGCCATTTTTTTTTAAATCAATTTTAGAATAAGGCTGTAACGTAACAAAATTTGGAAAAAGTGAAGGCATCTGAATACTTTCCGAATGCACTGTATGTCTCACACATGCAAACACACACACACACACGTGCACGTTCAAATTAGGCTGTATCCACGGACAGAGGCGACGATTGATAAGGACAATCCAGAGAAAATTGTAACGTTTAAATGTTTGATATCACAACATGCATTATTAAATGCCATAATATGGTAGCTCGTTAGGGTAGTTCTATTGAGGCTGCTGCTTGGTGCAGAAATGAGGGCGCTTCTCACAGAGAAGTCTGTGAGAAGAGGCACGAGTCAAGTCGTATGACTTTCATCATTAACTCCCAGAGTGAATCGCATTCAATGAAGCACAACACACTTTTACACCTCCGTTTGACAACAGACCCAGCTCTGCATGTCTCAGAAAATCAATTTCTTTCACATAAAACCTTCAGAACACATCCTCAGAAAAGAGATACTTGACACAATGAAGAAAAAAAATGTATTCTAAACCACTGTAATACAATCACAATCCTCTGCCGCATCAGAAAACAACCTATTTTCTTCTTCTCGATCTCTCCCTAAGCGTTGTTTTTGTCTTTTTTGACTGCCCTTTTCTTTGTGACCTTTAGTGCAGGCACCCTGTGGTGTTAGTTTCCTGGGTTTTGACTGGGATTGTGTGTGACTTGAATGTGATGTCTCTTGATATTTCTTTCCACAGGTTATGGGAAAGCAGGCTGGATAACAGACAGCTGGAATCCTTAGAGTGGATGGGGGCCTGACCTTTCTCTTGCCCTCCTTGCTTCCCTCAGCCAAACACATGCATGCTGTGCACCAAGGTTATTATAGTAAACTAAAACTGAAACTACAACTAAAACGAATTAGGAAAAAAGTATTTGTAAACTGAAATCAAATAATTAACAAACCCGTTTGAAAAATGGAAATAATACTGAAACTAGTATCTTTGACTCCAAACCTAAGTAAAATAAAATAAAAACATAATTAATTATGTTCAGTTTGAGTATTTTCTTCTAAACTTTGGCCAAAACTCTAATGGGGTTTTCAAGCTTTTTGAGGGTTGTCAAGCTACTGAATCTGTCAGGTAAATGTGGCCAGGAGAAGGCGATGTTTCAAATAGGCTATTACTAGCTATCACTAGCTAACGGAAAAAAATATCTAGGTAGCTAACTTAATTCATCTTTTTTTTACTAAAGGGAAAACATATTGGATTGATGTAAACATGGACGAGAGAGAATTTCCTTCTGTAATGGAGTTAAGAAGGTACCGTAAGCTCATTCCACAGCTAGCTTGAAATGTCGCAGATGGAGCTATCGAACTAGATATTTTTCAATAGATCAAACAGTTGGTATGTTGTCAAGTAGGGAGGTCATGTGTGTTTGATCCTGACTAGTCTCCCAGTCGCTGCCGCTGAAAAACATCCCCACATCATGATGCTGCCACCACCATGAATCACCAAAGGGATGGTGCCAGGTTTCCTCCAGTCGTGACGCTTGGCATTCAGGGCAAAAAGTTCAATCTTGGTTTCATCAGGTCAGAGAATCTTGTCCTTTAGGTGCCTTTTGGCAAACTCCAACCGGCTGTCATGTGCCTTTTACTGAGGTGTGGCTTCCATCTGGCCACTCTACTATAAAGGCCTGTTTGGTGGAGTGCTGCAGAGATGGTTGTCCTTCTGGAAGGTTCTCCCATCGCCACAGAGGAACTCTAGAGCTCCAGTCATGGTGACCATCGGGTTCTTGGTCACCTCCCTGACCAAGGCCCTTCTCCCTCAATTGCTCAGTTTGGCCGGGCGGCCAGCTCTAGGAAGAGTCTTGGTGGTTTCAAACTTATTCTATTTAAGAATGATGAAGGCCACTGTGTTCTTGTGGACCTTCAATGCTGCAGACATTTTTTGGTACCCTTCCCCAGATCAGTGAATCGACACAATCCTGTCTCGGAGCTCTATGGATAATTCCTTCAACGACATGCACTGTCAACTGTGGGACCTTATATAGACAGGTGTGTGCCTTTCCAAATCGTGTCCAATCAATTTAATTTACCACAGGTGGACTCCAATCAAGTTGTAGAAACATCTCAAGGATGATCAATGGAAACAGGATGCACCTGAGCTCAATTACAATTATAATAGCAAAGGGTCTGAATACTTATGTAAATAAGGTATTTCTGTTTTTAATTTTAATACATTTGCAAAAATGTATAAAAACCTGTTTTTGCTTTGTCATTATAGGTATTGCAGATTGCTGAGTCAACATTTTTTTGTAATCAATTTTAGAATATGGCTGTAACGTAACAAAATGTGGAAAAAGTCAAGGGGTCTGAATACTTTCCAAATGCACTGTACATCACAGAAGACTGAAAAACAGAAACACACATGCACATACACGCACACACACAAACACACAGCATACACACAGAGAAAGAGAAAGGGACACACACACACTCACGCACACACACATACAGTATACACACCAGTGGAGGCTGCTGAGAGGAGGATGGCTCATAATAGTTGCTGGAACGGAGCAAATGGAATGGCATCAAACACATGGAAACAACGTGTTTGATGTATTTGCTACCATTCCACTTATTCTGCTCCAGCCATTACAACGAGGCCGTCCTTCCAAATTAAGTTCCTACCAGTCTCCTGTGATACACACTCTATTTTTTTTCTCTCTCTCACACAAGCAAACACACACTAGCACACAGCAGGCATTTCAGATTTATTCATTTGCCTTTGCCACAACACAGAATGATAGGACGAAGGTTATCCAAGTCAGGCCCGCTGGCTTTGCCGTGATATTCACAATGTGAGTCACTCTTGAAGACAGAGTTGAGCGGTTGTAGTGTAACCTGTAGGGCATGTGACAGTGTAGAACATAGGACAAGACAAGTACCTCCAGACAAAGTCTTTAGGTGTCATTGACAGAGACAGAGAGAGTGTAAAGACACTGTCCTCTCCTTATATCAGATCCCATGTACATCACTGTGTGTGTGCCCCCAGCCCCAGTCCTCTTCCACTGCTCTAATTTACCGCTGTTTGATGTGCGTATTCAGCAGACATCAAATTAATCTAGTCCCTCATGAATTTCAATTCTGACTTCCCACTTGAAACTAAATTGGGCCTGTTCAAGAAGTCTAACGATAATAGACACTAAATTGGCTTGCTCAATCAAAAAGACCATTGTCTCTGACCCTCTATTCAGTTCCAAATTTAAAGCACACTCTTGAAGAGTTGAAGGGGCGAGAGAGAGAGACAGAGAAAAAAGAGGTAACTGACTTAATGTGATGGGGACCAATTGACGGTGTGGCTGTTGAAAAATGGAAAAAGGGAAAACATTTAAGGGAACGGGTGAAGTTAACAGTAATTAATGTTGAAAATGAAAGTCCAGAAATGCAAGCGGTGATGCTCCCACTATGCAAGGCAGGTTGATATTTATTCTCTTGAATCTTGACCTGGAGGCAGCTCTGCAGATTGATAACTAACTAGCACAGCCACAAAGTCATAAATTCTGATTTTAAACCTAACATTAATCCTAACCTTAACCATACTGCTAAACCTAATGCCTAACCCTAACCTTAAATTAAGAGCAAAATGTGTATTTGATGTTTTATAGCCAATTTTGACTTTGCAGCTGGTCCATCTTGCGGAAATCACACATTTCTGTCTCCATGACAAGACTCATGACAATTTTTTTCAATTTTTTCCCCTCATGGAGGTTCTTTGTCTAATTCAATCAATATGTCAGAGGCACACAATGTACTGTGAATGTATGTTTTAAATTAGGCAAATAAAAGCAATGTGGTTCAGACCGAAATTGCAGCAAGCTTCACCTGCAGTCTAATCAAGAGAAAAAGGTAGAGAATGGCGGAAATCCCTCAACGCTGTGAAAAGGCTTGATAACACTTCATTTTAAGGGGTTCTTATTATAGTGTAATTACACTAACAATAATCGTAGTTAATTGTAATAACTCATATGTTACACTGTAATAACACTTAAATGGTGGTAATTGCAGTCTGCAATTACAGAGGTGTAACAATAAATGCTTGTAACCATGCTTCTTACAAATGGGCACGTTTCCACTAAATTCACCAATTTAGTGTTTAGTTTCTTCTCAGCTGCATCTGATTCAGTAATAACTGTCACAAGGTTGTTATCTCTCGTGGACAGATGTGCTGGGTGTCCGAGATTACCAAGGTTCAAAATCTCCGCTCCCCCCCCCCCTGGCACTTAAGGGTGCCAGGCTGCCCTGCATCACGCACTCCTGCCATCCTTTACGCACACATGCCTTCCCTAGTCACGCGCATCAGCGTTATTGGACTCAACTGGACTCACTGTTTATTTCCTCCCCCTATATTTGTCAGTTCCCTTGCTCTATTACCTGCTGCTGCATTAATTGTCATTTGTCTGTATTCTTAGTTTGCTGATGCTGTTCCTGTCTCGTTCCATGTCCGTTATTTATTAAATGTTTTACTCCCCGTACCTGCTTCGTCTCTGCAGCGTCATTCCATGTGACAGAATGCAGCAGCCAACATTTGAAGCATCGGGGAGTACTGGCGTTCCGGTTGGTATGGGACGCCACCGATGGAACCGGGGGTGCCTAGCCAGCTCGTCAGGCTTCCACGCCCTAGCTGGCTCGAGAGGTTTCCTTGCCCCGGTTGGCTTGGATGGCGCCCATCCAACGTCGGGCCTCAGCCGGATCATCAGTTCTTGTTCGCCCAGCCGGTTCAGGAGTTGTTTTTTGTTTTGGTGGTTACGTCGGGGGTGGATTCCGCCGCCGATGGGTTTCCTTGCCTTGGTTGGCTCGGCGGCTTCCAATCACTCGTCACGCTCCACCGGATCATCGGGCTCCCTCTTTGCAGCGGGATCGACAGGCGTCTTGCCTCAGCCGGATCATCTGGCTCCCATGCCTCAGCCGGCTCGCCAGGCTCTCCATTGCGCACACCTGCTTTTCCTCGTCACGCGCATCAGCGTTATTTGACTCACCTGGAATCACTCATCTGTTTATTTCCTCCCCTATATTTGTCAGTTCCCTTGCTCTGTTCCCTGCTGCTTTTGTCTGTGTTATTAGTTTGCTGATGCTGTTCCTGTCTTGTTCCATGTCTGTTATTTATTAACTTCTTAGGGAGCGGTGGGGCGCTACTCCCAACACTACCCGGTGAAATGCTAGGCGCCAAATTCAAAATCCAAAAGTTGAATTATTAAACATGCATCAATATACAAGTGTTGCATAGTCATCAAAAGCTCTGCTTCTTGGCAATATCACAGCGTTGTCAGATTTCAAAAAGGCTTTACGGCGAAAGCAGCACATTTGATTGTTTGAGGATAGCACCCAACATATTTTTCCTATTACCATACATTCATAAGCCATCACGGTTCACACATAACACATTTCACAGCGAAAACAAATCAATTACCTTTTGAAGAACGTCTGCTGAGGGCTTCCCAAGTGTCCAACGAAGACAATCCATGGTTCTTTTGTTAGAAAAAGTAATGTATTATATCCCTAAATCTCAGTTTGGTTGGCGCGTTATATTTTCTCTCCAATCGTCCATTGAAACGTGAAGAGAACTCGTTCAACTTATACCTATAAACTTGTCCAAGAACAATTAAACATAATTGTAAATGTTTCCTTAGGAACATTTTTATGTTTAAATAGCATAATATTTCAACAGGAATATAAACTGGGCGATAAGAAAGGAAAAAAAACACAGAGCGTGCAAGCCGTAAACGCGCATTTACTCCTATTGACATTCTCTGTGGACACTTCTTATTCGTCTTCTTCTCTGCTCTAAAAGCATCTAAGAAGAATCAGAACACTTTCTCGAGACTGTTGACATCCAGAGGAAGCGATAGGTACTGCATTCATATGCCCTTATATGGGCATTTCCATAAGGGAGGGGTTCCAAATGAGGCAAAACCACTTTTTCCAGGACAGAAATTCCTCGGGTTTTCGCCTGCCATATCCATTCTGTTATACTCACAGACAAAATGTTAACACTTTTAGACAATTCAGAGTGTTTCCTATCCAATGGTACTACATATGTACATATCCTATTTTCTGGGCCTGAATGGGAGGCATTTTACTTTGGGCACGCCAGGCTCTCCAAAACGGTCACCTCGTGCGCTGCTCCCTAAGAAGTTAAGAAGTTAACTTGATTGATTTCACAAAAACATATCAGAATTAGGTCAACCTCACTGACAGGGGTCTACCATACGGGTGTCATCCCAGATTAGAATTGTATGTGTGTATGTTACCAATTATGATAACCTCAACCTTCTTGCCATCCAAGTGAGAGGATAAACCCACAAGTACACTATGGAGTACATTTAATATCTGTATAAGTGCAATGTAATTACTAGGTGTTACACAGGATTTTGCTAGATAAAATGATGTGTATTTTGAGGGGTACTTACTTGTAAATAATGTGTACTTATATTTCCATCCTGACAACCTGGCCCTAGTTTTAAAGCATCTGGAAGCACCAACCAAGTACACTATTACAGCAACCACTTTAGTTGTTAATACTCTTGTCAATGCTTAAAACACTAACATGATATGTGTTGCTTTGCTTGTGGAACTGTCAAAAGCTTTTGATTCTGTTGATCATGCTAGCGCCCCACTGCTCCGTAAGTAGTTAACCCTTGTGTTATCTTAAGGGTCAATAATGACCCACCACAATGTATAACAGCAGAGAAAACACCCTACATTATATTTTTTCAACTTTAGAAAAAAATAACATTATAAAAAGTGAAACATCACCTTTGTTCATATTTCCATGAAAGCTGTACACCACCAGGGTACAAAGATTGTCTTAGGGTAATTTTTGACCCGGCAGTTATAAAATCATTTACACACCACAAAAACTGCCCGCGGGCCCCTGGTCATCATTGATGTGTCCTCATACAATGCCTTTGTGATATGGAACAAGATCAACCCTACCTGGATGTCTGATAAGCGGAACAAGAGGAGGGTGTTCCCGGAGCAGATGGGAAAGGCACTTGTAACCCCACACAAAAAGTATTTAGTCAGCCACCAATTGTGCAAGTTCTCTCACTTAAAAAGATGAGAGAGGCCTGTAATTTTCATCATAGGTACACTTCAACTATGACAGACAAAAGGAGGAAAATCACATTGTAGGATTTTTAATGAATTTATTTGCAAATGATGGTGGAAAATAAGTATTTGGTCACATACAAACAAGCAAGATTTCTGGCTCTCACAGACCTGTAACTTCTTCTTTAAGAGGCTCCTCTGTCCTCCACTCGTTACCTGTATTAATGGCACCTGTCCACAACCTCAAACAGTCACACTCCAAACTCCACTATGGCCAAGACCAAAGAGCTGTCAAAGGACACCAGAAACAAAATTGTAGACCTGCACCAGGTTGGGAAGACTGAATCTGCAATAGGTAAGCAGCTTGGTTTGAAGAAATCAACTGTGGGAGCAATTATTAGGAAATGGAAGACATACAAGACCACTGATAATCTTCCTCGATCTGGGGCTCCACGCAAGATCTCACCCCGTGGGGTCAAAATGATCACAAGAACGGTGAGCAAAAATCCCAGAACCACACGGGGCGACCTAGTGAATGACCTGCAGAGAGCTGAGACCAAAGTAACAAAGCCTACCATCAGTAACACACTACGCCGCCAGGGACTCAAATCCTGCAGTGCCAGACGTGTCCCCCTGCTTAAGCCAGTACATGTTCAGGCCCATCTGAAGTTTGCTAGAGAGCATTGGGAGAATGGATTGGGAGAATGTCATATGGTCAGATGAAACCAAAATAGAACTTTTTGGTAAAAACTCAACTCGTCGTGTTTGGAGGACAAAGAATGCTGAGTTGCATCCAAAGAACACCATACCTACTGTGAAGCATGGGGGTGGAAACATCATGCTTTGGGGCTGTTTTTCTGCAAAGGGACCAGGACGACTGATCCGTGTAAAGGAAAGAATGAATGGGGCCATGTATCGTGAGATTTTGAGTGAAAACCTCCTTCCATCAGCAAGGGCATTGAAGATGAAACGTGGCTGGGTCTTTCAGCATGACAATAATCCCAAACACACCGCCGGGCAACGAAGGAGTGGCTTCAGAAGAAGCATTTCAAGGTCCTGGAGTGGCCTAGCCAGTCTCCAGATCTCAACCCCATAGAAAATCTTTGGAGGGAGTTGAAAGTCCGTGTTGCCCAGCGACAGCCCCAAAACATCACTGCTCTAGAGGAGATCTGCATGGAGGAATGGGCCAAAATACCAGCAACAGTGTGTGAAAACCTTGTGAAGACTTACAGAAAACGTTTGACCTCTGTCATTGCCAACAAAGGGTATATAACAAAGTATTGAGATAAACTTTTGTTATTGACCAAATACTTATTTTCCACCATAATTTGCAAATAAATTCATAAAAAATCCTACAATGTGATTTTCTGGATTTTTTTCCCTCATTTTGTCTGTCATAGTTGAAGTGTACCTATGATGAAAATTACAGGCCTCTCTCATCTTTTTAAGTTGGAGAACTTGCACAATTGGTGGCTGACTAAATACTTTTTTGCCCCACTGTATCATTATGTTGTCAGAAAAAGTTAAAGACTGTTATTGTTTCCCTTCAATATAATGCATTCAAACTACTTTATGCACATTTCTGCTACTTTCTTAGGCTATACAAGTGCAATCTCTTGCAAAACCAATCCTGTTTACACCTATGCAGTACCTTTAGCAATAATAATAAAAACGAGTGTTGTCCACTGTCTTTCTGCATTGTGAAGAGGGAAAACCCAGACATTCACAAAGTTTGTGATAAACGAGAGGTTGTTTCTTAATGCAAAATAGATTTGGGGTTTAAAATTCAAATAAGTTGTGTTATTTTAGGGGTTTAGTGAACGCGGGTCATTTTTTCCCTAAGGGGAGTATACAGAATGTTAAGACTACACAAGCATAATCAGCACAACAGTTTTCAGCTGTGATAACATAATTTTCTAATTATCAATTATAAACTTGGATTAGCTAACACAACGAGCCATTTGAACACTGGAGTGATGTTTGCTGATAATGGGCCTCTGTATGCAATAGTCATTTATAACATTAACAATATCTACACTGTATTTCTGATGAATTTGATGTTATTCTAATGGACAAAAAATTTGCTTTTCTTTAAAAATCAAGGACATTTCTAAGTGACCTCAAACTTTTGAACAGTAGTGTATATACATATTGTGGCAAACCTCTTCAAGATTAGGAGCGTTTGTCACAATTTAAGTGGGAAACAGTCACCAAAATCACCCCAAATTGAGAGTTATTTAGAACAGGACAGTACCCGTGTGCTTATTTCTCTGTTCTGGTGCACCCAGGCCGCTGGCAAGGTCAAGGATAGCAGGGTTCGGTACACAAATCAGGTTCTCGGTCGGTCCAAGTCCAAACGCCAACAGGTAAGTCCAAAACAGTCCAGTTCATACACGGTAAATCCAGCCAATATGTTGTTTCTTCCTCTATGTTTCACAGATCCTTCCAGCACTCTCTCTCTCTCTCTTCCTGGTTTGTCTTGACCCCTTATATGTGGGTTGACCCCCCCTTCTGAGGGTTCCCCTTGCTTCTGGGAATTGTTTTGGCGGTCGGCCATTTTGTGATAGGGCAGAGCCTGTTTATTAGTTCTGCTCTCACATATCTGCCATTTATCACTCGACCCCCTTCTTTGCCACAATATATATGTGTGTGTATTTACAGTGGGGCAAAAAAAGTATTTAGTCAGCCACCAATTGTGCAAGTTCTCCAACTTAAAAAGATGAGAGAGGCCTGTAATTTTCATCATAGGTACACTTCAACTATGACAGACGAAATGAGAAAAAGAAATCCAGAAAATCACATTGTAGGATTTTTTATTTATTTATTTGCAAATTATGGTGGAAAATAAGTATTTGGTCAATAACAAAAGATTATCTCAATACTTTGTTATATACCCTTTGTTGGCAATGACAGAGGTCAAACGTTTTCTGTAAGTCTTCACAAGGTTTTCATACACTGTTGCTGGTATTTTGGCCCATTCCTCCATGCAGATCTCCTCTAGAGCAGTGATGTTTTGGGGCTGTCGCTGGGCAACAAGGACTTTCAACTCCCTCCAAAGATTTTCTATGGGGTTGAGATCTGGAGACTGGCTAGGCCACTCCAGGACCTTGAAATGCTTCTTACGAAGCCACTCCTTCGTTCGCCAGGCGGTGTGTTTGGGATCATTGTCATGCTGAAAGACCCAGCCACGTTTCATCTTCAATGCCCTTGCTGATGGAAGGAGGTTTTCACTCAAAATCTCACGATACATGGCCCCATTCATTCTTTCCTTTACACGGATCAGTCATCCTGGTCCCTTTGCAGAAAAACAGCCCCAAAGCATGATGTTTCCACCCCCATGCTTCACAGTAGGTATGGTGTTCTTTGGATGCAACTCAGCATTCTTTGTCCTCCAAACGCGATTTAGTTGAGTTTTTACCAAAAAGTTCTATTTTGGTTTCATCTGACCATATGACATTCTCCCAATCCTCATCTGGATCATCCAAATGCTCTCTAGCAAACTTCAGACGGGCCTGAACATGTACTGGCTTAAGCAGGGGGACACGTCTGGCACTGCAGGATTTGAGTCCCTGGCGGCGTAGTGTGTTACTGATGGTAGGCTTTGTTACTTTGGTCCCAGCTCTCTGCAGGTCATTCACTAGGTCCCCGTGTGGTTCTGGGATTTTTGCTCACCGTTCTTGTGATCATTTTGACCCCACGGGGTGAGATCTTGCGTGAAGCCCCAGATCGAGGAAGATTATCAGTGGTCTTGTATGTCTTCCATTTCCTAATAATTGCTCCCACAGTTGATTTCTTCAAACCAAGCTGCTTACCTATTGCAGATTCAGTCTTCCCGACCTGGTGCAGGTCTACAATTTTGTTTCTGGTGTCCTTTGACAGCTCTTTGGTCTTGGCCATAGTGGAGTTTGGAGTGTGACTGTTTGAGGTTGTGGACAGGTGTCTTTTATACTGATAACAAGTTCAAACAGGTGCCATTAATACAGGTAACGAGTGGAGGACAGAGGAGCCTCTTAAAGAAGAAGTTACAGGTCTGTGAGAGCCAGAAATCTTGCTTGTTTGTATGTGACCAAATACTTATTTTCCACCATCATTTGCAAATAAATTCATTAAAAATCCTACAATGTGATTTTCTGGATGTTTTTTCCTCATTTTGTCTGTCATAGTTGAAGTGTACCTATGATGAAAATTACAGGCCTCTCTCATCTTTTTAAGTGAGAGAACTTGCACAATTGGTGGCTGACTAAATACTTTTTTGCCCCACTGAATATACACTCACACATAAACAGACACACACACAGTACCAGTCAAAAGCTTGGACACACCTACTCATTCAAGGGTTTTTCTTCATTTTGACTATTTTCTACATTGTAGAATAAGTGAAGACATCAAAACAATGAAATTACAAGTGACCCGTTTCAGGAAACTAGGCGTATGTCACGGGTCACTACTTCACAGGAGAGCCGTTTGAACAAACAATTTTTCTTTAATCATTTTGGCAGAAATGCGTTCTCGAACATGTCAACTTTCATGTGCCTTAACCCTTTCATGCATGAGTTCCAAATATCTCTAACGGTCGCCCCAGCGTGAGTTATTTTATGCACGTGATGATGTTATGACGTTCTCTCCATAATAGAATGTGATTGTTATTCAACAATACATTTAATCCGCGCTACCCTCAAAACAAGTAATTTAGCCTGTTTTTATTTTTGGCTGTTTCAACTTCCAATTTTCTAAAAAGTTTTATTTTCTAAGAACAGTTTGTATTGAGCTGTGTTCCGCCTCCTCGTTCATTCACATAAAAATAGTCATTTTTACTTTTGCGGAGAATTACATTTTTGGGAAATTTCTGACCCGGACAAAATTCCCCAAGCACTTCCTAATTTTTTGTGCAGTTCAAGTCTGCAGACATTTTCTCATCTCGCGTCGGAACAGGATCTGCACACGTGTTCACATTTTCCTTCTTTTGCCAGCATCGCAGTCATTGTTGTTTTCGTTACTAATAATAACTTTGGAAATGTGTGCGTTTCTATCAAAGTAAGTGCCTTATTACATTATAATAGTTTCAGTATGTCGTGTTATGTCGTTTCTATTGTAGCTCACTGTATTTATGGAGCATAATATATTTGTGTATGTTCCTTATAACCGCGGTAACGTGAGGTAGCGTTACTAATTTCATAACATTTATAGTGTTATATTCAATCTTGCTTAGGTAGCTAGCTACATTCTTCCATCAGCTCTGTAAAACAATGCTAGTTGCGTCAGAGAAGTATTAGCTTATGTTGTATTTTGAAGCTACCCTGGCCTTATGCCTCCCAAGTGGAGCAGCGGTCTATGGCACTGCATCTCAGTGCTAGAGGCATCACTACAGACACCCTGGTTCGAATCCAGGTTGTATCACAACCGGCTGTGATTGGGAGTCCCATAGGGCGGCACACAATTGGCCCAATTTTGTCAATGCAGTATTTTGTTTTTATAGCAGTGTTTTATTATGTTACTTCTTTGTAATATTGTTTTATTTCTATATCCTGATATTGTATTCTAATGAATAAGTCCTCTTTATTCTGTACTTTCAGAAACCACGAATAGTATTTGCCAATATCATAACTGGAACTGGACATCTTTCGAGCTGAAGATTGAGGCCAGCTTTTGTATGCTAGCGTACACTCCTTAACAGCTTTACTGGATGAAAACTCAGCAAGAAAACACATAGGCCAATATGTAATAGTCATCAATTTTATTGCAGTATTGGTGGTGGTTGGTTCAACAACAACTTGTTTTACTAAAGGAAAAAAAACGGAATATGCATAACCCATATTTAATATTCATGCAGTAACTGAACAACAACTGCACCTCTGAAGGCATAGTATCATGGCAGGTCACCTGTCAAGCCACCTGTCAGGTCAGTCAGTCACTTATTGCTGCAGATGTGCTCAATAGTGCTTGAGCATATGATACTCCTCAAAGCATGGTGAAACACATAGAGGTGTATCACAAGCTAAACACATGTATTTTGTCAACTTCCTCTGCTTACTTCTCCTGGTGCCAGACAGGCAGACTTTGCAGTGCCTCCGTGTGTGGCTACCTTGAGCAGCAGTTTGAGGGACTTTGCAGGTAAAATTCCGTGCAGTGAGGCGTAGGGGATTGTCCGCAGCAGGGCGACCCCCAGTGGATGGGCGCCGAGGGGTGTGGTGCTCCTCCAGCAGCTCTCTCATGAGGTTCTCTCTATACTTTTGGTAGGTAATTACTTTACCTATGAGGGAGTGGGGAGGATGAGGCAGTGGGTAGGTGGGTGAGATATTGTCACTATAATTGCATAATGTATTTGTATGTGAACTGTACATCCAATTACAAAAATACCTTGTTCAGTAATCATCTCACCTGTTAGTTGGCAGTGAACTATGCTGCCGTTGAGGACAGCAGTGTCGATCAGATGGAAAAATCTTCTTATACCACTTGGTCGTTTTCCGAGCGCATTCCACAAAGCTGTTTATCATGTCCGCCTTATTCACTGCCCCCATTTTGAGGTTATAGTCAAGCACACAGTCTGGTTTGATCTTTCTCTCGTCAGGTGGTCCACCTTCCCTGTGGCCGACCTGGTTGCTGTATGGACAGTGGAGAGGACATGGATGTCTCGTTTGTCATGCCACTTTACTGCCAGCTGTTGACCGTTCTCCTTGAACTCCACCTCCCCTCTCTGCATCTTCCTGCATCCGAATGTCGGCATCCCCTTCCGGTTCGACCTGACTGTGCCACAGGCCCCTGTGCTGTTGGAGAGCAGATGCTGGAAGAGTGTGGGACTGCTGTACCAATTGTCCACGTACAAAGTGTGTCCCTTGCCGAGATGAGGAGCCAGCATGGTCATCACCACGGACCCGGACACCCCAAGCCTCTCATAATGTTTGATGTCAGTGGTGGACGCTGTGTAAACTATAATGTCCTGGACAAATCCCGTCTTCACGTCGCACATGACAAAGAACTTGACCCCAAACCTGTGCCTTTTGGAGGGAATATATTGACAGAACGCCAGCCTACCTTTAAATAACATCTGGGACTCATCAATGCATAGGTCCTTGTATGGCACAAAGACCTGACCAAATGCTGATAAGAACATTTCTTATTTTGTGTAACGGGTCACTTAGGATGGCAGTAGCATTGTTGACAAAATGCAGGCATCGCAGCAGAACTAGGTCTTGGGAAAAGAGGGTGGCAAAGAAGGGAGTTGCAAACATAGAGAATCCTGGAGCACAGATCCTAAGGGAGTTCTTCTTTACTATCCCCATGAGGAGGACTGTAACCAAGAAAGTATAAATTTCACTAATTGTGGTTGTCACCCATTTAGCGAGTTTCCCCATCACTCCTGGCTCTCTCTTCTCCCGTAGCGCCAAGGCATAGCGATTGGTCTCCTCTACTATGTTTCCCACCAGCTCCTCTGTCAGAAACAGCTTGAAGCACTCTGCCTCAGTTGGAAATGGCAGGGGCGTTGCACTCCAGACTGGGACTCGTCAAAGCAAACAGCAGGGCAAGGAGGGGTGAAATGGCTGGCGGCCTTCCAGCTACCACAGAATTCCTGTACTTCATCCACTGTCGGTCTGCCTCCATCACCACCAGCATCTTCAAAGGGACCTGGTACTTCGTCAGTGAACAAGGGAACCTCAGATTCAGGGTTCTCAATGGCTATAAGGTTGGGGGGGCAGCTCCTCACTGTCACTGTCAGAATCAGATTCCTGACTTTCATACTCAGACTCATTGTCAGAATTTATTAAACATCTCCAGAATTTCCACATTTGTGAGTTGTCTCCTTTTGAAAGACATTGCTAATGCTACAGCTTTGCTCACTAGCTACATACATAAACAAGAACACTGAATGGCTCAGAGTGGGGGTGAGAGGTTACGTGCCACTTGTATCAATAAATCACTATCAGACAATGTTTTGTGTGGTAATTTTTTATATATTCACTGTTTTATTCACGTTTTTTCAATTACAGGTGACAAATTATGCATTCCGATTCTTGCATAGATTGTAATGGGCACATATTCTGTGTGTAAAATATTCCAGCTGTGTAGCCATGTTTGTTGACATACAATGCATTCTGAGTTTCACGTAATCGTCTGTTTTGTTATAGCAAAATGAGGTGAGTAAGGGTTCACTCATTTTTTGAGGACTCCGGGAAATGAATGGTGGGATGTGAACTATGGTAGACGACACATCCCTTCAACGTGCATACTATAAACAGACCAAAGTCATCTTGTCTTCTTTTATTATCTTTGGTTTCTGTGAGGAAAAGAGCATGGCTGCACACTGAAACTATTGTTTATTTTCGACGTCTAGAAAGTGTTTTACCTAATTATTTCGGTCAATGGTGAGCTCACCCGTGATGTGATTAATTATACACAGTAATGGCTATTAACTAATTCATATAGTAGTTTATGTCAGCCAAGAGTTAGAAAATATGACCACTTGTGTTGCGTCAATCTTTCCTCAGTTAGCGCTAGGACAAATGTAGCCTACATTTTCCGGTTAGGGTGATTGTGTTATGCTGTAGCTACTTCTGTGAATGTCTGAACGTTGAATCCCAAAATAAACTGCTCCCATTCTGGACATAACTTTGTAAGGACTGTGTTTGTGTAAATAGTTTCTGAAAAAAGTGTGGCTAGCTCAATTGTTGATTGTTGTCATTCGAAACTGGCGTTTTAAATAAACATTCTTAACGAACGTTCTAATCACAAGGATGAGATCGTACACTTGAGGGACCACTGTAGAACGATCACAGCTATGAGATGGGTACGTGTGAAAGGGCAACCTTCCCGCTAGCCATGATTAGCTGAGATAATGAGTGGGCTGGACATGCCGAGAGAGGAGTTTGGATTGGTCTGCCACATAATACGCTTCTATCTATTTGAGCTGGTCAGTATGTGTTGGTAATCCTGTCATGTAGTAACCAAAAAAATGTTAAACAAATAAAAATATTTGAGATTCTTAAAAGTAGACACCCTTTGCCTTGACAGCTTTGCACACTCTTGGCATTCTCTCAACCAGCTTCATGAGGTATTTACCTGGAATGCCTTTAACTACTTAGGGAGTAGCGGCGCGCTAGCGGGCCACTCCTGACACTACCCGGTGAAATGTAAGGCGCCAAATTCAAAATCCAAAAGTTGAATTATTAAACATTCATCAATATACAAGTGTTGCATAGTCATCAAAAGCTCTGCTTCTTGGCAATTTCACAGCGTTGTCAGATTTCAAAAAGGCTTTATGGCGAAAGCACAACATTTGATTGTTTGAGGATAGCACCCCACATATTTTCCACATTAGCATAAATTCATATCCAGTGCGGGTCACACAAAACCCATATAAGAGCTAAAAAATATCACTTACCTTTCAAAGAACTTCTGCTGAGGGCTTCCCAAGTGTCCAACGAACATGTCAAGAACAGCTCAAATGACCAAAGAGAAATTACAGTCCATCATTACTTTAAGACATGAAGGTCAGTGAACCATCAAGCGCAATGATGAAACTGTCTCTCATCAGGACCGCCAAAGGAAGACCAGAAATACCTCTGCTGCAGAAGATAAGTTCATTAGAGTCACCAGCCTCAGAAATTGCAGACCAAATATATTTTGATATTTTTAACACCTTTTTGGTTACTACATGATTCCATGTGTTATTTCATAGTTGTTATGTTTTTGTCAACATTATACAATGTAGAAAATAGTAAAAATAAAGAAAACCCTTGAACGAGTAGGTGTGTGTGAACTTTTGATTGGTACTGTATTTACTGAACAAAATTATAAACGTAATTAGGTCTCTTGTCACGATCTTCGGAAGGGACAGACCAAGACACAGCGATGCTTCCAGTATACATTTTATTTATGACGAACGTAACTGGTAAAATAACAAAATGAACGTAACGAAGATCGTGATGTTGGCCATAACTAAACAAACTACAAGCTATGCACAAACAATAACCCACAAAACACTATAGAAAAACCCCAAACATATATATGGTTCCCAATTAGAGACAACGACACACAGCTGCCTCTAATTGGGAACCATTACCCCAACATAGATATACAACACCTAGAACAAAAAAACCCTACGCCAGCCTGTCAAAATCAGGCCTGAACGTGACATCTCTTTTCCAAATGCACCCTAAATTTACACATTATACCCAATATAAAAATACACATTGTACACAATAAATATACACATTATACAAAATATAAATATACACAATATATATATACACATGTGTACATTTATATTGTGTATAATGTGTATATTTATTGTGTATAATGTGAATATTGATATTGGGTATATACAGTACTGTATATACTGAAACAAAAATATAAACGCAACATACAAAATGTTGGTCCCATGTTTTCTGAGCTGAAATACAAGATCCCAGAAATGTGTATGGATAATGTGTATAGATGTATTGTGTATGATGTGTATATTTATATTGTATTATACAGGGGGCATTTGGAAAAGAGACCTAGGTCTCAACGTCTTCCTTGTTAAAATAAAGGTTAAATTAAAAAAAATACAAGTACATTGATTCTTCAGGGGTACTTACTTGTAATTAGTGTACGTTACCCATCCTGACAACCTGGTCCTTATTTTAAGGCTTCCTGGAAGCGCTTTCTAAGTGGGAGGATAAACACAATAGTACACCACAGTCAATGATGGCGCCGGAGGAGATGGCTGCCATTTTACAGGCTCCTAACCAATTATTCTATTGTAGCTATTTTTGGTCACCGTCTCTTATGACCGAAAATAGCTTCTGGAGATCAGGACAGTGATTACTCACCTCTTACTGGACGAAGATTTTTTCTTTAATGAGTTGGACACAAAGGATTTACTTTAGACACCCGACAAGGCCCAAATCCCTGTCTTTCACATGTAGAAGAGACAGAGATATTGGGGACGTAGGTCGGGGTGCCTTGTAAGGATTTAAAGGCTCCTTACATCAGTCCTATTAGCCAATATGCAATCATTGGATAACAAAATGGATGAGTGCCGATCAAGACTACCCTACCAACGGGACATTAAAAACGGTAATATCTTATGTTTCACCGAGTCGTGGTTGAACGACAACGTAGATAACGTACAGCTGGCTGGGTTTTCGGTCCATTGGCAAGATAGAACAGCTGCCTCCGGTAAGACAAGGGGTGGCGGTCTATGTCTATTCGTAAGTAAAAGCTGGTGCACAAAATCTAATATTAAGGAAGTCTCAAGGCTTTGCTCGCTTCAGGTAGAGTATCTAATGACAAGCTGTAGACCACACTATATACCAAGAGAGTTTTCATCTATATTTTTTGTAGCTGTCTATTTACCACCACAAACCGATGCTGGCACTAAGACGGCACTCAACAAGCTGTATGAGGCCATAAGCAAAAAAGAGGCGGAGCACCTTAATGGAGGGAAACTTAAATCCATTTTACCTCATTTCTACCGCATATTAAATGTGCAACCAGAGGAAAAAATATCTCTAGACCACCTTTACTCCACACACAGAGATGCGTACAAAGCTCTCCTTTGAATTCTATTTGGCAAATCTGACCATAACTCTATCCTCCTGATTCCTGCTTAGGGCAAAACAATTGTAATCAGGAAGTACCAGTGACTGACTCAATAAAGAAGTGGTCAGATGACGCAGATGCTAAGCTACAGGACTGCTTTGGTAGCACAGACTGGAATATGTTCCGGGATATCTTCCGGGATGCTTCCGATGGCATTGAGGAGTACATCACATCAGTCACTGGCATCATCAATAAGTGCATTGATGACGTCATCCCCACAGTGACTGTAGGTACAAACCCCAACCAGAAGCTATGGATTACAGGCAACATCCGCACTGAGCTAAAGGTTAGAACTGCCGCTTTCAAGGAGCGGGACTCTAACCCAGACGCTCATAAGAAATCTCGCTATGCTCTCCGACGAACCATCAAACAGGCAAAGCGTCAATACAATGAATTGCTACCAAAGTCTTTATACGTGAGAGGGAAAACAGATCCATATAGACCTGCACACAGTATAATTTACATTATTGTACAGTGTGTATAGATGCTAATAGAAAGTTAGAGTTTTATGTTGTTTCTTTAGCTTGTTTACTTGTTGTTTACCACCCACTTCAGGAGAATATGGACATTGTTATGCAGTTGGATGAAATAAACAGTGCAGCTGGTAATTGTTAATAGGTATGTACAGGAGTATTTTTTATGTTGGGAACATTGTTATTTTGAACAGTATTCACTCTTGGAAAAAAGTGCTATCTCCAACCTAAAAGGGTTCTTCGGCTGTCCCCATAGGAAAACCCTTTGAAGAGCTCTTATTGATTCCAGGTAGAATAGTTTTGGATCCAGGTAAAACCCTTTTGGGTTCCATATAGAACTTTTTCCACAGAAGGTTCTACATGGAACCAAAAAGGGTTCTCCCCAAAACCAAAAAGGGTTTTACCTGGAACCAAAAAGGGTTCTCTTATGGGGATAGCCGAAGAACCCTTTTGGAACCCTTTTTTCTTAAACCGTATCAGGGCTTCAGCATTTTAATAATACTATAGGAACATCAAGGCTTATCCTTTTAGATATGACTGGTACCAAACTGATACTAAATTGTGTACTTTATCAGGAATGATGGCATCACATGTTCCTAGGACTGTGTCATCATGCCATTGAGTAGTGAGAAAAGCTGACATTTTACTCCAGCTGATGGTGGATGATTTCTCTAACCCTCCTCTCCGTCCTCTCCGTTTCCCTGTGCCCAGACACGTCATCTGGTTGGGTCAGTGGATTTCAAACACCCTACTGTCTTCATCAGCGACCTTTTCAACTCTCGCCTGGCTCCAATTAACGCCCAGCTCCATAACAAGCCCAACGTTGATAAGGATAAATGCCAAGATATGAAAAACAAAGACCTTTACACCCAAGATGTGACACCTCCTGAATTTGATAGATTGTTGATGGGGAAAACTGTACTAGATTAGTTGTTATGCGAAGATACGAAAGATTTGTCCCTGATTTAATTGAAATGTTGTGACAAACATAAAGCACCTATTTGTCATGTTTTCATATAATGGTTGTTTTCCAATGACAAAGTCTCTGATAATGTGTTGGAATTCATTCATGACGAATATAAGAGTACACATTTTATTTTATTTTTATTTCACCTTTATTTAACCAGGTAGGCTAGTTGAGAACAAGTTCTCAATTACAACTGCGACCTGTCCAAGATAAAGCATAGCAGTGCGACACAAACAACACAGAGTTACACGTGGAATAAACAAACATACAGTCAATAATACAATAGAAAAGGTCTATATACAGTGTGGGCAAATAAGGTAAGATAATGGTGGTAAGGCAATAAATAGGCCATAGTGGCGAAATAATTACAATATAGTAATTAAACACTGGAGTGATAGATGTGCAGAAGATGAATGTGCAAGTAGAGATACTGGGGTGCAAAGGAGCAAAATAAATAAATAAATAACAGTATAGGGATGAGGTAGTTGGATGGGCTATTTACAGATGGGCTATGTACAGGTGCAGTTTTCTGTGAGCTGCTCTGACAGCAGGTGCTTAAAGTTAGTGAGGGAGATATGAGTCTCAAGCTTCAGTGATTTTTGCAGTTCGTTCCAGTCATTGGCAGCAGAGAACTGTAGGGAAAGGCGGACAAATAAGGAATTGGCTTTGGGGGTGACCAGTGAAATATATATGCTGAAGCGCGCCACGGGTGGGTGCTGCTATGGTGTCCAGTCAGCTGAGATAAGGGAGGCCTTGTCAATGCCGGTGTGTATAGCTGGTGTAGAAGTCAGGTACAGGAAAGCAGATATGAGTGAACAACGTATTTAAATAAAATACGGAAAAGGAATAACAAATCCAACGTGCCCTTAAAAACACACGGGCGAATATATCCAGCCGTAGAACTCGGCAAAGAAAACAACAAACAATCACGCACAAAAAACATGGGGAAAACAGAGGGTTAAATAATGAACATGTAATTTGGGAATTGAAACCAGGAGTGTAAAACAAAGACAAAACAAATGTAACATCAAAAAATGGATCAGCGATGGCTAGAAGGCAGGTGACGTCGACCGCCGAAAACTGCCCGAACAAGGAGAGGTACCGACTTCGGTGGAAGTCGTGACAGGGCTTTACATAGCAAAGACTTATAGATGACCTGGGGCCAGTGGGTTGCTTTGTTGTGAAATAGGAAGCCAATTCTAGATTTAATTTTGGATTGGAGATGCTTAATGTGAGTCTGGAAGGAGAGTTTACAATCTAACCTGATTTGTAAGGGACCAGATTTTGCAGCTCTTTCAGAACATCAGCTATCTGGATTTGGGTGAAGGAGAAATGTGGGAGGCTTTGGCAAGTTGCTGTGGGGGTGCAGGGCTGTTGACCGGGGTAGGGGTCGCCAGGTGGAAGCATGGACAGTCGTAGAAAAATGCTTATTGAAATTCTCAATTATCGTGGATTTATCGGTGGTGACAGTGTTTCCTAGCCTCAGTGCAGTGGGCAGCTCGGAGGAGATGCTATTATTCTCCATGGACTTTACAGTGTCCCAGAACTTTTTGGAGTTCTACAGGATGCAAATTTCTGTTTGAAAAAGCTAACCTTTGCTTTCCTAACTGCCTGTGTATATTGGTTCCTTAACTTCCCTGAAAGGTTTTCGGGGTTATTCGTTGCTAATGCAGTACGCCACAGGATGTTTTTGTGCTGGTCAAGGGCAGTCAGGTCTGGAGTGAACAATGGGCTATATCTGTTCCTGGTTCTAAATTTTTTGAATGGGGCATGCTTATTTAAGATGGTGAGGAAAGCACTTTTAAAGAATAACCAGGCATCCATTACTGACGGAATAAGGTCAATATCCTTCCAGGATACCCGGGCCAGGTCGATTAGAAAGGCCTGCTCGCTGTGTTTTAGGGAGCGTTTGACAGTGATGGTTGTTTGACCGCAGACACATTACGGACGCAGGCAATGAGGCAGTGATCGCTGAAATCCTGGTTGAAGACAGCAGAGGTGTATTTGGAGGGCAGGTTGGTTAGGATGATATCCATGAGGGTGCCCGTGTTTACGGATTTGGGGTTGTACCTGGTACGTTCATTGATAATTTGTGTGAGATTGAGGGCATCAAGCTTAGATTGTAGGACGGCCGGAGTGTTAACTGCCGTGCCCAAAGTAAAATGCCTGCCACTCAGGCCCAGAAAATAGGAGATGCACATAATAGCAGGCAAAAACCTGAGGAAAATCCATCTGGATTTGCAGTTTTTTTTGTAAATGACCTTCTCCAGGCTGCCTATTCATTTGTATTTTAACTAGGACTGAGACTGCAGTACCTATGGCTTCCACTAGATGTCAACAGTCTTTATACAAAGTCTGGATGCTGTAGCAATAAGCAGAATGGATAGGAAGAGGAAGTAGTCATGGGACCACTTTTGTTTACAACGTTTGACAGGCGCAAGATTGTGAACGCACACCACTTTATTTTCCTTTCCTATTGTTCACGTTATTGTCCGGTTTAAATATTACAGTAAATATACATAAAAGGATACCTAAAGATACATTAAAAATGATGTTTGATTTGTTTGTAGAAAGTTTATAATTTGTATAATTTGAACGTGTTCTCGTCACGGTTCAATGGGCGACTCAACGATGGATTTTCTGATCATAACGCGGCAACGAAACTGAGATTTAGGGATATAAGTAGTTAAGCATGTCCCAGTTTAGGTATCCCAAAAGCACGAGCTCTGAAGATAGATGGGGGGCAATCAGTTCACATATGGTGTCCAGTGCACAGCTGGGGGAAGAAGGTAGTCTATAGCAAGTGGCAACAGTGAGAGACTTGTTTCTGGAAATGTGGATTTTTTAAAGTAGAAGCTGAAATTGTTTGGGCACAGACTGGATAGTAAGACAGAACTCTGCAGGCTATCTCTGCAGTAGATTGCAACTCCGCCCCCTTTTGGCAGTTCTATCTTGTCGGAAAATGTTATAGTTAGCGATGGGGATTTCAGGGTTTTTGGTGGTCTTCCTAAGCCAGGACTCAGACACGGCTAGGACATCCGGGTTGGCAGAGTGTGCTAAAGCAGTGAATTAAACAAACTTAGGGAGGAGGCTTCTAATGTTAACATGCATGAAACCAAGGCTTTTACGGTTACAGAAGTCAACAAATGAAAGCGCCTGTGGAATGGGAGTGTAGCTAGGCACTGCAGGGCCTGGATTAACCTCTACATCACCAGAGGAACAGAGGAGGAGTAGGATAATGGTACGGCTAAAGGCTATAAGAACTGGTCGTCTAGTACGTTCGGAACAGAGAGTAAATGGAGCAGGTTTCTGGGCGCGGTAGAATAGATTTAAGGCATAATGTACAGACAAAGGTATGGTAGGATGTGAATACAGTGGAGGTAAACCTAGGCATTGAGTAACGATGAGAGAGATGTTGTCTCTAGAAACATCATTTAAACCAGGTGAGGTCACCGCATGTGTGGGAGGTGGAACTAAAGGGTTAGCTAAGGCATATTGAGCAGGGCTAGACGCCTTACCGTGAAATAAGACAATAATCACTAACCAAAACAGCAATGGTCAAGGCATATTGACATTAGGGAGAGGCATGCGTAGCCGAGTGATCATACGGGTCCAGTGAGTAGCTAGGCGGGCTGGAGACACGGCGATTCAGACAGCCAGCGGGCTGGGGCTAGCAAGCTAGCAGAAGGGCCTTAGAGGAACGTCGCGACGGAAGAAGTCTGTTGTAGCCCCCTCGTGCGGTTACGTCGGCAGACCAGTCGTGATGGATCAGCAGGGCTCCGTGTAGTAAAAGGGTCCAGGCCAATTGGCAAAATAGTTATAGTGGCCCAAGAAATTGGCCGATGGACCTCCTCAGCTAACCAGGAGTAGCCACTCGGATAGCAGCTAGCTAGCTGTGATGATCCAGGTGAAAACGTTCAGAGCTTGCGGTAGGAATCCGGAGATATGGAGAAAAATAAGTCAGATATTCTCTGGTTTTAATCGCGCTGTGCAGACTGGCAAGAGTTGTCCAGGCTAAAGGTTAGCTGATGACCGCTAGCAGTGGGTAGCTGACTACTAGCTAGTAGCTAGTTAGCTGGCTAGCTTAGGTTGGGGGTTCCGGTTCTAAAGTAAAGAAAATAACAGATCCATACCACATTGGGTGAGGCTGGTTGCAGGAGAGTATGTTGAAGTTGAGGTTAAGAAAAATATAAAAAATATATTGCGAAGAAAAAAAAAGTATTCAGACCACTTGACTTTTTCCACATTTTCAGGTCTCTCCAGAGATTTTCGATTGGGTTCAAGTCCGGGCTCTGGCTGGGCCACTCAAGTACATTCAGAGACTTGTCCCGAAACCACTACTGTGTTGTCTTGGCTCTATGCTTAGGGCCGTTGTCCTGTTAGAAGGTGAACCTTTGCCCCAGTCTGAGGTCCTGAGCGCTCTGGAGCAGGTTTTCATCAAGGGTCTCTCTGTACTTTTTTCAATACTGACTAGTCTCCCAGTACTTGCAGCCGAAAAACATCCCCAAGGCATGATGCTGCCAACACCATGCTTCACCGTAGGAATGGCGCCAGGTTTCCTCCAGATGTGAGGTGTTCAATCTTGGTTTCATCAGACCTTCTGGAAGGTTCTTCCATCTCCACAAAGGAACTCTGGAGCTCTATCAGAGTGACCATAGGAAGAGTCTTGGTGGTTCCAAACTTATTCCATTTAAGAATGATGGAGGCCACTGTGTTCTTGGGGACCTTCAATGTTGTAGATATTTTTTGTTACCCTTCCCCAAGTCTTTCGACCTCATTGCTTGGTTTTTGCTCTGACATGCACTGTCACCTGTTGAACCTTATATAGACAGGTGCGTGCTTTTCCAAATCATGTACAATCATGTACAAACAGTATCATTGTTTTGAAATGACAGTCACAAGGACCAGGGTTTGAGTCCCAGCCAGGGTAGCCCCTAATACACTATATTGGTGTCAGTTGTTGGAGAGCACCATTGAAAGCATGTCCCAGCCGAGTTTAAGTCTCAGTCCATTTGTGTTAGGCTAGCAGTGTTTCTGTCAGGTTTCTGTACTGCACATGTGAAGGCAGAGTATGCAAAACAATTGTATACCTGATTGATACAAATCATCATGATTTCATTCTGCAAGGTATGCCTACCTTGCAGTCAACATTTAATTGGGAAGGTTTTAGGGGAAAACATTGAAAAAAATAGTTGGATGCATCGCAGAGTATATATATCTTACTTTTAGAAGTGTTTACTTCAGGCTGACTGTTAGCATCTATTGAGGTGCAATGTCCCATAAATGACATGTCCAAATATACTTAAAGTATCATTAAAATGAGTTTTGCAATGACACAATTCGAAAGGAAGGTTATAGCTAAATTGTGTCATTTTACTGTTTGTAATTCACAAATGATTATTTTCATTCCCATAATTCAATTCACCCCGATCACCAACTATTACATTGGCAAAGCACATCATTCAGTCAGTAAAAAATAATTGTTTTAAAAGAATCAATTGATATGAATTAAATTAATCAATACTTTATACTGAACAAACACAACACAACATGCAACAGTTTCAAAGATTTTGTTGAGTTACAGTTCATATAACAAAATCAGTCAATTGAAATACATTCATTAGGACCTAATCTATGGATTTCACATGACTGGGCAAGGGCGCAGTTTCTATCGTTTCTCTTTGCTTATTTGAGCTGTTCTTGCCATAATATGGACTTGGCATTTTACCCAATAGGGCTATCTTCTGTATACCCCCCACCCCCACCCACCTACCTTGTCATAACACAATTGATTTTGTATCAAACACATTATGAAGGAAATAAATGTACTTTTAAGAAGGCACACCTGTTAATTGAAATGCATTCCAGGTGACTACCTCTTGAAGCTGGTTGAGAGAATGCCAAGAGTATGCAAAGCTGTCATCAAGGTGGCTATTTGAAGAATCTCAAATATAAAATATATTTTGATTAGATTAACCCTTTTGTGGTTACTACATGATTCCATACATGCTATTTAATAGTTTTGAGAAATGTGAAGTGGGGAATCCGTTATACAATAGATTTAATTTGTTTAGCCTAAACAATAGGAGTTTTTTTTGAGTTGAGTGTCTCATGTCTTCACTGTTCTTTCATGCGCAATGACACACCTGGCCTCTCCACTGCCTATCAGCTATTCCTCTATGTTCTTATAAGCATGCAATAAAGTGTAGTGCAGAAGGGAAGTACCAAAATACACTACATGACCAAAAGTATGTGGACACGTGTTCATAGAACATCTCATTCAAAAATAATGGGGATTCATTCTTGGAATTCTTTCCACTAGATGTTGGAACATTGCTGTGGGGACTTCATTTCAGCCGCAAGAGCTTAGTGAGGTTGGGGACTGATGTTGAGCGATTAGGCCTGGCTCACAGTCCGCGTTCTAATTCATCCCAAAGGTGTTCGATGGGGTTGAGGTCATTTCTCCATGCAGGCGAGTCAAGTTCTTCCACACTGATCTCAAAAAACTATTTCTGTATGCCCCCATTCTTTGTGCATGGGGGCATTGTCATGCTTAAACTGTTGCCGCAAAGTTTGAAGCACAGAATTGTCTAGAATGTCATTGGATTCTGTAGTGTTAAGATTTCCCTTCACTTGAACTAAAGGGCCGTGCCCAAACCATGAAAAACAGCCCCAGACCATTATTCCTCTTCCACCAAACTTTATAGTTGGCACTATGCATTCGGGCAGGTAGTGTAATCCTGGCATCCGCCAAACCCAGATTTGTCTGTCAGACTGCCTGATGGTGAAGCGTGATTCATCACTCCAGAGAATGCGTTTCCAATTCCAGTGTCCAATGGCGGCGAGCTTTACACCACTCCAGCTGAAACTTTGCATTGTGATCTTAGGCTTGTGTGCGGCTGCTCGGCCATGGAAACCCATTTCAGGAAGCTCCCGACAAACAGTTGTTGTGCTGACGTTGATTCCAGAGGCAGTTTGGCTGTTTGATTGATTTTATACAACTGTCAGCAACGGGTGTACCTGAAATAACCAAATCCACTAATTTGAATGGGTGTCAACATACTTTTGTATATATCATTTACCTTGATTGTTGAGGCACATGCAAGCAGATGAGGACATTTGGCTATATGGAAGAAACTAAATAGTAAAACCTGCAGAATGGGGAATGTAAACCAGGGAAAAAATGCACTACCCTCCCCTATTGCAAATAAAAATCAGAAAAATAAATGTTAGACAACCCTCCACTATTTTGGATCAGCCCTGCCACCCCAGTAAATTTCAAACTGTCCCTTATACACAATGTTGATACAGCCCATCACTGAATTTACATGTATCTTAAAAGTTTAGGTAGCTGATGTGTTACATGCTGTGCAGTGATTTATGAACCTCACTGCTCTTAGCTAGGGCAGGTCTTCCCACCCAGACTGACAGCGCCAGGTTGACCACGAAGAACTAATCGATTTAGAATACTCTTCCAAAACGCTGTGGTTCCACCCTGATAAGCTCAACAACAATGCACAGATATGGAGAGTGGGAAGGAGGAGCGAGTGCAGGGTGGAGGTTTGAGAAGAGAAAGGAGACGAATGACTGTTAGAAGAGGAAAAGTTAGTTCAGTTGGTGAGTAGTAGGATAAAAGGAAAGAGATATATCAATGCATTTGGCTGTGGTATCTGTGTGTGTGTGCGTGTGTGTGCTTGCTTGCGTATTACAGCGCATTATAATGCAAAGAGATGATGAGTCACATTTCGTTCGTCTCTATAGCTGAAGTAGTCATTATCTACTCCCAGTGTGTTGGTGGAGGTGATTTCCTGACCCTGTTGCTCTGACTAGTGATCCTACATCTCCCATTCATAATTCTCTGACTGTGGTGTAGAGGATCAATGGGTATAGATTGGAGACCATACACACACACAAACACACACACACGCATACTGTATGCACACACACAGACATTACACACCTACACACGAACACATACACCATTTTCTATCCCCTCTAAGAGTTTTTTTGTCCACGTGTGCCGTGATGGATCTGACCGATTAGAAGGCTGTGCAGATCAGACATTTAGATAATCAGTCCAATGTGCCCACTGTCATCTCAGCGCTTGGATCCGCCTACGCACGCAGGAATCCTAAATGAGAGAAAAAAAGAGAGAGAGACCACTACTACCACATCCAGCTCAGCACAGTGGGGTGTTCAGTATAGTAGAGCAAAACAGGACATGATGCCTTATAATTTAAGCAAGAAGGCACGAGGCAGTGTGGTATCTAGCCAATATACTACGACTAATGGCTGTTTTTATACACAGCCCTTAGCCGTGGTATATTGGCCATATATCACAAACCCATGAGGAGCCTTATTGCTATGATAAACTGGTTACCAATGTAAAAATAAATGTTTTGTCATACGCGTGGTATACAGTCTGATATACCACGTCTTTCAGCCAATCAGCATTCAGAGCTCAATCTTTCCAGTTTGTAATAAGATATAAGATATCCAGCCAGTCTCTGGAAAGGCAATGAAAGCTGAATAGAGAAAACACTTCTTTATCATAAAAAACTGCACATTTTGGAGCCTTTGCAGGCCTTCATCAAGCTAGTCCAGGGGTGATAACTTCCATTGTACTCCAAGACAGGGGCAGACTGGGATCAGAACTCAACCCTGGCATTTCTAACACACCGGACAATTTTTTCCTTGAGGCCCCCACACTTGTATATTTGATTCCTCAAGGGCCCAACACCGGACCATTTTTTTCCTTGAGGCCCCCATTATTAGCCATATAATGATCATTTTGCATTTGCACGAAATGCCAGATGGCCAGTCCACCCCTACTCCAAGAGGTGTCTTCAGATATCCAATTTGCTCCTTAATTAATGCACTGTACTTGGGCTGTAAGGTAAAGACAGTATCCTCTGTATAAAGGCCATCTAAGCAGCATGGAGTCCTGGTGATTTTAACAACTTGGAATTGAAAGACTTGGGAGGAGGGTAAAGGACAAATGTCTGTGTTGTGTAGTGTGGTTCCCCAGTGGCCCATACGTATGACATTGATAAAGGCTTATGGAGATACAGTAGAGAGGGAGAAAGAGAGCTTATTTTCTCTCTTATTCTCTGGCTAGTGTGCTGACAGGGCAAGCTGGGTAAGCAGACCCCCCCCGCCCCCGCACACACCCCACCACTACCAGATCGACACACTGCCTATCTCACACACACATCAGGAGTGGGTGGACCTAGCGGGCGGTCAGGCCAGTCAAGGGTCTAGATAGAGGCCTGGAGACACACACACAAGCGAGCACTCACCTGCACTCACGCTCGCTCTCGCACATACGTGCATGCACACACTTGCGCACACTCATGCACACACAAACACACTGAACCCAGAACAGACCTGTCTGTAAATCAAAATCTCCATTGAAATTCCTGGCCACGGCCTTAGCTTTAAATAAGCGAGGAGGTGTAAGAAGTGCCAGAAAATCACTGTCTCTTTTAAAGTTAGCAAAAACTTCACATCTTAAACCTCATTATGCTTGTCCAGCCCCTTATCGCCGGCTTGGAATGACCCAATCAGCTCACAGGAGGCCCACATATATCGCCTTCCAAGGCGGAAATAATAATACAAATGTCATAAAGTGCCCAGTGCGAATTTACAGACTCAGGCTGTCAGTGTGTTTACTAAGCCGGGCCTGTTCTCATTGAAACATGCCTTTGGCTGTTTGCCCTGACAAACTGGACTTGCCCACCCTACCCTCCCATCATCTCCTCCTCCCCTCATCGGGGTGTCTGTCTGTCTGCTTGGCTGAGGAGTTGGGACGGAAGGCGAGTCACGATTTAGGCTACTATCATCCACCACCTGGGCTGTCCTTCTTGGGGTAAATTAAGTTTCTTCAGTTTGCTCAACTTGCTGTTTTTCCCTTATGGTTTCTTCACAATCTACTTAAATGAAAGGATTGATGTGAAGATGTATACTACTGCTAGTTGGTGTTTCACATCATGATGAACATTTCACATTCCCTGGAACCTACTTCACTACTTCTAATTAAGCACTATATTTTGACACCTAACTGAAACTCCAGATGTACTGTAAGAAAATACTCTAAGAGAAGGAAATAGAGTAATTTTTCCATAAATGAGAGTGACTCATCGCTAAGTATGGTATGAATGTTCTTATGGTAAATTAATGTTTTATTATACATAATGGTAAATTATTATGACTATGACCTATAGTGAAATTAGTAATTTATCATAACACAACATGCTCAAAACGCTTTTGAAACAATTTCATACAACTGCCAAACAGTTCTGGACATTAGATCGTAAACTACAAACATATCTTTCAGCCTACCAGATGTGGAATACATTTGCTCCTTTGTCCCGAGTACAACAGGCTTACTTTTTGTGGGATCACCTGAATGGGACGACCAAACCAAGCACCATCGAAGAAGAGGAAGAAAAGGGTCCCTCCAAGCGAGAAGGAAACATTGGGCAACACCTTCTTCTCTTCCTAGTATTCTTCTAGCTAATCTGATCACTGAATAATAAAATCTGAGTGAGGCTAACATCACAACAAGAAATCAAGCATTGCTGTGTTTTGTCTTCACTGAAACATTACTGATGGAAACTACACTGGAATCCAGGTAGCCTATTGATTAGAGTGTTGGGCTGATAACCGAAAGGACGCTGCTTCGAATACACAAGCAGACAAGAAAAAAATCTGTCTGTGCCCTTGAGCAAGGCACTTAACCCTAATTTGTTTCATGGGGTGCCTTACTACTGTGGCTGACCCTGTAAAACAACACACTTGTGACAATAAAATCATATTTTGTCATTTATTTTACTGCAGCATGCAACTCCGGTGACATGGAGGCATACAAGGCAAGCAGGTATGAGCTAGCTCCAAAAATCCATCAGGGATGCAAAATGACAACATGTACTCAAACTAGAATCACAGTATGACGTGCAACATATGCAGGGTTGGGGAAAAATTGATTCCTTTTTTTATATTTCTGCGAAAGTACTTTATTTTTATTCCATTGAGCTTATTTTTTTTTTTATGTCGCATTGTGGAGCGTTAACCGGCAAGTAAGCATTTCATTGTACTGTGTACCATGTGTATCCTGTGGCTAACTTCTTGTAGTTGTGAGCTGTGTGTCAAATTGCTCGCTCTGACGCCTTGAACCTCAATTAAAACAGGAATAATGTTTACCATTAAATGCCAGAGCAATTGACAAAAATCTTGAGGTGAGGTGAGCAAAAAAAAAAAAAAAAGAGAAAATAGCATTGATTTTATTCATGCTGTGAAATGTGGCCTGCGAGGTAGGCATGATGCTGTACGGAATGCTAATATGGGAAAAATGCTTTTCAGCATCTGGGTTCGCAACCTCAGAAATCTCGTCCAAGCCTTAAATCAATTCCAATTTGTCACTGGAATATTCAAGGGTCACATTTCGCAGCACAAAATGGGAGCAATTTGTTTAGTTGGAGGGGGCCAAAGAAGATGTCATCAGCTACAATGTTGCTATTCATTCTGGCTGTTACTCACATTTCTCCAGCCACCACGACAGGACAGGCTACACATGCTGTAGAGTACCAATTCACTTCCTGTACAGCACACTGAGGATATTGAAACTACTGTTGATTATATATTTTTTATATGGTGTACATACTGTGCATGAGTACTCTATTTGTAGACATTTGTAGATGAAGAGACAGGAAAAGATACACAGTGCATTCAGAAAATATTTCAGACCCATTGACTTTTTCCACATTTTGTTACGTTACAGCCTTATTCTAAAATGGATTAATAGTTTTTCCCCCCTCATCACTCTACACACAATACCCCATAATGATGAAGCAAAAACAGTTTTTTTTACATTTTTGCAAATTTATAATAAAAAAAACTGAAATATCACATTCACATAACTATTCAGACCCTTTACTCAGTATTTTGTAGAAGGACATTTGGAAGCAATGACAGCCCTGAGTCTTCTTGGGTATGACGCTACAAGCTTGGCACACCAATATTTGGGGAGTTTCTCCCATTCTTCTCTGCAGATCCTCTCCAGCTCTGTCAGGTTGGATGGGGAGCATTGCTGTACAGCTATTTTCAGGTCTCTCCAGAGATGTTTGATTGTGTTCAGGTACGGGATGGGTCTGGGCCACTCAAGTACATTCAGAGACTTGTCGCGAAGCCACTCCTGCATTGTCTTTGTTGTGTGCTTAGGGTCATTGTCCTGTTGGAAGGTGAACCTTCACCCCAGTCTGAGGTCCTGAGCGCTCTGGAGCAGGTTTTCATCAAGGATCTCTCTGTACTTTGCGTCGTTCATCTTTCCCTCGATCCTGACTAGTCTCACAGTCTCTGCCGCTGAAAAACATCCCCACAGCATGATGCTGCCACCACCATGCTTCACCGTAGGGATGGTGCCAGGTTTCCTCCAGACATGAAGCTTGGCATTCAGGCCAAATAGTTAAATCTTGGTTTTATCAGACCAGAGAATCTTGTTTGTCATGGTCCAAGAGTCTTGGAAGGCAAGAGGGGTTAGAAAAAGAACCATATATAACATTTCTCAGCATGCTCTATTGCAGGGAGAATTTCAGAATTGTTTGTTTTACCGTAATATCTGTGTTTTTGCATGTACATTGATTGATTGATTGATTAATTGTATTCTACATAAAGATAAATAACATACCATTTTCTAAACTAATCCAATTTGTTAATAAATGTATGTATTGCACCCTGAGATGGTTGTTTCAGTTTAGATGACTGGGGTAGTCTCAGTATTCAGTCTTTCCTACCCTGCCAGTCGTTCTGAATGCAGATTGCAGGTGAATAACATTTCCACTTGTGAATATCCTAACTCGGTCTGGATTCCAATAGAAATTACACATCACTTTGCAAGCATGCAAAATGTGACTTGCAGGCCTGATGTGGCCTGTAAACCAGGAGATTCCGAACACCACTGTGTTAGGGTATAACTAGGCCCTCAAAGAAAAGCCTCATAATATACAGTACCAGTCAAAAGTTCGGACACACCTACCCATTCAAGGGTTATTCTTCGTTCTGACTATTTTCTACATTGCAGAATAGTAGCAAAGGCAACAAAACTATTAAATAACACATATGGAATCATGTAATAACCAAAACATTGTTAAACAAATAAAAAAGAGTTTCTTCAAAGTAGCGACCCTTTGCCTGGATGACAACTCATTCTCTAAACCAGCTTCACCTGGAATGCTTTTCCAACAGTCTTGAAAGAGTTCCCACATATGCTTAGCCCTTTTTGGCAGCTTTTCCTTCACTCTGCGGTTCAACTCATCCCAAACGATCTCAATTGGGTTGAGGTCGGGTGATTGTGGAGGCCAGGTCATCTGATGCAGCACTCCATCACTCTCCTTTTTGGTCAAATAGCCCTTGGAGGTGTGTTGGGTCATTGTCCTGCTGAAAAACAAATGATAGTCTCACTAAGCGCAAACCAGATAGGATGGCGTATCGCTGTAGAATGCTGTGTTAGCCATGCTGGTTAAGTGTGCCTTAAATTCTAAATAAATAACTGACAGTCTCACCAGCAAGTCACCCCCACACCATCACACCTCCTCCTCCATGCTTCACGGCGGGAACAACACATACGGAGATCATCCGTTCACCTACTCTGCGTCTCATAAAGACACAGCGGTTGGAACCAAAAATCTCAAATTTGGACTCGTCAGACCAAAGGACAGATTTCCACTGGTCTAATGTCCATTGCTTGTGTTTCTTGCCCCAAACATGTCTCTTCTTCTTATTGGTGTCCTTTAGTAGTGATTTCTTTGCAACAATTAGACCATGAAGGCCTGATTCACGTAGTTTCCTCTGAACAGTTGATGTTGAGATATGTCTGTTACTCTGTGAAGCATTTATTTGGGCTGCAATTTCTGAGGCTGGCAACTCAAATGAACTTATCCTCTGCAGCAGAGGTAACTATGGGTCTTTCTTTCCTGTGGTGGTCCTCATGAGAGCCAGTTTCGTCATTGCGCTTGATGGTTTTTGCGACTGCACTTGAAGAAATTTTCAAAGTTCTTTCAAAAACCCTACCCAGCACCAAAAAGGGTTCCCCTTTGGGGACAAACTGAAGAACTCTGTATGATTCAACTTATCACATTTTTTTCTAAAATTGCACCAAAGAAGCATCATGTGATGTTCACAAGGTCAAATCACTACAATCAGGTCACGCTTCAAACAGGAACTGATAATCTGTCTGCACCAGCATTAATACAAACAAACACACACGCACACTTACCCGCAAACAAACAACGTTTTTCAGACACACTCCGGCGCGTGGATTAAGGGTCCTCTGTGGTTGCTTGTGTTTTTAATGGGGTCCTTATTATCCCTTAACCCTAATTAACCTGAGTGGATAGCCGGTTGGCTTGATTAATCCTGCACATTGTTGGCCCACCACGGGGCGTAAAGCAACATCCACCACTACACAACTCTGTAATCTGCATCCTGCCACTACACAACTCTGTAATCTGCTTCCTGCCACGGTAGCACACACACACACACACACACAAACATGCACGCACATTCACATACATGGACATACACACAGATCCACAAACACAGAGCCTCACACACACCCATACACACACACACACAACCACACCCTCTTTGTTTTCTCCAAACGGATGCAATTAAGGCCCATAAAAGCTATTAGCAGTAATTTAACAATACTCCACAAGGACACAGCGCTGTGAAAGGTTTGGCATGCCTCGTTAAAGAGAGCAACACATTTTATTGCACAGTTCTCCTCTACAATACAAAGACACACCACAATCTCTCTCACTTCGTGCCAGTCATTGTGTTATGAATTTTGCTGCACGGTAGTCAGTTTGTAGTTGTGAAACATTCTCTCTTCTGTTTGAGGGCTTATCAACTACAATCGCTTCAATGTCAGGAGGAAAACTCATATATGTTGCCTGGCCATTCTCTCTGGTCTGTGCTTCAGTCTCACCTATTGAAGGTGCCCGGGTCTCTGTTTCAATTTGATTGTTTCAAGGAACCTATGCTTTATACTGTGGTTCTAGGCGGCCCATACTCCCACTTCGGTGGGCTAGGCAGAATTGTTTTTGTATTAGTTTCTAGTTGTTGGGTATTGGGTGCATACCATTGCCCTCAAGCTAAGTGAGGGACAGAAAATAAATATTTCCGAAATGACAAATGAATGTTTGTACGCCACTGCTCCCGCGAGCGAGAGAACATTGGGCAGAATTGCCTGTATGACTTCTGGGGAAAGGAGTCAGAAATGAATCAGGATAGAGTGGATCAGGAGACTGACACCCCGGAGGACTGTGAAAAAGAGAGAAGAGAGAGAAAAGTGAAGGGAAATAGAGAGAGACAGACAGAGACAGACATACATAGAGAGAGAGAGAGTTAGGCAGGGTTTTACGTATTTTGATTGAACTGCCCACAGCATGTTTTTTCTCTCTCTCTTTTTTGAATATAACCATAATGGTAATGTCTTGGTATTGTATCATCAGTTGTTTGGTACAAGCATTTGCCACATTGGTTCAGTTTAATATTCTTTAAGCAGCCCAGGGCTTATCTGCTGAACAGCCTGCCTTGAACTGGGAGGCTGGCAGTTTCCATGGTACCATATAAAGAGGAATACAGTCAAACCTTGTTACTACGTGAAAGATCATTAATTGAATGAATTATAAATAACAACATCTGCAATTAAGCTTCTAACCTCAAGCCACTTATTGAGATAAAGATGACCCAAACATGCTGTTGAACATATTTACTTTATGTGAGATGAGTATCTATGGAAATAGCTATATTTTTCAAATAATTTGTACGAACGTCCTGTGTACTAATATGCCTATACTGTAACAGGAATAACTTTCTTGAGTTAAAAGTTATCAATTAGTTGTCCTTTGACAGAGGTTGAAGAAATAGCATTGATGTACCTTTATTATTCATGTATAATTTATGTAAGAGATAGCTGTGTTGAGTTCTGTAAGTCATACAGTACAGTATATGATCTCCTTACAGTAAGATGCTAAAAATAACTTTATTTTCTAGTCAGGGCAGCCATATCAGTTGGGGTGGGTGCTCTTCCTGTACCTGTCATGATGGAGGACAGGGGGTATGGGCTGATGATGATTCACTGGCCCAGTCAGACAGAGGGGGCGAGAGAAGAGGTGACACTGTCTGCAGCTCACCACCCACTTGGGTGCATTCCCTCCCACATGTTGTATATCTCCAACTAACCAATACCCCACCCACCACCCCCATACATACACACAAACATTGTGTATTGAACACACACGCACAAAAGCGCACACACAAGCATGCACACATACATGTGCGCACAAGCACAAATGCGTGCACACACACACAGAGACACAGTGAAATCGAGAGAGGGGGAGATGAATAAAGGGAGAGAAAGAGAGAGACAGACAGAAAGAGAGAGACGGTGAAATAAATAAAGATACAATTCAGAGAGAGAGAGAGAGAGAGAGAGAGAGAGAGAGAGAGAGAGAGAGAGAGAGAGAGAGAGAGAGAGAGAGAGAGAGAGAGAGAGAGAGAGAGAGATTAATAAAGAGGGAGAGACAGACACACAAATCAAATCAAATTTTATTTGTCACATACACGTGGTTAGCAGATGTTAATGCGAGTGTAGCGAAATGCTTGTGCTTCTAGTTCCGACCATGCAGTAGTATCTAACAAGTAATCTAACAAATTCACAACAACTACCTTATACACACAAGAGTAAAGGAATGAATACGAGTATGTACATATAAATATATGGATGAGCGATGGCTGACCGGCATAGGCAAGATGCAGTAGATGGTATGGAGTACAGTATATACACATATATATATATATGAGATGAGTAGTGTAGGATATGTAAACATTATATAAATGGCATTGTTTAAAGTGGCTAGTGATACATTATTTCATCCAGTTATAATTATTAAAGTTATAATTATTAAAGTGGCGAGAGACATACAGGGAGAGAGAGAGGAGAGAGAGACGCAAAAAGAGACAGACAGGGAGATAGAGAGAGGGAGAGATTAATAGAGAGAGACAGACACACAAAGAGAGACATACAGGGAGAGAGAGAAAGAGAGGGAGAGATGAATAAAGAAAGACAGAGAGACACGCAAAGAGAAAAAGACGGAGAGAGAGAGAGAGAGAGAGAGAGAGAGAGAGAGAGAGAGAGAATAATGCAAGGTGAGTAGGATGGAGATAATGTGCCATTTCCTATAATGTGACCCTCTTTGACGGATGCTCCTCTATGACAGAAGTGCTGATAGAACCCATTATTCCCATCACTTTTTCATGTGTTCATCTCTTAGACGTATTGTCGGACATGACGCCGAGACAGTTTTATCAACATGACTTAGCACCTTTCCTGTCAAAAGGTGTCATGACCATTCATAACCCTCACACAGCTTTTAAATATACGTTCAGACACATTCTTCCATCATTCTAGTTGACACTAGACCAGATATCTGAGCAACTTTCGTGTTTTCCTCTTCATCCGAAAATGAACATGTATGGTGTATTCAAGGTATTAAAAGGCTCCTAAAGTTTTTAATTTTCACTTTAAAATGTCTGACTTGATTTGCCCTAATAAAACATTTATATACTCCACATAATAATTCACATTTCCTGTTGCTGCAGGATTATTTTCCTGCTGTAGCAAACTGGCTAAAATTAAGATCCTACAACTGTATGCTCTCAAATCAATGGACGTTTTTATGGGCGGTATACAGCTCATTGAGTGCGGTTTTAGTGCCAACATCGGTCTGTGGCAGTATGTAACAGCTACGAAAAATACAGATGATAACTCTCTAGGTAGGTAGTGTGGTCTATAGCTTGTCTTGAGATACTCTACCTCAGGCGAGCAAAACCTTGAGACTTCCTTAGATATCCTCTTATGGATCCAATCCCGTGAACCGGATCGATTTTGCCATCATCCGGTGAAATGCAGAGCGCCAAATTCAAATTACAGAAATACTAATTTCAAACATTCATGAAAATACAAGTGCTGCACACCCTTCAAAAGCTTAGACTCTTGTTAATCTAACAGCGTTGTCAGATTTCAAAAAGGCTTTACGGCGAAAGCAGAACATTTGATTGTCTGAGGACAGTGCCCCGCTCAAATATTCAATTAGCATAATAACATAACCAGCAGATGTGTCACAAAACTCAAAAATAGCATAAAATAAATCGCTTACCTTTGATGATCTTCATATGATGACATACCCAGTTACACAATAAAAGGTCATTTTGTTCGATAAAGTTCCTCTTTACATCCATAAAGCTTCATTTGGTTGGCGCGTTTTGTTCAGTAATCCACCTGCCCAAAGGCGTTCATCCATGCAGACAAACAATATCCCAAAAGTACCGGTAAAGTTTTTCGAAAAAAGTCAAACAGCGTTTGTAATCAATACTCAGATACCCTAAAACGAATATAAACTATAATATTTCAGATGAAATATAACCTGCTGAATAGAAGAGAAAAAGAGCTAAGCGCTCCCTCCCTGTTACGCGCAAAATCCATTACAGTACACTGGACGTGACCCCAGGAAGAACTTGTCTTTCTCCCTGTTTTTTCAAGATAAAAGCTTCAAACCTTTTTCTAAAGACTGTTGACATC
Organism: Brachymystax lenok tsinlingensis; assembly: GCA_030435695.1. Taxonomy (NCBI): domain Eukaryota; kingdom Metazoa; phylum Chordata; class Actinopteri; order Salmoniformes; family Salmonidae; genus Brachymystax; species Brachymystax lenok. Next base: position 30,798,310 of record CM059787.1, read on the forward strand.
TAGTGGAAGCCATAGGAACTGCAATCTGGGAGCTATTCCCTTATATAACCAATAAGCCTTCAAGTGAAAAACAGGTCACCTCAAAAAATCCCACTCCCTGGATGGATTTTGCTCGGGTTTTCACCTGTCATATCAGTTCTGTTATACTCACAGACATTATTTTAACAGTTTTAACTTCAGAGTGTTTTCTATCCAAAGACACTAATTATATGCATTTCCTAGCTTCTGGGCCTGAGTAACAGGCAGTTTACTTTGGGCACGTTTTTCATCCGAACTTCAAAATACTGCCCCCTAGCCCTAAGTAGATACCATGCACCAGCTGTTGCTTACATATATGCATCTCATATAGTTCTCTGCTACACTGTTGCTGCGAGCCACAGAGAGATAACAATACAATAACTAAAGCCCTATTCGCACGGGACTAGTATTACTATAGAGGGCTTGCAGTTGACGTACAACGTCTCCTGGCGGCCATGTTGGAAGACCACCGCATTAATTCTTCCGACAACAACAGCCAAGTGGTTACCCCAAACTACATGATAACGGTACCTAAAACTAGTTGATTCATCACTACAGTCATATTCTGTGGACTTTTTGGCAACAAGGCAGGAAAGACAACAGGAAAAAAAGATGCTTACAGATTCCCTGCAGTGACGAAATACCATTGGTGATACCAATGCGATAAGACTCAAGAACTGTCCACAAAGCAAAGAAACCTTTTTGTCCGTCAAGACCTGAACCCAGACAGCTGTCAGTACAGGGTCTGGTACGATCATTTCATCACTGGTCTGATCAATTTCGAATTTAGTTTAGCTTTTATGTTAACCAGGTGTTAACAACAACACTGTCTAAGTTAACCAAAATTGGCTAGCTAGATAGCTTGTAGTCGCGTGAGTTTCAAGTTTTCACCATAAAAAGCCTACTATTCCTAATGTGATGAGTAGATTGGATAGAGAACATTTAGGCTTTTAATAAGCGCATAGTGGCATAGGCTTATAGGCTATATCAGAGACGTTTTTCTTCCATTGCACAGGAAAAATTTGGCCTTTGATAAACATTTCATGCAATTCTACTACACTTTATATGACTGGAGACATTAGCAGAATTTTTTTAAATACTTTGGTAGCCTAGGCCTACTCTACTGACACTGACAACAGATCAATAAAAACAACCTTGTCTTGAATGCAACCATGTAATCTAGGCTGAAAAGGGGTCCTGGGTAAAAGGGATCCTGCTTTTGTCAAATACATTTTTGCTAACCCTAACCCTTTTCCTTAATCTCATTTTCCTAACCTGCTGCGTAAATGCTCCTAATCTGCTACGAAATGTAAAATATTACATTTATTTGACAAAAGCTGGATCCCTTCTAGCCATGGTCATAAAAAGGGAAGACGCAAATTGTACGATATGACGTCCATATACCCTGGAGGACATTATTGTCCAAAAAAACTCCAGTGGTTATCATATATTCATATAATAACCCAATGATAATTTGTTGAGAACTTTATTCATAAGGAGGGAAAATGTATGGACAGACTTCAATGGGATAGGACAATCTGCTGTGTTGACTATTGGTTGTTCCAACCCAACAATATATATAATCTTTATGACACTAAAACACCTGAATGAATTAAACACAACCAAACACTTAAGTCCCCTGATGGTATAGGTGACCTGAAGAAGTGATATTGTAACATCAGGAGTGCTCTATCAAGACACACATCGACTGGATTCCCACTGTGAAGATGAGCAATGCTGCAGCAGCATCCATTTCTACTACTACTTCGTCCTTTTCCAGATATGAAAGGAGACATCCTTCAGTTATATGAGATGGGTGTCATATGCTGTGCATTGGACTATCTGAATGATTCTGTTGTGCCATTTGAGTAGAGAGCTCCTTGACGTCATGACAAAACCATATGAATATATAACATGTCATCCTGTCCGGGTTGGCGCCCTCCCCCCTGTATCGTCGGACGGAGCCACAGTGTCTCCCGACACATCCTGTCACGGCCTCCAGTATTTATGCTGCAGTAGTTTATTTGTTGGGGGTCTAGGGTCAGTCTGTTATATCTGGAGTATTTCTGGCTATGGAACCCTGACCTGTTCATCCAGACGTGCTGCCTGTCCCAGACCTGCTGTTTTCAACTCTCTAGAGACAGCAGGAGCAGTAGAGATACTCTGAATGATCGGCTATGAAAAGCCAACTGACATTTACACGTGAGGTGCTGACCGGTTGCACCCTCGACAACCACTGTGATTATTACTATTTGACCCTGCTGGTCATCTATGAACATTTGAACATCTTGGCCATGTTCTGTTATAATCTCCACCTGGCACAGCCAGAAGAGGACTGGCCACCCCTCATAGCCTGGTTCCTCTCTAAGTTTCTTCCTAGGTTCTGGCCTTTCTAGGGAGTTTTTCCTAGCCACTGTGCTTCTACACCTGCGTTTCTTGCTGTTTGGTGTTTAAAGGCTGGGTTTCTGTACAGCACTCTGTACAGAAACTGATATAAGAAGGGCTTTATAAATACATTTGATTGATTGATTTGAAAAGTGTGAAAGACTATTGTTTATGATATTGTAAACATACTGTACTTTAATAATAGGCTATATTGTTGTATGGGTGAAATACAAAATATTGTAATCTCTGCTTTGCCTAGCCCCATTGAATAAAAAGTATTTCTTATAGCCCATTTTCTTTATTATACAATTTAAACACATTTAGCATAGACAATTACATTGTTGTGGTAGTCTTAGGAAAACCATCTTCATTATCACAGTGGCACCTCCAAGTGCCACTCAGACCTTCTGGGAGAAAAGTATCTGGAATCGAACTTGGTGGTAGTAGTCGTGTGTATGTTTTAAGCTAAGGATTCCATCATCCCCTGCTTCCATACATTTCACCACCTAGATTGCAAGGGTTGGATTTGCTTTAATCAATTTCATGTCAGCACAAGGCATGTAAAAAAATGTCCAGTATAATGATTAGCCTCATATACATTGTCTACTGGTAAACAATGTGTGAGTTAACCTATTCTCTGCTTCAGATGCACAATGTCAAGGGCCGCATTGCAAATGCCCATAAGGCTAATGCCATCATACTGTAGGCCAGTGGTTCCCAACTCTATTGTAGCCCCGGACAAACACACATAATTGTCATGACTTCCGCCGAAGTCGGTCCCTCTCCTTGTTCGGGCGGCGTTCGGCGGTCGACGTCACCGGTCTTTTAGCCATCGCCGATCCATTTTTCATTTTCCATTTGTTTTGTCTTTGTCTTATACACCTGGTTTCAATCCCCCCAATTACTTGTTCATTATTTAAACCATGTTGCAACGTCTGGGCACCGCCATGGATCGCATGCTGCAGACGATGGATCGATCTGCCAGCGTCTCCACCAGCCCATCTGGTCCATCCTGTCCATCCCTTCTTCACCTGGTCCCAGCGGCTCGTGCTCCCGAGGGAGTATGATGGGACAGCTGCCGGATGCCAGGGGTTCCTACTCCAGCTGGAACTCTACCTGGCGACCGTCCAACCGGCTCCATCGGGATGTGAGAGCGTGTCCGCCCTCGTCTCCTGCCTCTCAGGCAAAGCCCTGGAGTGGGCCAGCGCCGTATGGAGTGAAGGAGACGCAGCGTTTGACCATTTCGTAGAGTTGAACGTCTGTTCCATCTGAGGCAGGGGACAAGGAGTGCGCAGGATTTCGCTTTGGACTTCCGGACCCTGGCAGCCAGCACGGTATGGAACGACAGGGCCCTGATCGATCACTACCGGTGCAGTCTGCGCGAGGACGTCCGTCAGGAGTTGGCCTGCCGAGACACCACCCTCACGTTGGACCAGCTGGTGGACCTGTCCATCCAGCTGAACAACCTGCTGGCTACCAGCGGACGTCCAGATCGGGGCCTGTCAGTTCCATCCCCCAGCAGGAGCTGGGAGGTGCTGCGCTTAGGGCAACAGGAGGAGGGGCCATTCCCTGCACCATCTGTGGCCGCAGAGGGCACACTGCTGGTCGGTGCTGGGGGGGTTCCTCAGGGAGTCGAGGCAGCAGGCAGGGCACTATTGTGTCACCCCAGGTGAGTCGGCACCAGGCTCACCCAGAGCCCCCTGTTGCTCACATATATGTGTTTAATACATTTCCTGAGTTTTCCCCACATTCCAAGCATAAGGCGCTCGTAGATTCAGGCGCAGCTGGGAATTTTATTGACCGTTTATTTGCCCATAGTTTAGGATTCCCATTGTTCCTGTGGATATGCCCTTCCCTGTGCATGCCCTAGATACTCAACCTTTAGGGTCAGGGCTGATTAGGGAGGCCAACGCTCCACTAGACATGATTACGCAGGAGGGTCACAAGGAGAGAATCAGTCTCTTCCTTATTGATTATCCTGCGTTTCCCGTGGTGCTGGGCCTACCCTGGTTGGCCTGTCATGACCCCACCATTTCGTGGCAACAGAGGGCTCTCAAGGGGTGGTCACGAAGGTGCTCGGGGAGGTGTGTAGGGGTTTCCATCGGTGCGACTACGGTGGAAAGTCCAGACCAGGTCTCCACCGTGCGCATCCCCTCAGAATATGCGATTTGGCTCTTGCCTTCTGTAAGAAGAGGGCGATTCAATTAGCACCGAATCGACGGGGGGATTGTGCGATAAATCTCATGGTAGACGCAACACTTCCTAGGAGTCACATGTATCCTCTGTCACAGGAGGAGACGGCGGGTATGGAAACATATGTCTCCAAATATCTGGGGCAGGGATACATTCGGCCCTCCACTTCACCTGTCTCCTCGAGTTTCTTTTTTGTGAAAAAAAAGGATGGAGGTCCTCGCCCGTGTATTGACTGTCGGGGTATCAATCAGATCACTGTGAGGTACAGCTACCCGCTGCCTCTTATAGCCAGTGCGATAGAGTCAATGCACGGGGCGCGCTTCTTCACAAAATCAGGAACGCTTATAACCTGGTGAGTATCCGGGAGGGGGACGAGTAGAAGACGGCATTTAATACCACCTCAGAGCAAAATGAGTACCTCGTCATGCTGTACGGGTTGATGAACGCTCCATCAGTCTTCCAGGCCTTTGTTGATGCGATTTTCCGGGACCTGCACGGCAGGGTGTAGTGGTGTATATTGATGACATTTTGATATATTCCGCTACACATGCCGAGCATGCGTCCCTGGTGCGCAGGGTGCTTGGTCGACTCTTGGAGCATGACCTGTACGTCAAGGCTGAGAAATGTCTGTTCTTACAGCAGTCCATCTCCTCCCTAGGGTACCGCATTTCCACGTCAGGGGTGGAGATGGAGAGTGACCGCATTTCAGCCGTGCGTAATTGGCCGACTCCCCACCACTGTAAAGGAAGTGCAGCGGTTCCTAGGGTTTGCCAACTACTACTGGAGGTGTATCCGGGGCTTTGGTCAGGTAGAGGCTCCCATTACCTCACTGCTGAAGGGGGGGCTGGTGCGACTGCAGTGGTCGGCTGAGGGGGACAGGGCTTTTGGTCACCTGAAGGCTATGTTTAACTCGGCTCCCGTGCTGGCTCATCCGGATCCCTCTTTGGCATTCATAGTGGAGGTGGACGCGTCCGAGGCTGGGATAGGAGCCGTGCTCTCTCAGCGCTCGGGTACGCCACCAAAGCTCCGCCCCTGTGCCTTCTTTTCGAAGAAGCTCAGCCCGGGGGAGCAAAACTATGATGTGGGGGACCGGGAACTGTTGGCTGTCGTCAAGGCTCTGAAGGCATGGAGACATTGGCTTGAGGGGGCTAAACACCCTTTTCTCATCTGGACTGACCACCGCAATCTGGAGTACATCCGGGCGGCGAGGAGACTGAACCCTCGCCAGGCAAGGTAGGCAATGTTTTTTTACCCGTTTTGTTTTCACCCTGTCCTACCGACCAGATTCCCAGAACGCTAAGGCAGACGCCCTGTCCCGGATTTATGACACAAAGGAGCGGTCCATGAATCACACTCCCATACTCCCGGCCTCCTGTTCACACACGTCTTTCCGGCACTACGGGGTGCCTGAGGACATAGTCTCTGATCGGGGTCCCCAGTTCACATCCAGGGTTTGGAGGGCGTTCATGGAACGTCTGGGGGTCTCGGTCAGCCTCATCTCAGGTTTTCACCCGAGAGTAACGGGCAGGTGGAGAGAGTAAACCAGGATGTGGGTAGGTTTCTGCGGTCATATTGCCAGGACCGGCCGGCGGAGTAGGCGGCATTCATCCACTGGGCAGAGATGTGCCAAAACTCACTCCGCCACTCCTCCACTAACCTCTTTCCCTTCTAGTGCATTCTGGGATATCAGCCGGTTCTGGCACCTTGGCATCAGAGCCAGATCGAGGCTCCTGCGGTGGACGAATGGTTTAAGCGCTCAGAAGTGTCCTGGGACGCCACCCATGTGCACCTGCAACGGGCCGTGAGGCGGCAGAAGGCGAGTGCCGACTGCCACCGCAGTGAGGCCCCGGTGTTCACTAGTTCATATTGAATAATAGTTATTAAGTTAACAACTAAAACAAGTTTAACACTATTTTATATCTTTTTAAAATGTACATGTAAGCTAACTCATACTTAAAGGTTAGCATTGTAGTAACAAGTGGACTATTATTACGAAAGTATAATTTCAGTTGAACAAAAAAAGTCAATACCATAGGTGGCCAACCTCACTCCACTGATCCCTGATCTATAGGGGAGCAGACTTCTGTTTAATCCCAGAACTATCACACTTGATTATTAACTAATTAAATTTTATACATCGAATCAGGTGTGTTAGTGCTGGGCTGAAACAGAAGTGAGCACACCCAGCAGGGTTGGCCTGCTCCAGTTGTAATAGGTTTATACATTTTGTGACATTTAAATTGTATTTTTGTTCACAAAATGTGCTAACATAGGTACACATATAACCCATGGTATACAAGGATATACCCTTATTCTCTTGGGACATTCATTGGGATCTCTTCATTTGCAGACAGAAAACATCACACAAAAAAACAGGCTGCATATACTCAAATTAGGCTGTACTGAATATTATGTTGCTAGCTATATCTCTCTGTCCTTAGTTTTTCTTGCTAGGGACTGGAATTTGAGAATATTTTCATTATGTCCTCCCACAAAGGTACCGGCCCTATCCAGAGTATCCTACTCTCCCTTCTGACAGCTGAAACTGATAGCTAATCCTTTCCATGGCTGTTAGCTAGCTACCTAGCTACACATGCATTTAGAGTTACAACGATAAATATATCAAGATAGCTAGCTAACTAGCGAACGTTACGTTAGCAGCTCATTTGAGTTAACCTGCACACACAGTTTCTGCAAGTTTTGCTGGGGGACCTCAGGTAATTTAATTATGTGCACGAGCACAATTCACCACGTCCGTAATTTTAGTCCCGACCAAATCTGCCATGTCAGTAATTTTTACTTGGCAGGAAAGTTATTATGCCAGCCCTAAAACCCTACAGTTTTATGGCAAACTCCCAGGTCCTCTGATAATACTTATCCTGTGTGAATCGTCATCCCTGTGTTTTGAGGGATATTACAGAGTTTAACAGGTGCTGCACTGCACCCGGTTTGGTTTGGGTAAGAACATCGGAACAAATTAATGCTTAAAACAAAGTGCTATGCACGTAGCCAACAGATGAATTAACTGTTTTGCCACATATCAACTTTCCTAATGACTTACTTCTCTTTTACAAAATGAAGTGGAGGATAGTGTGCCAATGAATTGATACATTGCCAAATACGTCAGGTAATTAAATGTCTGAATATGTTACAGTTCATGGTTCTTTGTCAAGACTTCCGCCGAAGTCGGTCCCTCTTCTTGTTCGGGCAGTGTTCGGCGGTCGACGTCACCGGTTTTCTAACCATCACCGCTCCCCTTTTCGTGTGTCTGTTGGTTTTGTCTTGATTGTACACACCTGTTGTTCATTTTCTCCCAATCACGCCCCTGTTATATTCCTTCCTTTCCCCTCTTCCCCTTGTGCGTGATTGTTATTTTGTTATGTGTTTTTTCTCAGTCTGTGTTACTGAGGGCTGGTATTGTTCTCGTTGTTCTGGGTTGTTTTGTTCGCCCCTTATTTTGATCGTGTTGGTAGTTTGCCACACCAGTGTTTGTTTGCATTTGGTATGGTGGTTGCATTAAATTACCTTTACACGCATCTCAACCTCCTGCGCCTGACTCTTTTCACTAACGGAACCGCAGCCGTAACAATCTTATTGTTATGCTTTAATATTTTGACTTTATCTGAACTGAAGGCCATTATGCCAATATTATGTTATCCCTAGACATGTGAAATATCACACCTAGAAGAGCCTCCAGGCTTCCGTCATAACGGTAAATTTTGAATGAGGAAAAAAAATGTATTACAGGGGCAGTTTGGTAAAACTAATCCCGTTTGAAGTGTCCATGGGAAAAATGGACATGCTGGGTTATAATTGCTTTACAACGTTCTATAGTAATACTAGTCCCGTGAGAATAGGGCTTAAGTTAAAAAGATAAAACGGACATGCTGGGGTAATTATTACATAACCGACCTTCTATAGTAATATTAGTACTCCGCGAATAGAGCTTCTAAGGCACTACAGATCCGGGTTTGATCCCAGGATGTGTCCCAACTGCCGTGACCGGGAGTCCCATAGGGTGGTGCACAATTGGTCCAGCGTTGTCTGGGTTAGGGGAGGTTTTGGCCGGGGGGGCTTTACTTGGCTCATCGCGCTATAGCGACTCCTTGTGGCGCCTGCAGGCTGACTTTGGTCATCAGTTGAAAGATATTTCCTCCAACACATTGGTGCAGTTGACTTCTGGGTTAAGCGGACTGATGTTAAGAAGTGCGGTTTGGCGGGTCATGTTTCGACGGACGCATGACTCGACCTTCGTCTCTCCCGAGCCCGTTTGGAGATGCAACAATGAGACTGGATCGCAATTGGCTATCACAAAATTGGGGAGATATTTCTGTATTTCTATATTTCTATATTTCTGAATAGTAATTCAGCTATTTCTGTGAAATACTGTAGTATTTAGAAAATACTTACTACATATCCATTAAGAAGTTTGGTTTATTTTGGGATTTCTTGCTGGATTTTGCAATTGAACTGAATTGAACATTTAGGCATAGATTCAGTCAGATCAAGCTAATTAACCGGCAATAGCCAACACCCGCATAGCTGATGTTTTGGTGGTGTCGGAGGTGTCAAATTGGTGAGCAGCAGCTACTTGCATTAGAAGTTCAAAACAAGAAAGTGTAAGCTATATAGAAATAATGACAAGGCTGCATGGGATTTATCTTAATGTGACTCCGTCCAGCAAATGGAAGTGTCCGCTTTATGTATAATACCACGAGCTGCTTGTGGATTTGACAGCTCCTAACTCAGTTCTACCTCCGACACCGTCAAAACATCAGCTATGCGGATGTTGGCTAAAGCGGATCTGATTGAGTTGGGCCCTTACTTTCATTGGAGGACAAAGACATTATTGCTTAGCCTGCAATACTCCTGTAGTAGCTAGCGCTACTAGGTTAGGCTCGCCGGCAAATTATTTCTCAACTAAAACAGAGGCTTGATTTGGGATTTTAATTATTTGTGATTCAGAGGCTGAGCCTGTACATTTGAGTTGATTGGGGAATTTTGGTTTGATTCTGTATGTCAGCTGCTTATTTCTTTACATCATTCTTTACATGACATTATGTTAGCTGCATTGTTTCTCTGTTAGCGGCATTGTTCTCTGTTAGTGGCATTGTTTCTCTGTTGGGTTTAGTGCTAACTGACCATTATAAAGTGCTAACACAAGTTCATAGCTTTATCTTCCATTTACAACAACATTTGAAGTTTGACTTTGGCTTCCAAACATGCACAACATCCCATCACACACATGAACTGTTTTGATGATGGAACCATAATGCCGTCATTCAATCTAACTCCACAGAAGACACCCGACTATCTTTGACATGCCACAGCTACACAGCTCTCTGATTCCTGACACCTACATCTAATAATGTCGTCGAGAGGGAGGTGCAACAGGAGATAATTGAGGCACAAGCAGCGATTTCATTTGAAAGGAAACACTTTCCAATCATTGGCTGACATTATCAGGTCTCAGTGACTTGTAAGTCTGTTTGCAGTTGGCATATATGGCGGTGTGACGTCATATTGTGTCCCCAACCCCAATATCTAGCTATCTTTGTTCCCCACTGTCAGCCGTATGTGCCCAGACGTTGGTTGTTATGAAACGTTGTTCCCTGCCTGGTTCAGAGCTGATAGGCTAAATCAGGACAGGGTGTTGGAAATGTGTGTGAGCGAGTTAACGTGCTGACTAACAGAAGAGCAGACGGGTGTATAATCTCAGTGGTGTTACCTCACCTTGTGATTGGAATTATCACTGTCTCTGTGCAAACTTCATATATTGATGTAATGTGCCCGCTGAAGATATTTCATGTAGTAAATGTAAATTGTGGGAAAATGACCACTTAATTTTCTGTTCTGTTCTTTTGTATCTAGCGGGTATGTTGCTGTGTGTGCTGCTAGCAAATGACCAGTCCTAGTTGTATTGCCAGTGACAGTATCATGCAGTGTTCAAAACAACTGGGAACTCGGAACTGGGAAATCTCTGACTTCAATGCGTTCAAGACAAATGGGGGGAAAACGGTCATCCAACTTGGAATTCCAAGTCGGGAACTCAGGCCTCTTTCTAGAGCCCAGACTTTGCGACTTGAAGATCACTGTGGTAACTACCCCAGAGCGCCCAGCAATGGTATGGTCTCTCCAATGTACGTATGCAGTCTGATCCCTGCTGGTATTTTTATTTGTATTTATTATGACTCCCCATTTTATTATGGATCCTGGGGTCTGGGAGAATTAAGGCAGTTATACAATTTTAAAAACATTACAATACATTCCATTACAGAATTCACAACACACTAATTTTGTGCCCCCAGGCCCCCAGGCCCATAGTCCACTACCACATACCTACAACACAATATCCATGTTTAAGTGTGTGTATAGTGCGTATGTTATCGTGTATGTATGCATGTGTCTGTGCCTATGTTTTTGTTACTTCACATTCCCCGCTGTTCCATAAGGTGTATTTAAAAAAAAATCTGATTCTACTGCTTGCATCAGTTACCTGATGTGGAATAGAGTTACATGTAGCCATGGCTCTATGTAGTACTGTGCGCCTCCCAAAGTCTGTTCTGGACTTGAGGACTGTGAAGAGACCTCTGGTGGCATGTCTTGATGGGTATGCATGGGTGTCTGAGCTGTGTGCTTGTATTTTAAACAGACAGCTCGGTACATTCAGCTTGTCAACACCTCTTACGAAAACAAGTAATGATGAGGTCAATCTCTCTTCCATTTTGAGCCATGAGAGATTGACATGCATGTCATTAATGTTAGCCCTCCGTGTACTTTTAAGGGCCAGCCATGCTGCCCTGTTCTGAGCCAACTGCAAATTTCCCAAGTCCCTCTTTGTGGCACCTGACCATACTACTGAACAGTAGTCCAGGTGCGACAAAACCAGGGCCTGTAGGACTTACCTTGTTGATAGTGTTGTTAAGAATGAAGGAGCCTGTTTTGAGTCCCAGGTCTTTCTGTAGGTCTTCTCACTGATGACAGATGCAGAGGCCCCTGTGTTAACCTCAATCCTCATCTCTTTTCTACCTACCTCCACTGTAGCACAGATAGACTCCTCGCGCGACTCACTCACATTAAACATGTTGTAGGAACAATCCTCTTCTTTTGTGCTCTCTAGGTGGTCCGCTGCTGGCTGTGGCTTCTTCGATTTGAACTTGCCCTGCCCAGTCTGCCCACCCTCTGACTTGCTCTTAGCATCACTGCAATTTTTAGCTAAATGTCCCTTTTTGTTGCAATTGTTAGACGGTGTCCTTGAACTTACAGTTGCTTTTCCTTTTTTTGCTGCTGGCTCCTTCGTCACCTGATGGACTGCACAACTTCCACTGTTTGAAAATATTTAGCATTGCTAGTTGCGATCTCCATCCGTTGAGATATGTCCAATTCTCTCTTGAAAGTGAGTGTGGCTTCCCCCAGTAAACAGCATTGTATGCTGTCCTCATTATTGACTAATTTGTCACAGAGCAAGTCCTCTAACACAGCCCCTAACTCACAATGTTCAGAGAGTTGACATAATTCAGCAATAAAGATGGCAACAGACTGACCTGTTTTCACTAAATGGCATTTAAACTTGAACCTCTGGATGATCACTGAAGGCTGTGAATTGTGGTGAGTCTCAACGAGAGCAACTAGATCAACAATAGGAATTCATATTTGGTGTAGCCAAATTCCTCATTAGCTTGTACATTTTAGCCCCACACACACTCAAGAGAATATTGCCTTATTTGTAATTCCATTTGCCACATATTCTGTCTAGTCCTCGTTCTCATCCAAAAACTAATTGATATCCCAAACATTGCCATTGTAACGTAACCTTGTCCTTGATTCTTGTTAGCGATGTACGGGGGTTGCGATGTACGGGGGTACAGATTCTCACCGTCAAGATTCCTTCCGGTGGCTCCTGCTCTCTGTCGCTCAAAACAAAACAAAAAAACATACAAGCTGACTAAGTTTTATCTTCGTCACCAAAAATATAAAGGGGTACAGCCATGTACAAATGGTAGAAAACAGGAGAGCGATCTCTACAGATCCTCTCAAGCTCTGTCAGGTTGGATGGGGAGTGTCGCTGCACAGATATGTTCAGGTCTCTCCAGAGATGTTTGATCGGGTTCAAATCCGTGCTCTTGCTGGGCCACTCAAGGACATTCAGAGACTTGTCCCGAAGCGGCTCCCGTGTTGTCTTGGATGTGTGCTTAGGGTCATTGTCCTGTTGGAAAGTGAACCTTCGCCCCAGTCTGAGGTCCTGAGCACTCTGGAGCTAGTTTTCATCAAGGATCTCTCTGTACTTTTCTCCTTTTATCTTTCCCGCGAACTTCACTAGTCTCCCAGTCCCTGCGCTGAAAAACATTCCCACAGCATGATGCTGCCACCACCATGCTTCACCGTAGGGATGGTGCCAGGTTTCTTCCAGACAAGACGTTTGGCATTCAGGCCAAATTGTTCAACCTTGGTTTTATCAGACCAGAGATTCTTGTTTCTCATGGTCTGAGAGTCCTTTAGGTGCTTTTTGGCAAACTCCAAGCGGGCTGTCATGTGCCTTTTACTGAGGAGTGGCTTCCGTCTGGCCACTCTACCATAAAGGCCTGATTGGTGGAGTGCTGTCTTTCTGGAAGGCTCTCCCATCTCCACTTTTGAGCTCTGTTAGAGTGACCACTGTCAACTGCGTTTATTTTCAGCAAACTTAACATGTGTAAATATTTGTATGAACATAACAAGATTCAACAACTGAGACATAAACTGAACAAGTTCCACAGACATGTGACTAATAGAAATTGAAGAATGTGTCCCTGAACAATTGGGGGTCAAAATCAAAAGTAACAGTCAGTATCTGGTGTGGCCACCAGCTGTATTAAGTACTGCAGTGCATCTCCTCCTCATGGACTGCACCAGATTTGCCAGTTCTTGCTGTGAGATGTTACCCCACTCTTCCACCAGGGCACCTGCAAGTTCCCAGACATTTCTGGAGGGAATGGCCCTAGCCCTCACCCTCCGATCCAACAGGTCCCAGACGTGCTCAATGGGCTTGAGATCCGGGCTCTTCGCTGGCCATGGCAGAACACTGACATTTCTGTCTTGCAGGAAATCACGCACAGAACGAGCAGTATGGCTGGTGGCATTGTCATGCTGGAGGGCCATGTCAGGAGGAGCCTGCAGGAAGGGTACCCCATGAGGGAGGAGGATGTCTTCCCTGTAACGCATAGCGTTGAGATTGCCTGCAATGACAACAAGCTCAGTCCGATGATGCTGTGACACACCGCCCCAGACCATGACGGACCCTCCACCTCCAAATCGATCCTGGCCCAGAGTACAGGCCTCGGTGTAACGCTCATTCCTTCGACGATAAACGCGAATCCGAACATCAGCCCTGGTGAGACAAAACCGCGACTTGTCAGTGAAGAGCACTTTTGCCAGTCCTGTCTGGTCCAACGACGGTGGGTTTGTGCCCATAGGCGACATTGTTGCCGGTGATGTCTGGTGAGGACCTGCCTTATACAACAGGCCTACAAGCCCTCAGTCCAGCCTCTCTCAGCCTATTGCGGACAATCTGAGCACTGATGGAGGGATTGTGCGTTCCTGGTGTAACTCGGGCAGTTGTTGTTGCCATTGTTGTTCATTGAACAAGCATGGGAAACAATATTTGAACCCTTTACAAGATCTGTGAAGTTATTTGGATTTTTATGAATTAAACAATAAGAGAGGTCGTCAGAGAGGTCGTCAATGAGGGGTAGTGGATATTTTTAAGCAGTCAAGACAGGGTTAATGGTGACTTTGAAATCACCACAGAGTCTGAGTGATCCATATTTTTTTATGACTGGAACGAGGGGTGTCCATTCACTAACATTCACTGGATCCAATCATCCACTCTCAACTAGTCTGTTTAGTTCAGTTTCAACTTTTGGTTTTATGGCATTTTGGACAGGTCTAGTTTTGAAGCAGTTTCGCTTGCTGTCTGGTTTCTTGCTGTCAGTTTAACTGTTATGTCCTTCATACTGCCAAGTTCTCCATTGAATACATCCACGTGTTTCTTCAATATCCCTTGTAGGTTTGTGTCCTCTTTTGCAACCATGTGAATTTCCTGCCATTTTAGTTTGATATTTTCCAGCCATGTGCATCCTAGCAAAGCTGGATGGTTGCCTTTCATTAAGTAGAGTGCTAGCTTTACCTTCTGTTTGTTGATGTCACTTTAACAATCACGCTTCCTCTCACTGGAACAGTCTCACCAGTGTATGTTTTCAGTGTCATCTTTGTGGGCTGTGATGTGAGGTGATGTAGTTTCTCCTGGTATACAGCCTCAGACAGCAAAGATGTGGCTGCTCCAGTGTCCACTTGCATCCATACTGATTTTCAATTGCAGTTGCGGTGTCACCCAGTATCTGTGTCCTTTGTCTGAAATGTACAAAACATGCAAAGATTCTTCCCTTTCAGACAGGGTATTACTTTGTTCATCCTCTGTGTGCTCCATTTTATGCACTTTCTTTTTATAATTCCTGAAGTCACTTTCTTTTTTCAGTACTTTTGTTTGATTGTTCTCTTTTTGTTTTTAGATGCTCGTTCGATGTGTCCCTTTTTTCCACATCTTCTGCAGTCCAAGTCTTCGCACAAACACGCCTCTGCTTGGTGACCAGGTTTCCCACAGTGATAGCATGGCTTACCAGCTACTGCCTTTTTTAATCCGTAGAAACCTTATGCACTTTGGCCGATGCTCTTAGCTGATGTGCCTTTATTTGCCATTTCCATTGACATATTCACTTCTATTGCTCTCTGCAATGTTAAGGTACTCTCAGTCAAAAGGCATTTCTGAATTGCCTCACTGCGCATGCCACACACTAACCTCTCACGTATAGTGTCACTCGGTGATCATCCAAATTCACAGTGTTCAGATAACTGTTTCAATACAGCCACAAACTGTGAGATTGAATCAGATTCATCAAATGTTCCTACATTTCCAACCAGTGCAGATATTTTCGGTTCATTATTTTTCTTTCTCACACTTTTTAGACGGTCCCTTACTCCCAGACCTTTTTTTTCTTATTTTCACTTGCAGTGACACTTCAAATTCCTTGAGGCTCTCGTTGCTCTGACATCAGAAGCTAGCTAGCATCACTCGACAGGATAACTACACGTTTTATTTGCGTCTACAGTGAAAAACTTTCTAACAAAAATAATGAACACAAACGTGATAACGCTTCTTCCTCGTCGCCAGTTTTGTTGTATAACACACTGTATTACTAATACAACTAATATAAGGACAGGACATG
This sequence comes from Brachymystax lenok tsinlingensis, assembly GCA_030435695.1. Classification (NCBI taxonomy): domain Eukaryota; kingdom Metazoa; phylum Chordata; class Actinopteri; order Salmoniformes; family Salmonidae; genus Brachymystax; species Brachymystax lenok. The sequence goes on from CM059787.1 coordinate 30,814,164, forward strand.
AGACGGCATTATAATCTAATGTCTGCATTGTTTAATGCATTTCACAGGACAAAGCATTCCAAGCATTCCAATGTAGGTAAGCAGGGTGCCCTAAAGGGACAAACTAGAATATAAATACACAACATTAAGATCCTACATATGTGTGCCCCATGGACATACAAAACTTCAATGAATGGTTTGAATTTATCCATAGACATGTCCCACGGACTGTTTTCTTTTTCTCTGCGCATAAGCAACAGTATCACCTCTGATGTGCTGCAACATCTGCATGGTCAAACGTTCGAGTGCACTGGCTATATGTGTCTTTTTGTGTGAGGTGTAGGGTCTTCTCTCTCATCAAGAATATTCTGTGAAGGCCGCCTTCCTGTTGTGCGCTCATCGCCCTGTTCTACCCAAACCATGCCATCCCTCCCAGACTCGTCTCACCATGGCAGTTGGGATCACCGTCTCAGTTGGCACTGTTCTGGTTTTTCTTCGGCGACGCTCAGGCATCGAATGCTTGAAGTCAACATCAAAATCAGATGAAGACCCCACAATGTCATCAGCATCGTTGATTTCATGCTCAATATTCAATCCTCCATCTGACTCCAGTTTATGCAAATTCTGCAACATCTGCAGTGCTGTCAGTGTGTCCATTCTTTTGGTTCGGCTTGCCATTGTGAACTACAGACGTTGTACGTTGTACTCAGTGCCTGATTTGAATCTAATGATGATACACGTTTGCCCTGCTCAGGTAATACCTCCCATCCTCTCTATGCGTTATCGTTGTACTGTTGTCTATACTGCCAGGGGTGTTGTCAGTTGTAATCTTGTACCTATTTGTTTGAACTCCAGTCTCAGATATGCTATTGTTATCTCAAAAGAGGAGCCCACTGTGGTTTGCTCACCCAGTGCTTTTAGTTCAAATGTGAATTCAATAAACTTTAATGCCACCTCGGTTTTCAAATCATGTAGAGGGCTTGGGCTTTTGCACGATAGAGACAAAATCCCATGTAAGTCAGTTTATAACATTCCATCATTGGTTACTCTGAGAGTTCCTCATATTGACATTGGCTGTGGCCTCGGGCCCTATTGTGCTAAATCTGGAATAGTAATTCCAATTTCTTTCAGTTCCTGTATTACTAATAGGGATAGACCAAATGGTGCTGTTCTATGCAATCTTATAGCAATACCAACCATGTCAATATCAACCATCAGACAGGGCCTGCAACCGCCTATTGAATGTAGCTTGTTTGAGTTGGAGTTTCCATGTGACTTTATTGTAAAGGTATTGGATTGATGCATCTGAACATTAGGAGCTTACTTACATAACTTGGTTACAAGATCTGGTATTGACTGAAACTTGGATCTCTGGGGACATTCTGGACTCTGATATTAATATTGAAAGTCATCGTGTTCAGATCTGACAGATAGGGTAGAGTGACCATTTTTATAAAAAAATATTTCTCTGTCTCTTTACTGAAATCCATTTCCCTTGACCCAAAAATGTAGCTACTATCTTTAAGTCTTTTTCTGGGGATAAATGAATCCATAAATGTTACAGGAGTCTAACGTCCTCCCTCGGCTAACCTTTGTGCACTAGAGGAGAAACTTCTTCAGGATTGGTGTCCCATCAACGGGACGGTTGAACTAACGTAGGCTAATGCGATTAGCATGAGGTTGTAAGTAACAAGAAAACTTCCCTGGACATAGACATATGTGACATTGGCAGAAAGCTTAAATTCTTGTTAATCTAACTGCGTAGTCCAATTTACAGTAGCTATTACAGTAAAATAATACCCTGCTATTGTTTGAAGAGAGTGCACAATTTTGAACATGAAAAGTTATTAAAAACAAATTAGGCACATTTGGGCAGTCTTGATTCAAAGTTAGGAACAGAAATGCTATGGTTCATTGGATCAGTCTAAAACTTTGCACATACACTGCTGCCCTCTAGTATTTCACCTGGGCTGGAATAATACATTATAGCCTTTCTCTTGCATTTCAAAGATGAAGGTACAAAAGAATTCAAAAGAACGGTTGTTTTTTTCTTTGTATTATCTTTTACCAGATGTAATGTGTTATATTCTCCTACATTCCTTTCACATTTCCACAAACTTCAAAGTATTTCCTTTCAAATGGTACCAAGAATATGCATATCCTTGCTTCAGGGCCTGAGCTACAGGCAGTTAGATTTGGGTATGTCATTTCAGTGGAAAATTGAAAAAAGGTGCGGAGCCTTAGTTTGCTGTCGTCTTTTACTATACTGAACAAAAATATGAGCGCAATGTTGGTCCCATGTTTGATTAGCTGAAATAAAATATCCCAGAAATGTTACATACAGTTGAAATCAGAAGTTTACATACACTTAGTTTGTAGTCATTAAAACTCGTTTTTCAACCACTCCACAAATTTCCTGTTAACAAACTGTAGTTTTGGAAAGTCGGTTAGGACATCTACTTTGTGCATGACACAAGTCATTTTTCCAACAATTGTTTACAGATAAATTATTTCACTTTCAATTCACTGTATCACAATTCCAGTGTATCAGAAGTCTACATACACTAAGTTGACTCTGCCTTTAAACAACTTGGAAAATTCCAGAAAATTATGTAATGGCTTATGTAGAATGTAGAAGCTTCTGATAGGAAAATGTACATAATTTGAGTCAATTGGAGGTGTACCTGTGGATGTATTTCAAGGTCTACCGTCAAACTCAAACTCAGAAATCAGCCAATAGTACAATAGTACGCAAGTATAAACACCATGGGACTACGCAGCCGTCATACTGCTCAGGAAGAAGAGGCATTCTGTCTCCTAGAGATGAACGTACTTTGGTGTGAAAAGTGCAAATCAATCCCAGAACAACAGCAAAGGACCTTGTGAAGATGCTGGAGGAAACAGGTACACATTAAAACAAGTCCTATATCGACATAACCTGAAATGCCACTCAGCAAGGAAGATGCCACTGCTCCTAAACTGCCATAAAAATGCCAGACTTCGGTTTGCAACTGCACATGGAGGCAAAGATCGTACTTTGGTCTGGTGAAACAAAAATATAACTGTTTGGCCATAATGACCATTGTTATGTTTGGAGGAAAAGGGGGGACGCTTGCAAGCCGAAGAACACCATCCCAACCGTGAAGCACGGGGGTGTCAGCATGATGATGTGGGGGTGCTTTGCTGCAGGAGGGACTGGTGCACTTCACAAAATAGGTGCACTTCACAAAATAGATGGCATCATGAGGAAGGAAAATGATATAGATATATTGAAGCAACATCTCAAGACATCAGTCAGGAAGCTAAAGCTTGGTGCAAATGGGTCTTCCAAATGGACAATGACCCCAAGCATACTTCCAAAGTTGTGGCAAAATCGCTTAAGGACAGTCAAGGCATTGGAGTGGCCATCACAAAGCCCTGACCTCAATCCTATAGGAAATTGGTGGGCTGAACTGAAAAAGCGTGTGCGAGCACGGAGGCCTACAAACCTGACTCCGTTACACCAGCTCTGTCAGGAGGAATGGGACAAAATTCACCCAACTTATTGTGGAAGCTTGTGGAAGGCTACCCAAAATGTTTGAATCAAGTTAAACAATTTAAAGGCAAAACTACCAAATACTAATTGAGTGTATGTAAACTTCTGACCCACTGGGAATGTGATGAAAGAAATAAAAGCTAAAAGAAATAATTCTCTCTACTATCATTCTGACATTTCACATTCTTAAAATAAAGTGGTGATCCTAACTGACCTGCGACATGGAATTGTTACCTAGATTAATGTCAGGAATTGTTAAAACTGAGATTAAATGTATTTGGCTAAGGTGTATGTAAACATCCGACTTTTTGCCACAAATTTGTTTACATTCCTGTTAGTGAGTGTTTCTCCATTGCCAAGATAATCCATCCACATGACATGTGTGGAATATCAAGAAGCTGATTAAAGAGCATGATCAATACACAGGTGCACCTTGTGCTGGGGACAATGAAATAGCACTCTAAAATGTGCAGTTTTGTCACACAACACAATGTCACAGATGTCCCAAGTTATGAGGGAACGTGCAATTGGCATGCTAACTGCAGAATGTCCACAAGAGCTGTTGCCAGGGAATTGAATTTTAATTTCTCTACCTTAAGCCGCCTCCAACGTCTCTTTACAGATTTTGGCATTACGTCCAACCGGCCTTACAACTGCAGACCATGTGTAACCATGCCAGCCCAGGACCTCCACATCCGGCTTCTTCTGAGACCAGCCACCCGGACAGCTGATGAAACTGCGACAGTTTTGATGCTTACTGTGTCCTGTATCAAAAGGTTGGCTGGACTTCGCTAAAGACCTACAGTGAGGGAAAAAAGTATTTGATCACCTGCTGATTTTGTACGTTTGCCCACTGACAAAGAAATTATCAGTCTATAATTGTAATGGTAGGTTTATTTGAACAGTGAGAGACAGAATAACAACAACAAAAAAATCCAGAAAAACACATGTGAAGAATGTTATAAATTGATTTGCATTTTAATGAGGGAAATAAGCATTTTACCTCTAAGCTGAGATGGGATCACTCTGAGATCACCTCTAGGCTGTGTAAGGGCTATTTGACCAAGAAAGAGAGTGATGGTGCTGCATCAGATGACATGGCCTCCACAATCACCCGACCTTAACCGCTGAGTGAAGGAAAAGCAGCCAACAAGTGCTCAGCATATGTGGGAAGACTGTTGGAAAAGCATTCCTCATGAAGCTGGTTGAGAGAATGCCAAGAGTGTGCAAGGCTGTCCTCAAGGCAAAGGGTGGCTACTTTGAAGAACAGTATAAAATCTATTTTATTTAACACTTTTTTGCTTACTACATGATTCTATATGTATTATTTCATAGTTTTGATGCCTTCACTGCTTTTTTACAATGTAGAAAATAGTTAAAATAAAGAAAAACCCTTGAATGTGTCACGATCGTCGTGAAGAACGGACCAAGGTGCAGCGAGGTAACCAGTATACATAATTTTATTTAAACGTAACTGGTGAAAACAAAGACCAAACCGACCGTGTAGCACATACAGGTGCTCACACTATACACAACAATGACCCACACCGCAAGGGGGAAAAGAACAAACATATATATGGTCCCCAATTAGAGGTAACGAAACTCAGCTGCCTCTAATTGGGAACCATCCACAAATCAAACATAGAAAATAAAACATAGAACAAAAACCACCCCTGCTCACGTCCTGACCAAAACCACCATAGAGCAGCCAAAAGGGCTATCTATGGCCAGGACGTGACAGAATGAGTAGGTGTGTCCAAACTTTTGTCTGGTTATGTTTAATGTGTATTTTATATTGTATTATACAGGGTGCATTTGAAAAAAAGAGACCTAGGTCTCAATATGTCTTCCCTGTCAAAATAAAGGTTAAATTAAAAAGAAAAAAATATATTTTCAACCTTGCGTAATAAAATAATTAGACCGCCCACAATTATTAATTATTACTTCATTGTTCTTCATTTTATCTAATTCAAATTCAATCGCACTCTTCACCCTCATCCTCTTCATTCATTTCATTCAATTGCAAAGTAAAGTCATGTGCACAGTTATCCAGTCATCCATTGATGACATTCATTCAGTTAGGAGGGAGCCACATTACCGCCTGGGTACAAACGTGCTATTACGCATTTGTCTTTGCCCTGGAAGGTAGTATTAGCTGTAAACAGAAAATAGAAAACACATATAAATACTTTTCTGTTTTTGAATTTGAAAGTTCTGATAACTGAGCAATGTAAAATACAAATATTTAGGAAAGGTTAGGGAAGGAGCAGGACGTTGCTTTCATAATGGCAGATTTATTTTGATTACAAAATCAAACCATAGTGGGCTTCGGCCTATGGCGGTTCTAGTGTTTAAACTGGTGCAAACTTGGCACTGTGGTGTAGAACTAGCCCTATAAGTTTAAGCAAGAGTTAGAGACAGAGAGAGCGACAGAGAGAGAAAAGTGGAGAGAGAGGAATAGAGGTAAGAAGAGAGAGTTAATGCATGCAAAATAGACTTCTAGCTAATGCAGTTGTAAGCCTTCACTGGCTTATTGTTGGTGCATGTCCAATTTTCCAAATCAAGGCAACATGCTCAACAAATTATATGCAGTTTTTTTTACAGCATTACACAGAGCTGTGCTTTGTCATTTTTTTGCCGTATGGATGAAAATACATCAAGGCCACAGTGATGGGGAACAACCTTACAACCAAATGAACAGTCCACATGTTATTCAATGACCTTGAGCACCCAATAAACAAACTGCTCTGAGGATCACATGGCATGTGATCAGCGGTTATGAAAGGTTGATCAGAGGTTAAACAATAACACTTGACCTATATTTATGATTAAATGGGTTGTGTGATCACTGGAAGGCGAGATGGGATCACTCTGAGATCAATGCAATTGATGGTGTTGTTAGCAAGATTGAAATGACATCAAAAGGTCAAACAAAAATACCTGATTGTAGAAATGTAATTGAATAGTAATTGAGTTCAATAGTCCTACAGTACATGAATAGTCAACCCAGCACTATGCAATGTAAAGTGTTACAGTAGGTTTTTACTACAGGGAAAATCATTGTCATTTTATTTGAGCAACAGCAGGCTTAAATACTGCAAAATGATTACATGAAATGTTTGTCTCGTTAGTTTCCATCCAAGAGCATTCAGTCACTTCTCACTAATTAAGACTTGCTTCGAAATAAAAACACATTTTATAGTCACGGGACCTGAAGGGAACGAAATGCTAAAATATTTATTGGGAACCAACTGCTGTCAGTAACACCTGGTAGTTGTTAGGTTGCACCTATCCTTTTGGTTGATCCTTATAAAGTGTTGCGTCTTACACATTCAAACAATTTTACTCAAACAATTTTACTCATCATCATCAAGATGCACTGATGTTAACTGGCATACAGTAAAACCATGGTCCTGACATACTTCCACAGCCATGACATCATACTACCACCAGTTGAACTGGTAAAGATGTGAGTGAATTACATCAAACTGGACCATCGGAGTCCCTAAAGCAGGGACACTTCTCTCTGATCCTAATGGTTCTGACTACCAGAGATCATTTACATAGTGGTTGTAGATTATATCAGCTCTTATAGGACAGAAAAAGGGGAAGGGAGGTGGGAGGGGAGAGAGAAAGAGAGGAGAGAGCTTGATATAGAGAGAGCAAGAAGGAGACAGGGAGAGAGAGACACACATATATCCCCTGTATGATCCAGATCATAGAGAGTTTGGTACCCTGATCCACGCTAAAAAGCATGTGTGAAACGCAAATAAACTCTGTCTTGAAACTAATCCGGGACCTGTGTGCATAGCGGGTATTGTGACGTGGCAGCGTGAGTTAAATGGACCAGAGTACCAGGTATTGTGATGGGCAGCGTGAGTTGCATGGACCAGAGTACCAGGTATTGTGATGGGCAGCGTAAGTTGCATGGACCAGAGTACCAGGTATTGTGATGGGCAGCGTGAGTTGCATGGACCAGAGTACCAGGTATTGTGATGGGCAGCGTGAGTTGCATGGACCAGAGTACCAGGTATTGTGATGGGCAGCGTGAGTTGCATGGACCAGAGTACCAGGTATTGTGATGGGCAGCGTGAGTTGCATGGACCAGAGTACCAGGTATTGAGATGGGCAGCGTGAGTTGCATGGATCTTTTTGCCCGTTATAAACGAGCTAGCTTGCTAACGTCATGTAGAATGTGCGTCTCTTAAATCGCTTCCTGAAACTGTCTTTTGAAAGCAAAAAAATATATATTTAGTTGAGTTTAAACAAACGCTTGAGAAAACCAAACCAGGGTATCTAATTGCATATGTGAAAACGACCATAGTTTTCCTGATGACTAAATCAAATCAAATGTTATTGGTCACATGCAGATGTTAATGCAAGTGTAATACCCTTGTTAGAACCAAGTGTTGAGATATTTGTTATAATTCATTGGTATTAGATTTTAACAGGTGATTAAATTGATCCTTAATTGTAATATTGTTAATGCATTTATTTTAAAGAAATATTTATTTAATGTAATAAGTTGGTTTACCAATAAGGTCACTTAAGTTGTGGCCATTGGGAGAGTTGACCTGGTTAACAGGAGCCCTGGGGGGAAAAAAGAGAGAAAGAGAGACGTTGAGAAAGGATGGATTTTGAGATTATGACCGTTGGTGAAGAGGAATTATAAAAGAAGACGACAAAAGTATAGAACAAGATACATACCTATTAAGATATGAAGGGAAATACCGATTTTATTTTATAGGAGAGTTGTTGTTTTTGTTGAGAGGGGACTCGGTGAAGACTGAAGCTACCGTCTCATTGTGGAGGTGTTCCACAGCCTTGAGGTTGGCCTGACATTGTGAGACACCAGGAGAGAATTTATTGGGAGGGCTTGGCGAGTTCATGTTCCCATGGGGTGTCGGTTGCTGTGGACCATGTGAGGAAAACCTGCACGGAACTGTCATACTTCGCTGAAGCAATATCTACATTAATGATTAACCACAACGTGAGGTGCTTCTGGACTTTATGTGTGTCGACATTCTTTTTTGAGCTCCAATGCGTGCCAATGGGTTATTAAGCAATCTTTAAATAATTTGGACATGGGGTTGTGCACAACTCATTGGGGTTTATTATTTTTATTTATTTTGATGTTGTGCTATGAAAATGTAATAATACACATTTGAACCTTATGTATGTTGCCTTGGTGGAGTCATTTAATGTTTCAATCTAATTTAATGTATGGGATAGATTATCCTGAAACAATAACAGAAACCTATAATCATTTAATCTGAAGTTAATACCCTATTGTCATAACCCTAGATAGTTTACAATAGGAATTCTTATTGGAGATGTCCTTCTCACCTAGAATCCCATGCTGTTGAGATACTCTACGTAAGTTAATATCGTGAGAGTCAAATTTGAGCCTGGTGAGAGGGTTACACAAGTGTAGCAAAATGCTTGTGCTTCTAGTTCCCACAGTGCAGTAATATCTAACAAGTAATATAACAATTTCCCAACAACTACCTAATACACACAAATCTAAAGGGGTGATTGAGAATATGTACATATAAATATATGGATGAGCGATGGCCGAGTGGCATAGGCAAGGGGGAATAGATGGTATAAAATACAGTATATACATATGATATGAGTAATGTAAGATATGTAAACATTATTAAAATGGCATTGTTTAAAGTGGAATTGTTTAAAGTGACTAGTGATCCATTTATTAAAGTGGCCAATGATTGGGTCTCAATGTAGGCAGCAGCCTCTCTGAGTTAGTGATTGTTGTTTAGCAGTTTGATGCCCTTGAGATAGAAGCTGTTTTTCAACTCTCAGTCCCAGCTTTGATGCACCTGTACTGACCTAGCCGTCTGGATGTTGAAGGTCAGTGAAGTGGAGATGTTGTTTCCTACTTTCACCACCTGGGGGCAGCCTGTCAGAAAGTCCAGGACCCAATGGCACAGGGCGGGGTTGAGACCCAGGGCCTCCAGCTTGATGATGAGCTTGGAGGGTACTATGGTGTTGAATGCTGAGCTGTAGTCAATGACCAGCATTCTTACATAGGTATTCCTCTTGACCAGATGGGATAGGGCAGTGTGCAGTGTGATGGCAATTTCATTGTCTGTGGACCTGTTGGGGCGATATGCAAACTGAAGTGGGTCTAGGGTGGCCGGTGTGGAGGTGATATGATCCTTGACTAGTCTCTCAAAGCAATTCATGATTACAGAAGTGAGAGCTACGGGGGCGGTAGTCATTTAGAACAGTTATCTTTGTCTTCTTGGGTACAGGAGCAATGGTGGCCATCTTGAAGCATGTGGGGACAGCAGACTGGGAATGCGAGCAATTGAATGCTCTGAGGATGCGGCTAGGAATGCTGTCTGGGCCAGCAGCCCTGCGAGGGTTAACACGTTTTAATGAGGGGGCGCAGTCAATGTTAGTGGGCCGCAATGGTGGCATTGTATTATCCTCAAAGCGGGCAAAGAAGGTGTTTAGTTTGTCTGGAAGCGTGACGTCAGTGTCCGTGACGTGGCTGGTTTTCTTTTTGTAGTCCGTTATTTCTTGTAGACCCTGCCACATACGTCTTGTGTCTGAGCCGTTAAATTGCGACTCCACTTTGTCCCTGTACCGGCATTTCGCTTGATTGATTGCCTAGCAGAGGGAATAACTACACTGTTTATATTCAGCCTTATTCCCAGACCTCTTTCCATGGTTAAATGCGGTGGCAGTTTGGTACCCTGATCCACGCTAAAAAGCATGTGTGAAACGCAAATAAACTCTGTCTTGAAACTAATCCGGGACCTGTGTGCATAGCGGGTATTGTGACGTGGCAGCGTGAGTTAAATGGACCAGAGTACCAGGTATTGTGATGGGCAGCGTGAGTTGCATGGACCAGAGTACCAGGTATTGTGATGGGCAGCGTAAGTTGCATGGACCAGAGTACCAGGTATTGTGATGGGCAGCGTGAGTTGCATGGACCAGAGTACCAGGTATTGTGATGGGCAGCGTGAGTTGCATGGACCAGAGTACCAGGTATTGTGATGGGCAGCGTGAGTTGCATGGACCAGAGTACCAGGTATTGTGATGGGCAGCGTGAGTTGCATGGACCAGAGTACCAGGTATTGAGATGGGCAGCGTGAGTTGCATGGATCTTTTTGCCCGTTATAAACGAGCTAGCTTGCTAACGTCATGTAGAATGTGCGTCTCTTAAATCGCTTCCTGAAACTGTCTTTTGAAAGCAAAAAAATATATATTTAGTTGAGTTTAAACAAACGCTTGAGAAAACCAAACCAGGGTATCTAATTGCATATGTGAAAACGACCATAGTTTTCCTGATGACTAAATCAAATCAAATGTTATTGGTCACATGCAGATGTTAATGCAAGTGTAATACCCTTGTTAGAACCAAGTGTTGAGATATTTGTTATAATTCATTGGTATTAGATTTTAACAGGTGATTAAATTGATCCTTAATTGTAATATTGTTAATGCATTTATTTTAAAGAAATATTTATTTAATGTAATAAGTTGGTTTACCAATAAGGTCACTTAAGTTGTGGCCATTGGGAGAGTTGACCTGGTTAACAGGAGCCCTGGGGGGAAAAAAGAGAGAAAGAGAGACGTTGAGAAAGGATGGATTTTGAGATTATGACCGTTGGTGAAGAGGAATTATAAAAGAAGACGACAAAAAGTATAGAACAAGATACATACCTATTAAGATATGAAGGGAAATACCGATTTTATTTTATAGGAGAGTTGTTGTTTTTGTTGAGAGGGGACTCGGTGAAGACTGAAGCTACCGTCTCATTGTGGAGGTGTTCCACAGCCTTGAGGTTGGCCTGACATTGTGAGACACCAGGAGAGAATTTATTGGGAGGGCTTGGCGAGTTCATGTTCCCATGGGGTGTCGGTTGCTGTGGACCATGTGAGGAAAACCTGCACGGAACTGTCATACTTCGCTGAAGCAATATCTACATTAATGATTAACCACAACGTGAGGTGCTTCTGGACTTTATGTGTGTCGACATTCTTTTTGAGCTCCAATGCGTGCCAATGGGTTATTAAGCAATCTTTAAATAATTTGGACATGGGGTTGTGCACAACTCATTGGGGTTTATTATTTTTATTTATTTTGATGTTGTGCTATGAAAATGTAATAATACACATTTGAACCTTATGTATGTTGCCTTGGTGGAGTCATTTAATGTTTCAATCTAATTTAATGTATGGGATAGATTATCCTGAAACAATAACAGAAACCTATAATCATTTAATCTGAAGTTAATACCCTATTGTCATAACCCTAGATAGTTTACAATAGGAATTCTTATTGGAGATGTCCTTCTCACCTAGAATCCCATGCTGTTGAGATACTCTACGTAAGTTAATATCGTGAGAGTCAAATTTGAGCCTGGTGAGAGGGTTACACAAGTGTAGCAAAATGCTTGTGCTTCTAGTTCCCACAGTGCAGTAATATCTAACAAGTAATATAACAATTTCCCAACAACTACCTAATACACACAAATCTAAAGGGGTGATTGAGAATATGTACATATAAATATATGGATGAGCGATGGAGTGGCATAGGCAAGGGGGAATAGATGGTATAAAATACAGTATATACATATGATATGAGTAATGTAAGATATGTAAACATTATTAAAATGGCATTGTTTAAAGTGGAATTGTTTAAAGTGACTAGTGATCCATTTATTAAAGTGGCCAATGATTGGGTCTCAATGTAGGCAGCAGCCTCTCTGAGTTAGTGATTGTTGTTTAGCAGTTTGATGCCCTTGAGATAGAAGCTGTTTTTCAACTCTCAGTCCCAGCTTTGATGCACCTGTACTGACCTAGCCGTCTGGATGTTGAAGGTCAGTGAAGTGGAGATGTTGTTTCCTACTTTCACCACCTGGGGGCAGCCTGTCAGAAAGTCCAGGACCCAATGGCACAGGGCGGGGTTGAGACCCAGGGCCTCCAGCTTGATGATGAGCTTGGAGGGTACTATGGTGTTGAATGCTGAGCTGTAGTCAATGACCAGCATTCTTACATAGGTATTCCTCTTGACCAGATGGGATAGGGCAGTGTGCAGTGTGATGGCAATTTCATTGTCTGTGGACCTGTTGGGGCGATATGCAAACTGAAGTGGGTCTAGGGTGGCCGTGTGGAGGTGATATGATCCTTGACTAGTCTCTCAAAGCAATTCATGATTACAGAAGTGAGAGCTACGGGGGCGGTAGTCATTTAGAACAGTTATCTTTGTCTTCTTGGGTACAGGAGCAATGGTGGCCATCTTGAAGCATGTGGGGACAGCAGACTGGGAATGCGAGCAATTGAATGCTCTGAGGATGCGGCTAGGAATGCTGTCTGGGCCAGCAGCCCTGCGAGGGTTAACACGCTTTTAATGAGGGGCGCAGTCAATGTTAGTGGGCCGCAATGGTGGCATTGTATTATCCTCAAAGCGGGCAAAGAAGGTGTTTAGTTTGTCTGGAAGCGTGACGTCAGTGTCCGTGACGTGGCTGGTTTTCTTTTTGTAGTCCGTTATTTCTTGTAGACCCTGCCACATACGTCTTGTGTCTGAGCCGTTAAATTGCGACTCCACTTTGTCCCTGTACCGGCATTTCGCTTGATTGATTGCCTAGCAGAGGGAATAACTACACTGTTTATATTCAGCCTTATTCCCAGACCTCTTTCCATGGTTAAATGCGGTGGTTCGCGCTTTCAGTGTTGCACGAATGGGTGACCAGGGAGTACTCCTGCACTGTTTATCAACACCCCCCCCCATTCCTGAGCTGAAAGTACTGTGATAGGGGAAACTAGCCAATGCGACTTACTACATCCCCAGCCTAGGTCTATGTGGAAAACAAACTGTTTCCAAAGGATTTTATTATTGTCCAAGCGATCATTATCACAATTTACATAGGCTCCTATTGGACAGAGAGAGACTAGGCCATGTAGCCTAGGAGAGCAATGTCCATCAGCTGACCTCGGGAAGTATACCCTCAGATAAATAAAAGTGTCTAAAGGATTTTGTTTTTGTCAAAGTGAAAGCCAGAACTGAGGAAATCAATCACATCAATAACCATACATTTAATCTACTCTCTGAGTAGCCTACATACGTCCTTATTGGACGTGGTCTGGTATAAGATAATAATCAGAAGAATATAAGTGGGCCCTGTGGCAGAGATGAAAGCGCTAAACACAGTAGAGAGGTTATCTGCTTTGCTTGGAACCCCTGGAATGCCACTGGCTTATAGAGACTTCCCATGTGGAAATTTGTCAATATACCGTAATCAATATATCGTAATCATTACACTATGGGAAACCAACATATAACACTTACAGTACCTGCATCTCATTGCACAAGGCATGGACATTATCATAAACATACCATTTAAGATCTATTTTCCTGAACTACTGCCATTGTGTTTACTCCTGCGCTGTTTATCACCACACCCTTCCCCCCTAGCTGAAAGTACTGTAATAGAGGAAACTGTTTTCATTTAAGTATTTCCTTCTTTTGTGTATAAATAAAGTGTGTATGTAACTTCCTCCCTGAATCCATAAAGTACACGGAGAGGGATTCATTCAGAGCAAAGTGCCTGTGCTGCCGGTGCTAGGTGATTGTGGGGCTTGCACTATTGCACTGGCAGCTGCAACACAGTCAAGTGATTTATAAAGTTGTTTATGGACTCTGGAAAACACTGGAGTGAACATGGGCCATGGCCTGCTTTTGGATTAAGACCCGCTCCTAAACAGGCTACCGTGTGCTTCCCTTCACAAATCCCCACACAAATCTCTGGCTGAGAGGGAAGTTACATTGCTTCTGCACTCCGCTTTGTAGTACAGGTGCTGCACAGCACAGAACAGGCACTAGGCTACATACAGTACTTCTCACAAACCCACATTCACACAGCATGCATGTACACATGTCACAAGGAAAAGGGTGGTCGGGGAGTGAGAAAGAAGACTTTTCGGACCAGCTTTCTCCCCCAGTCTTTATTTCAGGCTAATGGTACATGGAGGGAGCGGATCGTTAGGCTAACTCCTGGACTGTAGTAGCATCTATTACAGTGCTACAGCGTTGCTCTCCCCCAACGGGACAAGCACACTATCACCGCTTACCCCAAACCTTCCCGCAGAATGTCAGCCTTCTCTAAGGTCTCATGACTTGAGTCATGAGGAGAGGGAGATGGAGAAAGTAACATCTAGACAGAGGTGAAGAGGGTGAACAAAAGAGAGAGAGAGAGATTATTGTAGAAAAGAGCCTGCAGAGAGCAAAAGGGAGGGAAAGAAAGCAAGAGAGTTAAGGGGAGAGAGGCAGAATTTACTGTAGGTAAAAGAAAAAAGAGGGTGAGCGGAAAGATGAAGAGAGGGAAGAAAGGCAAGACAGTGAGAGAAAGTGAACGCGAGAGAGTTGGAGAAAACCAGAGAGGAAGAATTTTAGAGGGTGAGTGAGCGAGAAGGAGATTAAGAGAGGAGAATGCCCTGAGGGTCCTCAGTTCCTTGGCATCTCCCCAGTGACACATGAGCCTCAAAGGTCATTTCAAATCAAATCAAATTTTATTGGTCACGTACACATGGTTTGCAGATGTTAATGCGAGTGTAGCGAAATGCTTGTGCTTCTAGTTCCGACCGTGCAGTAATATCTAACAATTTCACAACAACTACCTTATACACACAAGTGTAAAGGAATGAATAAGAATATGTACATTTAAATATATGGATGAGCGATGGCCGGGCAGCATAGGCAAGATGCAGTAGATGGTATAGAGTACAGTATATAAATATGAGATGAGTAATGTAGGGTATGTAAACAGTATATAAAGTGGCATTTATTACATCCAATTTTTTTATATTAAAGTGGCAAGAGATTTGAGTCAGTATGTTGGCAGCAGCCACTCAATGTTAGTGATGGCTGTTTGACAGGCTGATGGCCTTGAGATAGAAGCTGTTTTTCAGTCTCTCGGTCCCAGCTTTGATGCACCTGTACTTACCTCGCCTTCTGGATGATAGCGGGGTGAACAGGCAGTGGCTCGGGTGGTTGAAGTCCTGATGATCTTTTTTGCCTTTCTGTGACATCGGATGGTGTAGGTGTCCTGGAGGGCAGGTAGCTTGCCCCCGATGATGCGTTGTGCAGTACCCACTACCCTCTGGAGAGCCTTACGGTTGTGGGCGGAGCAGTTGCCGTACCAGGCGGTGATACAGCCCGACAGGATGTAAAAGTTTGTGAGTGTTTTTGGTGACAAGACACATTTCTTTGTGAGGTTACCAGAGTTGATCTCCGCAGATAATCTTCTACTGGTCTCCAATTAACCCCGCTGACTAGTAATACAATCTCCCTTTTACACCATGACAGGAAGAGAGGGTACTGTTAATAGCTGGTTATTGTCCGTAATGCCTGAACTTAACCTTAAACACTTCGAAATGTGACGTTTGCAACAACTTCAAAATTGGACATTTGAGAAACATGGATGAACGTCTAATTCCGATGTGACACTGAGAGCTAGTTGAAATAACTACTATCTAGCTTGAATCTTCCTTTTACTTTTTTAAATAAAAATAGACAAGTGTTTCAATGAGCAAGGAAGACAGAAGCAGATATTCAGATAGCGTGCCTTCAGAATCACCTGTTTTGATGGAGGTGTTAGTTAATCTGTGAATTTAAATCTCTCAATATCTGCTGTCTAGCAAAAGGGAAGCATTTTTATATAGCCAACTAATCGGCAATTGGCACACTTGCACCTTCATTAGAGTGTCAGTAGTCACTGAACAAGGATGCATGGTTTCACACACACATCATTAACAATGAATAAGAACGTCTGTGACAGGTTGACAGATGTTTGTTAGTCAAGCTGGTAAAGCAAAATCACACAAAAGCCATATCTCTTTACCATACACACATGCATGCGTGTGCACACACACACACACACACACACACACACACACACACACACACACACACACACACACACACACACACACACACAGTAATGTATACAGCAAACACACAAATAAATAGAAAATCCTCAACTGGCAGCCTCATTAAATAGTACCCGCAAAACACTAATCTCAATGTCAACAGTGAAGAGGCAACTCCGGGATGCTGGCCTTCTAGGCAGAGTTTCTCTGTCCAGTGTCTGTTCTTTTGCCCATTTTAATCTTTTATTTTTGTTGTCCAGTCTGACCTATGGCTTTTTCTTTGCATCTCTGCCTAAAAGGCCAGCAACGTTGAGACTGGTGTTTTGCAGTGCTATTTAATGAAGCTACCAGTTGAGGCGTCTGTTTCTCAAACTAGACACTCTAATATACTTGTCCCCTTGCTCAGTTTTGCACCGGGGCCTCCCACTACTTTTTCTATTCTGGTTAGAGTCAGTATGTGCTGTTCTGTGAAGGGAGTAGTACATAGCGTTGTACAAGATCTTCAGGTTCTTGTCAATTTCTCACATGGAATAGCCTTCATTTCTCCGAACAAGTATAGACTGACGAGTTTTAGAAGAAAGGTCTTTGTTTCTGGCCATTTTGAGCCGGTCTCCCTGAGCGCAGCACCTCCCAGCTCCATGGGCATTGGTGCTGTGGTGCTGGGGGATGGAACCGATGTCCGCGGGTAGCCAGTAGGTTATCCAACCAAATGGACAGGTCCACCAGCTGGTCGAGGGTGAGGGTGGTGTCCCTGCAGGCCAACTCCCGACGGACGTCCTTGCGCAAACTGCAGCGATAGTGGTCGATCAGGGCCCTGTTGTTCCATCCGGCGCCGGAGGCCAGGGTACGAAAGTCCAGCGCGAACTCCTGGGCGCTCCTCATCCCCTGCCTCAGATGGAAGAGACGTTCACCCGCCGCTCTAGACGTTCACCCGCCGCTGGTTGAAGACTGCCCGGAAGCGAGGGGTGAAATCCTTGAAGTGGTCCAGCGCCGCATCTCCTTCTCCCCACATGGCGTTGGCCCACTCCAGTGCTTTCCCTGAGAGGCACGAGACAAGGGCGGACACCTTCTAATGGCCCGAAGGAGACGGGTGGACGGTTGCCAGGTAGAGCTCCAGCTGTAATAGGAAACCCTGGCAGCATGCAACCGTCCCGTCGTACAAAAGGGGAAGGGAGAGTCGAATCCCACTGGGACTGGGTGAAGGGGGGGACGAGTAGTGAGGATCCTGGTTGTGCTGGTGGAGGCGCTGGAGAAAACTCCCTGTCTTTCACAGCGGTCCATGGTTTGGACCACGCAATCCATAGCGGCGCTGAGATGGTGGAGCATCGCCGCGTGTTCCTGGACGTGCTCCTCAACCCCAATACCAGGGGGCACCTGCTCCTGCTTACTCCATTTCATCGGTGGGGAATTCTGTCATGCGTTGGGTGTAGCTGGTGTAATAAGTCAGGCGCAGGAGAGCAGAGATGAGTGGACTAAGCACTTTACTTAGGCAATGTCAAATTACAGAACGCAACCGCGTCACAAAACAAATGCCCCCCCCCCCCCAAAAAGGCAGCACAAAGTACAAAATAACCACACAATATCGGCTGCCACAAAGCACGGGTGAAAAAACCAACAACCCGGCGTACCAGCATGCCAATAAACAACAATTCCCCTCACAGACATGGGGGAAACAAAGGGTTAAATACACAACAGTAATGAGGGAAAATGAAAACCAGGTGTGTGGGAAAACAAGACAAAACAAATGGAAAATGAAAGGTGGATCGTCGATGGCTAGAAGACCGGTGACGTCAATCGAACGCCGCCCGAACAAGGAGAGGAACCGACTTCGGTGGAAGTCGTGACAGCCAGGTTGTGACAAAAACTCAGACTCATTCTTATATTTAATTAATAATTACTATAGTGTGTGTGTGGCAGGCTTATAGTGATGGCATAAAACAACATTTGAGAGTATGCTGAACCTGGTGCTTGAGGGGCTACGCACCTGGAAGTTGAATGTTTGAAGGGGTATGGGACTATACAAAGTTTGGGAACCACTGCATTAGAACACACATTAAAACACACCCACGCATTGAAATAAATTGTATTTGTTATTTTTCACAGTTTTTCACACCAATTTATAAAAAGCTACAATAGAAAGGCAACAATGTTTTTGAGTCCCTTGGAGTAATTAAAAACTCTCCACGCCCACAATGTTCCAGCCAGTAATAATACAACCTCCATGCCCTCTTGGAGGTTAATGTGTGCACACAAACGCAATATATGAATATGTACAGTGCATTCAGAAATTATTCACATGAATTAACAATGAAACGTTGAAATGTCTTGAGTCAATAAGTATTCAACCCTTTTGTTATGGCAAGCCTAAATATAAAAAAAAAATACCCTTATTTTACCAGGTAAGTTGACTAAGAACATGATACAAAATGGGCTTAGCAAGTCACATAATAACTTGCATGGACTCACTCTGTGCCCCATACATACAATTATCTGTAAGTCCCTCAGTCGAGCAGTGAATTTCAATCAAAGATTCAATCACAAACACCAGGGAGGTTTTCCAATGGTTCGCAAAGAAGGGCACTTATTGATAGATTGGTAGTAATAAAAAAGCAGACATTGAATATCCCTTTGAACATGGATGGTAATTCCACATTGGATGGTGTATCAACACACCCTGACACTACAAAGATACAGGCGTCCTTCCTAACTTAGTTGCTGAAGAGGAAGGAAACCGCTCAGGGATTTCATCATGAGGCCAATGATGATTTCAAAACAGTTACAGTTATGGCTGTGATAGGAGGTAACTGAGGATGGATCAAGATTGTAGTTACTCCACAAACTAACATAAATGACAGAGTGAAAAGAAGAAGAAGAATACAGAGCTTGAAGAATGTTTTAAAGAATAATAGGCACATATTCTACAATCCAAGTTTGCAAAGCTCTTAGAGACTTACACAGAAAGACTCACAGCTGTAATCACTGCCAAAGGTGATTCTAACAGGGGGTTGAATACTTATCTAATCAAGATATGAGTGTTTTATTTTACATATATATTAAACAAATATTTAGAATTGTTCTTCTACTTTGATATTACAGAGTGCTTTGTGTAGATAAAATAAATCTATTTTAATCGCATTTTGTAACACAATAAAATGTGGAAAAAGTCAAGGGGTGTGAATTATTTCTGAAGGCAATGTATTTGCATATACTCATATACAGTGCATTTGGAAAGTATTCAGACCCCTTGACTTTTTCCACATTTTGTTAAATTAGAGCCTTATTCTAAAATGGATTAAATAAAATCCTCATCAATCTACACACAATACCCCATAATGACAAAGTGAAAACAGAAATACCTTATTTACATAGGTATTCAGACCCTTTGCTTTGAGACTCAATTAAGCTCAGGTGCATCCTGTTTCCATTGATCATCCTTGAGATGTTTCTATAACTTGAATGGAGTCCACTTGTGGTAAATTCAATTGATTGGACATGATTTGGAAAGGAACCTATCTATACAAGGTCCGAAATTGCAAGTCAGAACCCATGCCATGGAATTGTCTGTAGACAGGATTGTGTCGAGGCACAGACCGGAGGGAAGGGTACGAAAAAAATTCTGCAGCTCTGAAGGTCACCAAGAACACAGTGGCCTCTATCATTCTTAAATGGAAGATGTTTGGAACCACCAGGACATTTTAGAGCTGGTTGCCCGGCCAAACTGAGCAATCAGGGAAGAAGGGCATTGGTCAGGGAGGTGAACAAGAACCCGATGGTCACTCTGACAGAGCTCCAGAGTTCCTCTGTGGAGATGGGAGAACCTTCTAGAACCATCCCTGCAGCACTCCACCAATCAAGCCTTTATGGTAGAGTGGCCAGATGGAAGCCACTCCTCAGTAAAAGGCACATGACAGCCCGCTTGGAGTTTGCCAAAAGGCACCTAAAGACTCACACAATGAGAAACCAGATTCTCTGGTCTGATGAAACCAAGATTGAACTCTTTGGCCTGAATGCCAAGGATCACGTCTGGAGGAAACCTGCCACCATCCCTATGGTGAAGCATTGTTGTGGCAGCATCATGCTGTGGGGATGTTTTTCAGCTGCAGGGGGCTGGGAGACTAGTCAGGATCGAGGTAAAGATGAACAGAGCAAAGTACAGAGAGATCCTGCTCCAGAGCGCTCAGGACCTTAGACTGGGGTGAAGGTTCACCTTCCAACAGGAAGAGAGTGTGTGTGTGTTTGTGTGTGTGTTTGTGTCTCAGTTGGTAGAGTCTGGTGCTTGCAATGCCAGGATAGTGAGTTCAATTCCTACTGGGGATCAGTATGAATTATGTATGCACTCACTACTGTAAGTCAGTCTGGATAAGAGTGTCTGCTAAATGACTAAAATGTGTGTGAAAGAGAGCTCCTTACTTCTCATTAAGACAGTACTGCATTGAATTTTTCTTTTTTTTTTCCAAAAGGATGAACTTAGCGCTGCAGTTATCTGATGTTGGCCTGGCTGAAAATCTCTATGCACCACCAAACCTCATGTACTCCTCTCTCCTGTGTAGGGCCTACAGTGAACTAGCACTTAAAATCTCCCATAAAAATGTTGCAACGTTGTATTGATTAATGTGACGACTGATGCTCATCGAATGATTAACTGTTTATAATTACGTGATTAAATGAATCAGGTAATTATTAACTCAGTAACCTGGGGCCTCATGAGAAAGTTTTGGTTTTTATTAAGGTTATATTTCCCAAATTAACTCAAATAATATTAGAATATCTATTTTACAACAGTTGCTAATTAATTAATTTCCTCTACAGTCTCATCCGGGAACGTCGCTTAATCCAGGAATCTACACAAACCCGAGTCTTACTAAATAAGTCCGTACCACACCAATTGAGTTGATTATTTATTTACTAACAAGCTAAAATGATAATATAAGAAACACATACACAAACACACAGTCTAGTCTATTGGTTAGAACTTAGTACAATGAAACAGGTCCCTAGCGGACCAACACAATATGACACGTGTTACACACAATGGGGATTTCAAAAGAGAGAGAGAAAGAGAGAGTGCACGAGAGAAATGGTACACTTGGGTACATTTGTAAGCTATGCTTAGTTTAACCCTAACCTTGCCCCGAACTGCCACTCTTATGGGTCAGAATATAATGCTATAATTTTGTGTCGAAGGTCTCCGATGGGGTGTCTCTTCGTGGACCGGGTTCGCCTTCTCTGATGACGGCACGTCTTCGGTTACCGGGTGTAACTCTGTCCTCATGATGTCAGTGTCCTTTCTCTTAGTGGTCTGTTTCCTCAACCTTGTTCTGAAAGAGGGGTCTTCTGAGGACGGCTAATCAGCCGTGTAGATGGTTCCAGCGTGGGAATGAAAGCAGTGTTGACACACGATTCCTTGGAGAGTGGTAACCGGGTGGTCCTGCTTGAATTCAACCTGTTAGACACAGCTACTCATCCGTAGCATAGATTGTTAAAATGTTCCTTCTTCAACCTCGTGTTGCGTTTTGGGTTTACAACTAATCGGACCTTGGCTGCAGCTCGTGGTCCCTAGTCATCATGTTAATTCTTAACTCACATGTTTTATACCCTCAGGTCAGAAATGGGCATTTCAACCTTTAGGGCAAGTTCTCTGGGTGTAACTAGTTATGAGGTAAGGTCTGGAGTTTACTCAGATCCAATTTAGACAACTAACTTCACATTTCATCTTTACAAAACATTATCTTTGATCTGGACATTTTCCACAGAACGTACAAAATTCAGGTAGATCAGGTACATCTTGTGAAAACTCTTCAAGTTACAATGTTTTCGTTATAATAACAACATTCATTTTCCCTTTATTTAACTAGGCAAGTCAGTTAAGAACAAATTCTTATATACAATGACGGCCTAGGAACTGTGGATTAACTGCCTTGTTCAGGGGCAGAACGACAGATTTTTACCTTGTCAGCTGGGGGAATCGATCTAGCAACCTTTCGGTTAGTATCCTAATGCGCTAACCACTAGGCTACCTGCCGCCCCGAAATCTCTTCACATTCCATCTATCGTCATTACTATCATTTTGGCTGATTGAACATATTGTCCCAAAGTCCATTTATTGCATGTTACTGTTCAGAGGTAGGTTCTCCATAGGCCCATCATATATTCCATTCCTTCATACAGAGAGGACAAAGGCATTTTGTCTGCTGCTTTAAGATTTACAATGGGTGGGAGGTGTCATTAAAAAAAACACCTCCATACCTCTCAATCTCTCCCCCGCTGGTGGGTGTGAGAGATATCTCTGTAGGATTAGGCCAGTCATGACAAAAAATAAGAGATTATATAAGAGAAATCAGAGAAATAAGATACATTTTTCGGAAGCTTATGGATTCTAAACTAAAGAACATTGTGAGCACAATTGCATTTTAAAAGTAAAAAAAAACAGCTTTCCACATGACTTCCTTTAAGTGGAAAGACACGTCCCTACCAAGGTTGGTCGACATATACAGTCTCCGCCAATTTAAATGCATCTTGCGCTTCTCCCTCAACGAGGCAGATTACAAAAACAGTTCTGTTGAAAATACATTTCCGACGCGGGGAACAACGCACCTCGAGTGTCTAACAAGAGGAAAAACAAGCCATGGCTGAATTGATTGTCAATTATGATAAATTCTGTTAATTACCCACAGATTCTCAAGGGGCCTCTTTAGTCTGAGACTGTGGCAGAGGCAGCAGCAGCAGAGAACACAGAAGATCTGAGTGCTGTGGAGAGGGGAAAGTGTGTGTACCGATGGGTCCTCTCTACTTGGGGCAGCACAGCTGGCTGAGACAAGAATGGAAAGGAAGGAAAGGAGGTATGGAAATCTCAGTGGGGACGTGCTATTTATCAGAATAAGACTGCTGAACCAGAGAGGAGGAAAGGAGAGGAGAAAAGGAGAGGAGGAGAGGGGAGTGGAGGAGGAGAGGGGAAGGGAATGGAGGAGAGAGGAAGAGGGGGAGAAGTGGAGATCACATGCTGATAGGATTTTTTTATTATAGGCCAAACATAAACAAATAAATGAAAAAATATACAGTACCAGTCAAAAGTTTGGACACACCTACTCATTCAAGGGTTTTTCTTTATTATTACTATTTTCTACGGTGTAGAATAATAGTGAAGACATCTATGACATCTGTGAAGACAAACTATGAAATAACACATATGGAATCATTTAGTAACCAAAAAAGGGGTGTTGGGTCATTGTCCTGATGAAAACAAATGATAAGCGCAAACCAGATGGGATGGCATATCGCTGCAGAATGCTGTGGTAGCCATGCTGGTTAGGTGTGCCTTGAACTCTAAATAAATCACAGACAGTGTCACCAGAAAAGCACCCCCACGTCATCCATTCACCTACTCTCCTTCTCACAAAGACACGGCGGTTGGTACCAAAAATCTAAAATTCGGTCTCATCAGACCAAAA
Organism: Brachymystax lenok tsinlingensis; assembly: GCA_030435695.1. Lineage (NCBI taxonomy): Eukaryota > Metazoa > Chordata > Actinopteri > Salmoniformes > Salmonidae > Brachymystax > Brachymystax lenok. The sequence continues at coordinate 30,838,029 of CM059787.1, forward strand.
AACATATTTCCACCAGTCTAATGTCCATTGCTTGTGTTTCTTGGCCCAAGCAAGTCTCTTCTTTTTATTGGTGCCCTTTAGTAGTGGTTTCTTTGCAGCAATTCAACCATGAAGGCCTGATTCACGTAGTCTCCTCTGAACACTGTCTGTTACTTGAACACTATGAAGCATTTATTTGGGCTGCAATCTAAGGCAATTATTCTAATGAACGTATACTCTACAGGAGAGGTAAATGTGGCTCTTCCTTTCCTGTGGCGGTCCTCATGAGAGCCAGTTTCATCATAGTGCTTCATGGTTTTTGCGACTGCACTTGAAGAAACGTTCAAAGTTCTTAATTTTTCGGATTTACTGACCTTCCTGTCTTAAAGTATTGATGGACTGTCGTTTTTTGGTTACTACATGATTCCATAAGTGTTATTACATAGTTTGTCTTCACTATTATTCTACAACGTAGAAAATAGCAAAAATAAAGAAAATCCTTGAATGAGTAGGTGTGTACTTTAAAAAATGTTATACTTTAAAAAAGGATTTAGACTTGAGGAAACTCTTTGCTTCACTCTTTCCTACAGTACTTCTTCACAGATACAGTGTAAGTTTATGCACAAAGGAACCCACAAACAGATGTGCATTCACTCATGCGTACACACACCTGCACACTCACACACATTGACCCACACATTACACTCACAGAATTCCTTCCTGTAGTGTTTCTTTCACAATCACACACACACACACAAAATGGTCTGTTTGTTCTATGTGAAATGAAAGACAAATGGTTTAACAAAAAGCTGCAGTGAAAAAAGGAATGTAATTTTCATATAAAGTCAAATAAAATGTTATTGGTCGCATACACATGTTTGGTAGATGTGATTGCGGATGTAGCGAATTGCTTGTGTTTCTAGCTACAACAGTGCAGTAATACATAACAATACTATATTGATTAAAATACGATTTTACTGAATTATAGTACAGTACATATAAAGAATATCAGTCAATTGAAACAAATAAATGAGGCCCTAATCTATGGATTTCACATGACTGGGCAGGTACGCAGCCCTGGGTGAGCCTGGTAGGGCATAGGGCCACCCACTTGTTCCTGTTTAATTAGCTTCTTGATATGCTACACCTGTCAGGTGGATGGATCATCTTGGCAAAGGAGAAATAATCACTAAAAAGTATGTAAACAAATTTGTGCACACAATTTTTGGGAGAAATAAGCTTATTGTGCGTATGGAACATTTCTAAAATATTTTATTTCAGCTCATGAAACACAGGACCAATACTTTACATTTTGCATTTCCATTTTTGTTCAGTATATACATATGAAGTGAGTAAACAGTATGTAAACATTATTAAAGTGACCAGTGTTCCATGGCTATGTGCATAGGGCAGCAGCCTCTAAGGTGCATGGTAGAGTAACCAGGTGGTAGCCGGCTAGTGACAGTGACTAAAGTTCAGGGTAGGGTACTGAGCGGGGACTGACTAGTGGTGACTATTTAACAGTCTGATGGCCTTGAGATAGAAGCTGTTTTTCAGTCTCTCGGTCCACGATCAGCTCCTTCGTTTTGTTGACTTTGAGGGAGAGGTTATTTTCCTGGCACCACTCCACCGGGGCCCTCACCTCCTCCCTGTAGGCTGTCTCATCATTGTTGGTAAGCAGGCCTACCACTGTTATGTCGTTTGCAAACTTGATTGAGTTGGAGACGTGCGTGGCCACGCAGCCATGGGTGAACAGGGAGTACAGGAGGCGGCTGAGCGCGAACCCTTGTGTGGCCCCTGTGTTGAGCATCAGCGTAGTGGAGGTGTTGTTGCCTACCTTCACCATCTGGGGGTGGCCCGTCAGGAAGACCAGGACCCAGTTGCACAGGGCAGGGTTCAGACCCAGCTCAGTGAGCTTCATGATGAGCTTGAAGGGTACTATGGTGTTAATGGCTGTAGTCAATGAACAGCATTCTTACATAGGTATTCATCTTGTCCAGATAGGATAGCTTCTTAGGGAGCGGCACGTGAGGTGATGGTTATGGAGAGTCTGGCGTGCCCAAAGTAAAATGCCTCCCACTCCGGCCCAGAAAATAGGATATGCACATAATTAGTACTATTGGATAGGAAACACTCTGAAGTTTCTAAGAGTGTTAAAATATTGTCTGTGAGTATAACACAACTGATATAACAGGCGAAAACCGAAGGAATTTCTGTCCTGGAAAAAGTGTTTTTGACACATTGCCTCATTTTGAACCCCTCCCTATTGAAAACAGACATATAGGAGTAAGATTGCAGTACCTATTGCTTCCACTGGATGTCAACAGTCTCTAGACAGTGTTTGATGATGTTGCTCTGGATGATAATAGAAGAAGAATTTCGGAAGTGGAAGCACGTTCACAGGCTCGCGCGCGCTGTGTTTTTTTTCCTTTCCTATCGTCCAGTTTATAATCCGGCTGAAATATTATAGTAAATATACATAAAAGTGTTCCTAAGGATACATTATCAATGATGTTTGATTGTTCTTGGACAAGTGTATAGGCATAGGTTGAACGTGTTCTCTTCACAGTTCAATGGGTGAGTGGATGCTGTATTTTATGATAACGCGCCAACCAAACAGAGATTTAAGGATATAATAAATGACTTTTTCTAACAAAAGAACCATTGGATGTCTAGCGCCCCACCACTCCCTAAGTATTTAACAGAACGAATAGGTACAGGAAATAGCCAAGGTAGCTCAGACGTCAACAAGTTTTCTCGGGCGTGAGTCAGGCTGCGCGCCCCACTTTATTTTACTTATATAACGTTTAGGTGACCATCCGAGTGATGCATTTTAACTGGTATTTGATTTGTTTATGACGTTGGATTTTCTGAACATAACGCGCCAACCAAACGGAGATTTATGGATATAATAAATGACTTTTTCTAACAAAAGAACCATTGGATGTCTTCGTTGGACACTTGGGAAGCCCTCAGCAGAAGTTCTTCAAAAGGTAAGGGATTTGTTTTCGCTGTGAAATGTGTTTTGTGTGAACCGCGATGGTTTATGAATTTATGCTAATGGTTAAAATATTGAAGGTGCTACCCTCAAACAATCAAATGTTGTGCTTTTGCCGTAATGCCTTTTTGAAATCTGACAACGCTGTGATATTGCCAAGAAGCAGAGCTTTTGATGACTATGAAACACTTGTATATTGATGAATGTTTAATAATTCAACTTTTGGATTTTGAATCTGGCGCCTTACATTTCACCAGGTAGTGTCGGGAGTGGGGCTCTAGCACCCCACTGCTCCCTAAGTAGATAGGGAAGTGTGCAGTGCAATGGCGATTGTGTCATCTGTGAATCTATTGGGGCAGTATTCAAATTGAAGTGGGTCTAGGGTGTCGGGTAAGGTGGAGGTGATATGATCCTTAACTAGCCTCTCAAGGCACTTCATGATGACAATAGCGAGTGCTACGAGGCGATAGTCATTTAGTTCAGTTACCGTCACTTCCTTGGGTACACTCTTAGAAAAATAAATTATATCTAGATCCTAAAAGGGTTCTTTGGCTGTCCCCATGGTAGAACCCTTTGAAGAACCCTTTTGGTTTGAGGTAGAACCATTTTGGGTTCCATGTACAGTGGGGAAAAAAAGTATTTAGTCAGCCACCAATTGTGCAAGTTCTCTCACTTAAAAAGATGAGAGAGGCCTGTAATTTTCATCATAGGTACACTTCAACTATGACAGACAAAATGAGGGAAAAAAATCCAGAAAATCACATTGTAGGATTTTTTATGAATTTATTTGCAAATTACGGTGGAAAATAAGTATTTGGTCAATAACAAAAGTTTATCTCAATACTTTGTTATATACCCTTTGTTGGCAATGACAGAGGTCAAATGTTTTCTGTAAGTCTTCACAAGGTTTTCACACACTGTTGCTGGTATTTTGGCCCATTCCTCCATGCAGATCTCCTCTAGAGCAGTGATGTTTTGGGGCTGTCGCTGGGCAACACGGACTTTCAACTCCCTCCAAAGATTTTCTATGGGGTTGAGATCTGGAGACTGGCTAGGCCACTCCAGGACCTTGAAATGCTTCTTACGAAGCCACTCCTTCGTTGCCCGGGCGGTGTGTTTGGGATCATTGTCATGCTGAAAGACCCAGCCACGTTTCATCTTCAATGCCCTTGCTGATGGAAGGAGGTTTTCACTCAAAATCTCACGATACATGGCCCCATTCATTCTTTCCTTTACACGGATCAGTCAGTCCTGGTCCCTTTGCAGAAAAACAGCCCCAAAGCATGATGTTTCCACCCCATGCTTCACAGTAGGTATGGTGTTCTTTGGATGCAACTCAGCATTCTTTGTCCTCCAAACACGACGAGTTGAGTTTTTACCAAAAAGTTGTATTTTGGTTTCATCTGACATTCTCCCAATCCTCATCTGGATCATCCAAATGCTCTCTAGCAAACTTTAGACGGGCCTGAACATGTACTGGCTTAAGCAGGGGCACTGCAGGATTTGAGTCCCTGGCGGCGTAGTGTGTTACTGATGGTAGGCTTTGTTACTTTGGTCCCAGCTCTCTGCAGGTCATTCACTAGGTCCCCCCGTGTGGTTCTGGGATTTTTGCTCACCGTTCTTGTGATCATTTTGACCCCACGGGTGAGATCTTGCGTGGAGCCCCAGATCGAGGAAGATTATCAGTGGTCTTGTATGTCTTCCATTTCCTAATAATTGCTCCCACAGTTGATTTCTTCAAACCAAGCTGCTTACCTATTGCAGATTCAGTCTTCCCAACCTGGTGCAGGTCTACAATTTTGTTTCTGGTGTCCTTTGACAGCTCTTTGGTCTTGGCCATAGTGGAGTTTGGAGTGTGACTGTTTGAGGTTGTGGACAGGTGTCTTTTATACTGATAACAAGTTCAAACAGGTGCCATTAATACAGGTAATGAGTGGAGGACAGAGGAGCCTCTTAAAGAAGAAGTTACAGGTCTGTGAGAGCCAGAAATCTTGCTTGTTTGTATGTGACCAAATACTTATTTTCCACCATAATTTGCAAATAAATTCATAAAAAATCCTACAATGTGATTTTCTGGATTTTTTCCCCTCATTTTGTCTGTCATAGTTGAAGTGTACCTATGATGAAAATTACAGGCCTCTCTCATCTTTTTAAGTGAGAGAACTTGCACAATTGGTGGCTGACTAAATACTTTTTTTCCCCACTGTAGAACCCTTTACACAGAGGCTTCTACATGGAACCCAAAATAGTTATACCTAGAATCAAAAAGGGTTCTACCTGGAACCAAAAGGGTTCTCCTATGGGGACAGTCGAATAACCCTTTTGGAACCATTTTTAAAAACAATTTACAGGAATAATGGTGGACATCTTGAAGCAAGTGGAGACAACAGACTGGGATAGCAAGAGACTGAATATGTCCGTAAACACTCCAACCAGCTGGTCTGCGCATGCTATAAGGATGCAGCTAGGGACAACGTCTGGGCCGGCAGCCTTGCGAGGGTTACCACCCTTAAATGTCTTACTCTCTTCGGCCATGGAGAATGAGAGTTCACAGTCCACGGGAGTGGTGGGGGCCAATGTATTTCACCTCGAAGCCGGTGAAGAAGATGTTTAGCTTGTCCGGGAGTAAGACATTGGTGTTCGCGACATGGCAGGTTTTCCCTTTATAATTCGTGATTCGTGATTTGAGTCTGTCAATAAATAGGATGTAGCACTGCAAGTCAGATGAGTGGCTGTGTCTAGTGAGAGAAAGAGGGAGAGAGAGAGGGGGAAGAGAGAGACAGAGTAAAGAGAGTAAGACAGAAGGGCAGTGGCTATGCATTGCGGTGGCAGTGATTAGTGAGAGTATTTGCAACCACTGCCCTCGGTACAGTTGCTGGGTATTGTTTTCAGGTGCAGTTACTCTGGATAGGCAGCGGCAGTTATGTTGGGACAGGTTTTTTATTTTACCTTTTATTTTACTAGGCAAGTCAGTTAAGATCAAACTCTTATTTACAATGACGGCCTAGGAACAGCGGGTTAACTGCCAGGTTGTGGCTGGGCAGTCAAACAAAGGATAATGGGGGTGGGGAAGAATTGAGGATATAGTGTTAGTCGTATGGTGCAGGTGGGTGGGGTTACTGATGGTGCTTTCAAGACAACTGGAAACTTGGAAAAAAACAAGGTCAAATTATGACGTCAGTGATTTTTATAGTCTGGACACTATATGCAGTGCATTCGGAAAGTATTCAGACTTTTTCCACATTTTGTTACAGCCTTATTCTAAAATGTATTAAATAAATGTTCCTCATCAATCTAAACTCATCAAAAAAAGAAACTTCCCTTTTTCAGGACCCTGTGATTTCAAAGATAATTCGTAAAAATCCAAATAACTTCATAGATCTTCAATGTAAAGGGTTTAAACACTGTTTCCCAAGACATCCTCCTCCCTCATGTGGTACCCTTTCTGCAGGCTCATCCTGACATGACCCTCCAGCATGACAATTCCACCAGCCATACTGCTCGTTCTGTGAGTGATTTCCTGCAAGACAGGAATGTCAGTGTTATGCCATGGCCAGCAAAGATCCCGGATCTCAATCCCATTGAGCACGTCTGGGGTCTGTTGGATCGGAGGGTGAGGTCAGGGCCATTCCCCCCAGAAATGACCGGGAACTTGCAGGTGCCTTGGTGGAAGAGTGGGGTAACATCTCACAGCAAGAACTGGCAAATCTGGTGCAGTCTATGAGGAGGAGATGCACTGCAGTACTTAATGCAGCTGGTGGCCACACCAGATACTGACTGTTACTTTGACCCCCCCCCTTTGTTCAGGGACACATTATTCAATTTCTGTTAGTCACATGTCTGTGGAACTTGTTCAGTTTATGTCTCAGTTGTTGAATCGTGTTATGTTCATACAAATATTTACACATGTTAAGTTTGCTGAAAATAAACGCAGCTGACAGTGAGAGGATGTTTCATTTTTGGCTGAGTTTACAAATGCATGTGGGCCAAGAGTAACAAGAACTGTTGATCATAGTGACTCACAAAGGATGGACAATTGCGACAGTTCGGGGCTCCACAATGCGCCATCAAAGGTGAAAAGCTCCATCCCCGCAGAATGTGAGTCAGCTGAGATCATTCTTAGGACTGCTGACGTACAATGCATAGTTTGTGCCGAACATAGCTAACATGTTAAAGCCACTACATTAACTTTTTAACAAAACCAAAGAGTGGAAGCGGACAAACAGTTGTGAGGAGGCCTTCAAGAAAGTGAAAACAGCCTTAGCTCAGTCAGAGGCCCTCATCCACTTCAACCCCAACTTGCCATTACAGTTGGCATGTGATGCACTGCCTTATGGCGTTGGTGCTGTTGTCTCACACATCATGCCATCAGGTGAAGAAAGGCCAATTGCTTTCGCATCACAGAACTTAAGGAAAGTCGAGAGCAATTATGCACAGATAGAGTGAGAAGCACTCGCCATCGTGTTCCTGTTTGGCTGTCGATTCACACTGCTGACGGACCATAGACCCCTCACCTCCATCTTTGCTCCCCACACCGGCATTCCGTCGCTCGCAGCCAGCCGCATGCAGCGATGGGCATTACTGTTATCTGCTCACAGGTACGATATCAAGAACAGAAGGTTTGAGCAGCATTGCAATACAGACGGCCTCTCAAGGCTTCCCTTACCTGTCACACACACTGAGCACTCCCAGGCTGAAATCTTTTACTTCAAGGAAGTGACGAGCGCCCCAGTTACATCTGTCCAAGTGAAAAAGTTCACCCACACTGATCGAGTGATGTCTGAGGTCCTGGACATTGTCACTCATGGGAAAGGAGGAGAGCTGTCAGAAACGAGCTCACGGTTCAGTTTGAATGCTTGCTATGGAGTCATCATACCGCCACCGCTGAGAAGGTAGGTGGTTGAAGAACTCCATTCAGTGCACTGTGGCATGTTGCGAATGAAGGAGATTGCACATAGCTACTTTTGGTGGCCAGGTTTGGACACAGCTATCCAAGACAGGGTCAAGTCATGTTTTGCATAGCAAAATATGAGGAACATGCCTCAGCTAGCGCCACTACAACCATGGGACTTCCCAGAAGAGCCGTGGCAGTCCACATAAACTTTGCAGGCCCACTGGAGGATTGTATGTTCTTAGTCATAGTCCACACACACAGCAAGTGGCCTGAGGTCACAGTGATGATGAGCACCTTAGCGGAGAGAACCATCGAAGAGCTACGGTCAATCTTCAGTCGCTTCAGGTTGCCAACGCAACTCGTTAGCGATAATGACCCCCAAATGGTGTCTGAAGAGTTCCGGTCATTCATGGAAGCAAATGGAATTCAGCACACCAAGTCAGCGCCGTATAACCCTGCAACGAACAGCCTTGCTGAAATATTTGTCCAGATGATGAAGCAAGCTTTACAACCTTCCTGGTGACTGACAGAAACACTCCCCATGCTACAACCAAAGTCGCACCCGCGTCAGCCATGATGAAAAGACAGCTTCGCATGCGACTCGACATCCTGAGACCTCCAAAGACTAAACAAGTCGTACAGACACAACAGAGAGCACAGGTGGAGAGATACAGCAAAGCAAAAGACAGAAGCTTCAGAGCTGGAGAGAAAGGAACTACTGCAAAGGTCCAAAGTGGATACCAGCAACAGTGGTCACACAAACAGGCCCTATGTCCTACACAGTTCACACACCAGAGAATATCATCTGGAGGAGAGACGTGGATCAACTGTTGCCAGGAACCAACTTCAGAGATGACGCATGTCAAGTGACAAACCAGAGATCAGCTACTGGAGACAGCAACGTACAAATGTGAAAAGTGCTCCAGACTCACCTGAACCAGCCAGAGTGCCTACTCAGGGTACTGTTGCAACCCAGTCTGGGCATCACCACTCAGACTCAGAGACAATGTGACTGTAGACTCACTTGTATGTCGTCATTAACCTGCAAGAGAAAGACGACCCCCTGAAAGGTTAAATATTTAGTTCCGACTAACCTCCGGTATTGGGGCAGAATACACCTGTCACATCAGCCATCACTTTGGCTCCCCCTTCTGTCAAGCTCAGGCATTCGACGTCGCCGGCCTTCTAGCTGCCGCCTTTCACTCATCAATCCGGACTTGTCTCGTCATCATCACATACACCTGGTTCCAATCCCCACTCTATCACTGTATATATACTCCCTCTGTCATTGTAAATGTTGCTTGTTTTCCTGAGAGGAATCTCTCCTACTATTTCCTGAGTCCTGAGTTATTTTGCACTTTGGGTTTCATCCCGCTTTTATATATATAGTTTTTCATAAACTCAGTAGTTCTAAAACTGCGACTGCCTACTCCTCTCTACATTTGTGACAACACCTCAGAGTTAAGTCTGGGAAACGAGGCAGTCTACCCTCTATCCATAGTTCAGAAAATGTTATTCTGAAAAGTTATTTTAATTACATTAAGAGAACTGTTTTGTTAAGTATAAAATATGCAAAACAGTAAATATTTACTTTTTCCTTATGAGGCATCAAAAGTAAAGGTAGAGGAATATGTTGTGCATTGATATTCTAGTTTGTCCCTTTAGGGTACCTGTAGTACCCACTGCTTACGTACATTGGAATGCTGGGAATGTTTTGACCTGTGAAATGCATTAAGCAATGCCCACATTGGTTTATACTCCCATCTCATGTCCTGTCCTTATATTAGTTGTATAAGTAATACAGTGTGCACTTAATTTAATTTGAGCCAGTTAATTTGAGCCGGTTTCCTACAGCAGGAAAATAACCCTGCAGCAACAGGAAATGTGAATTATTATAATTATATTGTAATTAATGGACATTTTTTGCAGGGGTTAATAAATACTTGTTAGGGCAAATCAAGGGTGACATTTTAAAGTGGAAATTACAAACTTTAGAAGCCTTATAAGACCTTGAATACAAGACCTTTTGTTTGCAGCAACAAAAGAGTGATCAAATGAAGATCCTACATCTGCACGGCAGAGAAATTATAGATGAAGTCACAGGTGGGAGAGGACAGTGTAGAGTGCAATTGAGATTGCGTCATCTGTGAATCTGTTGGGGCGGTATGCGAATTGGAGTGGATCCAGGGTGTCTGGGTTGATGGTGTTGATGTGAGCCATGACAAGCCTTTCAAAGCATTTCATGGCTACAGATGTGAGCCCGATAGTCATTTAAACAGGTTGTCTTGATATTCTTGAGCACAGGGACTATGGTAGTCTGCTTGAAAAATGTAGGTATTACAGACTGGGTCAGAAAGAGGTTGAAAAAGTTTCACTGAAGACACTTGAAATTACCCTCCTCCCTATGGTAATGTATTCATATTATAGAAGACACAGAGGTCAACCGACAGAGAATGAGGGGTCAAGGGTCCTTCGCCATTATGGCTCATCTCATTGTTCCCATGGCCTGTCGCTGATCAGTCAATAGATTCAGCGATTACAGCTGACCCAATAATGGCTCCCGGATGCCACAAGGGCACAAGATGGGGCACTATTATCAAACACCTTTGTAGACTGTGTGTGACTTAAATACAATATACTGCAATACATTCATTTGTCATTGTATGGATTTGCAATCAGTGTGCTTAACTCTCCATGTAAACATGTAAATTCGCCATTTGTACTATTGCAGGACCATTGTGGGGAAGCTGATTGTATCTGACACAGTGGAAAATAAATGCCATTGTATTCCAATTGGCTGACGGTATCAGTGGCGGTCGGTAACGTTTATGATGAGGGAGAACATTCATAATTTTAATTTCAGCATATTTGATGACTGTTATTTATATTGCATTCACCCAGCTCAATGTAACATTGATAGGTTTAGGTTACTACATGATACTGGATTTTTCCCTATACCCAACATGAGGTTGCTACAACCTAATCTACGAATTAAAGTTTACAACGCAGGTGCACAGGTCACGAGAAAAATGTGTGTAATCAAGGTGATTGACAGTGACACATTCAATACCGCCTTGCACACTCTTGCCTGCATTTAGCTGATCTAGGTTGGAATCATTAGTTCAAAAGTTGCAAACAAGAGTTTCTATTCAAGTATGTTTATCCCTGTTTCTTTCTGTTTTCTTCCGTTTATAGCGCACGGATCCCGTGAACGGGATCAAAACATCCGGTGAAGTTGGAGCTCGCCAAATTCAAATGATAAAATAGTACTATAAAACATTCATGGAAATACAAGTGTTGCACACTATTCAAAAGCTTGAAGTCTTGGCAATCTCACAGCGTTGTCAGATTTCAAAAAGGCTTTACGGCGAAAGCAGAACATTTGATTGTCTGAGGACAGCGACCCGTGTACTTCCACCATTAGCATAATAATAAAACCAACGCGGGTGTCACAAAACACATAGAAAGAGCTAAAATAAATCGCTTACCTTTGAAGATCTTTTGCTGATGGCAATCCGAAGTGTCCAAGCAAGACATTCAATGTTTCTTTTGTTCAAAAAAGCCCCTCTTTATATCCATAAAGCTCTGTTTGGTTGGCGCGTTCTGTTCAGAAAATCCACTGTCCACTCGCCCAATATAGAAGACATACAGACCGGTAAAAATATACCTATAAACTTTGTCCAAACAAAACAAACCACGTTTCTAATCGATCCTTATGTACACTATTATGTATATTAACTATTATATTTCACACGGATAATATCTTGAGCGATAGAAAAGTAAAAAACCGAGGCGCGTCCCGTGCGCCAAACCCAAAAGGCACTTCCTCAATCCACTTATATAAACTTCCTCCACTCCTCGAGTATTCAAGGTAAACGCATTACACCTTGTCTAAAGATGGTTGACATCGACTGGAAGCCATAGGTACTGCAACCTGGGAGCTGGATTTCAGCAGATCCTATAGCAACCCATTGGAAAATGAGCAAGCTCACAAAATGACATTTTCTTGGATGGATTTCCCTCTGGTTTTGGCCTGCCATATCAGTTCTGTTATACTCACAGACATTATTTTAACAGTTTTAGAAACTTCAGAGTGTTTTCTATTCAATACTACTATTATGTGCATATCCTAGCTTCTGGGACTAAGTAACAGGAAGTTTACTTTGGGCACGTCCGACAGGCGGAAATTCAGGAAACTAGACCCTTGCGCTAAGAGGTTTTGAGAAATGTTTTTCAACAGAATCACCGGAATGAATACACCCCTGATCACACTTAAACACAATTAACTTTTTATAGCAGCCACATGCGTACAGCATGATCACTTTGCTCATTATTTCCTTCTCGCATCTATGCACTCTCTTCCTCTCACCTTTTCCCATCGCTTGTGGACCTTAGTGCACAACACATCAGCTGTCTGTGACAAGGCGAAAAAACATTATACACAGCCGACATCGTAGTCACCATATTAGCTAACGTCATAGTTAACATAGTTACTAGAACTAAACCCGCTACAAGTATGCAGTACAGTGTACAATCAGTAAGCAGTTTAGTAGTTAAATTGGCGGGCCCGGTGGCAATGAATTAATTAACTTCTTAGGGAGCGGCAGGTGAGGTGACGGTTTTGGAGAGTCTGCAAAAAAAAGCAAAATTCCTGCCACTCAGGCTCAGAAAATAGGATATGCACATAATTAGTACTATTGGATAGGAAACACTCTGAAGTTTCTAAAAGTGTTAACATAATGTCTGTGAGTATAACAGAACTCATTTAGCAGGCAAAAACCCGAAAGAAAAACATCCGGAAATCAGTTTCTGGTGACCTTTGGCTCTGTTTGACACACTCCCTATTGAATCCATTTGTCACCAGGACTGAGACTGCAGTACCTATGGCTTCCACTAGATGTCAGCAGTCTATATACAAAGACTCAGAGAGATTGGAGTAAGCACAACGAATAGGTACAGGAAATGGCAAGTTTTCTCGGGCGCTAGTCTGGCTGGCGCGCCTCACTTTATTTTACTTATATAAGGTATAGCTGACCATCCGAGTGAAATATTATCGCTAATATTCATAAAAGGATAGCTAAGGATGCATTTTAATTGGTATTTGATTTGCTTAGGAAAAGACTATAGGTATATTTGAACGCGTTCTCTTCACGGTTCAATGGGCGATTCGACGTTGAATTTTCTGAACATAACGAAGCCAACCAAACGGATATTTATGGATATAATAAATTACTTTTTCTAAAAAAATAACCATTGGATATCTTCGTTGGACACTTGGGAAGCCCTCAGCAGAAGTTCTTCAAAAGGTAAGGGATTTGTTTTCGCTGTGAAATGTGTTTTGTGTGAACCGCGATGGTTTATGAATTTATGCTAATGCAGAAATATTGGAGGTGCTACCCTCAAACAATCAAATGTTGTGCTTTCGCCGTAAAGCCTTTTTGAAATCTGACAACGCTATGATATTGCCAAGAAGCAGAGCTTTTGATGACTATGAAACACTTGTATATTGATGAACGTTTAATAATTCAACTTTTGGATTTTGAATCTTGCGCCCCACTGCTCCCTAAGTATTAAACCAAAAGCTTACCTTGACTTGGAAAAGATCCAGTGTTGGTAAACCATAGCCAGCTAGCTAACATAGCATCCCTCTCTGTTTGAGCCATGTGTTTGAGTAGGCAAAACTAGCTAGCTGCATTCACTAGCTAAGTAAGTGAAAGTGGGAAAAAACGAAATATCACTCTCTCTCTTTCTCTCTTGCTTCTCCTTAATTTTGGAATAAATTAATTTGTTCAAAACTGTTAAACTATTGTCTTTCTCTCTCTTTGACTCAACTACTCACCACATTTTATGCACCGCAGTTCTAGCTAGTTGTAGCTTATGCTTTCAGTACTTGATTCATTCTCTGATCCTTCTATTGGGTGGACATCTTGTCAGTTCATGCTGCAAGAGCTCTGATAGGTTGGAGGACGTCCTCCGGAAGTTGTCATAATTACTGTGTAAGTCTATGGAAGGGGGTGAGAATTATGCGCCTCATAATTTTTGTATTGACCCAGAAGAGGACGGACACTAGCTCTGCTCCGGCTACACTGTTGAGACTTCTGTAGACCTTCATTGCAAAACAGTGTGTTTTAAAAAATTATTTGGTGACGTGAATATATTTTTTATAGTATTATGTAGAAAGGATAACTTTAATGTTTCACTATTTTTAGTTGTATGAAATTCACTGAGGAGAATGGTCCTCCTCTGATGAGCCTCCACTGGTTTCTATCCATAAAACTTCAATGGCCAATGGATTAGTCAATATCAAAATAAATGTTTTTGGTTTTTATTAAGTGTGATTCCTTTTAGCAAAACCAACAATGGGAGTTGTCATGTTGTTCCTGAAAGCATACTGTGGTAATAGGGTAATGTAATTAAGAGAAGACAACTTAATTGGGCTGTTTGGTTTCGGCTAGTTGTTAGAGTAAAGTAGCTGAAGAGTCTGCTGAAGAACTCATTGAACAGAATTTAATTGAATGACTATTGTCCATCCAAAGATGGAATCACACATACGACAACATATTCAATACATGGATCCCATCAAAGTTTCTTTACCCTTTACTTATTAGAATGGATTATACACCTGGTTACACTATATGACATAATCAAACTGATAGAAGGATGAAGAGATCAGTAATCTGGTGAAATAGAGAGAGAGAAAACCTCTCAGGGATCAGAATTGACCCTCTCTTCCAATCCCTCAGACACACACAGTCCTGTTGTTTATGAATCTTTTATGGCCATGGTATTTTCTTCCCTCTGCTTTCCCATGCCACTTTGCACAGACTGCCACGGAGCGTTTTCATTCCCATCGCAGAAGCCCAGCCAAGGCCAGATCGCCACGGCCAGATCGCCACGGCCGACCTTCACTGACAAAGCCACCTTGCCGTGAAATTCCCGCTGCTGCTGCCTTTTGAAGACATATGGTGTCAAGCCCTGTCTCTGTCAGACTACATTCATTGAAGTGCTTCTCTTTCAAGAGCTTCACAAGAGAGGCTGAAGGAAGACAGAAAGGGAAGAAAAGAGACAGAATATCTTAACGTTTGAAGCTTATGTGACGCTGTGTCAAATACGTGTCAAAGTATGGATTTGACACGGTTTTAGATACACTATCGTTCGTAAGTTTGGGGTCACTTAGAAATGTCCTTGTTTTTGAAAGAAAAGCATATTTTTTGTCCATTAAAATGACATCACATTGATCAGAAATACAGTGTAGACATTGTTAATGTTGTAAATGACTATAGTAACGGGAAATGGCAGATTTTTTATGGAATATCTACATAGGCGTACAGAGGCCCATTATCAGCAACCATCACTCCTGTGTTCCAATGGCACGTTGTGTTAGCTAATCCAAGCTGATCATTTTTAAAGGCTAATTGATCATTAGAAAACCTTTTTGCATTTGAGTTAGCATAGCTGAAAACTGTTGTTCTGATTAAATAAGCAATAAAACAGGCCTTTAGACTAGTTGAGTATCTGGAGAATCAGCATTTGTGGGTTCGATTACAGGCTCAAAATGGCCAGAAACAAAGACCTTTCTTCAGAAACTCGTCAGTCTATTCTTGTTCTGAGAAACGAAGGCTATTCCATGCGAGAAATTGACAAGAAACGGAAGATCTCGTACAACGCTGTGTACTACTCCCTTCACAGAACAGTGCAAACTGGCTCTAACCAGAATATAAAGAGTGGGAGGCCCCGGTGCACAAATGAGCAAGAGGACAAGTACATTAGAGTGTCTAGTTTGAAAAACAGATGCCTCACAAGTCCTCAACTGGCAACTTCATTAAATAGTACCCGCAAAACACCAGTCTCAACGTCAAAGAGGTAACTCCGGGAAGCTGGTCTTATTTTTTTATTAACCTTTATTTAGCTAAGCAAGTCAGTTAACTTCTTAGGGAGTGGCAGCAGAGGTGACGGTTTTGGAGAGTCTGGCGTGCCCAAAGTAAAATGCTGCCACTCAGGCCCAGAAAATAGGATGTGCACATAATTAGAACTATTTGATAGGAAACACTCTGAAGTTTCTAAAAGTGTATGTCAGTATAACAGAACTGATATAGCAGGCGAAAACCCAAGGAAAATCCATCCGCTGGAGAAAGAAGGCTCTGCAATATCATTATCCAGCATGTACCTGATCTCAGCATACAGACAACTACGTTTCTCTGAAGAAACTCTATAGAACCGCTGACGGATGGGTTCAGCATCCCCAACGTCAATATCATGTTCTATTAAATGTGTAAGTGTAGGTGTATCAGAAAACAAAACTGGAAAACTCAGAATCAGAACGCCTCGCCTATCAGCAGGTAGATGAGTGAGAAAGCTATCCAAAACATCCAATGGCTCTGAATTTTTCAGTCTACCCTGCAGTACGCAATTATCGGGACCAGGGACATCCTCCTCGCCATGCACGGACACAGCATGACAGAAAAAAAACTGTGATGTAACAGTAACAGTGTAATAGGGTTTTAGCATGGCACAGTTGTTGCGTTTTCTTCCATTCCAGAGTGGCAACTAGATAGTTTTGCTCAAAGCACTGGTGGACAACCGTATATGGACCTTGACACTTGGCTTGAAAAGGAGAACCAACAATTGGCAGCAGAGCAAGAACCTGGTCACCTGGACTAAAATGATGAAGCTCAGCTCTCTGATCAAATATTTATTCCATCCTCCCCTGTGAAGATGAAAGCTTCTCTTTAGCCATCTCACCAGCAGCGTACAGGCGTCGCCGGAAATCACACACATAAGATCAACCTGGAGCACCGCTAAAAGCCCATACACGCTATGTCCAAACACTAGGTAATTTGGACTGAAACCTGTGCGGCTAACCTCCCTGGCGGCTAACTGTAACAATGGTAACCCCTCCTCCCAATCCTTATCCATCTCAGTACAATAAGCTCTCAACGAAAGACTGAAGTGTTTGATGGAAACATTCCAGCACTCCTTGACTATGCGCGTGATATGCGCTAGCCAAATTGTGTTTAATCTGGAGAAGTTGGAGAACCTGACCAAAAAGATTAGAGGTGAAATTAGAACCTTGGTCACTCTGAGTAACATTAGGGATTCCAAACAGCGAGATAAACTGAGGCAAAACTTTTAGCACAGACTTGTGATAGACCGGAGACTGGAGGTGATAGACCGGAGACGGTAGACAGCAGAAAACCTAGTGGTCTGACACATCACAGTGAACAGGTAACTACTACCATTCTTAGAGCGAGGCAGAGGGCCAACAAATTCAACAATCAGATACTCAAAAGGTTGGCTGACTACGGGAATAGGAAACAGCGGTATCGGTTTAAATGCTTGATTATGTTTACCCAATAATTGACAGATGTGACAGGTTTTTATGAACGCAGAAACATCCCTCTTTAACCTAGGCCAAAATAAATATCTCAGTATGCGATAGGTTTTCCTCACGCCCAGATATCCAGCAACATCGTAGTGGGAAGTTTTCAACACCAACTCACGAAACTTAACTGGTACAACAACTTGACTAATTGAGGCCCCCATTTTCTCATCAGGACATCATCCTGCAGAAAATAGCCATGGGCGACATCTCCAAATTGTTCCACAGGCACAGTTTGGTTACGCAACTCTTCTAATGCGGGGTCAACCCACTGCTCCTTGATTATATCGGACTGAGTCACAGATAACAGGATAACAGGGAAAGTAGTGACATATTTCTTTGTAACATTAGCGTTAGCCGGCGCAGTGACCAGGTCAACATGGCTCATGGAACATGTCACTTTGGGAAAATCTGTGCGCTCTCATTGGGAACCCCAACAAACAACGGCTTAATGGAAACCACTAGAGGTGGAGACACGACAGGCCATATGCTCACCAGCCAAGCTATTCCAAAGGATAATGTCGATACCCTCAAAAGACAACGAAGGACGCACCCCTAAAACAATCTTGCCTTTCACCAATTCAGAATCCAACATCAGTTTATGCAATAGAGTATTTAACCCCCAACACTATTCCCAGAATCAGTCTCAGCAGAGAAGGGTAACACAGACTCTATTGCAAATGACTCAGAGGCACCTGTGTCCTTCAAACTAGTGGTTATGCTGCGTGATATATATATTGTGTACTACGGTTATCGTCCCGTGTCGGTCAACGAGGTTTACCCTCGCTCCTTTGTTTGGGTACAGCCCAGTGTTTTTGTATACGTGTTTGTTTTGGGTGTATTAAAAAAATACTATTGTGTATTTTTGCGCCTGTCTCCAAAATCCTTTATACAGTTGAAGTCGGAAGTTTACATTCACTTAGGTTAGAGTCATTAAAACTAGTTTTTCAACCGCTCTGCAAATTTCTTGTTAACAAACTATAGTTTTGGCAAGTCGGTTAGGACATCTACTTTGTACATGACACAAGTAATTTTTCCAACAATTGTTTACAGACAGATTATTTCACTTATAATTCACTGTATCACAATTCCACTGGGTCAGAAGTCTGGTTCATCCTTGGGAGCGATTTCCAAATGCCTGAAGGTACCACGTTCATCTGTACAAACAATAGTACAAAAGTATAAACACCATGGGACCACGCAGCCGTCCTACCGCTCAGGAAGGACGCGTTCTGTCTCCTAGAGATTAACATACTTTTGTGCGAAAAGTGCAAATCAATCTCAAAACAACAGCAAAGGACCTTGTGAAGATATTGGAGGAAACAGGTACAAAAGTATCAATATCCACAGTAAAACGAGTCCTATATCAACATAACCTGAAAGGACGCTCAGCAAGGAAGAAGCCACTGCTCCTAAACCGCCATAAAAAAGGCAGACTACGGTTTTCAACTGCACATGAGGACAAAGATCCTACTTTTTGGAGAAATGTCCTCTGGTCTGATGAAACAAAAAAGGAAGTGTTCGGCCATAATGACCATCGTTATGTTTGGAGGAAAAAGGGGAGGCTTTTGAAAGCCGAAGAACACCATCTCAACCGTGAAGCACAGGGGTGGCAGCATCATGTTGTGGGGGTGTTTTGGTGCAAGAGGGACTGGTGCACTTCACAAAATAGATGGCATCATGAGGAAGGAAAATGATGTGGCTATATTGAAGCAACATCTCAAGACATCAGTCATGAATTTAAAGCTTGGTCGCAAATGGGTCTTCCAAATGGACAATGACCCCAAGCATTCTTCCAAAGTTGTGGCAAAATGGCTTAAGGACAACCTCACAAATCCAGCAGCAGAGGTGACTGTTTTGGAGAGCCTGGCGTGCCCAAAGTAAAATGCCTCCCATTTAGGCCCAGAAAATGGGATATGCATATATGTAGTACCATTGGATAGGAAACACTCTGAATTTTCCAAAACTGTTAACCATTTGTCTGTGGGTCAATCAGAACGCATATAGCAGGCAAAACCCTGAGGAATCTCTGTCCTGGAAAAAGTCATTTTGACACATTGCTCATTTTGGAACCCCTCCCTATCGAAAATGACCATATATAGGCATATGAACGCAGTGCACGTCACTTCCTTATGATGTCATCAACCACGAGACGGTGTTTTACTCCATCTTGGAGGAATTTCGACCATTGATAAACAGCATGGCAATGGGACACCACGTTCTGAAAACTCTTCAGATTGCGCCACGAGAAGCGCGCAGTGCCTTATTTATCGTCTTTAGCGTTCAGTTTATATTCGGCTGATTTATAATAGTAAATATACGTAAAAGTATTCTTAAGGATACATTTAAAACTATGTTTGATTGTTTTTGGACAAGTTTATAGGTATAATTTGAACGAGTTGGCGCCGCGTTTCAATAGAGGAGTGGAGGATGTCGTTTCTGATTATAACGCGCGAACCAAATGGAGGATTTATGGATAAAATACGTTACTTTTTCTAACAAAAGAACCATGGATTGTCTTCGTTGGACACTTAGGATGACCTCAGCAGAAGTTCTTCAACAGGTAATTGATTTGTTTTCGCTGTGAAATGTGTTATGTGTGTGCCATGATGGCTAATCGATACATGGCTATTGGAAAATATGTGAGGTGCTAGCCTCAAACAAATGAATGTGCTGCTTTCGCCGTAAAGCCTTTTTGAAATCTGACAACGCTGTGATATTGCCAAGAAACAGAGCTTTTGATGAGTATGGAACACTTGTATATTGCTGGATGTTTAATAATTCAACTATCGGATTTTGAATTTGGCGCTTTAGATTTTAGCTGGTAGTGTCGGGATGAGCCCGCTAGCGACCCACTGGTAATTGAGAATGCTTAAGAGGTTAAGGACAACAAAGTCAAGGTATTGGAGTGACCATCACAAAGCCCTGACCTCAATCCTATAGAAAATTTGTGGGCAGAACTGAAAAAGCGTGTGCGAGGAAGGAGGCCTACTAACCTGATTCAGTTATACCTGCTCTGTCAGGAGGAATGGGCCAAAATTCACCCAACTTATTGTGGAAGGCTATCTGAAACGTTTGACCCAAGTTAAACAATTTAAAGGCAATGCTACCAAATACTAAATGAGTGTATGTAAACTTCTGACCCACTGGGTATGTGATGAAAGAAATAAAAGCTGAAATAAATAATTCTCTCTGCTATTATTCTGACATTTCACATTCTTAAAATAAAGTGATGATCCTAACTGACCTAAGACAGGGAATTTGTATTTTGATTAAATGTCAAGAATTGTTAAAACTGAGTTTAAATGTATTTGGCTAAGGTGTATGTAAACTTCCGACTTTAAGTGCGTGTATTGTAGGCAGGCCTACACTATTTTAGCTATGTTTTGGACGTGTTAAACCCCCTCCATGATGCTACGTGTGTCTATGCTCATCATGAAACAAGAGATGAGAACCTCTGTGAATACCGGTGACCCTCGTATTTAGACGTTATTTTCCTGTAACAATGATTTGTTTTCCTTTTTATATATTTTTTAACCCAAGCCCTCCGTAGGCTACCCTTACCCTAGGCCTACTATACCGAAGGCTGGTTCAACAGCAATGCGTCATGTCTTGTTTATCCTGCCGATTTTACGATATCATTACATTTTACATATTTGTTGTTGTTAAAACAAAAACAGATTTCTTGTTTTTCGTTTCATTTATTAAAACCAAACATATTAGCATGAATTACCTTCCTGGTTTTATGGTGACCATGTTTGTGTCGCACATACAATGCAACTTCTAGAGATGTGTGAATGCGATCTGATCTGTGAGATGGTTCCGATTATGTTCATAAAACCAGAGAGCAACATCTGTCTGGTGAAGCCCAGAAAACATATTGCATGTAACAAACAGTTACATGACCTACAGCATGGTCAATCAAGTTAAAGGAAACTATCTTTCATTATTTGTTTCATTAGTCCATTGTTGACACATTTTCCATTACGAAAACCCTGGCATGCACGCACACACAAACACACACTGTAACACAAGCATGCACACACACGTACTGTATCAGGGGTCGGGTCATTCCGGAATTTCAACCCATGAATTTCATTTCAAATTATGAATTGTACTCACCCCACAGGAAGTAGAAATTGAATTGAATTTGAATTAAAGGAAGAATAATTCAATCCAAAGCAATTAAAATAATTTCAACTGAGACATTAGTCTCATTCCTTTGACAAATCTTTTAACAAAAGCATGTGCCACGTATTACTGTAAAGAATACAGATACCATTCCAAATATTATCTTGATTACAACTCAAACATGCCCAGCAGTATTTGTTCTGAATTTTGTCATGACATTAGGTTGATCTCTTCCATTTGGGAGTGTTTGATGCATTATGGGAAATGTATTGAATTCCGTTTAATTAAATTCTATTTCCTTTAATTCCAACTGAAATGAAATAGCAATTCACAACTCAATTCAGAATTGGCCCCAACCCTGACACATAATGTATACACACACAATGTAATAGGGTAAGCTCTTGTGTCTTTTTGACCAGGTCTTATTTCGTCCTGCATTATTGAGTAGCTCTCAGTCCATAAGGTACAATAGTAGACATGCAGGGGTGGAAAAAGTCAAGATACCTTCGTTTTTTTCAATTGTTTAAGCACAATTTTGAAAACAGGGCCCGGTTTGTCAAAACACTACACACAATTAGCACAACCCTACACCAAAGTAGCACAACACTTCAGATCATTTGCAAAATGGAACACTTTTGTCAAAACTATACACGACTTCATAAAAACATTATTTTGTTACCATACGAAACACACACATTTCATATGACTTCAATCTTTTGAACCAGTTACACACTGCTGTTGCTAACCTAAAACACTTTTAGCAAGTCTAATTCTCAGTGATTAGAGTACTGTAAATGAAGTACACAGAGAAAGTGCAACTATACAAACACTACACAAGACCAATGCTGCAGACTGAGGAAAATATCATTTATTTCTCTCCATATACCCAAATCAGTCAACATCTCAACATGGAGAATCACAACAAAACATGTCCCAGTTTTCATGCTACTACAGTAGTGTGCATTACACTGTTAGCTCAGCAAACAGACAAACGTAAAATACTGTATCCAATACAGGTTACAATTACAGTAAATAACAACAACCATCAAAAATTATCTGAAAAAAACTGACAATATTGTACAGAAAATACTACAGTAAACATACTATACATTATCTCTTCGCCTAGCTGGATCTGGCCAGAGAATTTCATCAACATCACAAGCAATATCCTCATTAGCAAGACAACGCGGGAAGAACCGTCTTGAATGTCGAATCCATCCTTGCACAGCTGCGGCGTCGACTTGGTCACAGGCGTCCTCCATGGCCTGAATGAGGGGTACCTGAGCTTGGGGCTGGAGATCGTAAACCTTCCACCGCCATGCAGAGAAAAACTCTTCGATAGGGTTTAGAAACGGAGAGTATGGTGGAAGGTATAGTACTGTCAACTGTGGATGGTGTTGAAACCAGTTCTGGACCAAAGCAGAGCAGTGGAATGACACATTGTCCCAGATGACAGTGTATTGCATCTGGTGCATTTCATTACCTGCTGTGACGATGTGGTGCAATCGGTCCAAAAATGCGAGAATGTGAGGTGTGTTGTAAGGGCCCATTTTGGCATGACGGAGGAGAACCCCATGCTGTGAAATGTCAGCGCAAAGGGTGGGGTTACCCCCACGTTCCCCTGGGACATTGATTATAGCCCTGTGGCCAATTATATTTCTGCCTCTCCTTCTTGCTTTTGTAAGATTGAACCCTGCCTCAACAATATATATGAATTCATGCAGGATTTCCTCAGCATCCATCTGCCAAACTCTCTGAAATACAGTGAAAGACAAGATTGTGTAGTTCAGGATAGGTCTAGTATACAGTCAATGTAAAAAAGTAATGTGTGCAGTATGCAACATCACAGTGCTAAAGTGAACAATACAAACCTCCACATACTCATGCCGCAGCCGTTTGACCCTCTCTGAATTCCGCTCAAAAGGCACTCGATAAAGTTGTTTCATTTGAACCTGATGTCTTTTCAGGATGCGTGCCAGTGTTGACAGAGACCTGATGGACATTATTGAAAATGGCATGGTCACCGATAATGTTTGTTGTAGTTCTCTGAGCCTGATAGCATTATTGGCCAAAACCATGTTTATTATCTCTCTCTTGTTCTTGCGTGAATATGGGCCCCCTTCCTCCTTGTCGTTCCCGACCCTCAATCCTATGTAGAGAATAATACATGTAACTTACTGTACAATGTCACAGGAAGGGGTATCACAAGTGCTGATATGGTGCATACAATAAGCGGCTGATTACTGTAACTGTAGACAGATCTTCTTTTACCTGTTTTCCTGTCAAAAAGTCCTTATGACAGATGTCACTGTATATCTGCTAAGATTTGGCTGAACTCTCAGTCCAGCCTCCCTCAGGGTCAATCCGTGGTTCACAACATGGTCCACTAGTGTTGCACGAATGTCATTTGATAAGTTTGGTCCTCTTCTTCTTTGTGCACGTTCTCCTCCTGCTTCAGGTCTTCCTCGACCTCTGGCTCGGCCTCTGCCTCTTCCTCTACCTCCTTCTCCTCCTCTGTGTACTCCTCCTCTCACCCTCACTCTTCTTCTGACTCCTTCCATTTTGGTTGAAGGCAGGTGAACCTACCCGCTGCATTTTTATAGTGCTTAAACTTGATTGGTGTGTCTACAATTTAGCAATCATGTGTTTGTGCACCTGATGGCTGTGTTTAACAGATTGGCTCATAGGTGTGGTAATTTGACAGTCAGTGCTTTGGAATTGCAAGGAAGTGACATCATGATATACTTCTGTGTCCGATGTATACACGTGTGTTTAGTGTTTTGCAAATCACTGTGTGTAATGTTTTGCAAATAGTGTGAAGCTGACAATGTGCTTACAGTTGTGCAAATCTAGTCTTGTGTTTTGCTCCTTGAGTGTAAGGTTTTGCTAATTGTGGGAAAAGTTTAATTTAGTGTGTAAGCAATCGTAAAAAACTGTAAAAGAAAATTACTCAAGTAAAAGTGAAAGTCACTCAGTAAAATACTACTTGAGTAAAGTCTAAAAGTTGTTAGTTTTAAATGTACTTAAGTATCAAAAGTAGAAGTATAAATCATTTAAAATGTATTATATTAAGCAAACCAGACGACACCATTTTCTTGTTTTTTTTTCATTTACGGAGAGCCATGGGCACAGTCCAACACTCAGACATAATTTACAAAAGAAGCATTTGTGTTTAGTGAGTCTGCCAGATCAGGCAGTAGGGATGACCAGGGATGTTCTCTTGATAAGTGCGTGATTTCGACAATTTTCCTGTCCTGCTAAGCATTCAAAATGTAATGAGTTCTTTTGAGTTTCAGGGAAAATGTATGTTAAAAAGTATGTTATTTTCATTAGGAATTTAGTGGAGAAAAAGTAAAATTTGTAAAAAATATGAATAGTAAAGTACAGTACAGATACCCCAAAAACTACTTATTTTGTACTTAAAAGTATTTTTACTTAAGTACTTTACATCACTGCAGACATGTATCCACAAACTGCACTGGTATACTCACCACACATTCACACACACAAACCCCCACACCAATGTACGCACACACACACGCGCACACATGCAAGCGTCTCGACAAGTCGACAAGCGGCTCCTGGCATTATACCTAAAGCGGACATTGCCTTTGGCTAAACAGAGTCGCATTGAGAAATCACATGCAACCTTGTTTACAAGTTCAAACACTGAAATGTGAGATGTAATCTACATCTCAATTAAGCTGATAGAATTCCTCATTATTTCATTTAATGATTTTCAGTTTGAGTGTCAATATTTCCATATGGCCTACCCTTACTCCTTCTGACCTAACGTGAGAGGGACGGGTGGCTTCGGGACAATGATCAAGAGCAGCTTCTAACCGATTTGACAGCTCCAACGTAGTTACACCTCTGACACTTTCGCTAGTTAACGCTTGATCTGATTGAGTCTAGGCCTAGCATTGTATAAAGCAATGTGTGTTTATTGTGTATGAGAGTGAGTGTGTACATGTGTATGTACTTGAGTGTGCATGTGCTTGAGTGCATGCATGCGTGGGTGGGCATGAGAAAGACAGAGAGAAAAGAAGAGTTTTACAGAAAAAAATGTAAAAACAGATTCAAATCAAAGTTTAATGGTCACGTACAGAGTTTATCAGATATTAAATGGGTGGATCAAAATGTGTGTGTTAGTAGCTCCTAACAGTGCATGTCAAACAATTACACAAATAACAATTAAAAACTAGAAATGAGAAATCACAACCCAAATAACATTGTGTCAGTACTCCAAATTCAATCTATGCTTATATACACCAAGAACATATACTTAAAATGATATGTACAGCAGTAGATATATTGTATTACAGTGAGCTATGTTGAGAATCCAGTGTATAAATAGAAATTGGACGTCTGTCCATGTCCTGAAGACATTGGGAAATGCCTTCAAAACTGGCCACTAGGGGCAACAGTGAGCGCTATTACCATCAAGTAGGCTTGGGTTTTGCTATGGCGTTGTGGACGGGGATGGTTGATGGGTGTAATCCCATGACTCTGGATCCAAAAGTTGCATCTTCATTTCCAGTGGTACACTTGTTAACAACTGTTTTGTTTTAACCCTATCCCAAACATGAACCCTTAACCATTTGAATGAATGCCTAAACTTCATGTCTTATCCGTATCCCAAACCTTAACTTAAAAACACTTTGGAATTTGGGAAGATCCTGCTTGGGAGGAGCAACTCAGGGTGACAAAAACACTTTAACATTTGATGTTTGGAGAAACATGGATAAACATCAGAATATGAAGTCAAATTGGTATAACTGTGAGATCTTGTTAAACAAAATGCAATGTACAGTAGTATATATATTACCATGAGCTATGTGAATAATGAAGTATTTAAATACACAGTGTGAATAACAGTATAAAAGAAACGGTCCAGTGTTTAATATCTCTATATACATGGGGCAGCAGCGTTGGCCGTGTGTGTGTGTTTGTATATGCATATGTTTGTGAGTATGGGCGTATGCGTGTGTGTGTGTGTGTATATGTGAGTACAGGAATTTGCGTGTGTATGAGGTGGGTGTGTGTGTGTATGTGATAGAGAGAGAGAGAGAGAGCTTCTGTGTGTGTTTTGCGTGAGTGAGTCTATCTGTGTCTCTTACTTCAGGGGATGGCGTGAAGGCTGTTCAACAGTTTGATGGCCTGAAGATTTTCAGTCTTTTGGTCTCGGCTTTGATGCACCTGTACTGTCTCTGTCTGCTAGATGGTAGCAGAGTGAACAGACTGTGACTTGTGTGGTCCTTGATGAGTTTCTTGGCCTTCCTTTGACACCAAGTGCTGTAAATGTCCTGGAGGGTAGACAGCGTGATGTGCTGGGCTGACCGTACCACCCTCTGGAGAGCCATATGTTTGAGGGCATTGCAGGTGGTGATTCAGCCCGACAGAATGCTCTTGTCCATCTATAGAAGTTTGTGAGGGTCTTAGGGGCCATGCCGAATTCATTCAACCACCCGAGGTTGAAGAGGCGCTGTTGCGCCTTCTTCACCACGGTGTTTGTGTTTTGGGACAATTTTAGGTTAGTGAGAGTCTACTTCTTCGAAGAAAGAAGAGTGAGTCTTTCATCCTTTAAACTCTCCATCATTTGATCATTGTCTTACCCATTCAAATCAAATCAATCAGTATCTCCACAACTCTCAATTCTACCTTCACCTTATTTTACAGTCTGCCTATGTTCTCTTGCATCAGCCACATAACAAACTCCACCACATCTGAGGGAAAGAAAAAGCTCTCTTTCATGCAGGCCGGCTGCCAGTGAAACGACTGTCCATTAATAAACATGGTCATGGGAGTTATGCTCTGCAGGGGTTTGTTAGTGATAGCATCGGTAAATAGAAAAATCCCCAGAGGAAAACTCTAAGCTTTGACTTGTAGAGCTAACACACTACTGCCAACTCGCCAATGCATGATAATAAGTCCAAAGCGAATCGAGACGGTCATAGATTAGTGTTTATTTGAAGACAGAGAGAGAGGGAGTGAGTGAGAGAGAAGGAAAGAAGGGACAAGAGTGGTAGAGAAAGAGAGGGAGAGGGCACAGAGGAATAATTCTCTAATTTCCCTCCGAGAGAACTGTCCATGAATTTCATGGCAGATTATTGCTTGTCTAGCTCAGTGTCAGCCATGTTTGTCAGGCTATTCAACATAGCATTATCACTTCTTTTTAGGTCAGTGATGGGGTTTTATTTTTCAAATCCCAGCCAGAAAGCATCTTCTTCTTTGATTGGACCCGCCAAACTCTCCTAGAAAAACTCATATCAGATTAAAACCAATGTAAGGCCCTATGTCTCTCATTAAGATTCAGAAAGTGTTGAGTTCCTCCATGTAATGCTAATCATACTTAAAAGTACATATTTTCTCTCGCTCTACCGCCAAAATGGAGGGAGTGAGCAGGGGCTTAGGAGTAATTTCAGATCTCTTGCGCTACGTCTGCCTCTTCTGCCTCTCCAGATCTGAGCGCCAGTGAGTCGATTATTGAAGTGTGAACTTCATCTAGGGCTCCCCAGGGATTGGCTGAGGATAGCACCTTGAAATGGAGATATTGTTACTTCAAACTCACGCAAGCATTTAGACTTCTGTAGAAAAGTGTTTATCCCCTGTTATTGGACTTATTTTCAAACACAGAGTGAATTAATCTGTTTGTGTGGTTTGTTAAGACGTTTGTTGATGTGTGCAGTGCATTCTTAGAGAATAAGGATTCATCTCTGTCAAAATAACACTACACAAGCCACGCTAATAGCTAGCCATGGTGGCCTTGACCTGGATTAGAGCTGAGCTACTAGCGCTAGCTATCAATACTTAGTCTAGAACGTGATCTTGTGATCTTGGTGCAAATTACAGATCAAAGCAGTGAGGTATTTAGAACACACATCACAGGATCAGGGTTCTCCAGGGAGAACCTTGGCCATCCTCACCCGGCTGACATGCTGATCTGGTCCTCCAAGCATAGCCTCTTAGACAGACCCATCTGTTACACCCCACTGCTATTCATCTTTTTTTATTTACAGTTGAAGTCGGAGGTTTACATACACCTTAGCCAAATACACTTAAACTCAGTTTTCACAATTCCTGACATTTAATCCTAGTAAAAAATCCCTGTTTTAGGTCAGTTAGGATCACCACTTTATTTTAAGAATGTGAAATGTCAGAATAATAGTAGAGAGTGTCACGTCCAGGCCTGAGAAGACAGGCTGGCGTGTTTTGTTTTGTTTTGGTGTAGGGTTTTTTCTGTTCTAGGTGTTGTGTTTCTATGTTGGGGTAATGGTTCCCAATTAGAGGCAGCTGTGTGTTGTTGTCTCTAATTGGGAACCATATATATGTTTGTAGTTTGCAGTAGGGGTTTGTGGGTTATTGTTTGAGCATAGCTTTGTTTGACATGTTATGTTCAGCGTTACGATTGTTGTTTTTGGCCCAGTTATGTTTGATTAATATAGATGTATACTGGATGCCTCGCTGCGCGCCTTGGTCTGTCCCGCGCAAGGAGATCGTGACAGAGAGAATGATTTATTTAAGCTTTTATTTATTTCATCACATTCCCAGTGGGTCAGAAGTTTACATACATTCAATTAGTATTTGGTAGCATTGCCTTTAAATTGTTTAACTTGGGTCAAACATTTCGGGTAGCCTTCCACAAGCTTCCCACAATAAGTTGGGTGAATTTTGGCCCATTCCTCCTGACAGAGCTGGTGTAACGGAGTCAGGTTTGTAGGCCTCCTTGCACCACATGCTTTTTCAGTTCTGCCCACAAATTGCCTATAGGAT
Source organism: Brachymystax lenok tsinlingensis (assembly GCA_030435695.1). NCBI lineage: Eukaryota > Metazoa > Chordata > Actinopteri > Salmoniformes > Salmonidae > Brachymystax > Brachymystax lenok. The sequence continues at coordinate 30,867,183 of CM059787.1, forward strand.
TGAGGTCAGGGCTTTGTGATGGCCACTCCAATACCTTGACTTTGTTGTCGTTAAGCCATCCTACCGAACCTCGACTTTGGTGATGTAATTTATAAAATAGCCTCCAACACTCTACTCAACAAATTGGATGCAGTCTATCACAGTGTCATCCGTTTTGTCACCGAAGCCCCATATACTACCCACCACTGCAACCTGTATGCTCTCGTTGGCTGGCCCTCGCTTCATATTCGTAGCCAAACCCACTGGCTCCAGGTCATCTACAAGTCCCTGCTAGGTAAAGCCCTGCCTTATCTCAGCTCACTGGTCACCATAGCAGCACCCACCCATAGCACGTGCTCCAGCAGGTATATCTCACTGGTCACCCCCAAAGCCAATTCCTCCTTTGGCCGCCTTTCCTTCCAGTTCTCTGCTGCCAATGACTGGAACGAACTGCAAAAAAATCACTGAAGCTGGAGACTCATATCTCCCTCAGTAGCTTTAAGCACCAGCTGTCAGAGTAGCTCACAGATCACTGCACCTGTACATAACCCATCTGTAAACAGCCCATCCAACTACCTCATCCCCATACTGTATTTATGTATCTATTTATCTTGCTCCTTTGCACCCCAGTATCTCTACTTGCACATTCATCTTCTGCACATCTACCATTTGATAGGGTCATTTGTAAGTGACTAATATTACAACCTGAAAATGCATGAAGTGTTAAGACAATAATCCAATAATGTGTGTGTCTAGAATTTTTAGAGACTAGGACATTGTGTTACTATCTTGCAATGTAAGCAGGGTGTATTTGGGAAAACAAAGGGCTGATTGTGAAACCAAACTACAGAAACGAGGTCTTCCCACCCTCGGGACGGGACGAACGATTATAAACTGTCTAGCTTGAAATCAGAAGTGATAAGCAATGAATGTGTACTGTGGAAAAATACAGCCACCCAAAGCGGGTGGAGTTTGTTTGTATGTACAATATAAAAGACAGTGTTCCCATTTTGAGAACAGAGCTCTCATGAATAAAACCTGACCTATTGCAGATTTGGGAATTTGTCTAATTCTTCATTAACCAGAGCCTTATGACCTCTGTGAATTATTCAAAGCCCGAGTGATAGTTGAGTTCAACAATTGAGATAGCAAAATTGACATCATTCCAGTGTTTAATTGCTATATTGTAATTATTTCGCCACCATGGCCTATTTATTGCCCTACCTCCCTTATCTTACCTCATTTGCACTCGCTGTATATTTACTTTTTTTTCTTTTTCTACTGTATTATTGACTGTACGTTTGTTCATTCCATGTGTAACTCTGTGTTGTTGTATGTGTCGAACTGCTGTGCTGCTTTATCTTGGCCAGGTCGCAGTTGTAATTGAGAACTTGTTCTCAACTAGCCTACCTAGTTAAATTAAGGTGAAATAAAATAAATAAAATGCCATTTTGCCACAACTCTGGAAGTATGCTTCGGGTCATTGTCCATTTGGAAGACCAATTTGCGACCAAGCTTTAACTTCCTGACTGATGTCTTGAGATGTTGCTTCAATATATACACATAATTTTCCTTCCTCGTGATGCCATCTATTTTGGGAAGTGCACCAGTCCCTCCTGCAGCAAAGCACCCCCACAACATGGTGCTGCCACCCTCGTGCTTCACGGTTGGGATGGTGTTCTTCGGCTTGCAAGCCTCCCCCCTTTTTCCTGCAAACGTAACGATGGTCATTATGGCCAAACAGTTCTATTTTTCTTTCATCAGACCAGAGGACATGTCTCCAAAAAGTACGATCTTTGTCCCCATGTGCAGTTGCAAACCGTAGTCTAGCTTTTTTATGGCGGTTTAGGAGCAGTGGCTTCTTCCTTGCTGATCGGCCTTTCAGGTTATGTCGATTAAATGGACTCGTTTTACTGTGGATATAGATACTTTTGTACCTGTTTCCTCCAGCATCTTCACAAGGTCCTTTGCTGTTGTTCTGGGATTGATTTACACTTTTCGCACCAAAGTGCAGTCATCTATACGAGATAGGACGCGTCTCCTTCCTGAGTGGTATGACGGCTGCGTGGTCCCATGGTGTTTATACTTGCATTCTATTGTTTGTACAGATGATTGTGGTACATTCAGGCGTTTGGAAAGTGCTCCCAAGGATGAACCAGACTTGTGGAGGTCTACAATTTTTTTCGGAGGTCTTGGCTGAGTTATTTTGATTTTCCCATGATGTCAAGCAAAGAGGCACTGAGTTTGAAGGTAGGCCTTGAAATACATCCACAGGTACACCTCCAATTGTCTCAAATGATGTCAATTAGCCTATTGAAAGCTTCTAAAGCCATGACATCATTTTCTTGAATTTTCCAAGCTGTTTAAAGGCACAGTCAACTTAGTGTATGTAAACTTCTGACCCACTGGAATTGTGATACAGTGAATTATAAGTGAAATAATCTGTCTGTAAACAATTGTTGGAAAAATTACTTGTCATGCACAAAGTAGATGTTCAAACCGATTTGCCAAAACTATAGTTTGTTGACAAGACATTTGTGGAGTGGTTGAAAAACTAGTTTTAATGACTCCAACCTAAATGTATGTAAACTTCCAACTTCAACTGTAACTAGGCAAGTCAGTTAAGAACAAATTGACAGCCTACCCCGGCAAAACCCTAACCCAGACAACACTGGGCCAATTGTACACCACCCTACAGGAATCACAGCCAATTGTGATACAGCCTGGAATTGAACCAGAGTCTGTAGTGACACCTCTAGCACTAAGATATCGTTGTCTCAGGTAGTTTTTTTTTAAAACAGAAAACAGGAGTTCATTTTTGTTCGGTTACATGTTGGTTTCTTCCATTTTGTTACTTTTCTCATTCCTAATTGTAATTTCAAACAAGGATGTCAGTGGCAAACTCAAATACTTTCCCCAAACCTCTCCACATACCTGGTTAAGAGGTTTGGATCAATTGCCTACACATATGGTCTTATGAATAACCATTATCCTGCAGTCAATCAGCTCCCCCTTCTGCACCAATGACTTCTATATAACCCCCATCACAACATTGAAGTGCCTCTCCCTCCCTAGTCCCGACCACATGGTTGCCACAGCACCTTGTGTAAACCACATTAAAACAGCGACAGAAATGTAATTACACTTTAGGCATCACTAAGCATTGGCTCAGCAGTAATTCACTCCTTCCTTCTTCTTCCCCTCTTGACGACTGAGAAAAGGGATGAGGGAGGAAGATGCAATTTTCTGAGGACCCGGGATTCAGGGAAATGCATACGGAGGATTAAGCAGGAAATACAAAGAGCCCTGTACTCTTGCATTAGACGGGCTTAGGTTCTCCAATAGGTATGCATAGAATCATTTTCCTCTCTGATGTTCTTTAGACTGGCGACGTTAGATGAGGAATATGTGGAGAAAAATATATGCAACTCCTCAGACTGTGGCCTTCTGTCAGAGTCAGAGCTCTTTTTGTGGTGATGAAGCATTACATTATTAAAAGTATCTCATATTCAGCAGGCAGTCATCAATATAAAACAGAAAAATGAATCTGACTGTGGCTCGCCCGTTGACTGATTGCCAAATCTTCCCTTGCACTAAGTGAATTAATTACATAGCCCTGTGTCAGCTATAAGCACCTGCAGAAAAGATGAATAAGAGGGAATAAAAATACAAATTGTACAGTCCATTAGTGACAAATCAGGTCTCATGATTTAAATCCTGCAATTAATATGCGTACGGGCGTATGGTAGAATGTTAGAGAATATCAAATTAACTTTTAAGACCTGGGCCCTGTGCGTTGCATGAATACCAACTAATGACGATCAAACATTTAATTGGCGGATAGCGGGTGTGCACAGGTTTTTGGCATACGTGTACACCCACCCTATGTTAGAAATTTATGCCTGTGTTAAGGCCCCTGGATCTAATTAAACCAATTGAGGCAGTGCGGTGGCACACTGGATTTGCTAATGCAGTGCTGTGGAACAAGTGGAGGCAAACCCAGGGAGCTCAGAGTTGCGTGGCAACCTATGATGGTGAGCCTCTGATAAAAGCATGGCTGATTTCTACTGTGTGTGTGTGGGGGGGTTGGTGTGTGTTTGTGTATTTGTGGTGTGCACTTGTGTATGCTCATGCGTGTTTATAAATGTAGGTGTGTTTGTGTGTGTTCAGAGGGCTCTAAGCAGCCGCATATTTCACTCAATTAGTGCCACAGCAGGGAACTCTATGGCTACTTACTGGAGGAAGTTTGAGGCGGAATAGTTTTGCTTTGTGATCATGAGTAGTGATGAGGAGATGTGGGATTGAATATGTGTTTGAGAGTTGGGGGTGGGTGGGGTTGTGAGGAGAGAAGACAGCATAACATATAGAAGAGGTGGTGAGGAGTGTTTGTGTGTGTCACATCAGCCCTTCTTAATCAAGTCCAGTCAGTCTACAGTTTAGAATACCAACCGCATGTGTGTCCACATATCTACTGGGAATGAGAACCTAGTCAATTTTGCTGCCGCAGCTGCTACCTGACAAGAGTGATGTGAGTTAGATATGCAGAGGCCTGGAGTAGTGGTCCGATGACTGATCCTTATCCACGGCTCCACTGGCAATCTGGGTCTTTGGCTTGGCTTTTCTTTTCTCATTTTGGGAGAACTTTTTAGTATTTTTTAGTATTGGATGCATCTAACTGGCTAACACCATCTACAGTTGAAGTCGGAAGATTACATACACTTAGGTTGGAGTCATTAAAACTTGTTTTTCAACCACTCCACACATTTCTTGTTAACAAACTGTCATTTTGGAAAGTCGGTTAGGACATCCACTTTGTGCATGACACAAGTCATTTTTCCAAAAATTGTTTACAGACACAGTGAAATAATCTATCAGAATTCTAGTGGGTCAGAAGTTTACATACACTAAGTTGACTGTTCCTTTAAACAGCTTGGAAAATTCCAGAAAATGATGTCATGGCTTTAGAAGCTTCTGATAGGCTAATTGACATCTTTGAGTCAATTGGAGGTGTACCTGTGGATGTATTTCAGATGCACTATCAGGCTGTTTAACTAACATCATTGGAAAATCAAAAGAAATCAGCCAAGACCTCAGAAGCACGGGGGTGGCAGCATCATGTTGTGGAGGTGCTTTGCTGCAGGAGGGTCTGGTGCACTTCACAAAATAGATGGCATCATGAGGAAGGAAAATTATGTGGATTTATAAAAGCAACATCTCAAGACATCAGTCAGGAAGTTAAAGCTTGGTTGCAAATGGGTCTTCCAAATGGACAATGACCCCAAGCATACTTCCAAAGTTGTGGTAAAATTGCTTAAGGACAACAAAGTCAAGGTATTGGAGTGGCCATCACAAAGCCCTGACCCGAGTCCTATAGAAAGTATGTGGGCAGAACTGAAAAAGCGTGTGCGAGCAAGGAGGCCTACAAACATAACTCAGTTACACCAGCTCTGTCAGGAGGAATGGGCCAAAATTCAACAATGTATTGTGGGAAGCTTGTGGAAGGCTACCTGAAATGTTTGATCCAAGTTAAACAATTTAAAGGCAATGCTACCAAATACTAATTGAGTGTATGTGAACTTCTGACCCACTGGGAATGTGATGAAAGAAATAAAAGCTGAAAGAAATCATTCTCTCTGGTATTATTCTGACATTTCACATTCTTAAAATTAAGTAGTGATCCTAACTGACCTACGACACTGACTTTTTACTAGGATTAAATGTATTTGGCATGTAAACTTCCGACTTTAACTGTATACATTTCATAAAAGTTGAAAATACAACCCAAAACTCTTTATTTATGCTTCAATTTATTACCTTACCTCTGTCGACTTTTCTTAATCTTTAGGTTACCTTTGTCCCCCTGTTTTTGTTTTACGCCTTCTTGGGAATAACAGGTGAAACTTGGTGCAAATATTCAGTAAATCTATCCTTAGAGTGGTAGAATAAAATAGACAGTAAGTCAGAGGGATTGAGATGGAAAGAGTGATAAGAGGAGAGAAAGAGAGCGATTGCTGATACTGAGATCTGCCTCCTATATTCAATAGTGACAGGAATTTTATCAGTATTCTGGTTCTATTCTTAACCACACACTGAGCTTGAGAGTCAATAACATGGGTCAGCAGCCTGCCCTGATTTATATCAACAATGTCCTGATTATGCATCAAATGGTTTATTTATTTTATGGTCTTTTATTAACTTAGAAATTCATGTTAGAAAAAAGGAAAAAGAAATTACATGGTAAAATGATTATTTTATAATAAATATATTTAATTATTCATTTATCTGCACGAACATAAACAACTGCCATAAACAACTGTGGTGTGTGTGTGTTTCAAGTTTTTTTAGCTGTATGTACAGGATACACATGGTATACACCGTCCAACGAATTGCAGGTTCCTTCTGGACAATGCAACAACAATAAGAAATGATAAAAGATAAGAATACGGACATAAGTAAATGGCTCAGTAGAATAATTTTTTTAGCATAAGTATAATACAGGAAAGCACTTTTGCATTCGTGTGTAGACAGTTAAGCTCTGCCTGCAACTAAAGTGGTCCAGCTATAGCTAGTGTGTGTGTGACTTGAAGGTTATCTGTGTCTGCATCATCTCTCATGTTGCTCCTGGCTAGCTTCCTGTGCACTCTCATTTTTCTTCCTCTCCCTCTCTCCCTCTCTCACTCTCTATCCACTGTTTCTTGCTGCATGCCCGTGGATTGTCATTGACTTCATCGACAACTTACCTTTTGGCATAACTGAGGAGGCTGAGCATAAATGTACACACTCATCAAATATTCTAAACCTTATTACGTTATAGTGTATCATATTTGGCTGGCTGTGTCAACGCTTTGGGGACGCAGTAATTTTTCTGCTCCCTCTGCATTTTCTTAACCTTCGGGCAGGGGCTTTGTCCTCTCTGCACCTCCTCTGTCCCCTTCACTGGTTTTATTTGCCATTCCCCTTTCAAAAAAATGGGACTCTGCCCAGACATGTCCAGCCCATAGCATATAGTAGTTTGGACAAGAACAGAGGAGAGGAGTCTGGGTCAAGATTGCATCTGCAGAGTCACAGACTGGGAGTGATTAAATTAAGGTACTGACAGAACAAAGTGTCCTCTCTCCCCTCATCTCATCTTTCCTGGGTGGGTTTGAATACCTCCCTCTTGATCCATTTTCCCCAGGTACAAAAGTTGGAATGGGCCTGTGGCTGGCAGCTGCTGGACTGAAAGGACAAGCTCTTCCTCACAGAGTTGAAGAGATAATAAATGGCTTATTTTCTTATAACTGCACCACAGGTGTCCATCTCTGCTGTCCCCATAGGAGAACCTTTTTGGTTCCAGGTAGGACCATTTTTTGGTTCCAAAAGATAGCATTTTTTAGACGTACATTATGGACTTTTAGCCAGGGAGTGGTTGTTGACTAGGGAACTGGAGGAACGAAGAGGTACCACAGGCTTGAGAAGAGGGGACAATCATTGACTTTGTAAAGAGATGTGAAATTAATACGCCCATCTTATCGAGGCAAAGCTTACGCCAGAGATATCTACCTACAGGCCTAAAAGTCTGAGTAGCTCACCTGGCTGCCTATAATGATGGTAGAGGACGGTTGAGACTCCATCGTAGTAATGCTATTCTCAGTCAACCTTTGTAACTAGCAATCACTGGCATAAGGATTATTTTGCAAACAATCAAAAGTCCAAATGTTAGGGTATTTGGGTCATGAAATTGCATCCTTGATTGGCAACAGTAGGATCTTTAGCAAGCTGTGCTCAATGGAGTTAAATGTGGTTGGTACTGAATTACAAGCTACTTAATTATTCACAGTTTCACATTCAGACAAGATCTGTTATAAAGGGCCATGTAAAAAGACCCATGAGCACTGACAAGTGACGTTCATAGGAGCAGGTCAAATTTGGTGTTGATTGAAAGCTAACATTGTTGAGAAATTAAGGCATATGTAAATTATTTAACCATTTTCCATCCCAAAAATGTGGTATAAGCAAAGACTGCTTGACTTTCTGGTCAAGCAGATTGAAAAGGGGGCTTAGAAAACATCTAGCAGAAAAAGTCTGAAAAGGTATTAAAAATACATCAAAACACAATAATGCTGAAGTAAAGACCCTTGCCAACTATTAAGTATTTATATTTAGTTTTGCAGAGATTATTTTCATTCTGTAAATTTAAGAAATATTTCCTAGTGTCTTGTCATTCTGTTACCAAAAACCCACATATCTTTAATTAAGTAATTTTCTAATTTCTCTCCCTCATAACAAGGGAAGATAATGAAAGTTCAGAGAAGTAACAAGCAAAGGTAGAACTACCAATTCGTTTTAGTATTTTTACTGCTAACAATTTGGTTTATGATTTATAGAGTGATGAAAACGCATCATTCTGTTACCATATGGGAATTCATAGTAGTCACAAACCACAGTTGGGTAACCTGCTACTGTCCTCTCTTCCACTAGTATACTGTTATGTTGCGATCATTCATAGCTGTTTTCTTTCTGTCTCTGTCAAAGCAAGAGATTGAAAACAGTCTGGAGAACTTTCTCCCTGACTCTCTTATCTCTCTCTCCAGTTAATGTCATCTCTCCCGAACTCTTACTGACACCTATCCATGAGCCCCCTTTCTTTCCATTTACTTTCCCACTGAGCACCGTTTGACATTGGATGTCCTTGGACGTTGAAAAGTAGTTGGAATTTGGTCAGTCCAAATTTGAACCAATTATGGACGTCTGTTTCACAAGTTTGGACAGTATAGTAGTACAGTAAAGAAAAGTAGTGAATAGGTAAGCTCAATACAGTACTGTAATGTACAGTAGAGTAGAGTTTAGTGCAGTACTCTACAGTGCAGTAGAGCACACTAGAGTAGATTACAGTATAATTTACTGCATTGTACTGTATCGTACTGTACTGCACTGTACTCTACTGTATGTACAGAACTATCCTCTAAATCAAATAACATTTTATTGGTCACATACACGTGATTAGCAGATGTTATTGCGGGTGTAGCGAAATGCTTGTGCTTCTATTTCCGACAGTGCAGTAATACAGTTTTTCTCAATTGTTTACACACAATTTTGAAAACCGGGTTCTTTTTTTTCAAAATATAATCACAATTATCCAAACACCACACTCAATTTGCATAATTCCTAGATTGTTTGCAAAATGACACACTTCAGTCAAAACATATACACATATTTGTGAAAATGCTATTAGTTTTCATTTAACCAACACAGTCCTCAATGATCAGACACTATTGCAGCCAGTTTCACACTGCTGTGATAAATAAAAACACAATTGTAAAAACTAATTTTAGGAAATAGCATGTGCTAGATTTTTGGCCAGACATTGTTATGTAAGGGATAATTTAGATGAAAAAAAAAATTGTGACAAACCCACAACATTCTTTATGATTAGTTTGAGATATAGGGAGAATGTACACAAATAGGCCTACTATAAACTTACCAAGCACTGCACAACACTGATGCTGCAGACTGAATATTTCAAGTATTTATTTCAATACTTACAGTATTTCTTACCATAATCAGTTACAGTAATCAACCAACAATGAAATCAATGAAACAAATAAAATCTGTAGACAAATAAAAATTAGTGCATGAAAAACTACTGTAAAAGCAACAAGAATACTGTAACTATTCATCATCTCTCCGTCTGGCTGGATCAGGCCATAAGATTTCATCCACATCACAGGCTATGTCTTCATTGGCAAGGCACCATTGAAAGAATCGCCTCGTGTGACGAATCCACCCCTGCACAGAAGCTGCTTCGATATGATCACAGGCCTGCTCCATGGCCTGAATGAGGGGCAACCGGTCATAGGGCCGCAGGTCGTATACCTTCCACCGCCGTGCTGAAAAAAACTATTGGATTCAGGAAGGGGGAGTATGGGGGGAAGGTATAAGACTTCAAATTCAGGGTGCTCATGGAACCAATTCTGGACCAGAGCAGCCCGATGGAATGAGACATTGTCCCAAACGACAATGTACCGCATCTGGTCCACTTGGTTTAATGCTGTGACAATCTCGTGCAATCTGTCAAGAAATGCAAGTATTAGATTTGCATTATAGGGTCCCAGATTTGCATGGTGGTGGAGGACCCCATTTTGTGTAATAGCAGCGCAAAGGGTGATGTTACCCCCTCGCTGCCCTGGCACATTGGTGATTGCCCTGTGTCCAATTACATTTCTCCCTCTTCTTCTTGTTTTCGCAAGGTTAAATCCAGCCTCATCCACATATATAAATTCATGTTGAATTTCTGCAGCATCCATTTGCAAGACTCTCTGAAACACAGTAAAAGACAATAGGATGCTATTCAATATCTATTGCACAGTATTTTTTTGTGCCAGAACATTATGAGCAGTGCACAATACCACACCATAGTAAGATGAACAATACATACCTCCACATACTCATTGCGCAGATGTTTCGCTCTCTCTGAATTTCTGTCATGTTGCTTCATGTATATTTGATTTTTCTTGAGGATTCGACCTAATGTTGACAGAGAGACTCGTTGGATGTTATTGAAAATATGGTCATCATTGATGATATTGGCTTGGATTTCTCACAGCCTGATACAATTATTGGTCAAAACCATGTTCACAATGGCGGCCTCTTGTGCACGAGTGAACATAGGGCCCCTTCCACCTTGGTGTCCTCGACCCTCAATCCTATGTAAAACAAATATATAAAAAAATACACATGCAGCCTACTGTCAAATGTCACAGTAAACAATATTGATGATAAGTACATCTCTGTCGGCGGAAGCGCCGACAGAGATGGCAGCCTCGCTTCACGTTCTCAGGAAACCATGCAGTATTTTGTTTTTTTATGTATTACTTCTTACATTATTACCCCGGGAAATATTACGTTTATTACATACAACCGGGAGGAACTATTGGATATAAGAGCAACGCGTCAACTTACCAACATTACGACCAGGAATACGACTTTCCCAAAGAGGATTCTCGGTTTGCTAACCCAAACACAACAATAGACTGGATAGCACCCGGCTACTCAAAGCAACGGCGGCGCCGGAGAAGAGGGAAACGCGCCGGTCTTTTGGTCAAGCTACGTCGACGGGCGCATCGTGCACCTCTCCCGAGTATTTTAATCGCCAATGTACAGTCTCTTGACAACAAAGTAGACGAAATCCGATCGAGGGTTGCCTTTCAGAGAGACATCCGAGACTGCAACGTTCTTTGCTTCACGGAAACATGGCTCACTCAGGACACGTTATCGGAGTCGGTACAGCCACCTGGTTTCTCCACGCATCGCTACCGACAGAAACAAACTTCTATCTGGTAAGAAGAAGGGTGGGGTGTGTGTCTTATGATTAACGAGACGTGGTGTGATCATAACAACATACAGGAACTCAAGTCCTTTTGTTCACCTGACATAGAATTCATTACAATCAAATGCAGACCGCATTATCTACCAAGAGAATTCTCCTCGATTATAATCACAGCCGTGTACATCCCCCCTCAAGCTGATACATCGACGGCACTGAAAGAAATTCATCGGACTCTATGTAAACTGGAAACCACATATCCTGGAGGCTGCATTTATTGTGGCTGGGGATTTTAATAAGGCTAATTTAAGCTCCCGAAATTTTACCAGCATATCGAATGTGCCACCCGGGCTGGTAAAATCCTGGACCACTGTTATTCCAACTTCCGTGATGCATACAAGGCTATTCTCCGCCCTCCTTTCGGCAAGTCTGACCATGACTCCATTTTGTTGCTCCCAGCCTACAAACAGAAACTAAAACAGGAAACGCCCGTTCTCAGGTCTGTTCAACGCTGGTCCGACCAATCTGATTCCATGCTGCAAGATTGCTTCGAGCACGTGGACTGGGATATGTTCTGGATAGCATCTGACAACAACATTGATGTATACGCTGATTCGGTGAGCGAGTTTATTAGCAAGTGCATTGGTGATGTTGTACCCATAGCAAATATTAAAACCTTCCCCAACCAGAAACCGTGGATTGATGGCAGCATTCGCGCAAAACTGAAAGCGCGAACCACTGCTTTTAACCAGGGTAAGGCTAGCGGAAACATGACTGAATACAAACAGTGTAGCTATTCCCTCCGCAAGGCAATCAAACAAGCTAAGCGTCAATATAGAGACAAAGTAGAGTCACAATTCAACGGCTCAGACACAAGAGGAATGTGGCAGGGTCTACAGTCAATCACGGACTACAAAAGAAAACCAGCCCCGTCGCGGACCATGACGTCCTGCTCCCAGACCAACTAAACAACTTCTTTGCTCGCTTTGAGGACAATGCAGTGCTACCGACACGCCCGCTACCAAAACCTGCGGGCTCACCTTCACCGCAGCCAATGTGAGAAAAACATTTAAATGTGTTAACCCTCGCAAGGCTGCCGGCCCAGATGGCATCCTGGCCGTGTCCTCAGAGCATGCGCAGACCAGCTGGCTGGTGTGTTCACGGACATATTCAATCAGTCCCTATCCCAGTCTGCTGTTCCCACATGCTTCAAGAGGGCCACCATTGTTCCTGTTCCCAAGAAAGCTAAGGTGACTGAGCTAAATGACTATCGCCCGTAGCACTCACTTCTGTCATCATGAAGTGCTTTGAGAGATTAGTCAAGGATCATATCACCTCCATCCTGCCAGACACCCTGGACCCACTCCAATTTGCTTACCGTCCCAATAGGTCCACAGACGACGCAATCGCAATCACACTGCATACTGCCCTAACCCATCTGGACAAGAGGAATACTTATGTAAGAATGCTGTTCATCGACTACAGCTCCGCATTTAACACCATAGTTCCCTCCAAGCTCGTCATTAAGCTCGAGACCCTGGGTCTCGACTCCAGCCCTGTGCAACTGGGTCCTGGACTTCCTGACGGGCCGGTCCCAGGTGGTGAGGGTAGGAAACAACATCTCCACTCCGCTGATCCTCAACACTGGGGCCCCACAAGGGTGCGTTCTCAGCCCTCTCCTGTACTCCCTGTTTACCCATGACTGCGTGGCCAAGCACGCATCCAACTCAATCATCAAGTTTGCTGACGACACTACAGTGGTAGGCTTGATTACCAACAACGACGAGACGGCCTACAGAGAGGAGGTGAGGGCCCTCGGAGTGTGGTGTCAGGAAAATAACCTCTCACTCAATGTCAGCAAAACAAAGGAGATGATCGTGGACTTCAGGAAACAGGAGAGGGAGCACCCCCCTATCCACATCGAGGGGACAGTAGTGGAGAGGGTGGAAAGTTTTAAGTTCCTCTGTGTACACATCACGGACAAACTGAATTGGTCCACCCACACAGACAGCGTGGTGAAGAAGGCGCAACAGCGCCTCTTCAACCTCAGGAGGCTGAAGAAATTCGGCTTGTCACCAAAATCACTCACAAACTTTTACAGATGCACTATCGAGAGCATCCTGTCGGGCTGTATCACCGCCTGGTACGGCAACTGCTCCGCACACAACCGTAAGGCTCTCCAGAGGGTAGTGAGGACTGCACAGAGCATCACCGGGGGAAACCTACCTGCCCTCCAGGACACCTACACCACCTGATGTCACAGGAAGGCCAAAAAGATCATCAAGGACAACAACCACCCGAGCCACTGCCTGTTCACCCCGCTATCATCCAGAAGGCGAGGTCAGTACAGGTGCATCAAAGCTGGGACCGAGAGACTGAAAAACAGCTTCTACCTCAAGGCCATCAGACTGTTAAACAGCCATCACTAACATTGAGTGGCTGCTGCCAACATACTGACTTAAATCTCTAGCCACTTTAAACATAGGAATTGGATGTAACAAATGTATCACTAGCCACTTTAAACAATTTTGTATATAATGTTTACGTATCCGACATACTCATATCAAATGTATACACTGTACTCTAAACCATCTACTGTATCTTGCCTATGCCGTTCGGCCATCGACGAAAAATCTCTAGCCACTTTAATAATTATAACTGGATGAAATAATGTATCACTAGCCACTTGAAACAATGCCATTTATATAATGTTTACATATCCTACATTACTCATCTCATATATATGTGTATATACTGTACTCCATACCATCTACTGCATCTTGCCTATGCCGGTCACCCATCGCTCATCCACATATTTATATGTACATACTCGTATTCATTCATTCCTTGTGTGTATAAGGTAGTTGTTGTGAATTTGTTAGATTACTTGTTAGATACTACTGCATGGTCGGAACTAGAAGCACAAGCATTTCGCTACACTCGCATTAACATCTGCTAACCATGTGTATGTGACAAATAAAATTTGATTTGATTTGATTTAGCAAGCTTCAGTTTCAATGTACTGTGTGGTTAGCTTACCTGTTTTCTCGATGAAATGTCCGAATTACTGACGCAACAGTATTTCTGCTGAGATTTGGTTGAACTCTTTGTCCAGCTTCCATCAGTGTCAGTCCATGGTTGATAACATGGTCAATAAGTGTTGCACGGATTTCTTGAGTCAAATTTGGTCCTCGTCTTCTTTGTTCAGGTTCTATCAACTCTTCAAGTCCTTCTCTACCTAGGCCTCTTCCTCTACCTCCTTCTCCTCTACCTAGGCCTCTTCCTCTACCTCCTTCTCCTCTTCCTCCTTCTCCTCTTCCTCCTTATCCTCTTCCTCTACCTAGGCCTCTTCCTCTATCTCCTTCTCCTCTTCCTCTACCTCCTTCATCTCCTCTTTGAGCTCCCACTCTTATTCTCACTCTTCTTCTTCTTCCAGCTCCTTCCATTTTTGTTGAAGACAGGTGAACTCACCTGCTGCCTTTTATAGCACACCTGAGTGCTGCGTTTTCAAATTAGCACATGTGTGCTTCCACACCTGGTGGATGTGATTATCCAATTCGTTCATTAGTGTGGTCATTGGCAATCCGGGGCTTTGTAATGACAAGGAAGTAACCTCAAAATCCTTATCTGTGTCTAAGGTGTGAAAATGTGTGTAGAGTTTTACAAATCACTGTGTGTAATGCTGTGCAAATCTGTGGAGGTGTTTTGCTCATTGGAGTAGAATTTTGCAAATTGTGTGGACATTTTTATTTTAGGGTGTAAACAATCGTAAAAAACTGTAGGACTATATACATATGGACGAGCGATGTCAGAGCCGAACGGTCTAAGATACAGTAGAATAGAATAGAATACAGTATATACATGAGCCAGCAAGATATGTTTATTTTTTATTTCACCTTTATTTAACCAGGTAGGCCAGTTGACTACAAATTCTCATTTACAACTGCGACCTGGCCAAGATAAAGCAAAGCAGTGCGACACAAACAACAACAAAGAGTTACACATGGAATAAACAAACGTACAGTCAATAATACAATAGAAAAAATATATATACAGTATGTGCAAATGAGGTAAGATTAGGGAGGTAAGGCAATAAATAGGCCGTAGTGGCGAAGTAATTACAATTTAGCAATTAAACTCTGGAGTGATAGATGTGCAGAAGATGAATGTGCAAGTAGAGATACTGGGGTGCAAAGGAAGAAAAAAAAAGAAAAAAAATATGGGGATGAGGTAGCTGGATGGGCTATTTACAGATGGGCTATGTACAGGTGCAATGATCTGTGAGCTGCTCTGACAGCTGATGCTTAAAGTTAGTGAGGGAGATATGAGTCCCCAGCTCAGTGATTTTTGCAATTCGTTCCAGTCATTGGCAGCAGAGAACTAGAAGGAAAGGCGGCCAAAGGAGGGGTGACCAGTGACCAGTGAGGAGGGGTGACCAGTGAAATATACCTGCTGGAGTGCGTGCTACGGGTGGGCGTTGCTATGGTGACCAGTGAGCTGAGATAAGGCGGGGGCATTACCTAGCAAAGACTTATAGATGACCTGGAGCCAGTGGGTTTGGCGACGAATATGAAGCGAGGGCCAGCAAACGAGAGCATACAGGTTGCAGTGGTGGGTAGTATATGGGGCTTCGGTGACAAAACGGATGGCACTGTGATAGACTGCATCCAATTTGCTGAGTAGAGTGTTGGAGGCTATTTTGTAAATGACATCGCCGAAGTGTAAACAGTGTAAACATTATTAACTACTTACGGAGTGGTGGGGTGCTAGCCGACACAACCCGGTGAAATGGGAGGCGCCAAATTCAAAATCCAAAAGTTGAATTATTAAACATGCACCAATATACAAGTGTTTCATAGTCATCAAAAGCTCTGCTTCTTGGCAATATCACGGCGTGCCCCAAGTAAAATGCCTCCCATTCAGGCCCAGAAAATAGGATATGCACACATTTAGTACCATTGGATAGGATACACTCTGAATTTTCTAAAAGTGTTAAAATTTTGTCTGTGAGTAAAACAGAACGGATATGGCAGGCTAAACCCTGAGGAATTTCTGTCCTGGAAAAAGTGGTTTTGACAGAGTGCCTCATTTGGAACCCCTCCCTTATGAAAATGCCCATATAAGGGAGTAAGATTTCAGTTCCTATTGCTTCCACTGGATGTCAACAGTCTCTAGACAGTGTTTTGATTACGTTTAGTTGCTCTGGATGGTAATAGAAGAAGAATTAGGAAGTGGTCACCAGATGTAAACAAAAGAGGATGCGCGCTCATGGCCTTGCGCGCGCTGTGGTTTTTTCCTTTCGCCCAGTTTATAATCCGGTTGAAATATTATACTAAATATACATAAGTGTTCCTAAGGATACATTATCAATTATGTTTGATTGTTCTTGGACAAGTTTATAGGTATTGGTTGAACGGTTCAATGGGCGAGTGGACACTGTATTTTCTGATCATAATGCACCAACCAAACTGAGATTTATGGATATAATACATGACTTTTTCTAACAAAAGAACCATGGATTGTCTTCGTTGGACACTTGGGAAGCCCTCAGCAGAAGTTCTTCAAAAGGTAATTGATTTGTTTTCTCTGTGAAATGTGTTTTGTGTGAACCGCGATGGTTTATGAATTTATGCTAATGGGAAATATTGGAGGTGCTACCCTCAAACAATCAAATGTAGTGCTTTCGCCGTAAAGCCTTTTGAAATCTGACAACGCTGTGATATTGCCAAGAAGCAGAGCTTTTATATTGATGTATATTGATGAATGTTTAATAATTCAACTTTTGGATTTTGAATTTGGCGCCTTGCATTTGGCGCCCCACCACTTCCTAAGTAGTTAAGTCGCCTTCTTTTTACAGATGGCGAGAGCCAAATCAGCATATTCAGAGGGGATGCGCACGGTGGAGACCTCGTCTGGACGTTCCACCGTAGTAGCACCGACGGAAACCCCTAAACACCTCCCCGAGCACTCTCATGACCACCCCTTGAGAGCCCTCTGTTGCCACGAATTAGTGGGGTCATGGCAGGCCAACCAGGGTAGGCCCAGCACCACGGGAAACGCAGGAGAATCAATAAGGAAAATATTAATTCTCTCCTTGTGACCCTCCTGCGTAACCATGCTCAGTGGAGTAGTGGCCTCCCTAATCAGCCCTGACCCTAATGGTCGACTATCTAGGGCGTGCACAGGGAAGGGCATATCAACAGGAACCATGGGAATCCCTAAACTATGGGCAAAAGAACGGTCAATACAATTCCCAGCTGTGCCTGAATCTACGAGCGCCTTATGCTGGGAATGCGGGGAAAAATCTGGAAATTCAATAAACACATACATGTAAGCAACAGGGAGCTCTGGGTGAGCCTGGTGCCTACTCACCTGGGGTGACACGACAGTGCCCTGCCTGCTGCCTCGACTCCCTGGGGAACCCCCCCAGCACCGACCAGCAGTGAGCCCTCTACGGCCACAGATGGTGCAGGGAATGGCCCCTCTTCCGGTCGCCCTAAGTGCGGCACCTCCCAGCTCCATGGGCGTCGGAGCGGAGGTGCTGGGGGATGGAACTGACAGGCCCCGATCCGGACGTCCGCAGGTGGCCAGCAGGTTGTCCAGCCGGATGGACAGGTCCACGAGCTGGTCCAATGTGAGGGTGGTGTCTCGGCAGGCCAACTCTCGACGGACGTCCTCGCGCAGACTGTACCGGTAGTGATCGATCAGGGCCCTGTCGTTCCATCCCACGCTGGCGGCCAGGGTCCGAAAGTCCAAAGCGAAATCCTGAGCACTCCTCCTCCCCTGCCTCAGATGGAACAGACGTGAACTCTGTGTAATGATCCAACGCCACGTCTCCCTCACTCCATACGGCGATGGCCCATTCCAGGGCTTTGCCTGAGAGGCAGGAGACGAGGGCGGACACGCTCTCACGTCCCGAAGGAGCCGGGTGGACGGTTGCCAGGTAAAGTTCCAGCTGAAGTAGGATCCCCTGGCATCCGACAGCTGTCCCATCATACTCCCTCGGGAGTGCGAGTCGAATCCCACTGGGACCGGGTGAAGGAGGGGTAATCAGCGGTGTCCTTGTTGTTACTGGTGGAGACGCTGGAGGAACTCCTCTTCTCTCCCAGCGCTCCATATTCTGTAGGACGCGATCCATGGCGGTGCCGAGATGTTGCAGCATCTCCTCATGCTGCCGGACGCGCTCCTCAACCTCTGGTACTGGGGTAACTTCTCCTGCTGACTCCATTTGATGGTGCGTGATTCTGTCAGAGCCAATGTGTGTAGCTGGTGTAAAAGTCAGGCACAGGAAAGCAGAGATGAGTGAACAACGTATTTAATAAAATACGTGAAAAAAGGAATAACAAAATCCAACTTGCCCTTTAAACACACGGGCGACATAACCAGCCATAATATACCGACAAAGAACAACAAACAATCACACACAAAAAAACATGGCGAAAACAGAGGGTTAAATAATGAACATGTAATTTGGGAATTGAAACCAGGTGTGTAAAACAAAGACAAAACCAATGGAACATGAAAAATGGATCGGCGATGGCTAGAAGGCCGGTGATATCGACTGCTGAAAACCGACCGAACAAGGAGAGGGACGGACTTCGGCGGAAGTCATGACACCAGACTTGTGGAGGTCAAAAAAAAGAATCTGAGGTCTTGGCTGATTTCTTTTGATTTTCCCATGATGTCAAGCAAAGAGGCACTGAGTTTGAAGGTAGGCCTTGAAATACATCCACAGGTACACCTCCAATTGACTCAAATTATGTCAATTAGCCTATCAGAAGCTTCTAAAGCCATGACATAATTTTCTGGAATTTTCCAAGCTGTTTAAAGGCACAGTCAACTTAGTGTATGTAAACTTCTGACCCAGTGGATTTGTGATACCGTGAATTATAAGTGAAATAATCTGTCTGTAAACAATTGTTGGAAAAATTACTTGTGTCATGCACAAAGTAGATGTCCTAACTGACTTGCCAAAACTATAGTTTGTTTAACAAGAAATGTGTGGATTGGTTGAAAAACAGGTTTTAATGACTCCAACCTAAGTGTATGTAAATTTCTGACTTCAACTGTATATACTGTATATGGAATGTTCATTTAAAAAAAGAAATTATGTAAATTATGATTTTTTTTTGTCTGTAACATGTTTTTCTTTATGTGTCGGACCCCAGTGATACTAGCTGTCGCCATTGGTGTCGGCTAATGGGGATCCTAAATAAAATCTAATTCAAATCAAACCCTATAACAGCCATATAATCCCAAATCCGGGACCAACCACCTTTTCCTCACTGAACAATTGGTGATGGCGACAGGACAATTATTTCCACACAGTGTGACATCCTGAATTTAAAATATATACATTTTAGATGTACATTTTCTTTGTCACTGGCTTACACACAATGCCCCATAATGTCAAAGTGGAATTATGTTTTTTCGAAATATTTACAAATTAATAAAAAATGTGTCAGTAAGTAGTCAACCCCTTTGTTATGGCAAGCCTAAATAAGTTCAGGAGTACAAATTAGCTTAACAAGTTACAGAATAAGTTGCATGGACTCTGTGTTAAATAATAGTGTTTAACATGATTTTTGAATGACTACCATATCTCTGTACCTCACACATACAATTATCTGTAAGGTCCCTCAGTCGAGCAGTGAGTTTCAAACACAGATTCAACTACAAAGTCTAGAGAGTTTTTCCAATGTCTGGCAAAGAAGGGCAGCTATTGGTAGATAGATAAAAATCTGACAGTGAATATCCCTTTGAGCATGGTGAAGTTATTAATTACACTTTGGATGGTGTATCAATACACCCAGTCACTACGAAGATACAGATGGCCTTCCTAACTCAGATGCCAGAGAAGAAGGAAACCACTCAGGGATTTAACCATGAGACCAATGATGACTTTAAAATAGTTACAGAGTTTAACGGCTGTGATAGGAGAAAACTGAAGATGGACCAACAACATTGTAGTTACTTCACAATACTAACCTTATTGGCAGAGGTAAAAGAAGGAAGCCTGTACAGAATACAACTATTTCAAAACATGTAAGCTGTTTGCAGCAAGACACTAAAGTAATACTGCATAAAATGTGGCAGAGCAATTAACTTTTTATCCTGAATTCAAAGCATTGTGTTTGGGGCAAATCCAATACAACACATTACTGAGTACCACTCTTCATATTTTCAAACATAGTGGTGGCTGCATCAAGTTATGGGTACACACCTGTCTATATAAAGTCCCACAGTTGGCAGTGCATGTCAGAGCAAAAACCAAGATGGAAGGAATTTTCCCTTGAGCTCCGAGACAGGATTGTGTCGAGGCACAGATCTGGGGAAGGGTACCAAAACATTTCTGCTGCACTGAAGGTCCGCACGAACACAGTGGCCTCCATCATTCTTAAATGGAAGAAGTTTGGAAACACCAAGACTCATCCTAAACTTTACCGCCCAGCCAAACTGAGCAATCGGTGGAGAAGGGCCTTGGTCCTCTGTGTAGATGGACAATCATCTCTGCAGCACTCCACCAATCAGGATTTTATTGTACAGTGGCCAGACTGAGCCACTCCTCAGTAAAAGTCACATGACGGCCCGCTTAGAGTTTGGCAAGAGGGATGTAAAGACTCTCAGACCATGAGAAACAACAAAAACTCTTTGGCCTGAATGTCAAGCGTCACATCTGGAAGAAACCTGGCACCATCCCTACGGTGAAGCATGGTGGTGGCAGCATCATGCTGTGGGGATGTTTTTCATTGACAGGGACTACAAGATTAGTCGGGTTGAGGGAAAGATGAACGGAGCAAAGTACAGAGATCCTTGATGAAAACCTGTTCCAGAGTGCTCAGGACCTAAGCCTGGGGCAAAGGTTCACCTTCCAACAGGACAACGACCCTAATCACACAGCGAATACAACGCAGGAGTGGCTTCGGGACATGGCTCTGAATGTCCTTGAGGGGCCGAGCCAGAGCCCAGACTTGAACCCGATCTAACATATCTGCAAAGACTTCAAAATAGCTGTGCAGCGACGCTCCCCATCCAACCTGAGCTTGAGAGAATCTGAAGAGAACAGGAGTGCCAAGCTTGTAGAGTCATGCCCAAGAAGACTCGAGGCTATAATCGCTGCCCAAGGTAATTCAACAAAGTACGGGGTATTTAATTTTTTTTATTTCACCTTTATTTAACCAGACAGGCAAGTTGAGAACATTTACAACTGTGACCTGGCCAAGATAAAGCAAAGCAGTTCGACACATACAACAAAACAGAGTTACACATGGAGTAAACAAACATACAGTCAATAATACAGTAGAAAAACAAATCTATATACAATGTGTGCAAATGAGGTTAGTTAAGGAAGGTAATGCAATAAATAGGCCATGGTGGCAAAGTAATTACAATATAGCAATTAAACACTGGAATGGTAGATGTGCAGTAGATGAATGTGCAAAGTAGAAAAACTGGGGTGCAAAGGTGCAAGATAAATAAATAAATACGGTAGGGGATGAGGTTGGGCTATTTACAGGTGCAGAGATCTGTGAGCTGCTCTGACAGCTGGTGCTTAAAGCTAGTGAGGGAGATAAGTGTCTCCAGTTTCAGTGCTTTTTGTAGTTTGTTCCAGTCATTGGCAGAAGAGAATTGGAAAGAAAGGCGGCCAAAGGAGGAAATGGCTTTGGGGGTGACCATTGAGATATACCTGCTGGAGCGCGTGCTATGAATGGGTGCTGCTATGGTGACCAGTGAGCTGAGATAAGGCAGGGCTTTACCTAGCAGGGACTTGTAGATGACCTGGAGCCAGTGGGTTTGGCGACGAGTATGAAGCGAGGGCCAGCCAACGAGAGCATACAGGTCGCAGTGGTGGGTAGTATATAGGGCTTTGGGGACAAAACGGATGGCACTGTGATAGACTGCATCCAATTTGTTGAGTAGAGTATTGGAGGCTATTTTGTAAATGACATCGCCGAAGTCGAGGATCGGTAGGATGGTCAGTTTTACTAGGGTATGTTTGGCAGCATGAGTGAAGAATGCTTTATTGCAAAATAGGAAGCCAATTCTAGATGTAATTTTGGATTGGAGATGTTTGATGTGAGTCTGGAAGGAGAGTTTACAGTCTAAACAGACACCTAGGTATTTGTAGTTGTCCACATATTCTAAGTCAGAACCGTCCAGAGTAGTGATGCTGGAGGGGCGGGCAGGTGCGGGCAGTGATTGGTTGAAGAGCATGCATTTAGTTTTACTTACATTTAAGAGCAGTTGAAGGTCACGGAAGGAGTGTTGTATGGCATTGAAGCTCATCTGGAGGGTAGTTAACACAGTGTCCAAAGAAGGGCCAGATGTATACAGAATGGTGTCGTCTGCATAGAGGTGGAGCAGAGACTCACCAGCAGCAAGAGCGACATCATTGATGTATACAGAGCAGAGAGTCGGCCCAAGAATTGAACCCTGTGGCACCCCCATAGAGACTGCCAGAGGCCCGGACAACAGGCCCTCAGATTTGACACACTGAACTCTATCGGAAAAGTAGTTGGTGAACCAGGCGAGGCAATCATTTGAGAAACCAAGGCTGTTGAGTCTGCCGATAAGGATGTGGTGATTGAGTCAAAAGCCTTGGCCAGGTCAATGAATAGGGCTGCACAGTAATGTCTCTTATTGATAGCGGTTATGATATCGTTTAGGACCTTGAGCGTGGCTGAGGTTTACCCATGACCAGCTCTGAAACCAGATTTCATAACGGAGAAGGTACGGTGGGATTCCGAAATGGTCGGTAATCTGTTTGTTAATAAACTTAGGGAGCAGTGGGGCGCTAGCTAGCAAGGCGCCAAATTCAAATGAAATGCAAGGCGCCAAATTCAAAATCCAAATGTTGAATTATTAAACATTCATCAATATACAAGTGTTGCATAGTCATCAAAAGCTCTGCTTCTTGGCAATATCACAGCATTGTCAGATTTCAAAAAGGCTTTACGGCGAAAGCACAACATTTGATTGTTTGAGGGTAGCACCTCCCAATATTTTTCTATTAGCATAAATTCATAAACCATCGCGGTTCACACAAAACACATTTCACAGCGAAAACAAATCCCTTACCTTTTGAAGAACTTCTGCTGAGGGCTTCCCAAGTGTCCAACGAAGACATCCATTTATATCCATAAATCTCCATTTGGTTGGCGCATTATGTTCATAAAATACAGTGTCCACTCACCCATTGAACCATGAAGAGAACGCGTTCAACCTATACCTATACACTTGTCCAAGAACAATCAAACATCATTGATAATGTATCCTTAGGAACACTTATGTATATTTACTATAATATTTCAACCGGATTATGAACTGGATGATAGGAAAGGAAAAAACCACAGCGCGCGCGAACCCGTGAACGCGCATCCTCTTCTGTTTACATCCGATGACCAGTTCAAAATTCTTCTTCTATTACCATCCAGAGCAACTAAACATCATCAAACACTGTCTAGAGACTGTTGACATCCAGTGGAAGCAATAGGTACTGCAATCTTACTCCCAGAAATGGCTGTTTTCAATAGGGAGGGGCATATCCTATTTTCTGGGCCTGAGTGGGAGGCATTTTACTTTGGGCACGCCAGACTCTCCAAAACCGTCACCTCGGGAGCCGCTCCCTAAGAAGTTAACTTGGCTTTCGAAGACCTTAGAAAGGATGGATATAGGTCTGTAGCAGTTTGGGTCAAGAGTGTCTCCCCCTTTGAAGAGGCAGCTGCTTTCCAGTCTTTGGGAATCTCAGACGACACGAAAGAGAGGTTGAACAGGCTAGTAATAGGGGTTGTAACAATTTTGGCAGATCATTTTAGAAAAAAAGGGTCCAGATTGTGTAGCCCGGCTGTTTTGTAGGGGTCCAGATTTTACAGCTCTTTCAGAACATCAGCTAACTGGATTTGGGAGAAGGAGAAATGGGGGAGGCTTGGGCGAGTTGCTCTGGGGGGTGCAAGGCTGTTGACCGGGGTAGGTGTAGTCAGGTGGAAAGCATGGCCAGCCATAGAAAAATGCTTATTGAAATTCTCAATTATAATTTTCAATATGACCTTTCTCTTGCATTTTTAAGGATGGTCTCCGGTTGGTTTTTCTTTGGATTTTCTCCTACCATATCTATTGTTATATTCTCCTGCATTCTCCTAGTTTAACATTTCTACAAACGTCAAAGTGTTTTCTTTCCAATGGTACCAATTATATGCATATCCTGGCTTCTGGGCCTTTTTTTATTTTGGGCACGTCATTCAGGCAGGAAGTGGAGAAAAAAGGGGCCTAGCCCTAAAA
Organism: Brachymystax lenok tsinlingensis; assembly: GCA_030435695.1. NCBI lineage: Eukaryota > Metazoa > Chordata > Actinopteri > Salmoniformes > Salmonidae > Brachymystax > Brachymystax lenok. Next base: position 30,891,745 of record CM059787.1, read on the forward strand.
AGCCATCACTAGCCGGCTACCACCCGGTTACTCAACCCTGCACCTTAGAGGCTGCTGCCCTATATACATAAAATCACTGGCCACTTTAATAATGTTTACATACTGCTTTACTCACCTCATATGTACAGTACCAGTCAAAAGTTTGGACACCTACTCATTCAAGGGTTTTTATTTTTACTATTTTGTACATTGTAGAATAATAGTGAAGACATCCAAACTATGAAATAACACATGGAATCATGCACTGAACAAAAAAGTGTAAAACAAATAAAAACATATTTTAGATTATTCAAAATAGCCACCTTTGCCTTGAGGACAGCCTTGCACACTCTTGGCCATCTCAACCAGCTTCAGCTGGAATGCTTTTCCAAGGAGTTCCCACATATGATGAGCACTTGTTGGCTGCTTTTCCTTCACTCTGTGGTCCAACTCATCCCGTTCCTTCTCAATTGGGTTGAGGTCGGGTGATTGTGGAGGCCAGGTCATCTGATAAAGCACTCCATCACTCTCCTTCTTGGTCAAATAGCCCTTACATAGCCTGGAGGTGTGTGTTGGGTCATTGTCCTGTTGAAAAACAAATTATAGTCCCACAAAGCACAAACCAGATGGGATGGCATATCGCTGCAGAATTCTGTGGTAGCCATGCTGGTTAAGTGTGCCTTGAATTCTAAACAAATCACAGACAGTGTCACCAGAAACCCACCCCCACACCTCCATGCTTCACGGTGGGAACCACACATGCGGAGATCATCCGTCCACCTACTCTGGCGTCTCACGAAGACATGGCGATTGTACCAAAAATCTCACATTTGGTCTCATCAGACCAAATGACATATTTCCACCGGTCTTATGTCCATTGCTCATGTTTCTTGGCATCCTTTAGTAGTGGTTTCTTTGCAGCAATTTGACCATGAGGGCCTGATTCACATAGTCTCCTCGGAACAGTTGATGTTGAGATGTGTGTTGCGCGGAGTTGAACAGGGGAACCCAAGAGCAGACTTAGACGAGGGATGAAGTAACCAAGGTATTTATTGAAACACAGGGGGGGGATAGAGTGCAGGTCAGGGGAAGCTCGTGCAGGTTACTGGAAACCAGATGTGGAGGCTAAGGCTGGAGCGAGAGGTGTTGAGACAGGGTAAGCAGGTCCGGAGGGGAAATCCAAGGGAGTAGTTGTTATAGAAATTTTGTTCTCAATGTTCACGAACTGAACATCAATTAAACAAACTCTGTCTGTTACCCAGTAGTTGTAAGATACTGGTTGAAATAAGACAGACAGAAGCCCAGAATACAATGGTCAAGTGTAAATGGTTTAATTCAGGAGCTCTCAGCTCTAAAAGGTGAACACAGTCTTTTATATGGTACAATGTTGAAACACAAAGATGCAAAATTCCCACCTCTCCCTCCACCCTCTCCAAGAACATAGTCTCTTCCCACAGCCTTATCACAATCTTTGCAAATAAGTCAAACTTGGGAGGTGTTGGGAGGTTCTTCTCAAGGACGGGCCTCTCGCATGTGTCTGGTAGAATCAAATAATTCTTTGTTCACACAGACACCCCCTAAATGAAGTCATACTTCTGCACACCAAGTTAATATCTAGACACACACATATTAATTGGACTGCCATTTGTCTTGTAACCCTCTCTATTGCATACATTTTCAGAATGGGATGTTCTTAGATGTACAAACATTTAGTCATAACCATAAAATCTATAACAATCCACCCTATTGACTAAATTTTTACACACAATCACCCATCTATAGTAATTAGAATTAATAATGACACCACACCAGATAGAAATATACTAGAAAGAAATAACACCACATCTATTTTACCACATAAAACGATTATACAAAACCAATACATGTATTTACATCTGAACCACAACAATTACTGTTCTAGGCCTATATCGAATCATTACATTTCTAGTTAGGATTTTCATTATAAACTTTATCAAATAGACAACATTACTAAACAGTAAAAATGGTTTAATCTGATTCAGGTTTCTCTGGATTAAAACCAACAGCATTCTCTGTCCATCTAGAAGGCATGTATCTGTCATCACATGGTCTGAGTCTGGCAGGGCCCTGGAGAATCATCACCACCTTTTCCAGAGACCTAGACACAAAATCTCACACACATGGAATCAAACCACACCAAACACAGTCATACAGGTGAAACACAGTAATCATTACATTTTTCCATTGCCCGAACATATTGTCAAACCAACTCATCAGAGCTGGAGCTATGTTATTAGGGAAGAAGGTACAGCACATTATTCCCCCACCCTTCTGCAGACGCCACCCTTTCAGCCAATAACACATCTAGAGTCAACCTATTTTGCCAGGTCATGAGGGAGGTGGCGGATAATTGTTCAGAGATTCCCATCACTGCATCTCTAGTCTTATTCACAAAACCTTGTTTATTATAATACATATAATTGATCCAATCAACATTTTTAGTTATCATTACCCACCAGAAGAACGTAGTGATAAAACCCTCCCCAATCTGAGTCATAGCTTTATACTCGTCTGGAACTTCTCTGGCGATACCTATGACATCCATCCAAATAGAACTGCCTACATTAGAACCTATATTTCTCCTTTTTCTAGTTATCCCGTCCAGAACTGGTCTCTGATGTCTAATCCTAACTGGTTGGACCAATAATACCAGAACACAAGTTCCCCTTCACCCTTTAGGTAATGTCTGTCAGAGGCCTCCTGTATTGGTACAAGCCCACCACACATCAGTTATAGAATCTGTAAGGTTTAGAATTTTCTCCTATACTTCTGAACCCAAATCAGTCACATTAACAGACATCTATTGAGATCCATTATAAGACCTGGGTCTTTTGTGAAGTTGGTCTCTACCCACTTTAATTTTGAGTGTGACTCCAAATCCAGACCTCCATGGGATGATAAATTTGATTTCCATTGATAATTTTTGTGTGATTTTGTTGTCAGCACATTCAACTATGTAAAGAAAAAAGTATTTAATAAGATTATTTCATTCATTCAGATCTATGATGTGTTATTTTAGTGTTCCCTTTATTTTTTTGAGCAGTGTATTATGCACCCATATTCCTGCTCTATTAGGAAAATGTTTAATATTTACCTTAAATCTCACATCATCACCTATTTGAACTCCTTCTTTATATCCTTCTTATTCATGAGGGGTCAGGTATTATATAACTAGTCTTTTACTAGAGGTGTTGAATCAGGATTTATAAAAAAAGGTCATCAAAACTATGATGCAGCTCAAGGTACCCCATATCCCAAAAACCGCCAACCCTCTCCTGCCCTTAGCCAGTCTGCTAGGTACCACCCCAAACTCACACCTCTAGTGAACACACTACAGTGATGATAGGTCAGGATAGGAAATCTTCGTTAACAGAGGTGACCCCCAGACCCTATTGGTCCAGTTCTGCTCTTTAACCTCTTAAGCATTCTCAATTACCAGTGGGTCGCTAGCGGGCTCATCCCGACACTACCAGCGAAAATCTAAAGCGCCAAATTTAAATTCCGAAAGTTGAATTATTAAACATCCAGCAATATACAAGTGTTCCATACTCATCAAAAGCTCTGTTTCTTGGCAATATCACAGCGTTGTCAGATTTCAAAAAAGGCTTTACGGCGAAAGCAGCACATTCATTTGTTTGAGGCTAGCACCTCACATATTTTCCAATAGCCATGTATCGATTAGCCATCATGGCACACACATAACACATTTCACAGCGAAAACAAATCAATTACCTGTTGAAGAACTTCTGCTGAGGTCATCCTAAGTGTCCAACGAAGACAATCCCATGGTTCTTTTGTTAGAAAAAGTAACGTCTTTTATCCATAAATCCTCCATTTGGTTGCGGCGTTATAATCAGAAACGACAGCCTCCACTCCTCTTTTAAAGCGCGCCAACCTCGTTCAAATTATACCTATAAACTTGTCCAAAAACAATCAAACATAGTTTTAAATGTATCCTTAGGAACATATTTACGTATATTTACTATTATAAATCAGCCGGAATATAAACTGAACGCTAAAGGCGATAAATAAGGCACAGCGCGCCTTCTCGTCTTGTGCAGCACAAGCAATCTGAAGAGTTTTCAGAACGTGGTCTCCCATTGCCATGCTGTGTATCAATGGTCGAAATTCCTCCAAGATGGAGTAAAACACCGTCTCGTGGTTGATGACATCATAAGGAAGCGACGTGCACTGTGTTCACATGCCTATATATGGTCATTTTCGATAGGGAGGGGTTCCAAAATGAGCAATGTGTCAAAATGACTTTTTCCAGGACAGAGATTCCTCAGGGTTTTGCCTGCTATATGCGTTCTGATTGACCCACAGACAAATGGTTAACAGTTTTGGAAAATTCAGAGTGTTTCCTATCCAATGGTACTAAATATATGCATATCCCATTTTCTGGGCCTAAATGGGAGGCATTTTACTTTGGGCACGCCAGGCTCTCCAAAACAGTCACCTCTGCTGCTGGAGCTTGTGAGGTTTTAACTCTGCGTGTGCTCCACGGTGTTTGTATGTGTTCCTACCTTTCTGCAGTGGGTAACGTTGACCCAGGTTGCTCTTTCTGATATTCTAATGGCAAAGGCTGTGACCAACATAACCTGGTAGGGACCTTCCCAACGGGGCTGCTCCCAGTCCTTTTCCTCCAGAGACTGGACCCACACCCAGTCACCAGGCTGGATCATCATCTCCTTCTGTAGTTCTCCTGTTGGGCATAAAATCTCTAACATACAGATGTGGTTAGCAAACAACTTCTCATGTGATCTGCTACTATCTTCCTAACTCTCATTCTAAAAGGTCTACCAAATACTTTCTCAAATGGAGATAATCCCTCGTCTGGGGTTATCCTAATATCTCATTAATACTATTAGTAGACATTTTACCCAATTTCATTTTGTACTCAGGTGTGTCTATCTTAACCTACTTTTAATCATAGAATTCATGCATTCTATAATATTGGATTAACAAAAAAAATTATTAAGTAATTTGTGTTGTCCAACAATCTCTACCATATCTAACAATCATCTCTACCATATCCCTCCTGTTGATACAAGGCTCTGCCCCTGTATCAAAACACTACCATATCTAAAAATGGCTCTATCATAACAAATATCTAACAATCAATTTCTGCCTGCTGCACAGAATAGTGACTAGGTCGTGATTCAGCCTCTAAGTTTTTAGTAAGAGTAACAACATCATACCCAGTTGTATTTGAAACATCTAAGTTCTACCTTAAAGACTCATCTGTAAACATAGTAATTTCTCCATCTGTTAATGGCAAATCGGTCAAATCAAGCTACAATAAACTTGGGCTCCCATCAGTACCTATTAGTCATTCAAGACAGAAAAGACTCCACTGTATTCAAAGAGAGGAGCAACAGGCCACTGTCTTATCCTTCTTCTAGGTCAAAGCTGACGTCATGACCCCCTCCCTACAGTCCACAGTCTGAGTAAACAAACAGTCATATCTAGAAAATGCCAAACAAAACTTCCTAATCTTCTTTCTGCGGATGGGCTGTGCGTAACCCCTCCCTCCACCGATACCCAGTCATTAATCTTCTTTCCCTTTGATACCCGCTAACCCATACTCTCCCACCATTCTGACTAAGTCCCGACTATACCAGCAACAAGGTTCGCCGTCCCCACAGATGACCGTGTTCTTAACTATGTGGGCCTTCATGCCCCTTCCAGTAGGTGGTACAACTCTATTCAAAAGTGTCATCACAACTCTTCCCAATAGGTTAACGGCACACAACTAGGAAATTAGCACCGGTACCATTGCTTCCCCCTGAAGCCTCATGAGTCAGAACAATGTTAAAATGGTGTCTGTTCCTGTGCTAGAGCCAAATCTACTGTAGCTAACTCAAATACCTAGTAATTCAGTATCTATCTTATCCTCCTCATCTACACTGTCTGGTGATGGGCGCCTACCCGTGTGTTCAGCCCAAAACTCCCCATATACTCCTCATGGCCTCCCCCCTCCTCTTCCTACTCATAAGGCGGGGGAGCCTGTCTCTGTCCCAAAACTCTCTCTATATTTCCCAAACAATATCCATATAATTTCCCAATGAGATAATAATAATAATAATAATCTCCCAAAGTATTAGTACAATTTGGATAGAAAATAGTGTTTCTCACAAAAAAGTTTTTTATTTTTTCTACATGAAATTCTCCTGGGTTTTGTTTCTCCCCCAATTTATAGTGAAAGTGATCAGTTTTCACCAGGAATTGTTCAACTATTCAGGGATTTCCAAAACAGTTCTGTACAAATTAAATCCCACTTCAGTAAGACCTCCACAATCACATTGATTGTCTGTGTGTACCTGGGGGCGCGTCTTAACCCATATGTTGAAATCAAACAGAAATGTCCAAACACTTCCATGCTCCACTTAGACGTTCCTACTCATTCACCTCACACAAACACGCGCGCACACACACACACACACACACACACACACACACACACACACACACACACACACACACACACACACACACAATATTATATGGTTGGTCTCTCACTGCCATAATCATGTACAAACACTATGTTATCGTTAATAGACCAATTTCCAATCAGTACATTTGATAGCTATTATACAGTAGATTATTTCTGTTAACCATTATCTATTGTCTCCCTTAATTAACACACATACACACGTATTTGACTTCCATTTTTCCTAAAAGCAAGCACTATATTCAAACCTCATATAATAGTTTTCCATTAAGTGGAATTTACCTTACTGTAAACTAACCAATCCCAGAGGTCCTTTCCAGTAATCCTATCAGTTTAACCTTTGCATTAGTTTAGTCAAATGCAAAACTATTAGTTAACATATGTTGGACCTTCAAAAAGTTGGTGCTGTCTTATCAGCTTGATTGTCGAACAATAGTAATGTTTTATTCATACTTTACTTTTTAACATCCCACTAATAACTTGCTTCCAACCACTTATCTTTTTGCTAACGTTTGTTACCAGTTTAATTCTTTTAATTTGTTAAATATAGTTAGAACAAAGCTATTGCTGCTTTTTACAGGGAGGCACTTTAATTAGTTATTATATCCTCCTTCACTGTAGACAACATTACTTACGCATTTATTTCGAATTAGAAAAGTCGCATGGTTCTTAGTGCTTTACCAAAGCCATAACTCCTCGTTTTTCTGCTCTACCACATAGCATAATATTTTATCAACATTGAACGTCAAATCTAAACTTTTAGCGATGGTTCGAATGTGACGAAATACAACGTTAATATCCATTTTAAACTTAATATCCACTAATGAACTAGTTGTTTCAAACTTTCTAAATCATAATTCCTACAATTTTTCCCACACGGCGGTCAAACACCTAAGCTAATCGTGGCTAACTCATTTAGCTAACGTTATTTCTAGATACAAGAAAATACATCTTCAATTTACTCACCTCACAAGGCTAGTTAAGTTCCTAACTTATCATTTAAACACGTCGAATTCTGTTATTTCCCATGAATTTACTTACCCCAACAATATCCAAACCAAATAGCATTTGTGAACTCTACAATTATTCTGCACTCTGGTGTATTGAATCTAGTGCTTAAATAGCCTTCCCGTTTTACACGATCCATTTACTTTCCCCAACAATATTCCCCCTCTCCTTTGGTTTGTTTTTGCAATCGCGGTGATTATGTCCCTTTATACCACAATGTTTACATGGGGCCTCGCATTCCCTAGCGAAATGTCCACTTTTCTCCCAATTATAAAATGTTATGTTATTCTTCCTCTCTTCCTCTGACGTCACCTTTCTTACTGACCTAGTCCTGTCCTCTGTATTTTCCTCCCGCGCGGCTCTGTCTTCTAGGACTGCTATTAGAAATTCATCTTTCCTGTATTCTTTCTTTTTGCAATTGTGACATTTAAATTCTCCATTTCTCCCTTTCTTGCCTGCCTCCGGAGCGCCGAGAGAACTGGCAATCTGATCTGTACTATCCATATCTGGCTTGGTTCTACCTTTTCTTTTAAACTTAATTCTAGCATCTTTTCTACATCTAGATGTCTATCAAATCCATATTTCTTTCTCCATTTTGGACCAAAATAAATGTTTCTTATCTTTTAACTCCATATAGCGCTCATCTCCCGTAAGTTCGGGAACCTCTTTTGAGGATTTACTGCCCATTGTTGATATTACAAATATATTTTGATAGTCTCCTTACAGACGCTTAGGTTGGGTTTATACACATTTAAATACTCGCTTAATTATTCTATAACCCCCATCCTATGTGGATATTGTTAGATGTGCTTCTTGAGCTTCATATTGTTTCCACATCTACTTATTTTATCTCCCCTCTTAATAATGGTCAACCTTATCCCTATGAGTTTCACAAGTAATGTGTATGTCACTACCCCCTATGTGTGTGTGCTAGGCTGACCCTCTATGTTCCCAATATGTGTATATATATTAGGTCTCCATGATCTATGTGTGTGGTTCCTAACGTTATCAAATTACTCTAATTATGGTTCTATGTAATATTCCCACAGCCTATGTAATCTACTATGTGGGATTCTCCGGTCTGGAAACTTTATCTATAGAGGTGACTTTAAATCGGACATTAGGTCTCACCCGTTTACAACTATAAGCTATTTTCCAGGGGTCTTCTTGTAACCCTAGTTAACCGCCTATTTTGCTGTTGTTTCTTGGGACTCAGTTGACGTTAATATCTTCTATTTCCCACCACTATATTAAGTTCCGGAAGCTTTATCTATAGAGGTGACTTTCAATCGGACATTAGGTCTCACCCGTTTACAACTATAAGCTATTTTCCAGGGGTCTTCTTGTAACCCTAGTTAATAGCCTATTTTTCTGTTGTTTCTTGGGACTCAGTTGACGTTAATATCTTCTATCTCTCATCTCTATTTTAGGCTTCCCTCTCCTCCTTTTTTGGACTTTAATAACCCGTGTGGCCATCAAGGCCGGCGGTCTATTAAGTTCCTGCGTTAATAACCCGTATGGACTACAAATTAAATCCCACATCTAAGTGAGACACACATCAGTCCGGATCTATTAAGCTAGTTTTATTTGTGGCAGCGCCTTACCTCAGGTCATTTCGGACCTGATAACTTGCGATCGTTTAAAGTTAACTTACTGGTGAATCTGATTAGAATGACAAAGCTCCTATTATTGCTAAATCCTAAGCATTTTAGAATATCAATTCAAAGATATCTTAATCATTCCCCCCAAATTCATGAATAAAAGATTTACTGACCTGTCTTGTAGACTGGGAAAAGCAATGTCGGTTGGATCTCGTCACTGTCTCTGTCGTGTTCCAGTCTCCCACCGGCCTGAATAAAACCTCAATTCAGAGGTCAGATCTTTATTTCACGGATCTCTGATCCGCCCGTGCACGGTTTTCGGTGTCCACTGGAACCAGACAGAAACAGGTATTGAGATCCGGCTCGAAAGGACCAAATTGTTATAGAAATTTTGTTCTCAATGTTCACAAACTGAACATCAATTAAACAAACTCTGTCTGTTACCCAGTAGTTGTAAGATACTGGTTGAAATAAGACAGACAGAAGCCCAGAATACAATGGTCAAGTGTAAATGGTTTAATTCAGGAGAGCTCTCAGCTCTAAAAGGTGTACACAGTCTTTTATATGGTACAATGTTGAAACACAAAGATGCAAAATTCCCACCTCTCCCTCCACCCTCTCCAAGAACATAGTCTCTTCCCACAGCCTTATCACAATCTTTGCAAATAAGTCAAACTTGGGAGGTGTTGGGAGGTTCTTCTCAAGGACGGGCCTCTCGCATGTGTCTGGTAGAATAAAAGAATCCTTTGTTCACACAGACACCCCCTAAATGAAGTCATACTTCTGCACACCAAGTTAATATCTAGACACACACACATATTAATTGGACTGCCATTTGTCTTGTAACCCTCTCTATTGCATACATTTTCAGAATGGGATGTTCTTAGATGTACAAACATTTAGTCATAACCATAAAATCTATAACAGTAGTAGAGTGGGGGAATCCAGGACAGAGTAGCAGGATGATGAGATGTGGGACTGGAAACAGGGACCAGAGTCAGAGCGGGCAGAGGAAAACAGCATCAGGCAAGGAAAACAGGCACAACAGCATAACAGGATCTGAATAGTATCAAATGGCTAGAAATGTAGACTGACTGAGCAGAGATTCCGATCTGGCAGCGTTAAAGTGGCAGGGCTAAGTATTTGTAGAGGTCTTGATTATGGAACAGGTTGCAGCTGGTGGGGATCTGTTCTGACTTCAGCACACTTGTCTTCGTCCACACAATCACACACACAGAGAGGGAAAGGGAGAGGGAGAGAGTACTGGGGGAGTGGCGACAGGTCAAGGAGACACAGGATGAGCAGTAGAGGGCATTGACGGAGCAGATGTGACAATGTGTCTAACTTGAACTCTGTGAAGCATTATTTGGGATGCAATTTCTGAAGTGCATTAACTCTCTTGAACTTATCCTCTGCAGCAGAGGTTAATCTGGGTCTTCCTTTCCTGTGGCGGACCTCATGAGAGCCAGTTTCATCATAGCGTTTGATGGTTTTAGCGACTGTACTTGAAGACACTTTCAAAGTTCTTGATATGTTCTGGATTGACTGACCTTCATGTCTTAAAGTAACGATGGAATGTAATTTAAGCTTTTCTTGACATAATATGGGTCTTTTACCAAATAGGGCTATCTTCTGTATCCCACCCTTACCTTGTAACAACACAACTGATTGGCTACAACGCATTAAGAAGGAAATGTATTCCACAAATTTACTTTCAACTAGGCACACCTGTTAATGTGACTATCTCATGAAGATGGTTGAGAAAATGCAAAGAGTGTGCAAAGCTGTCATCAAGGAAAAGGGTGGCTATTTGAAGAATCTCAAATATAAAATATATTTTGATTTGTTTAACACTTTTTTGGTTACTATTGAATCCGTTTGTGTTATTTCATAGTTTTGATGTCTTCACTATTATTCTATGAAATTATTCTAAGAAAAACCCTTGAATGAGTAGGAAGCAGAGTAGGTGAATGGACAGGTGTCTGGTATGTGTTTGCAAGTTTCAAGGTGTTTGTTATTGTTGTGTGTCTTTATGTATGCATTTCAATGGGTGTGTTTTTATGTCTATGTGGTACAAGTGTGAGCTTTTGACACTGTGAAGGCAACTTCAGTGTGTGTATTTGTGTGTTTACGCGCGTGAGTGCGTGTGTGAGAGTGTGTGAGAGAACATGCTGATCAATAAGAATAAGTCAGCAGCATCTCAGAGGAAATGTCTTTATACTTTATCTGGTGAGGACTAAAGATCGTTACAGCCTTCTAATCAATCTCCATCACACTGCAGTTCACTCAGAATCACTGAGAGTTATTGATCTAGCGATGCACTAAAAACTCCACAAATGGAGGGTCAGAAAATGGTAAATGATTGAAGTGTGTGTCCAAGATGTCTTGGAAAGGGATTGGTATAGAACACTTCTCATGTTTTATCTGATGACATGTATCAATGATATGATAGTATTTCATATTGAGTTGTAGTGACGGTAGTGCACCAGACAACGTGAATACATATTGTGTAAAAACAAATCAACAATTCTCTATTCTCAATTATTGTTGTAATAAATAGCTTCTTACTCAAAATAGTGAATGAATGAATATCCCTCTGTGATCACATCTCAGATCTTCAAGGTTACCGATGATTTCCTCCCCTTGGAATATGTGGCGTCGTGGCTTCTCTGTTTAGCTTCAGTAATAGGCTCTGATTCTTCTGAGGTTTCTCCCGCCACAGAGGGGATGATTCCAGACATCCACGTAATAACTTCTCAATTTGTTAAATTTTCAATTAACAGTCAGCTATTTCGAGGCGGCGAGATTAAACAAGGAAGAGAGGGAAGGGTAAAATGAACACAACAGGATGTTTCTTATCGTAGTCTTTGATCTGGGTTTTGCTTGACAACACAAAGGATTAAAATACTTACAAATGGATAGAGACGGAGTCCCCCTTTAAGCTGCTTTAGCCCAGCTAGCAGATCCACTGTGTTCTGTTCTCTACTCACGGCTCTCATTTAGAATGGAAAGCACATGTGCCTGTCACTTAGAGTCTGTCAGCTCTCCTTCCTCTCTCTTTTCTCCTCAAATTATATTTCAAACCCCCTTATCATCTCACACCTTGTCATGCCAGGACTAATGAAGCGTTAGCAGGAGCACACATTAGCAGGAGCATGCACACACACACACGCAACGGCGCAGACGACATACATGTGAACACACACACAAGCACACACACTCCCAAGTGTGAAAAATGAATACACAGGCACACACAGCATTCACATACACGCTTGTGCACACACACGCCTAGTGCCTAGCGTACACACAAATCAGGAAGAGTGGTGTCTGCAATTTTTAAGCCTGTTTGACAGTGTCTGTGAGGGATATCTATCATTGTTTGTTGTCAGCTGAGATACTGAGATAATGGATGGATTTAATGGCTTGATTTAGGCCTCAGCCTGACTGGCTGGCTAGCTTCTGACTGACTGACTGACTGGCTGGCTTGCTGGCTTCTGACTAAATGACTGACTGACTGGCTTGTTGGCTACACTCTTAGATATAAGGTTACGGTTTTGTGCCCTGGGGTACAAAAAGATCAGAATACATATAATGTATCTCCAGAGGTACACATATGATCTCACATGGTACTATTCGCTACGTTTTAGGGTACATGTGTGGATAAAGAGTATAACAGTACATTTCTGTACCCAATATTTGGTGAGAAAAAATAAGAAACCCGCTCACTGCTCTTGATAGTATCACTGTTCTTTAATAAGCATTACACATCTGCGTCAAGGCCTTCATCAGAACTTTTGACGAAGGCATTGAGGCCGATACGTAAAGCTTATTAAAGAGCAGTGATACTATCAAGAAGTGTGCAGGTTTCTTATTTTTTCTCATCTTATTCAACTGTTACCATGCAGCTGCAAAAAAGATAGCTCAGATGTGCGAGTGCCTTTTGAATTTTGAATATAAAAAGGTACAATCATCACACTCACAATGTACAGTGAAGGTACACTTCTGTTTCTCAAGGTACAAACATATTTTGTGTACCCTCTTGATGGTTCTGATCTGTACCTTTGCTTAGCAGAAAAGCAATGTATTGAAGAAATGTACATATTTGTACCCCATAAGGTACACATTTGTACCATAATCATTATCACATTTCCCAGCATGCTCTACGTCCGAGAATAAAAAAAAAAGTTTTTAATATCTGTATATATGTACATGTTTTTGCATGTACATTGATTGATTGATTAAATCTCATGCTACACAAAGATTAAGAACATGCATTTTTCTGAAGTAATCTAAAAAGTACACATCACTTTGCAAGTCATCATATTGTGACTTGCAGGTAGGGTTACTAAATTCTGGTAAATTTCCCAGGGTTTCCAGAAATCTCAGTTGGAAAATTCCTGGACACCGGTAGGAAAAAGCAAGAAATTTTGGGAAAGTTAACAGAATTTTGCAACCCTACTTGCAGGCCTCATGTGGCCTGTAAACCATGAGGTTCAGGCCACTCTACTAGTGTCAAGTCCTGGCCATAGAGAGCCCTCTGGGTTCTCTATGGTGGTTAGGTCAGGACGTGACTAGGGGGGGTTTCTATGTTTATTTCTATGTTGGTTTTGTGTGTGGTTCCCAATTAGAGGCAGCTGTTATTCGTTGCCTCTAATTGGGGATCATACTTAGGTAGTCCTTTTTCCACCTGTGTTTGTGGGATATTGTTTTTGTATGTGCCGTGTGAGCGCTATTGAGTGTCCGATTCAGTTCTTTCTTTGTTGTTTTTGTCTGTTTTCACAATTAATAATTATGTGGAATGTCATGCCTTGGTCCATTTCTGAGAACGATCGTGACTATTAGGGTAAAATTAGGCTTCAAAATAAGGCCTTATGACAGGGTTTCCCAATTGGATTTTATTTAACCCCCCAAGATTTCTGAGCCAAAAATGTTTTGGGGTGTGACATTTTCATTGCTGGATATAAATGTGATTTTAATTTAAGAAATCTGTTCCCAAGTATTCCCACTCATAATATAGAGACAGGATGTGATTGTATACAAATCCATTCAAGGTTTGAATTGATTGTTTTAGTCAAACTATATATACAAAGTATGTGGAAACCCATTCAAAGTAGTGGATTTTGCTATTTCAGCCACACCCATGGCTGAGGTGTAAAAAATCTAGCACACAGCCATGAAATCTCCATAGACAAACATTGGCAGTAGAATGGCCTGTACTGAAGCGCTCAGTGACTTTTAACGTGGAACCGTCATAGGATGCCAGCTTCCAACAAGTCAGTTAGTCAGATTTCTTCCCTGCTAGAGCTGCCCTGGTCACCTGTAAGCGCTGTTATTGTGAAGTGTAAATGTTTAGGAGCAACAATGGCTCAGCTGCAAAGTGATAGATCACAAAACAGGACCGCCGAGTGCTGAAGTGCGTAGCACATAAAACATTGCCTGTCCTCGGTTGCAACACTCACTACCAAGTTCCAAACTGCCTCTGGAAGCAATGTCAGCACAAGAACTGTTCATAGAGAGCTTCATGAAATGGGTTTCCATGGCCGAGCAGCCGCATACAAGCCTACGATCACCATGCGCAAAGCCAAGTGTCGGCTGGAGTGGTGGAAAACTCAAAGCCATTGGACTCTGGAGCAGAGGAAACGCGTTCTCTGGAGTGATGAATCACGCTTCACCATCTGGCAGTCTGACGGACAAATCTGGGTTTGGTGATGACAGGAGAACACTACCTGCCCTAATGGATAGTGCCAACTGTAAAGTTTGGGGGAGGAGGAATAGGGCTGTTTCTCATGGTTTGAGAAACTGGCCCGTTAGTTCCAGTGAAGGGAAATCTTAATGCTACAGCATACAATGACATTCTAGATGATTCTGTGCTTCCAACTGTGTGGCAACAGTTTAGGAAAGGCCCTTTCCTGTTGCAGCATGACAATGCCCCCATGTACAAAGTGAGGTCCATACAGAAATGGTTTGTCAAGATCGATGTGGAAGAACTTGACTGGCATGCACAGAGTCCTGACCTCAACCCCATCGAACACCTTTGGGATGAATTGGAACGCAGACTGGAAGCCAGGCCTAATCGCCCAACATCAGTGCCCGACCTCACTAATATGCTTGTGGCTGAAATGAAGTCCCCGCAGCAATGTTCCAACATCTAGTGGAAAACCATCCCAGAAGATTGTAGGCTGTTTTACCAGCAAAGGGGGGACCAACCGCATATTAATGCTTTTGGAATGAGATGTTTGACAAGCAGACCACACTCTGCCCCCAGCTGTGCTCTGGACACCATATGTGAACTGATTGCCGCCCATCTATCTTCAGAGCTTGTGCTGCTAAGTGACCTAAACTGGGACATGCTTAACACCCCGGCCATCCTACAATCTTAAGCTTGATGCCCTCAACCTCACACAAATTATCAATGAACCTACCAGGTACAACCCCAACGCCGTAAACACGGGCACCCTCATAGATATCATCCTAACTAACTTGCCCCCCAAATACACCTCTGCTGTTTTCAACCAAGATCTCAGCGATCACTGCCTCATTGCCTGCATCCGTAATGGGTCTGCGGTCAAACGACCTCCCCTCATCACTGTCAAACGCTACCTAAAACACTTCAGCGAGCAGGCCTTTCTAATCGACCTGGCCTGGGTATCTTGGAAGGATATTGACCTCATCCAGTCACTAGAGGATGCCTGATTGCTCTTTAAAAGTGCTTTCCTCACCATCTTAAATAAGCATGCCCCATTTAAAAAAATGTAGAACTAAGAACAGATATAGCCCTTGGTTCACCCCAGACTTGACTGCCCTTGACCAGCACAAAAACATCCTGTGGCGTTCTGCATTAGCATCGAACAGCCCCCGTGATATGCAACTTTTCAGGGAAGTTAGGAACAAATATACAGAGGCAGTTAGGAAAGCCAAGGCTAGCTTTTGCAAGCAGAAATTGGCTTCCTGTAACACAAACTCAAAAAAGTTCTGGAGCACCTCCTCCCAGCTGCCCACTGCACTGAGGATAGGATACTCTGTCACCACCAATAAATCCACTATAATTGAGAATTTCAATAAGCATTTTTCTACGGCTGGCCATGCTTTCCACCTGGCTACCCCTTCCCCGGTCAACAGCCCTGCACCCCCCACAGCAACTCGCCCAAGCCTCCCCCATTTCTCCTTCTCCCAAATCCAGTTAGCTGATGTTCTGAAAGAGCTACAAAATCTGGACCCCTACAAATCAGCCGGGCTAGATAATCTGGACCCTTTCTTTCTAAAATTATCTGCTGAAATTGTTGCAACCCCTATTACTAGCCTGTTCAACCT
Source organism: Brachymystax lenok tsinlingensis (assembly GCA_030435695.1). Classification (NCBI taxonomy): domain Eukaryota; kingdom Metazoa; phylum Chordata; class Actinopteri; order Salmoniformes; family Salmonidae; genus Brachymystax; species Brachymystax lenok. Next base: position 30,908,137 of record CM059787.1, read on the forward strand.
CTTCGTGTCGTCTGAGATTCCCAAAGACTGGAAAGCAGCTGCGGTCATCCCCGTCTTCAAAGGGGGAGACACTCATGACCCAAACTGCTACAGACCTATTTTTATCCTACCCTGCCTTTCGAAGGTCTTTGAAAGCAAAGTTAACAAACAGATTACCGATCATTTCGAATCCCACTGTACCTCTTCCGCTATGCAATCTGGTTTCAATGCTGGTCATGGGTGCACCTCAGCCACGCTCAAGGTCCTAAACGATATCATAACCTCCATCAATAAGAGACATTAATGTGCAGCCATATTCAATGACCTGGCCAAGGCTTTCGTCTCTGTCAATCACCACATCCTTATCGGCAGACTCGACAGCCTTGGTTTCTCAAATGATTGCCTCGCCTGGTTCACCAACTACTTCTCCGATAGAGTTCAGTGTGTCAAATCGGAGGGCCTCTCTATGGGGGTGCCACAAGGTTAAATTCTTGGGCCGACTCTCTGCTCTGTATACATCAATGATGTCGCTCTTGCTGCTGGTGAGTCTCTGCTCCACCTCTACGCAGACAACACCATTCTGTATACATCTGGCCCTTCTTTGGACACTGTGTTAATTACCCTCCAGATGAGCTTCAATGCCATACAACACTCCTTCTGTGGCCTCCAACTGCTCTTAAATGCAAGTAAAACTAAATGCATGCTCTTCAACCGATCGCTGCCCGCACCTGCCCGCCCGTCCAGCATCACTACTCTGGATGGTTCTGACTTAGATTATCTGGACAACTACAAATACCTAGGTGTCTGTTTAGACTGTAAACTCTCCTTCCAGACTCACATCAAACATCTCCAATCCAAAATTAAATCTAGAATTGGCTTCCTATTTCGCAACAAAGCATCCCTCACTCATGCTGCCAAACAGCCTCGTAAAACTAACCATCCTACTGATCCTCGACTTCATTTACACACATTGTATATAGATTTGTTTTTCTACTGTATTATTGACTGTATGTTTGTTTACTCCATGTGTAACTCTGTGTTGTTGTATGTGTCGAACTGTTATGCTTTATCTTGGCCAGGTCGCAGTTGTAAATGAGAACTTGTTCTCAACTTGCCTACCTGGTTAAATAAAGGTGAAATAAAAGCAGGTGTACACATACTTTTGGTAACGTGGTGTATATGTTTGGGCTTGTTGCATTCAATTTGCAGTCTACAAATTATTTGTATTTATGTTCCAGCCTCCTGACCATCTGCTCAAGAAAAAAAATGTCCAGCGACTGAATCTAGTTGAGGATCCCCTCATTATGATATATCTAATATATTGTTTTAAGAGTAAAATATTTGTGAAAACATTCGCTTAGGAACTGTCTTGGTAAAGGTCACAGGACTGAAAATGAAGGAATTCAACAACCTTGTCTCTGTCACTACAGTCATGGGTGGTAACTCTACAATTCACTCAAAAAGGCAAGGCACACTGGTAAATTGTATTGGAGGTGTGTTTTAGTGGGTACGTTGTTTTCAGTTAGTTATTTTTGGCCACTAGTGAGTTGAAGTGTTAGACCGCTTAAACTGGTACATCTATGGTAGAGGTACATTTTCCTTTTCTAAAAGCATGCTTCTGTGCCTGCAGACTACAAAAGGTCGTTTCTGAGGTATGAACTGGGGTACAATTATGTACATATAACTAGTGATGGGGAAACAAAGTTTACTGAAGCGTTGAGGTTTTCCAGCCAATTGTGTCAAAAGTAGGTTCAATACTCAAGGCTTTGATCAACACAGTGTACACTAGTGGCAACTGCTGGTCAAAAGAATTTATCCAAATTATTGTAGATGATGTCCAACACATCGTAGTGGGTGCATAGTGTAGCCTTTTTGTCTTCTACCAATACAAAACCAATTAGGTGGTTGTTTGACGAAGCAAAGTTTCAGACATCATTGATCACATGCTTCTGATAAAGTGATACCGGCATCAGCACACTGCTTCGAAGTACACTGCTTAACGATTTAGACACATGCCTCGGTACTCCGGTATCAAACAACATCAATACCTATAACTAAAGGTACAAATAACGTACCTTACAGGGTACCACCCCAGTGACAAGCGTTTGTACTCCTTTAGGAACAAATCTAAACCTTTTTTTCGGAGAGTGAAGATTCTGACTGACTGGCTGGCTGGTTGAGTGAGTGAACAAGGGAGTGTTTACCTCAAGATTGTGGAGGAAGGAGATGCTGACTGACTGGCTGGCCGACTGGCTGAGTCTACGAGGGAGCGTTTACTTCGAGGTAGTGGGGGGAAAACGCACTTACTCTCCAGCTTCTCCAGAGTAAAGTTCATCCATCACTCCAGTCCAGTGTCACGTTAGTGTCTCTCTAAAGGCCATTGTCATGCTTTATTACATGACAAATGAATGGGAAGTGAGTGTTTTCTTCTTCTCTCGCTTACCTTGCTCAACCGCCGGTAACACATTTACATAAACAACATCAATATCCATGGGGAAACAATTCAGCGGAGAATAATGCACCAAATGAACATAGCCATAATGTGTCTCTATTACGTACAATTCCAAATAATGTTTAGTTGACATTAACCAGGTTTCTATCAAACCTCTTCAATCCGATGAATTACCTGATGCTTAAAAAAAAAGTAATGACAGGGCTGATGGAAAGTGGAAATGTCAGTTATTTTTGGGATAATTAATTTTACATATACAAAAATATGTGAGAAATGTTGGAGGAAACGCCTTTATGCGCAAATATTGATAAACAGTATATTCGGAAAATTTTCAGCACCCTTCTCTTTTTCCACATTTTATTAGGTTACAGCCTTATTCTAAAATTGATTAAATGAAAATAATTCCTCATAAATCTACACACAATACCCAATAATGACAAAGCAAAAACAGGTTTTTATAAATGTTTGCAAATTTATAAAAAATGTAAAACTGATACCTTATTTGCATAAGTATTCAGACCCTTTTCTGTGAGAAATGAAATTGAGCTCAGGTGCATCCTGTTTCCATTGATCATCCTTGAGATATTTCTACAACTTGATTGGAGTCCACCTGTGGTAAATTCAATTGATTGGACATGATTTGGAAAGGCACACACCTGTCTATATAAGGTCCCACAGTTGATAGTCCATTTCAGAGCAAAAATTAGGCCATGAGGTCGAAGGAATTGTTTGTAGAGCTCAGAGACAGGATTGTGTCGAGGCACAGATCTGGGGAAGGGTACCAAAACATTTCTGCATCATTAAAGGTCCCCAAGAACACAGTGGCCTCCATCATTCTTAAATGGAAGAAGTTTGGAACCACCAAGACTCTTCCTAGAGCTAGCCGCCCGACCAAACTGAGCAATCGGGGGAGAAGGGCCTTGGTCAAGGAGGTGACCAAGAACCCGATGGTCACTCTAACAGAGCTCCAGAGTTCATCTGTGGAGATGGGAGAATCTTCCAAAAGGACAACCATCTCTGCAGCACTCCACCAATCAGGCCTTTATGATAGAGTGGCCAGACGGAAGCCACTCCTCAGTAAAAGGCACATGACAGCCCGGTTGGAGTTTGCCAAAAGGCACCTAAAGGACTCTCAGGCCATGAGAAACAAGGTTCTCTGGTCTGATGAAACCAAGAACGAACTCTTTGGCATGAATGTCAAGTGTCACGTCTGGAGGAAACCTGGCACCATCACAACGGTGAAGCATGGTGGTGGCAGCATCATGCTGTGGGGATGTTTTTCAGCGGCAGGGACTGGGAGACTAGACAGGATCGAGGGAAAGATGAATGGAGCAAAGTACAGAGAGATCCTTGATGAAAACCTGCTCCAGAGCACTCAGGACTTCAGACTGGGGTCAAAGGTTCACCTTCCAACAGGACAACGACTCCAGGCACACAGCCAAGACAACGCAGGAAGAAAATCCCATTGAAATAGGTAATCCCTAGCTGTGCCGGGCCGTGTGGGGCAGGGGCTCACAGGTTATGCCCCAAATGGCACCCTATTCTATATAGTGCACTACTTTTGACCAGAACCCATAAGGCAATGGTCAAAAATAGTGCACTATATAAGGAAGAAGGGTGCCATTTGGGACAGGAGTCTTTGAATGTTCTGGCCCAGCCAGAGCCCGGACTTGAACCCGATCTAACATCTCTAGAGAGACCTGAAAATATCTGTGCAGCGACGCTCCCCATCAAACCTGACAGAGCTTGAGAGGATCTGCAGAGAAGAATGGGAGAAATACCCCAAATACAGGTGTGTCAAGCTTGTAGCGTCATACCCAAGAAGACTCGAGGCTGCCAAAGGTGCTTCAACAAAGTACTGAGTAAAGGGTCTGAATATGTAAATGTGATATTTCATTATTTTTTATAATTTCTCATTTTCAAAAACATCTACAAACCTGTTTTTGCTTTGTCATTATGGGGTATTGTGTGTAGATTGATGATGGGGAAAAAAAACTATTTAATCAATTTGAGAATACGGCTGTAACGTAACAAAATGTGGAAAAAGTCAAGGGGTCTGAATACTTTCCGAATGCACTGTAATAACCATCATACCAAAGTAAACTTGTCAAGGCCTACCACCACAATGTGGAAATGCATTACAAGTTTATAGGCATGGTGGTTAAGTGCTCATGTAAATTTACAATAGGCTAAATATCGAGGGTAGACTATTATTTGAATGCTGGTGATGATGGTCAGTGCTTGGCTGCCAATTATCAAATACAATTATCTTGCTCTTATTCATATCTTATCATATAACCTGTCCACTTTATCAGCGAACTCTTGCTTTTTATCGTAACAGTTTTTGTAACAAAACTATTGGTAGAGTTTAAAATGAAATGGAAACCCACTTAATTAACTTAATTTGTTACATGGGAACTAAACCGCAGAAGTGCTTTTTATGTGCACCATGTCATCTCGCACAGCCTTTTATCCGCAACAAGTCAGTTTAATGGAAACCCCTCTGGTGGGAAAATGCGCATATTGTTTTTATGCAGATTTTAGACTATTCACCTGAAAATCTGTCGAAATCTAGCTATTGAGACCAAATTCCACTCATTGTTACTGTACAAGGACGGACCACAATAAATCTGAAAATCTCAAGGCTCTCTTCTTCTCGAGTCTACTATCTTCCTGCACCTCAGCAGCCTCGTCTGGTGTGTGGTAGGTATATTTCTTTAATTTCTTCAATCTACTGTACAAGGACCTATCTGATAGAATTACTCACTGATCCTCTCGTTATCAAACATTCATACTGTGGGCCAGGGGTTACACACCCCTCCATGTCCTATATGTATCCAGCCCTGAAGGTCACTTCCATCATCCACGCACTCCTTTATTACTGTCTGTCCCTGCAGTATCTCAGCACCGGTCAGAGCTCTGGCACTATTAGATAGTACTAATTACCCTGGTTTAGCATGGTTTACTGTCTACTCACACTTAATAACTCTGCTAATGGGTGGTCTTATGCAAGGGAAGGCAGGGGTCCATGGAAATAATGAATGCGGAGCAAAGCAAAAATCTAATGCTTAACATTATGTACTGAGCTCGATCTTGTGGTATTTTCAGTAAAGGGAATCAACAGTGAAGTAAATGTAAAGGTAAATTAAGTAAATATAAGTGATTAAATCATGGAGTAAAAATATGTTTTGTTTCATTGTGAATATGGAATTTATATAAGGCAAATTTAATGAACAGACGTGTAGAGAAACACATATGTGTCCTGATGGTGTACAATGGAAAAGTAGATGTGTGGTTATCGTTGGAAGAAAAAGAAAAGGTCCCTAAAGAAAAAAAAGAAGAAAAAAAAATCGATCACTGTGTAAATGATAAAATGATTGCCAATATGGAAGTATGCCTTCAGCATTGCCTTAATGTAAACTGACTAAGGTACAATTTGGATGGAATTGCCTGTGTGTTCTGTAATTTACATATGAATAACCTGCAATCCATGAATTTATAGAGCGAGATTGACAATAGTACACAATTGCCCTGTTAATATTACTCACTCTCTCGGTCTCATTTGATCTGCAGAAACAAACCCAATGTAGTAGATATTCAACCAATATCTTCATTGTCAAAGATTATAATGCAATTTACAGATGCAAACTGCGGACGGATATATTTTAATATGATTCCCCCCCTCCCTTGAGCTGTACTCTCCAGCATGATTTACACGCTTGAGCTGCTACCACAGACCATGAGCTCTGGCACCCTACCTCAGAGCAGGTTGCTGTTCATTAGAGGTCTACCTGAGTTCAAACTGCTGTTGACACTGCATGGACACTGAGCACTAGCACTGGCTACTGGTGACAAGTCACTTTTAACAAGCTGGTTCCTGCCCTCAAATAGACCTGGGCTTGTTGCTATGAGACCACTTTACCTTGTCATTATCAGTCTCATAAAAGGAGATAGTGGCATTTTAAAAACTACACACAAGAGCTATTTGTAGTACTATTGTTCGATGTATAATACATCAACAACATTGCAACAGAGCTTTCGGCTAGAACTTCAGAAGACAATAACAAGAATCTCCAAGTAACATAAAAAGACTACAACAGGCTACTCAACACCTGACAATAAAGGGGACTTGTCACACGCTTGTCATTTGAGACACATATGGATTGTTAATCTTAATCACATCTATTGCCAATGATTTTATTCAGGCCTAAGTCATTTCACAGGCCACCTATAAAGTAGCAGGTTGCTATGAAGTCCTAGTATTTAACAGTATCTCAGAGTGCATTATCTCTCTCCAGTCTCCGGCCAATGACAGTGGCTCTAATTGGAGTGTCAGGTAACCTGGTCTATGTCAAAAATGAGACGGGCTGGAGAGAGGCTCAAGGACATCAGTGATTAGAATTGGATGCAGAGAAGAAAGCCTTGTTGATATCCTCAATCATTTTCTCTTGAGATAATGTGTAAATCACTTGTTAATGTCAATAGAACATTTGCATGCCAAAGTAAAGGAAATGCCAATATAAAGTTTCTTAGTAAGGCATTGGGGCACCACGAGCCAGAACAGCTTCAATGCACCTTGGCATACATTCTACAGTTGTCTGGAACTCTATTGGAGGTACGCGACACCATACTTCCATAAGAAATTCCATAATTTGGTGTTTTGTTGGTGGTAGAAAACGCTGTCTCAGGCGTTGCTCCAGAATCTCCAATAAGTGTTAAATTGGGTTGAGATCTCGTGACTGAGACGGCCATGACATATGGTTTACATCGTTTTTATGCTCACCAAACCATTCGTGCCATGTGTATGGGGGCATTGTCATTAGTGGTGGGAGTCGACTCCAAAATAGTAGATTACTCTACTCCTTGCGCCTCGACTCCCGGTGTCGATTTAAATTATTAAAATTTCTGGTTGTCAAACTCGACTTCTACCATTCTTTATTTTTGCAGAGGAAACTATTTGATGTTGTCTACTTCGAGAACACAAACTCTCGCATCTTTCACAGCAAAGAAAGAGCGAGCTAGCGAGGGAGCGAGAGAGAGATGGGAGGGGCAGGTAGGCATGTTAACCACCAGGCAGGCAGACAGAACCGTGCATTGGTAATCAAAAGATGTTGACTGTACTCTATTGCAATTTCTTGGCTTGCAATGTCTCACACAAGTTCACTAAAGTAGGGGCTATCAATGAATAGGTTGAGCTATTCTACATGCAACAGACCGAAGACCAAACACACACTAGTGTTTTTTTATAGTGGAGAGGAAGAGAAGCAGGCGAACCAGTGAGGGCATCCACGAGGAGCAGGATCGGGGCAGGCAGACACAGTCAGAACCGTGCACATAGGCTATATCTTGGTAATATGTATCTAGCAATGTCTTGTAAATTCACCAAAAGTATATTACAGTATACTATCAATGAGTATGGCTAAGCTATTCTTCATAGTTCCAGTGAATTGAAGTTGAACATTGCCACTTGTCACAGGCCGGCTCATAGCCTGTGGCAAAAATGAGGGGACACGAACAACAGGTATAGGCCAATCAAAAAGGTTCTTTATTACAACCCAAATACTATTAACTTTAACAAAGAAAAAGGAATGAGGTGTGAAAATGTCATAATGGAAGGTGTATGTAAAGTGCAGGGATGCAGTGATCTGTGTGTGTGAACATGACTGAGTGGAAACTATGCAAAACTACAAAGGAACAAACAAAACAGGATCATACCTGGAGGAGCAGAGAGAGAGAGAAGTGAATAGTGAGGCAATTAATACCCTGAGCCCAGGTGGCTCCAATCACTAACGACCCTCCTCTGCCTGCAGGAGGAACCGCCCCTGCAATGCAGAGGGGCCGTGACACCCCCCTCCTTAAAATGAGGGTCCCACCCTCAACCCAAAATATTTAAAACAATCCAAAATTCCCCCAAAATAAAAAACAAGGATACCAGTCCCGGCTCCTAGCAGTAGCCCCGTGTCCCCTGGCTGACTGTTCGCCCCTCAAACTCAGCAGCCCTGGTACCTGGGGAGCATTTTAAGAGGAAAGAGGCGCAGACAGCCCGGAGGGGTCAGCAGAGAAAAGATACAAACTAGGTTAAAGGAGCACGGGACAGAGCATTAGCAATAATATTATCCTTACCACTAATGAGTCTAATATCGAGGTTGAATGGTTGCAAGAACAAAGCCCAACGCATCAGGCGCTGGTTGGGATTTTGCAGGGACTTCAGAAAAATAAGTGGGTTGTGGTCAGTGAACACAGTTAAAGGGGTCAAACCAGAACCAACATAGACTTCGAAGTGCTGTAGAGCCCAAATGAGACCTAAAGCCTCCTTTTCAATTACAGAATAGTTTTGCTGATACTTATTAAATTTCCGGTAGAAGAAATGCATCAGTTTAATTAGGCCTAAATGTGCAATACAAATTGTGCCTACAGTTTATTTAATGAAACACTGGCTGGCTGTTGATGTCCTAGATTAGGGCTCTCCAACCCTGTTCCTGGATGGCTACCGTCCTGTAGGTTCTCTCCAAACCCAGTTGTAACTAACCTGATTCAGCTTATCAACCAGCTAATTATTCCAGAGTGGAGCTGTGGTCTAAGGCACTGCATCTCAGTGCAAGAGGAGTCACTGCAGTCCCTGGTTTGAATCCAGGCTGCATCATATCTGGCCGTGATTGGGAGTCCCATAGGGCAGTGCCCAATTGGCCCAGCGTCGTCTGTGGTAGGCCGTTATTGTAAATAAGAATTTGTTCTTAACTGACTTGCCTAAAGGCTAAATAAAAAAAATGTGGATTGTTGAATCAGCTGTGCTAGATTAGGGTTGGAGTGAAAACCTACAGGATGGTAGCGCTCTATGAACAGGGTTGGAGAGCATTGTCCTAGGCAATAGATTGTAAAGCAGCATCCCCGCTAAACCTTTTGGAAATGGCAAGTTCACGTTCTCATCCATAAACACAGTCAAGTGCAAATACAGCTCAAATCAGCAGGATGGGGAACATTGTTATTAGGAAGCACGTCTACCATAGATCACGGAAATAATGATTATTTAAATATTATGAGGAGACCTATACATTTGACAGCCAAGCACGAGTTATCAGCGTAGCCTATTATCATCTAGACATAACGTTGAAATATCTTCACACCTATAATAAAAACCTCCAGGCTCCCGTCACAAGAGTCAATTCAATTTGGGAAAAAAAGTGAATTACATGGGGCAGATTGGAAAAACTAATCCTGTGTGAATCGTCCTCTGGAATAACGCACCTGCTTGAATAATAATTACAAAACCAACGTCTCTAGTAATACCCGTCCGTATAGGGCTATAACATGGCAAAGAATAGGCTCATCATTGTAGAGAGCGCCGCATCATCCCATGGGAGTCGTCAAGGCTGCACACAGCAGAAATATCACTGAAATATTCTAGTTCCTACACATCACTTTCTATATTCAAACAAAATAGGACTTTTATAGGCTAAGTTGATGAGCAAATGGGCAGCATCATGCTCACGTCAGTCCACTAGAACAAAAATGTAGTCTTCCTAGTTGTCACACCCTGATCTGTTTCACCTGTCCTTGTCTCCACCCCCTCCAGGTGTCCCCCATCTTCCCCATTATCCCTTGGGTATTTAAACCTATGTTTTCTGTCTGTCTGTGCCAAGTCAACCATTGTGGTTTTCCTGTGCGCCTGCCTTTTCTATTCTCTTTTGCTAGTCCTCCCGGTTTTGACCCTTGCCTGTTTTCTGGACTCTGTACCCTCCTACCTGACAATTATGTCTGCCCTGACCTCGAGCCTACCTGCCACACTGTACCTCCTGGACTCTGAACTGGTTTTGACCTTTTGACTGTCCACAACCATTCTCTTGCCTACCCCTTTTGGATTGTTAATAAATATCAAAGACTCAAACCATCTGCCTCCCGTGTCTGCATCTGGGTCTCGCCTTGTGCCATACTAGTAGGACTCTGCCTTAATGAGGTGGTGTGTACATGTGTGCACATCCGTTTCAGTGTGTTTTGGGAGTCAAGCAAGTATTGACTCCAACCACAGGAGTCGGAGTCAACTGTCATCCTATGGGGGCATAGCCATGGTATCCATTTTTATACATGACCCTAAGCATGATGGGATGATTGCTTAATTAACTCAGGATCCACACCTGTGTGGAAAAACCTGCTTTGAATATACCTTGTATCCCTCATTTAAGTTTTGGGGGTGGGGAGTTGGGTAAGTCCCTCTATCCTTCTCTCTGTAGCTGCGTGGTTTGCCGTATTCATGCCATTGTTGTCAACCAGAAGCAAAAGGAGCCAGCACCAACTGTTTGTGTGTTGATAGAGTTTTGGTGCCAGGGCTACCTGTTTTCTGAGATTAGTTTGTTCTATCATCTCTTTGCCAGCTGCCTGTCTCCCATAAAAAAATATCTATTTTACCTCAGTTTTCATTTTACAGCCTCCAGCTGCCCTATTAGCCCAGTTCACAAACCAACCGCGCTGACAGTCAGAGAGAGTTCGTTGTGGGTTTGCTCTCTCTGGTTTTATGGTATGTTTTTGATGTTTTGTTGCCCCAGTTTTAGAGATTCAAACATTTTAGGCTACTTCTGTACTCTGTAAACAAATGGAATACTGACAGGAGTTTGGAAACTTAAAGCATATCAATTCACCTCTCCCATGCATGATCATAGGAAGGAAAGAACAGAAGTTCATGACCAATAATTTGACCAATATGTCTCCATACATCCAACTTATTGTGTAGCCTAGTTGTTACTGTGAACAGTGACACTACCACAGTTGTGCTCTTCCAACAGTATCTTTACTCTTGCCACTTCATTCTGTAAAAAAAGGTCTCTCTCTCAGCTGAAAAAAAACAGCATAGACCAGCATGGGCTAGTGACCAACCTTCGCTGTGTTTTCGCCGGTGACCTGCCTTCACTTTTGTTTTGGACACTGGTGACTGTCACCCGCAATACCAGCATGAAGTCACATTATGCTGCCTTGCAAATGTTTAAATCCTATTGGAATCCAGCCTGAGTGGGGCTAGAAAAATGTGTAGCATAAGATACATTAATTAATCAATCAATGTACATGCAAAAATACAAATATTGAAACAAACTATTATAAAAATCTAACTGCAATAGAGCATGCTGGGATATATGGTAATGATAGGCTTGATTTTGCTGACCAGCTTGACCATGCTGGACTAGCATACACTCCCCTCAAAAAAGGTTACTGAGGGGTTCTTTGTCAAGGGTGAATGTGATATTTGTAATCTTTTTTTTGCACATCAAGAAGGGTTCTTTGCTGATTTACTTCACCATGATTTCCTTTTATGCCTCGAAATGCTACACTTAGTTTTACAGTACACTACATGCTACTGGTTGCAGTGAAGGTAAGGTAAACAACAAGTTACACAGTTTTACTGCTGAATTAAGGTGTTATTGTAAAAGGACAGTATATTGATGAATAGTTGGGCCTGCTAACTCAACTTTAAACACTGTGTCTCCTGCGTGCCGGCGTAGTAACGAATACCTCGCGGCTTCCCTGTCCCATCTATTGCTGTTCACTGGACCCTATGATCACTCGGCTACATAGCTGATGCCTGCTGGACTATTCATTAATCACTGTACGCCATTTTATTTTTGTTTATCTGTCGGCCCCAGCCGCTACTCAGGCCCTGTGTGTAGCTAACCAACCCTCTTTGCCCATTCATCGCCAGTTTACCTGTTGTTGTCTTCGCTGACTAGCTGTTGTGGTCTTGCCCATTGTGTCTTAGCTAGCTCTCCCAATCAACACCTGTGTTTGCTTTATGCCTCACTTTATGTCTCTCTCAAATGTCAATATGCCCTGTTTACTGTTGTTTAGGGTAGTTATCATTGTTTTAGTTTACAGTGGAGCCCCTAGGCCCACTCTACATGCCTCAGATTCCTCCTTTGTCCCACCTCCCACACATGCGGTGACCTTACCCAGTATTACCAGCACCTCCATAGATGCAACCACTCTTATCATCACTCGGTGCATGGGCCTACCTCCACTGTACTCTCAACCCACCATACCCCTGTCTGCAAATTATGCCCTGAATCTATTCTATCACACCCAGAAATCTGCTCCTTTTATTCTCTGTTCCCAACGCACCAGATGACCTGTTCTGATAGCCGTACCCTCATCCTACTCCTCCTCTGTTCCTCGGGTGATGAGGAGGTAAACCCAGGCCCTGTGTGTCCCCAGGCACTCTCATTTATTGACTTCTGTAATCGAAAAAGCCTTGGTTTCATGCATGTTAACATTCGGAAGCCTCCTCCCTAAGTTTGTTTTATTCACTGCTTTAGCACACTCCGCCAACCCTGATATCCTTGCCGTGTCTGAATCCTGGCTTAGGAAGACCACCAAAAATTCGGAGATTTCCATTCCCAACTACAACATTTTCCGCCAAGATAGAACTGCCAAAGAGGAAGGAGTTGCAATCTATTGCAGAGATAGCCTGCAAAGTTCTGTCATACTTTCCAGGTCTGTGCCCAAACAGTTCGAACCTCTAATTCTAAAAATGAATCTCTCCAGAAATAAGCCTCTCACTGTTGCCGCCTGCTATAGACCCCCCTCAGCTCCCAGCTGTGCCCTGGATACCATATGTGAATTGACTGCCCCCCCATCTATCTTCAGAGTTCGTTCTGTTAGGTGACCTAAACTGGGATATGCTTAACACCCCGGCAGTCCTACAATCTAAGCTAGATGCCCTCAATCTCACACAAATCATCAAGGAACCCACCAGGTACAATCCTAAATCTGTAAACATGGGCACCCTCATAGATATTATCCTGACCAACTTGCCCTCCAAATACACCTCTGCTGTTTTCAATCAGGATCTCAGCGACCACTGCCTCATTGCCTGCATCCACTATAGGCCCGCGGTCAAACGACCACCCCTTATCACTGTCAAACGCTCCCTAAAACACTTCTGCGAGCAGGCCTTTCTAACCGACCTGGCCCAGGTGTCCTGGCAGGATATTGACCTCATTCCGTCAGTCGAGGATGCCTGGTCGTTCTTTAAAGGCAACTTCCTCACCATCTTAAATAAGCATGCCCCTTTCAAAAAATGTAGAACTAAGAACAGATACAGCCCTTGGTTCACTCCAGACCTGACTGCCCTTGACCAGCACAAGAACATCCTGTGGCGGACTGCTATAGCATTGATTAGTCCCCGCGATATGCTACTGTTCAGGGAAGTCAGGAACCAATACACGTAGTCAGTCAGGAAAGCAAAGGCTAGCTTTTTCAAACAGAAATTTGCATCCTGTAGCTCTAACTCCAAAACGTTTTGGGATACTGTCAAGTCCATGAAGAACAATACCACCTCCTCCCAGCTGCCCACTGCACTGAGGCTAGGTAACCCGATCACCACCGATAAATCCAGAACATTTCAACAAACATTTCTCAACGGCTGGCCATGCTTTCCTCCTGGCTAACCTAACCCTGGCCAACAGCTCCGCAGCAACTTGTCCAAGCCTCCCCAGCTTTTCCTTCACCCAAATCCAGATAGCAGATGTTCTGAAAGAACTGCAAAACCTGGACCCGTGCAAATCAGCTGGGCTAGACAATCTGGACCCTCTCTTTCTAAAACTATCCCCCGCCATTGTAGCAACTCCTATTACCAGTCTGCTCAACCTCTCTTTCGTGTCGCCCGAGATCCCTAAAGATTGGAAAGCTGCCGCGGTCATCCCACTCTTCAAAGGGGGTGACACTCTAGACCCAAATTGCTGTAGACCTATATCCATCCTGCCCTGCCTTTCTAAAGTCTTCGAAAGCCTAGTTAATAAACAGATCATTGACCACTTCGAATCCACCGTACCTTCTCCGCTGTGCAATCCGGTTTCCGAGCTGGTCACGGGTGCACCTCAGCCACGCTCAAGGTACTAAACGATATCATAACTGCCATCGATAAGAGACATTAATGTGCAGCCGTCTTCATTGACCTGGCCAAGGCCATGCAACACTCCTTCCGTGGCCTCAAACTGCTCTTAAATGCTAGTAATACCAAATGCATGCTTTTCAACTGCTTGCTGCCTGAACCCGCCTGCCCGACTAGCATCACTACCCTGGACGGCTCTGACCTAGAATATGTGGACAACTACAAATACCTAGGTGTCTGGCTAGACTGTAAACTCTCTTTCCAGACTCACATTAAACATCTCCAATCCAAAATCAAATCTAGAATCGGCTTTCTTTTTCGCAACAAAGCCTCCACTCATGCTGCCAAACTTGCACTAGTAAAACTAACTATCTTACCGATCCTCGTCTTTGGCGATGTCATCTACAAAACAGCTTCCAATACTCTACTCAGCAAACTGGATGCAGTCTATCACAGTGCCATCCGCTTTGTCACCAAAGCCCCTTATACCACTCACCACTGCGACCTGTATGCTTTATTAGGCTGGCCCTCGCTACATACCCGTCGCCAGACCCACTGGCTCCAGGTCATCTACAAGTCCCTGCTAGGTAAAGCCCCGCCTTATCTCAGCTCGCTGGTAACCATAGCAGCACCCACCCGTAGCACGCGCTCCAGCAGGTATATCTCACTGGTCACCCCCAAAGCCATTTCCTCCTTTGGCCGCCTTTCCTTCCAATTCTCTGCTGCCAATGACTGGAACGAACTACAAAAATCACTGAAACTGGAGACACTTATCTCCCTCACTAGCTTTAAGCACCAGTTGTCAGCGCAGCTCACAGATCACTGCACCTGTACATAGCCCATCTGTTAATACCTCATCCCCTACCGTATTAATTTATTTATCTTGCTCCTTTGCACCCCAGTATTTTTACTTTGCACATTCATCTACTGCACATCTACCATTCCAGTGTTAAATTGCTATATTGTAATTACTTCGCCACCATAGCCTATTTATTGCCTTGCGTTCCTTATCTTACCTCATTTGCACACATTGTATATAGATTTTGTTTTTTTTCTACGGTATTATTGACTGTATGTTTGTTTACTCCAATGTGTAACTATGTGTTGTTGTATGTGTTGAACTTCTTTGCTTTATCTTGGCTAGGTCGCAGTTGTAAATGAGAACTTGTTCTCAATTTGCCTAACTAGTTAAATAAAGGTGAAATAAAATAAATACAATTAAAAATGTAACTTGGGATATGAACTCAACTTTTTGGTTGCTAATGAGTTGAATTACCTGCTACGCCACCATGTCTATGGGCATGGCAGAGATTGGCCACATATTTAATGGCAAGAATACATTTCTGGTAAAAGTTGTCCAGAATCAAGTCAATAATTGTCCGATAATCTGACAACAGCAATGTGTGACATTTGATGTGAAGTGTGCATAAATGCTTTGAACTTGCAAGCTTTTGGGTGGAAGTGTACATCTTTATTACCAGGAACATACATTGAATACAAATAGCAATGCAACATGCAAAAATTTCAAAGATTTTAATGAGTTACAGTTCATATAAGAAAATCAGTCAATTGAAATACATTCATTTGGCCCTAATCTATGGATTTCACATGAAAGGGAATACAGATACCTTAAAAAAATGCAGGGGCATGGATCAGAAAACCAGTCAGTATCTGTTGTGACCACCATTTGTCTCATGCAGCGCAACACATCTCCTCCGCATAGAGTTGATCAGGCTGTGTGTTGTGGCCTGTGAAATGATGTCCCAGGAGTGGCGTAGCGGTCTAAAGCACTGCATCGCAGTGCTAGAGGAGTCACTACAGATCCGGGCACTCTGTTCACAATGTTAACATCAGCAAACCGCTCGCCCACACGACGCCATACACTTTGTCTGCCCGGTACAGTTGAAACTGGGATTCATGTGTGAAGAGCACACTTCTACAGCGTTACAGTGAGTGGCCATAGAAGGTGAGCATTTGCCCACTGAAATCGGTTACGATGCCGAACTGCAGTCAGGTCAATCCCCTGGTGAGGATAATGAGCACCAGATGAGCTTCCCTGAGACGGTTTCTGACAGTTGGTGCAAAAATTATTTGGTTGTGCAAACCTACGGTTTCATCAGCTGTCTGAGTTTCTGGTCTCAGACAATCCCGCAGGTGAAGAAAACGGATGTGAGGTCCTGGGCTGGCGTGGTTACGCGTGGTCTGCGGTTGTGAGGCCGGTTGGACGTACTGCCAAATTCTCTAAAATGACGTTAGAGATGGCTTATGGTAGAGAAATTAACATTAAATTCTCTGGCAAAAGATCTGACATACCTGCAGTCAGCATGCCAATTGCACGCTCGCTCAAAACTTGAGACATTTTAGAATGGCTTTTTATTGTCCCTAGCACAAGTTGCACCTGTGTAATGACCATGCTCTTTATTCAGCTTCTTGATATGCCACACCTGTCAGGTGGATGGATTATATTGGCAAATGAGAAATGCTCACTAACAGGGATGTAAGTATATTTGTGCACCAAATTTGAGAGAAACAAGCTATTTGTGCATACAGAACATTTCTGGGACCTTTTATTTCAGTTCATGAAACATGGGACCAACACACCTCGACATCACCGTTTTTGAAAAGTGCAAGACGTCTCCGGTCTTGCACTTGCTGTTTCCGGTTTCTGGTTGATGACAACAGCCACACAATCACAACAACAAGTTAATTTTGCGATATTATAGTCATTTAAAGAAAGGCAGTCGACGGCCACTTTAGGTTCTAAATTAAGTGGTTGATGGTTATGTTGTCAAAGGATGAGCAGCTCTTGTCACTATCATGTTACATTAAAGAGATGCACTGTTAGGAGATTACTGTGCATTCCACAGTAACTTAATGGAATTTGGAAGTTTCTGTCAATTTTGCATTACCTAACTGTCAATAAGTTATTGTAAAATATACAGTGACATACTAGCAACTACTGTTGCTACTAGTAGCTCACTGTACCTTTGCTGAAATGTTCTGATTACAAGGAAGCTTATAACATTAGGTGCCAACTATTCTATGTGGTGAGCACACTTGGGACCCAGCCTCACCTGGCCTCAACCTCTTGGTTGGCAGCAAACTGACCTTCCTGCCACAACATCAGGTCAGTGAACATGACAGCAAACTGACAGTAAGTTATTGAAAATTAAACAAAAACTTCCCAGTGACCAACTGCCATTAAGTTATTGAAAACACACAGTAACCTCTTGACAGACCAACTCTTGATTGTCACAAGCTCTTATAAAGATTGCAGCACTGGGATTGGACAAATAAGGTGATCAACCTAATGATAAAATTACTTAAACTGGTACAGCACTTCCACTAATGGTTGGCCCAAATATGCTAATCAGCCCCCTCCAGCACATTGCCCCCACCTACATTGCAAAGAGCAGTGAAAGTAAGGTAAACAACAATACGTAATTTTACAAAAATATTTTTACCGAAACTCAGTAGCCGTTAACTTACTGTCAAATTACAGGTAATTTTTATATTGTGTGCCAAAAGCACATCTGAAGTATCCCATAAGTATAACAGTAGAACCTATGATTGGATCTACCTGGAAACATAGGGTTCTTCATCAGAGAGTTATAAATGGAACTCAAAAGGGTTCCCCTACCGAGACAAATAAAAGGGTTCTACGTGGAACCCATTAGGGATCCCGGATAGAACTCTGCAACCAGAGGGTTCTTCATGACAGGGTTCTATAGTGCACTATAGTGCATTAGTGCATTTCCTTCTTAATGCATTTGACACAATCAGTTGTGTTGTGACAAGGTGGGGGTTGGGGGTTATACAGAAGATAGCCCTATTTGGTAAAAGACCACGTCCATGTTATGGCAGGAACAGCTCAAATAAGCAAAGAGAAATTACAGTCCATCATTACTTTAAGACATGAAGGTCAGTCAATACGGAATGTTGAGCGTTTCTTAAAGTGAAGTCGCAAAACCCATAAAGCACTATGATGAAACTAGCTCTCGAGGCCCGAACGCAGGAATGGAAGTCCCAGAGCTACCTCTGCTGCAGAGGATAAGTTCATTAGAGTTACCAGCCTCAGAAATTGCAGCCCAAATAAATGCTTCAGAGTTCAAGTAACAGACACATCGCAACATCAACTGTTCAGAGGAGACTTAGGGAATCAGGCCTTCATGGTCAATTTTTCTGAAAAGAAACCACTACTAAAGGACACCAATAAGAAGAAGAGACTTGCTTGGGCTAAGAAACACGAGCAATGGACATTAGACCGGTGGAAAGTTGTCCTTTGGTCCAAATTGGAGATTTTTGGTTCAATCCGCCGTGTCTTTGTGAGACGCTGTGTAGGTGAACAAATGATCTCGCATGTGTATTTCCCATCGTAAACCATGGAGGAGGAGGTGTTATGGTGTGGGGGTGCCTTGCTGGTGACACTGGCTGTGATTTATTTAGAAGCACAACCAACATGGCTACCACAGTGACCTCCATCATTCTTAAATGGAGGAGGTTTGGATCCACCAAGACTCTAGAGCTGGCCTCCCGGCAAAACTGAGCAATCGGGGGTGAAGGGCCTTGGTCAGGGAGGTGACCAAGAACCCGATGGTCCTCTGACAGAGCTCCAGAGTTCCTTTGAGGAGATGGGAGAACCTTCCAGAAGGACAACCATCTCTGCAGCACTCCACCAAAAGAGGCCTTTATGGTAGTGGCCAGACGGAAGCCACTCCTCAGTAAAATACACATGACAGCCCTCTTGGAGTTTGCCAAAAGGCACCTAAAGGACTCTCATACCATGAGAAACAAGATGCTCTGGTCCGGTGAAACCAAGATTGAACTCTTTGGCTTGAATGCCAAGCATCCCATCTGGAGTTAACCTGGCTCCATTCCTACAGGGAAGCATGATGGTGGCAGCATCATGCTGTGGGGATGTTTTTCAGCGGCAGGGACTGGGAATCTAGACAGGATCAAGGCAAAGATGAACAGAGCGATCCTTGATGAAGGCGAAGGTTTAACTTTCCAACAGGACAATGACCCTAAGCACACAGCCAAGACAATGCAGGACTGGCATCGGCATCGGGACAAGTCTCTGAATGTCTTTGAGTGGCCCATCCAGAGCACGGATGTTCCAAGCTTGTAGAGTCATACCCAAGAAGACTTGAGGCTGTAATCGCTGCCAAAGATGCTTCAACAAAGTACTGAGTAAAGGGTCTGAATACTTATGTAAATTTAATATTTCAGTGTTTTATTCTTAATAAATTAGCAAAAATGTCTAGAAACCTGGTTTTGCTTTGTCATTATGAAGTATTATGTGTAGATTGATGAGAAAAAAAAAACATTATTTAATCCCTGTTAGAATAAGGCAGTAACGTAACAAAATGTGAAAAAAGTCAAGGGGTCTGAAATACTTTCCGAATGCACTGTACATAGATACCAAAAGGGTTCCTATACAGGGACATAACGAAGAACCCACAATTGTTCTTTGTGAGAGTTCAAAAAAAAATCGAAGGGTTCTACGTGGCACCCAAAAGAGTTCCCCCATACGTAGGGACAAATTGCAGAATGTCTATTGGTTCTAATCGTTTAACAATCTTTATCATAGCCACAGATCCAGTGGTGTTAAAGGAAATTCAGGTCGCTGGTCAGTGAGCGTGACAAGTTCAATTCCCAAGTATTTAGAACTGTGCTGGTCTACAAACCACTCCCATCACTATCATATTTCCCAGCATGTTCTACTGCAGTTCGATTTTTTTTAAAGTTTGTTACAATATCTGTGTTTTTGCATTTGGGTTTACAATGTCACGAATGCGCATTGTGAACAGATAATGAAGCTCTGAGTAACAGTTTTTCGGCACAATTTGGTGAAAGCGCTGAAGCCTTCAGAAGCCTCGGTTTCCCATCACCACTTATTGGAGCTGTCATTTGTGAATGACACTTGTAGACGTTTGTTTTAAACAATGTTCATTTGTTGAATGCTAAGATGATTTCTTGATACATTTAAAACAAGGTCTAGTTGTGGCCGCAAGCGGATGAGACTGTGAACTACTCTTGGGGGAATGCATTGCTTGACTGCCGTGAGGGTGATAAGCACTAAATCGCTCGTGAACTTCAGCCCTACAAAGAATTTGTTCTTGAGTTCGAGTTTGTTGAGCATAGGCTGTCTATGTTTTGGTTCTATGAAGCTGTTTCCATCATAACATTCAATAATCAATTAATGAATTCTTGCACCATGCGATCATTTCTAAACATGTCTTTTTCTCCTCTATGCTGTCTGCAGCATGATCTATTTTTCTGCACGAGTATATGACATACAGTTGTTGGTCAGAGCACGTCTCTTGAGCCGCTGAGCCAGAGGAGCTTGTGTCAATCTGGCCAGCAAGTCAAACGAACAACTAAAATGAACGAGTCACTCACTCTCAGTAAAAAGAGTTGTTCAAAAAGAATGAATCGTTTGTGAATTGTGCATCACTAGTTCCAATAAGAATTAAACATCACTTTGCAAGCGAGCATAATGTGACTTGATTCTGGTTTTGCTTTAGCTTATGTGTCCAAAACACAACAAAGGCTGGTCTTCCAATGAAAACGCAACGAAGGCTGGTCTGCCAGCATAACCAGCTAGACCATGCTGGACTGCCAGCATAACCAGCTAAACCATGCTGGTCAGACCAGCTTGAACAGCATGGACCAGCTTGGACCAGTTTCAAATGTACTCTGGTCTATACTGTTTTTTTTCAGCAGGGATTTTTGCTCTCTTTCTCTCTCTCCCATTTTCCTACTTGGCATTAATCACAATGGAAAAAAGAGAGGTGAAGAGCATGAAAGAATAGAGAATGTTAGATCTGTGATTGATGTGCAATATCCTTTAAGTGTGACAACCGAGGTGCAGAAGCCAATAAACTAGTTGTACTAAAAAACTCATGTCACTGAACGAAAGGAGAGAACTCTAAGTAGACTTGTTCGGCTTCAGCATTGGACAATGTGTCTGATTAGGGACACATTGATTGCCATGTGACAATATAGACACGTCATGACCAGTGGTGTGTGGTGCTTGAAGAGAAATCATTCATGGAGAGAGGTGGTTCTGATGATGATTTATGCCTTTCAACTGGAGAGAGTGAGAGAGATGGAGGGATGCTGCAGTACTGAAAGCAGCAGAGAGAATTCATTGCATGACATCGGACTTAATTATGATAATTTGCTTTGATCTGCAATTACAGATGTAGGATCTTAATTTGAGCCAGTTTGCTACAGCAGGAAAATAATCCTGCAGCAATAGGAAATGTGAATTATTATGTGGATTATAATTAATGGATATTTTTTGTAGGGGTTGATACAAGTCTGAAATTTGTGGGAAGTGGGAATTACAAACTTCAGAAGCCTTTTTTGTAATTTAGCAGACACTCTTATCCAGAGTGACTTACAGGAGCAATTAGGGTTAAAGGGAAGAATTAGGTTGCTGTTAAACAGGAAGGGTTTCATCGTTCCAACTAAAAGTCTTAATACGAAATATCATTTTACATTTGTATTTTGGGAGAAATTTATATTTTATCCGAATTTGTTGGAAAAGCTTTCGGAAAAGTGACGTCAAGGAAAGAACACACGAGTGAATACACAGCAGGAGTGAAGCCACTGTCCACATAAGATGGTAAACAAATACATCATACCGAGTTTTAGAAAAAATATTTTGGCACTGAATAAAGCCAATTTATAGTCTGACCATATCCTGATATTTCTTTACCCTGTATCAGCTAAAAATGTTTTTATCACTTATAAGCGTGCAGGCTTTTAGCATAGCCCCTTTTACACCACTACTGGTTTACCCCTACTAGCTAACCACACGCCTTGAAACACTTCACTTATTAGCAGTTCAGCAAATCAGTATTTCCAGTACTGTTACAGAACATCAAGATAAACCTTTACCATCTTAGTAGACATTGAACGTCTATAACCAAACTAGCTAAAACTCTGTTGTTGGCCGATGGTAGCTACAGCTAGCCACATGCTAACTTGAGTGCTAATGTTACTAACAGTAACAGTAAATCCAGGTATAATGGCTAACACAAACATTAAGTACCATGATATCCTCAAGTTATATCAGCCAATAAAGATCAGTCAGTTCCAATTAAGCACATTTGGGCAGTCTTGACACCAAATTTTGAACAGAAATGCAATTGGTTCATTGGATCAGTCAAAAAATGTTCACATACACTGCTGCCATCTAGTGGCCAAAATCGAAATAGGCCTGGGCTGGAATAATACATTATGGCCTTTCTCTTGCATTTCAAAGATTTTCTTTAAACGCATGTTTCTTTCTTTTACCAGATCTAATGTGTTACATTCGATAGGGCTGAGCGGTATACCGTATTTTACTACATACCGGTACTGATGCACGGACCGGTTTGGGTTTTCACTTTACCTTACCTTCTATTTTAATGTTTGGTTTGTTAAATGTGATACGCTGTGTGTAAAGTCCATTTATATAGTTTACTCCGCTACTTGAGTCATCACTCTCTGCTCTCGCTCTCCATGCCGCTCTCCACACTGACCCAGTCACACGCGCCGAATACAACAGGTGTAGACCTTATAGTGAAATGCTTACTTACGAGCCCCTAACCAACAATGCTATATACAAGGGGGTACTGGTATAGAGTCAATGTGCGGGGGCACCTGTTAGTTGAGGAAATATGTACATGTCGGTAGAGTTATTAAAGTGACTATGCATAGATGGTAACAACAGAGAGTAGCAGCAGTGTAAAAGGGGGGCAATGCAAATAGTCTGGGTAGCCATTTGATTAGATGTTCAGGAGTCTTATGGCTTGTTTAGAAGTCTCTTGGACGTAGATTTGGTGCTCCGGTACCGCTTGCCGTTTGGTAGCAGAGAGAACAGTCTATGATTAGGGTGGCTGGAGTCTTTGACAATTTTTAGGGCCTTCCTCTGATACCGCTTGGTATAGAGGTTCTGGATGGCAGGAAACTTGGCCCCAGTGATGTACTGGAACCAGTGATGTCCATATAGGCTGCCTCGTCGTTCTCAGTGATCAAGCCTATAACTGTTGTGACATCGGAAAACTTAATGATGGTGTTGGAGTCGTGCCTGGCTGTGCAGTCATGAGTGAACAGGGAGTACAGGAGGGGACTGAGCACGCACCCCTGAGGGGCCCCTTTGTTGAGAATCAGCGAAGCGGGTTTGCTGTTACCTACCCTTACCACCTGGGTGCGGCTAGTCAGGAAGTCCAGGATCCATTTGCAGAGGGAGGTGATTAGTCCTTAGTCCTTAGTTTATTGATGACTTTGAGGGCACTATGGTCTTGAATGCTGAGCTGATGTTCTCACATAAAGTGTTCCTTTTGTCCAGGTGGGAAAGGGCAGTATGGAGTGCAATAGAGAGTGCATCATCTGTGGATCTGTTGGGCGGTATGCAAATTGGAGGGGGTCTAGGGTTTCTAGGATAGTGGTGTTGATGTGAGCCATGACCAGCCTTTCAAACACTTCATGGCTACAGACGTGAGTGCTACAGGTCGGTAGTCATTTAAGCAGGTTACCTGCACTATGGTGGTCTGCTTAAAACATGTTGGTATTACAGACTCGGACAGGGAGAGGTTGAAAATGTCAGTGAAGACACTTGCCAGTTGGTCAGCGTATGCTTGCAGTACATGTCCTGGTAATCCGCCTGGCCCCGCGGCCTTGTGAATGTTGACCTGTTTAAAGGTCTTATTCACATCGGCTGCGGAGAGCGTGATCACACAGACTTCCGGTACAGCTGGTGCTCTCATGCATGTTTCAGTGTTATTTGCCTCGAAGCGAGCATAGAAGTAGTTTATCTCATCTGGTATGCTCGTGTCACTGGGCAGCTCTCAGTTGTGCTTCCCTTTGTAGTCTGTAATGGTTTGCAAGCCCAGCCACATCCGACGAGCATCAGAACTGGTGTAGTACGATTCGATCTTAGTCCTGCATTGATGCTTTGCCCGTTTGACGGTTTGTAGGGCATAGCGGGATTTCTTGTAAGCTTCCGGGTTAGAGTCCCTCTCCTTGAAAGCTGCAGCTCTTGCCTTTAGCTCAGTGGGGATGTTGCCTGTAATCCATGGCTTCTGGTTTGGGTATGTATGTACGGTCACTGTGGGGACGACGTCATCGATGCACTTATTGATGAAGCCAATGACTGATGTGGTGTACTCCTCAATAATATCGGAGGAATCCCGAACATATTCCATTCTGTGCAACAAAACAGTCCTGTAGCTTAGCGTCTGCTTCATCTGACCACTCTTTTATTGATCTAGTCACTGGTGCTTCCTGCTTTAATTTTTGCTTGTAAGCAGAAATAAGGAGGATAGAACTGGAGGGCAAGGGAGAGCATGGAGGGCAAGGGAGAGCTTTGTATATGTCTCAGTTTTTTTCCTCAGTTTTTTCCCCCTCTGGTTGCACATGTTGATAGAAATTTGGTAAAATGGATTTAAGTTTCCCTGCATTAAAGTCCCCGGCTACTATGAGTGCCGCCTTTTGGTTGAGCGTTTTCTTGTTTGCTTATGGCAGAATACAGCTCATTCATTGCTGTCTTAGTGCCAGCCTCTGACTGTGGTGGTATGTAAACAACTATGAAAAATACAGATGAAAACTCTCTAGGTAGATAGTCTACAGCTTATCATGAGGTACTCTACCTCAGACTTCCTTAGATATTGTGTACCAGCTGTTATTTACAAAAATACATAGTCCACTTCCCCTTGTCTTACCAGACGACGCTGTTCTATCCTGCCTGTACAGCATATAACCAGCCAGCTGTATGTTGATAGTGTTGTCGTTCAGCCACGACTCCATGAAGCATAAGATATTACAGTCCCACTGTCCCGTTGGTAGTTTTATCTTCCTCGTAGGTCATCTATTTTATTCTCCAAAGATTGCACTTTTGCTAGCAGAATGGAAGGAAGTGGAGAATTATTCGATCGCCTACGAAATCTAAGAAGGCAGCCCACCCTTTGGCCCCTTTTTCTCCGCCTCTTCACGTAAATTGCGGGGATCTAGGCCTGTGCCCGAGAAAGCAGTATATCATTCGTGTCGGGCTCGTCAGACTCGATAAAGGAAAAAAAGGATTCTGCCAGTTCGTGGTGAGTAACCCCAGTCCTGATGTCCATATGTTTTTTTCGGTCATATGAGACGGTAGCGGCAACATTATGTACAAAATAAGTAAAACAATCAGTTACAAACAACGCGAATAAACAAACAAAAAAACACAATCGGATGGGGACACATAAATGTCAGCCTTCTACTCCTGCGCCATTGTTAAATCCACAAGCGTTCTATAATTACAATATTAGTTTGTTTAGTTTCCCATTAGTTTCTTACGTCTGCAAACAGCTAGTTTGTATTAAGATAAATCGGGGTTAGCCACTAATGCTAATCTCTAGTTAGCTGGCTAGCTAACTAAGTCAAAGTAAACGTAGCTAGGTAATACAGCTGATACCAGTGTTGGAGGAGGCCTAAATCAACATGTTGTTTGTGCAACAGTATCTTCTAAATCAAAGAGGAACAGACGAAGCATGAATATGTTGGCTACATGAATAAAGATTTAATGTAGCCAAAGATTATAGGGTCCCCTAGCAAACACTGAACATCACTTTAGTTCCTACCCACTCACAATAACTCGTCCATGGCATTTTCATTCGTTGCATGTCTGTCACATCTTCCGGCGAAGTTGGTCCCTCTCCTTGTTCAGGCGGTTTTCGGCGGTCGACGTCACTGGCTTTCTAGCCATCGCGATCCATTTTTCATGTTCCATTTGTTTTGTCTTTGGTTTACACACCCGTGTGTTTTAAGGGCACATTGGATTTGTTATTCTTTTTTTTCTCGTATTTTATTAATTAAATAAATATAAATATCATCTCTGCTTTCCTGCGCCTGACTTTTACACCAGCTACACACACCGACTCTGACAGAAACACGCAACCACTAATGGAGTCAGCAGGAGCAGTTACCCCGGTACCAGCGGTTGAGGAGCGCGTCCGGCAGCATGAGGAGATGTTGCAACATCTCGGCACCGCTATGGATTGCGTCCTACAGAATGTGGAGCGCTGGGAGAGAAGAGGCATTCCTCCAGCGTCTCCACCAGCAACAACAAGGACACCGCTGATCACCCCTCCTTCACCCGGTCCCAGCGGGATTCGGCTCGCTCCCGAGGGAGTATGATGGGACGGCTGCCGGATGCCCGGGGTTCCTACTCCAGCTGGAACTCTACCTGGCGACCGTCCACCCGGCTCCTTCGGGACGTGAGAGCGTATCCGCCCTCGTCTCCTGCCTGTCCGGCAAAGCCCTGGAATGGGCCAACGCCGTATGGAGTGAGGGAGACGCGGCGTTGGATCATTACACAGAGTTCACCCGCCGCTTTCGGGCAGTTTTCGACCACTCGCCTGAGGGTCGAGCGACGAGTGAACATCTGTTCCATCTGAGGCAGGGGACGAGAAGCACGCAGGATTTCGCTTTGTATTTTCGGACCCTTGCCGCCAGCGTGGGATGGAACGACAGGGCCCTGATCGATCACTACTGGTGCAGTCTGCGCGAGGACGTCTGTCGGGAGTTGGCCTGCCGAGACACCACCATCACATTGGACCAGCTCTTGGACCCTGTCCATCCGGCTGGACAACCTGCTGGCCACCCGCGGACATCCGGATCGGGGCCTGTCAGTTCCATCCCCAGCACCTCCGCTCCGACGCCCATGGAGCTGGGAGGTGCCGCAATTAGGGCGACCGGAGGAGGGCCCATTCCCTGCACCATCTGTGGCCGCAAAGGGCACACTGCTGGTCGGTGCTGGGGGGGTTCCTCAGGAGTCGAGGCAGCAGGCAGGGCACTGTCGTGTCACCCCAGGTGAGTAGGCACCAGGCTCACCCAAATCCCCCTTTTGCTCACATGTATGTGTTTATTGAATTTCCTGATTTTTTCCCAGCATTCCCAGCATAAGGCGCTCGTAGATTCAGGCGCAGCTGGGAATTTTATTGACCGTTCTTTTGCCAATAGTTTAGGGATTCCCATTGTTCCTGTTGATATGCCCTTCCCTGTGCATGCCCTAGATAGTCGACCATTAGGGTCAGGGATGATTAGGGAG
Source organism: Brachymystax lenok tsinlingensis (assembly GCA_030435695.1). NCBI lineage: Eukaryota > Metazoa > Chordata > Actinopteri > Salmoniformes > Salmonidae > Brachymystax > Brachymystax lenok. The sequence continues at coordinate 30,935,518 of CM059787.1, forward strand.
GTCACCGCTCTAGTGGGCATGGGGATGCAGGAGGAGGGTCACAAGGAGAGAATTAGTCTCTTTCTTATTGATTATCCTGCGTTTCCCGTGGTGCTGGGCCTACCCTGGTTAGCCTGTCATGACCCCACTATTTCGTGGCAACAGAGGGCTCTCAAGGGGTGGTCACGAGAGTGCTCGGGGAGGTGTTTGGGGGTTTCCGTCGGTGCTACTACGGTGGAAAGTCCAGACCAGGTCTCCACCGTGCTCATCCCCTCTGAATATGCCGATTTGGCTCTCGCCTTCTGTGAAAAGAAGGTGACTCAATTACCACCCCATCGACGGGGGGATTGTGCGATAAATCTCCTGGTAGACGCAGCACTTCCCAGGAGTCACGTGTATCCCCTGTTGCAAGAGGAGACGGCAGCTATGGAAACATATGTCTCCGATTCCCTGGGGCAGGGGTACATTCGGCCCTCCACTTCACCTGCCTCCTCAAGCTTCTTTTTTGTGAAGAAGAAGGATGGAGGTCTGCGCCCGTGTATTGACTATCGAGGCATCAACCAGCTAACTGTGAGGTACAGTTACCCGCTACCTCTCATAGTCAGTGCGATCAAGTCAATGCACGGGGCGCACAAAATTGGATCTCAGGAGCGCTTACAACCTGGTGCGTATCCGGGAGGGAGACGAGTGGAAGACTGCATTCAGTACCACCTCAGGGCACTATGAGTACCTCGTCATGCCGTATGGGTTGATGAATGCTCCATCAGTCTTCCAGGCCTTTGTAGACAAGATTTTCAGGGACCTGCACGGGCAGGGTGTATTGGTGTATATTGATGACATTCTGATATGCGCCGAGCATGTGTCCCTAATGTGCAGGGTGCTTGGTCGACTGTTGGAACATGACCTGTATGTCAAGGCTGAGAAATGTCTGTTCTTCCAACAGTCCGTCTCCTTCCTGGGGTACCGCATTTCCACGTCAGGGGTGGAGATGGAGAGTGACCACATTTCAGCCGTGCGTAATTGGCCGACTCCCACCACGGTAAAGGAAGTGCAGCGGTTCTTAGGGTTTGCCAACTACTACCGGAGGTTTATCCGGGTAGCGGCTCCAATTACCTCACTGCGGAAAGGGGGACCGGTCCGACAGCAGTGGTCGGCTGGGGCGGACAGGGCTTTTGGTCACCTGAAGGCTATGTTTACCTCGGCTCCCGTGCTGGCTCATCCGGATCCCTCTGGCGTTCATAGTGGAGGTGGACGCGTCCGAGGTTGGGATAGGAGCCGTGCTCTCTCAGCGCTCGGGTACGCCACCGAAGCTCCACCCTTGTGCCTTCTTTTCAAAGAAGCTCAGCCCGGCAGAGCGAAACTCTGATGTGGGGACCAGGAGCTGTTGGCTGTCGTCAAGGCTCTGAAGGCGTGAAGACATTGGCTTGAGGGGGCGAAACACCCTTTTCTCATCTGGACTGACCACCGCAATCTGGAGTACATCCGAGCGGCAAGGAGACTGAACCCTCGCCAGGCAAGGTGAGCCATGTTCTTTACCCGTTTTGTTTTCAACCTTTCCTACAGACCAGGTTCCCAGAACGCTAAGGCAGACGCGCTGTCCCGGATGTATGACACAGAGGAGCGGTCCATGGATCACACTCCCATACTCCCAGCCTCTTGCCTGGTGGCACCGGTAGTGTGGGAGCTGGACGCAGACATCATGTACAGAGCCCACTCCCTCTGTGTCCAGCTGGGCGTCTGTACATTCTGTATGCTGTCTGCGACCAGTTGATCTATTGGGCCCACAAGTCACCCTCCTCTGGTCATCCTGGCATCGGTCTGACAGTGCGCTGTCTTAGTGGGAAGTACTGGTGGCCCACTTTAGCTAAGGACGTTAGGGTTTGTTTCCTCCTGCTCGGTGTGCGCCCAGTGCAAGACTCCTAGGCACCTGCCCAGAGGGATGTTACAACCCCTACTCGTTCCACAGCACCATGGTCGCACTTGTCAGTGGACTTCCTGACTGATCTTCCTCCCTCACAGGGCAAGACCACGATCGTTGTGGATAGGTTTTCTAAGTCTTGCCGTCTCCTCCCTTTGCCCGGTCTCCCTACGGCCCTACAGACTGCGGAGGCCCTGTTCACACACGTCTTCCCGGCACTACGGGGTGCCTTAGGATAAAGTCTCTGATCGGGGTCCCCAGTTCACGTCCAAGGTCTGGAGGGCGTTTATGGAGCATCTGGGGGTCTCCTTCAGCCTCACCTCAGATTTTCACCCCGAGAGTAACGGGCAGGTGGAGAGAGTAAACCAGGATGTGGGTAGGTTTCTGCGGTCTTATTGCCAGGACCGGCACCAGGACCGCTGACCGCCACCGCAGTTAGGCGGTGGCTCTCGACGCAGTGGCTCTCGACCTGAAACCTGCCCCTCCGCCTGCCCTGCCGGAAGCTGGGCCCGCAGTTTGTGGGGCCATTCAAAATCCTGAGGAGACTGAACGAGGTTTGTTACAGGTTACAGCTCCCCCCAGATTACCGCATTAACCCCTCATTCCATGTGTCTCTCCTCAAGCCGGTGATGGCTGGTCCACTCCAGGAGCCTGAGGTGTGGGAGGTTCCTCCGCTCCCTCTGAACATCGAGGTGGCCCCGGCGTATGTTGTCCGAGCCATCATGGACTCGAGGCGTCGGAAGAGGCTTTCTAGAACATCACCGGCTTTCTAGCCATCGCCGATCCATTTTCATGTTCCATTTGTTTTGTCTTTGGTTTACACACATGGTTTCTATTCCCCAATTACATGTTCATTTTTTAACCCTCTGTTTCCCCCATGGTTCTTGTGCGTGTTTGTTTCTTGATCTTTGTCGGTATATTACGGCTGGTTATTTCGCCCGTGTGTTTTAAAGGCACGTTGGATTTGTTATCCTTTTTTTTACCGTATTTTATTAAATACATGGTTCACTCATCTCTGCTTTCCTGCGCCTGACTTTTACACCAGCTACACACACCGACTCTGACAATGTCAAACAACACTGTATTCAAAGTGCCCACTATAGAATTAAAATAAACATTCTATTTCCATGATTCCAAAAGTTCACTCAAGTGTTTTGATCTAAATCGCAATTGCAACATTTGGTAAAAATAAGGCCTAGTTTTTTTGTCCATATCATGGCAGTGTGGAATTGATCTCAAATGAGTGCAGAAAATGCAGAAATTGATGTTGAATTGAGCAGTATAAAACAATCCGAATGGAGAAAGACCCAATGAAATAATTTAGAATATATGTGTTGCCACCCTAGGTTCACGCACTTCTCATGAAGCAAATGTAGAACTTTTATTAATCAAAAACATAAAATACCGTCATACCGTCAAAACTTTGAAAAATACCATGATATGATATTTCATCCATATCGCCCAGTCCTAATATTCTCCTACATTAATTTCACATTTCCACAAACGTCAGTGTTTCCTTTTAAATGGTATCAAGAATATGCATATCCTTGCTTCAGGTCCTGAGCTACAGGCAGTTAGATTTGAGTATGTAATTTTAGGCGAAATTGAAAAAAAGGGGCAGATCCTTAAGTTAAGTGCCTTGCTCAAGGGCACATAAACATATTTTTCACTTTGTCCCCTCGGGATTTGAACCAGCAACCTTTTGGTTACTGGCCAAATGATCTTAACTGCTATGCTACCTGCTGGTCATGCCTCAAATACACTACAAGTTTAAATTCCCCTGAAACAGGGTGATCAAATTAAGATCCTACATCTGTATCTATGGCCGTTTAAAGAAACACTGAAGCTGCGGAGGAATCCATTAAACATCCACGGTGATTGTCGTTTGTCGCGTTTAGTCCTTTTTCTCTCCACTACCACGGTAAAGGCAAAGTGACAGGCTGAAATCATCAACGTTAAGTGTCACTCATTCTGTTTAGCTGCTCTTTTGTTCCAAGGCCTCTTGATGCATTTACCGTACTGAAGGCAGCCTTTTGTTTCCCATATTTCCTGAGTCTGGCGAGACGATGTGCGTCATTGTCTCTGTAGAATCAGCTGCGGTTGGGAAAGAAAAGAGGGGAATTTTTGAGTGATCCTGAAGAGTCCATGCATAATACATGCGAGCGCTCAGTCGGAGGCATATGGCTGAGAGCTACGCTCGCCATGTGCAGAAATTTATGCAGATTACATTATCTAGATTAAAGGAAACGGTTGGTTCAGGGATAATAAAAGAACTCAATGAATTAACGCAGCAGGTTACGCGTGGCAGAAACATTTAGTTTTCAGCTGGTGTTTAAAATGTGCTTTCTGGGTCATTCTATGCATCCTTCTTACAGTATATGTGCTAATAGATTATTCTCAGAATGTGATCAGAATACATTTGTTTTCTTGGTTGAAAATGACACCAATGACATCTCTTATAACGATGATTTGGATCTCCTGATCGACTGCATGATCAATGGCAATAAAACACATCAATCACTTGATAAACCATGACACGTGAGCCTCCCGACACCACAGTCATTAGCACTTTTATTGCCACTTCATGTCATCAACATTGTCATATCGTGTCCTAATTGGGGAGATGGCTTTATGATTGTGCCATTTGAGGAAATCCCTTCATGTGGGGGTGATTAGTGAAACACGTTAATTTTCCCCAGGTCGACAGTTAAACATTCTCCCCCGCCTACCCTCCTTGTGATAAACCGTGTTTCCAGTTGGAATAGAGTCAACAGGGGAGCTCTGATTAACACATCGCGAGGACACTTGATCTCTGTACACACACAGCATGGGGGTGTACAGAGCATCTGAGGCACCACAGACATAGACAGAAGAGAAAAGATTAGTTGTTTGGAGGCAATGGTTGATTTGAGACCAAGCAACTATTTTAAATGGCCCTTGTCTGACTTTGATCCAACTCATCTCAGCGGTCCAACTCATCTGCAAAACACTGTGTTCTTGGCATCACGGTATGCAAAGCTCCCGCAGAAGAGTATTAATGGCCAGTTCCTTTCATAGCAAATTGGTTAGGGTAGACAATGACCAATACCTTTCATGGTGTACTGGGTATTCTAGCCAATGACCAGTCCCTTTCATAGCCTACTGAGAAGCCTGTGATGGAGTGAAGGCTGATCAATTAGTTCTCCTCCAACCTGATAGAGCAAGTGTCCTCTGCTGATACACGCCGACCCTGGCTGCCATCCCCACCTCCGCCGGCTATCCATCAACCCACCACGTTACCTTCTCTCTCACTCTTATCACCCCTCTTCTGCCACACACCAACCAGCACCTCACATTCTCGACCTCTGGTTGCCCAATGGAGACCCATGTCATGACCCATCACCTCGACCCATGTCTGACGCACACCTCTCCAGGGAAAGAGCACTGGAGTGGGGGAGAGACACGCAGTTAGCCCCTGGGGTTGCCAGAGAGCCAGACCTCTCATTTGTCTGAGATGACACTCCCCTGTGTTTTTCTCTTTCTCTCTTGTTGTGGAGGAGAGGAGGATGCTGGGTAGGAATGATTGGGCAGGACAGGTGACTGTTCTGGTTTGAGTCGAAGCCAATCCCTGACGCTCCTCTGCCATGTTTTTTCCCCACTGAAGGTCGACGGTGAAGAGGGAGGTTAAGAGGTGTCACTCTGGCTTCTCAGACGTATAATTCACAGTGACAGACAAGTGAAACGCCTATGGCTTTGCGTTTTGGTGCTGATTTAAGACCTGGGAAATGTGTTCTCACTCCGTCTTCTCCCCTGACTCTTATTAAAGATGCACTATGCAGAAATCACTCCGCCATTTTCTGTTTCCTAAAATTCTAATAGTTATGTTACAACACAAGCAAGTATAGTGTAGAGAATCATTGTACCATCTAAACCGCTGTGAAATATATTTTCCACACTGGTGTACAAAACTGAAAGTAAAAGACACAAAAACTAAACTTAGGACCGGGAAGCATAGAAATAGAGCACAAAAAAACAGATCTACTACTTCTTAGACTTGCTTTAAATGATAATGACTGCTCTATAGCTTACATTTCTATGCAAATGTGGTCGGGTCGCCCAAAAAGTTACATATTGCAGCTTTAAATAAAGATGTGTTTTTTGCCTCCTTTAATGTGATTTTAACTTCCCTTAACAAGTCATATAACAAAGTTACCTGTCATGTCAGTCTCGATAACAATGTTTTTCTTGCCCAGTCTTTACTGGGAATGCCAATGGCTGAATAATCTGGACTACTTCATCCTTTATTGGGCCTGTGGGGTACCTACTGTAGGATCTGGCAAGGGCTTGAACAATTTTCATCAATAACAACACTAACAGACAGCATGCTTGATTGATGAGATTAAACTATAACCTGCACTCCAGAGGATTCTCTCTGATAAGAGTTTTCGCGTTCGCTAAACATTCAAGCAGTGTTTCCCAACCCGAGTCCTCTGGGAACCACGAACCGCTGAACATATTTGTTTGATGGGACCACTAGCACATCTGATTCAGCGAGTCAACTAATCATCAAGCTTTTGACTCGTTGAATCAGATGTTCTAATAGAACAAATAACGTATACGAAAAAGATATGTAACAGAAATGCATCAGAAGGACAGATGACTCACAAGGCTATGTTTTAAACAGAAGATTTGTGGGCTGGGTTCTAGAGTTCATGTCTCCTGCGAAACAGTTCTGTTGTTTCTTCTCACTTCTCGTCACGCTGTGGTTGTATGATGAGGGGAATGTGATAGTTGTGCGAAGAGAAGACAGAACCTGCTAATTGGCCTCGGTGGATGTGATCTGTAATGTTGAACTGAAATAGGTTCAGCTTTGTCTTGTCTTAATGTTTTACCACAATGCTGCTGCTGGCTCACACATGGCACCTCTCCCAGTTTACACACACGTGGAGGAGCACCCACACAGACACACACATGCATAGAGCCACTCACTGACACACGCACATACATGGAGGAGGGTGTGTGTGTCTGTGCGTGTCAGTGTGTGTGTTTGTGTCCACAAGCACAACACATACACAACAAACATTCACACATGTGCACACACACACATTAAAATGTGATAATAAATTCTCAGAGATCAAAGACCCAAAAAGTAAACTTAGCTTTGAAAAGTATCCTATGACTACTCATTTCTCTCCAGCTTGGAGTTGGCCTTGGTTAGGCTCCAGCTAGGATTTTTCCCTTACGTTTAGGCTCTTTTAATCAAACCATTTTCGTCCTGTATTGTCCTGTTCTGTATTTGTGACAGGGGTGAAACTCTGTATGGTGCCATCCAGAAAAGGTCTGAAAAGGGAACTAAAGCAACACGAGACAGTCATGTGAATACCGGCTCCCACCTCTCTTCCCCTGCTCTTTCTAAAAGACAAACAACAAAGAGATGGCTTTATGTCTCGCTCTGTATGTACCTCTCTGTCTGAAAGTACCTGTACAGGCCTATCATGTACAGCCCTCTCTCTCTGTCTATCTGAGAGTGAGATCTGAAACCAAGACTCCCCAGAGAGGTGACAATGCCAAATCATCCACATTATGCATATCACTGATCTTCTTCTCCACTGAGGTGTGTGTGTGTGTGGATGTGTATAACTATACATTTTGTTGGTCCCCACAATGTCAAATGCTATTTCTAGGGGGGTTTAGGGGTTAGAGAAAAAAGGATTTTGAATGGGACTGAATTATGTGTCCCCACAAGGTTAGTTATATAAAACTGCGTGTGCGCGCGTGTGGATGGGTGGGTGGATGTTTTTGCAGGAGTGCATCATGCAGGTGTGCTGCCAATGTGAAAGTACGCTCATATTTGGGTTTAGTGTGCTTTATGTCGGTGGACTTGCACAGTATGCATCCTGCGTGCATATGTAGGTGTGTGTGCGCGCTCAGTATGTGTGCCACGAAGATATTGACTGCAGCAGAATAATGATTCCTACTTAGCATTACAATTCTCCAAACATGATTTATGATGAAATCCCAGACTGGAAGCATTGCAAATATTATTTGAATATCTTATATCTGGGGTGCCGAGAGCTCAGCGAATACAATTTAAGCTTCCCTTTTTCTTTCGCAAACTCCCAAGACTATATAGCATGCAGGTAAAACACTCACCGATTGAATAGGCTTAATCTAGTAGTCATTGAGATTGTGATTTGGCCCTATATACACCTCCCACCCCCAGGCATGTTTTATAGCTCTGTTCCCCATTATTCACCCGCATTACTATAATAAGCTTCACATATACTCAGTGTAATGAGACCTACTGTATGAAAAATGAAAAGGGAAGTATGAACCCAGTCTACAGTACTGACTTGAAGTAATAAAATGGGTTGTATTCTGGCCCTTAATGTATAAGTTCATTTCTGCACTTTCCCTCCGTCTATATTTTCGAGATCCCATGCAGAGAGAAAATAAGCTGTTTTGACAGACTGAAATTGGATGGAACTACTACTTACCTAATTTCAAGGCTTCTGACTGGCCAAGGTCTAAGCCTCAGAGTAGCCGTCCCCCAATCGTTGCGGAGAGCTGACTGTGTGTTTTTGGGTTAATGCCAGGCGCTTCAGGGCAAGATTACACCGGGAGCTTTGGGGGATTTGATTAGTGGATTCTGACATTTATTTCCATAAAAAACAGGAAGCTGTGTACCTGACTGTCTGTGGATTGATTGGTTGGAAATACCCAACATCCCACACTTCCAATCAAATCCTGCGCTGTCAATACTACCAGTGCACAGAAAGAGGCGAGTGCTCTCTGACCTTGAGCGAAAGTCATTTGGACAGCGTAAACAAAGCCTGATCAGTCTAAAATTGTACTAAAACTATTCTGGCACCTGTTTTATATAGTTGTTTTCATGGAAGTAGAGTTATATCTATTCAATGAGTTCAAGGAATTCTAAACCTTTCAAATGAAATCTATATCAGAGGAGAAATCAAACCAAACAGTTATTTTTTCTCCAATCAAACAATTTAACAAGGTGTATGAAGCAATACCAAGTAATCTCTTACGGATAGTATTTTTCCAGCTGTGCTTTATATTTGAGCCTTTCTATGAGTTCTGTTGGAGTAAGCTCCTGTAGCGGATGGTTTATTGAGAGATTCGCAATAACGATCCCACCATCGTGTGTGCTTGTGTGTGTGCATTCGTTATGTGCAAGCATGTTTTGCACATGTGAAATAATGTGAAACCATGTGTTTTTGGAACACTTCACACATGGTGATGTGGATTTTCATATGTGAAAACATGTGTTTAAGGAACACTTCACATGTGATGATATTTGACATGAAGTTTCACATGTGGATTTTCACATAACACTTCACATGTGGATTCAAATTTTCACATGAGTCATTGTCATACACACACAGTGCTTTTAACTTACATATTTGACATACAGTACCAGTTGAGAGAATGCCAGTGTGCTAAACTGTCATCAAGGCAAAGGGTGGAAACTTTGAAGAATCTCAAATATTTAAAAAAATATTTTCATTTGTTTAACATTTGTTTGGTTACCACATGAGTCCATATGTGTTATTTCATAGTTTTGATGTCATCACTATTATTATGCAATTTAGAAAATAGTACAAATAAAGAAAAACCCTTGAATGAGTAGGTGTGTCCAAACTTTTGACTGGTACTGTACATGACAATTGCTTACAATTACTTATACGGTAATTATGATTCAGCGTCCTTACCTGGTATTTGAACTCACAAGCTCTTGGTTTACAGCATCCCAATCTTCCTGTTACACTACCATGTCTGTGTAAGCAACTGATGTCACCTGTAATCCTACACTTTGGACATCAAAGTAAATCTCAGCTTTGTAAAAAATACACAAAATAAAACAATATTTATCAAAGTGATTCAGGAGTAACATTAAAACAGAATAATATGACCCACCAACATTAAGCAACTAATACAGAAAACTCTCAAATTGCTGAAATAAGTCAATGAAATCAGTGATGAGAGAACTGTCAGAATAAAAAAAATAGCAGTGCAGATGGCACTCTTCTTCTAAGTGTAGAGATGCATTATAGGTACTGAATGTTTAGGGGAATAATACAGACTTTGTGGCACAGCAGAAAGATCAGCATAGCTCAGTTCCATGTCACATATGAAGAGTTCCAAAAACATGTTTTCACATTATTTCACATGTGAAATGACACGTGTAGTGTTCCAAAAATACACTATGACCAAAAGTATGTGGACACCTGCTCGTCCAACAACTTGTTCCAAAATCATGGGCATTGCTATGGAGTTGGTCCCCCCTTTGCCTCCACTCTTCTGGGAAGGTTTTCCACTAGATGTTGGAACATTGCTGTGGGGACTTGCTTCCATTCAGCCACAAGAGCATTAGTGAGGTTGGCACTGATGTTGGGTGATTAGGCCTGGCTCGCAGTCGGCAATCCAATTCATCCCAAAAGTGTTCGATGGGGTTGAGCTAAGGGCTCTGTGCAAGCCAGTCAAGTTCTTTCACACCGATCTCGACAAACCATTTCTGTATGGACCTCGTTTTGTGCACTGGGCCATTGTCATGCTGAAACAGGAAAGGGCCTTCCCCAAATTGTTGCCACACAGTTGGAAGCACAGAATCATCTAGAATGTCAATTTATACTGTAGCATTAAGATTTCCCTTCACTGTAACCTAAGAAAGCAAAGGTAACTGAACTAAATGAATATCGCCCTGTAGCACTCACTTCTGTCATCATGAGGTGCTTTGAGAGGCTAGTCAAGGATCATATCACCTCCACCTTACCTGTCACCCTAGACCCACTTCAATTTGCTTACTGTCCCAATAGGTCCACAGACGATTCAATCGCCATAACACTGCACACTGTCCTATCCCATCTGGACAAGAGGAATACCCATGTAAGAATGCTGTTCATTGACTATAGGTCATTGCAAGCTCATCATTAAGCTTGAGGCCCTGGGTCTCAACCCTGCTCTGTGTGATTGGGTCCTGGACTTCCTGACGGGCCGCCCCCCAGGTGGTGAAAGTAGGAAACAACATCTCCACTTCGCTGATCCTCAACACTGGATCCCCACAAGGGTGCGTGCTCAGCCCTCTCCTGTACTCCCTGTTCACCCATGACTGCGTGGCCATGCACGCCTCCAACTAAATCAGTAAGTTTGCAGACGACACAACAGTTCATGGAGGAGCTATTCAATGAGGTTTTGGGCGAGGAGGCTTTTCCCAATCTTCCTGAATTCGTTAGTGTCCACCGCAGCCTTGCGCCGGAACCTCGACTAGGCGGCCAATCGCACCACATCATAGTGCGGTTCCATTGATACAAAGAAAAGGAGCTCGTCCTTTGGTGGGCAAGGGAACACGTCGACACGCCACAAGATCAAGTTCTACCAGGATTTCAGTTCTAGCCTGGCGAGGAAATGGGCTGCATTCAACAATGTGAAATCCACTCTGTACAAGAAGGGAATCCGCCCGTCTCTGTGTCACCTTTAACGGTGAGGTAAATTTTTTCAAAACTCCCGAAGAAACCGAGTTCTACCGACAGCGCATACATTGAATGCTTCGATTGGGATGATTTCTCACCTGCCTGTATTATGTGAGTAACGATAGTCTTACTGACCGTGTGGACACTGGGCTACATACATCTATAGCTATCTATCAATCTGTTTCTCGTTAAATAATCCAATGTTAAAGCTTGCTGGCTACAATAGGTATGTTTGAGGCAGCACATAACTAGTTTGTGTTGTTGACAATAACACACTATGCTGTCTCACTGCTCTTTAAACTTTCATTTGAGTTTGTTGAGTTTCTTAATCAAAGACAATCGCTGTTAAACGTGCAGCATTTTTATTTATTTATTTTTACTAAGGCTTTGAACTTGCTGCTCCACTTATGACAATTTATAGCCCACATGGTAGTTTGGCCGTGTTTAGGTCATTTCGGGTACTAATGTTACTAGCTAGTTAGACACCGGCCCTGTCTACCAATATTTGTGTGTGTGTGTGTATACAGTACCAGTCAAAGGTTTGGATAATCCTGAATGGATTGTGAATAATGATAAGTGTGAAAGTTACAGAGGTATAGGTATCATACCCCCCCAAAAAAAAAATATTGTAATGATGAGAGGTTAGCATGTCTTGGAGTTATGACCTAGATACACCTGGTCAGTCTATGTCATGGAAAGAGTAGGTGTTCCTAATGTTTTGTGCACTCATATATACAGTACCAGTCAAAAGTTTGAACACACTTACTCATTCAAAGATTTTTCTTTATTTTACTATTTTCTACACTGTAGAATAATAGTGAAGACTTCAAAACTATGAAATAACACATATGGAATCATGTAGTAACATAAAAAATGTAAACAAATCAAAATCTATTTTATAATTGAGATTCTTCAAAGTAGCCACCCTTTACCTTGATATATACAGTTTATATACCATTTTCATTGGGGGTCTGCTTGATGTATACTGTTTTTTAATTGTATTTTTTATTCTTTTTTTTACATATATATATATATTGCCAAGAAACGGAAGATCTCGTACAATGCTGTGTACTACTCCCTTCACAGAATAGCGTAAACTGGCTCTAACCAGAATAGAAAGAGGAGTGGGAGGCCCCGGTGCACAATTGAGAAAGAGGACAAGTACATTAGAGTGTCTAGTTTGAGAAACAGACGCCTCACAAGTCCTCAACTGGCAGCTTCATTAAATAGTACCCGCAAAACACCAGTCTCAACGTCAACAGTGAAAAGGCGACTCCGGAATGCTGGCCTTCTAGGCAGAGTTCCTCTGACCAGTGTCTGTGTTCTTTTGCCCATCTTAATCTTTTATTTTTATTGGCCAATCTGAGATATGGCTTTTTCTTTGCAACTCTGCCTAGAAGTCCAGCATCCCAGAGTCGCCGGGATAGTGCTCTGTTCCAGTCAGACTGGTGACATGGAACATTTGCGGTTGTGGAGGGCAAATTAAGTGCTCCAGAGTTTTTTCACATCTGAGGAGCCTGAATACTGATATCACATTTCTTCAAGAAACACACCTACGTGCTAACGACCATACTAGATTTAACGGCAAAGCCAGGGGAACAGTACAGTTTTCACCCTCACAGATAATTTCAGGTCCTGGAGGACGTTATACAATAGGTAGTGGCACCCTCTTCTAAACCCCTGTAGTACTTGCGAATGTTTACGCCCCTAACTGGGATGACGCTAGATTTATGACATCTCATTTAGCCTCTCTCCCTAATCTTGACACCCACCGCCTCATCTTCGGCAGGGAGCTTAACTGTGTTATTGAACTAAGACTTGACCGGTCTAATCCCAGAACATTTACTCCTTCCGGGATGGCAAAAGCTCTTTTCACATTCATGTCCCAAATGGTTTGTGTTGATCCATGGTGCTTTCTCCACCCGGTCACAAAGGACTTCTACTTTTCTTATGTTCATCAAGCCTACTCACGCATAGACTACTTTTTTTTAGAGCCTTTCTCCCCTCAGTTAAAACTACTGAGTATTCTGCTATCCTCCCCCCACATTCCGAACACAAAAAAACTGTTGAATTGGAGATTTAACACAGCCCACTTGTCTAACAAAGAATTCTGTGACTTTATTTCAACCAACATAGATGTATTCATTCAAACAAATAAAACAATTGACTTTCAAAGCTGTATTACGGGGAAAGATAATTTCTTACAATGCTCATTATGTCAAACAAAGAAAACTGAAATGTCCAGAACTGGTGCACTCAATCCTGGCAATAGTCTGCCAATATTCAACTTCACCATTAATTATATGCAGAGAGGCTAACACTTCAAACTCAGTTTAATCTGCTTTCAACTGATAAAGCAGAGTTTCTGTTGCCACGAACAAATTGTGATGTACTACAAATATGAGACCAGCCGCCTTTTTGGCACACCAACATAAAAGCCAGTCAGCATCTCTCAGGTACTGTGTATAACTCTTCCTGTAATCTTACAAGTGATCCCTCTAATATTAATTCAACTTTTGTGTCTTTTTATTCTAACCTCTTCAAATCTGAACCCCCATCAGATAACACAGCTATGGACAACTTTTTAGATAACTTGGATATTCCACCCATTGACATGGACATGATTAAGGTTCTGGACAACCCTCTGCATCTAGATGAGATAACAAAGGGTCTAAAGTTAATAAAAATGGCAAGGCCCCAGGCCCTGATGGCTTCCCTGTCAATTTTTATAAAAAGATCTCAGATCAACTCTCCCCATTACTATTAGATATGTTCAGCGACTCATTATCACAGGGCTCTCTCCCCCCCGAAGCTAACTCAAGCCTCCATCTCGCTTATACTCGAGAAAGAGAAAGATGCGGTGGATATCGGCCCATTTCACTTTTGAACGCTGATGTTAAATTATTAGCTAAGGTGGTTGGAACCCTGCCTTCAGGCTATCATATCTGATGATCAAGCAGGTTTCATCAAAGGTCGACTGTTTTCCAATGTACACCATCTTTTGAACATTACACTCTCTCCTTCTGTCTCTCCAGACCCCAAAATTGGTGTTTCTCTTGATGCGGAGAACGCTTTAGACTGGGTTGAATGGGATTATTTATTTAAGATTTTGGAAAGATTTGGTTTGGGGTAAAATGTTATCTCATGGATACATCTCCTCTATTCTGCTCCTACAGCTAGCATACACACCAACTCTCAACATTCCCCCTCTCCAGAGGGACCTGTCAAGGATGCCTTATGTCCCCGCTCCTTTTTGCTCTTGCGATAGAACCGCTTTCCGTGGATTTAAAATGATCATCATCATCCACTGGAATCCACCGAGCTGGTGATGAACACAAAGTGTCACTGTATGCAGATCTACTATTATATATCACTAACCCTGTGAACTCTGTTGATAACATACTGCATATTTTAAACACATTTGGATCATTCTCATGTCTCCTTCTTGGCAGAATTCAATCTGTCATTTTTTACCAAGTTGGATAGTCTCATCAGTCATTTTATCTGGGCAGACAAATCACCTAGGATACGTAGAGCAATATCTCAAAGAAGGAGACAAGATGGAGGACTGGCTCTTCCAAATTTACTGCTTTACTATTTAGCAGCCAATATTCAGAAGATTATGGTCTTGTGTAATGCTGGTGCTCATTAGAAGCGCACTCCTTGCAATCATCCTCCCTTTCTGCTCTTACTTGTGCCCCACTGTCCTTGTGTCCTTCAAAGTATACTGGAAACCCCATTGTGCTCTCTACTATGAAGATCTGGAGACAATTTCATCAATGTTTTAGACTTTCTGCCCTTTCTCGTGTAGGCCATATTTGTAACAACCACCTATTTTTACCCACCAAATATGATCAGGCTTTTGTTTTGTGGCGAGAGAGAGGTTTGGTATGTTTCAAAGATGTATTTTTAGAGGGGAAGTTTGACAGTTTTAATGATCTCATAGCTAAATGTAATCTGGCTCATTCTAATCTTTTCCGCTGTTTTCAGGGCCGTAACTTTGTTCGCTCTCATTTTCCCACCTATCATCAGACTACCTAACAAGACATTGCTAGAAGAGATTGTCTGATTTCTAGATTATATGACATTCTGCTTTCCTCTGAACCCTCTTAAATAAACAAAATCAAGACAGACTGGGGTAGTGAACTTGAATTTTACCTTACAGATGACTGGTGGAAGGAAGCCCTTCTTAGGGTTAACTCCACATCCTCATGTGCTTGATTAAGTTAAATTCAGTTCAAGGTCTTGCACAAAACTCACTACACCAAAGAAAAACGTAGTAAATTCCTCCCAGACACAAATTACACATTTGATATATGTTCAATCACTATGTTTTATTCATGTTATAAGCTGTATTGGTCATCCTTTTTAATACTCTTTCTAAAATTCTAGACATTGACCTGCAGCCTTGTCCTTTGATAGCTATATTTGGAGTTCCATCTTTGTTGCCTAGTCTAACTAAAAGTAAAGCAGACGTTGTAACGTTGCCCGCCGGCAGAACTCGCTTAATAGGAAATCTTCCACACCTCCCACTGTATCAGCCTGGTTGAAAGATCTAATGTCTTTTCTACACTTAGAACATTTTTAATTCACTTTGAGAGGTTGTACTGTTAACTTTTTCTTGAGATGGCAGCCTTTAATTTCCTTTTTTGAACAGTTGCCGCTATTGATCAGGAGTAAGAATTTTGGCCTACAGGGGATATGAGAGTGTGTGGGAGGGAAGGGATAGTATGTTGTGATATTTTTATTTTATTTTAGTGTATGTATATGTGTGTATGTACTGTATGTGTACATATCTGCATATATATATGTATATTTACATATGGTTATTTCCAGTTGTATGTTTACATTTTTTTTTTTTTATATTAATGCTGCTTTTGTTGTTAAGGGGATTGAATTGTTCAACAAGTATAGGGGGATAAAAGGATGTACAGTGGGGCAAAAAAGTATTTAGTCAGCCACCAATTGTGCAAGTTCTCCAACTTAAAAAGATGAGAGAGGCCTGTAATTTTCATCATAGGTACACTTCAACTATGACAGACAAAATGAGAAAAAGAAATCCAGAAAATCACATTGTAGGATTTTTAATTTATTTATTTGCAAATTATGGTGGAAAATAAGTATTTGGTCAATAATAAAAGTTTATCTCAATACTTTGTTATATACCCTTTGTTGGCAATGACAGAGGTCAAACGTTTTCTGTAAGTCTTCACAAGGTTTTCACACACTGTTGCTGGTATTTTGGCCCATTCCTCCATGCAGATCTCCTCTAGAGCAGTGATGTTTTGGGGCTGTCGCTGGGCAACACGGACTTTCAACTCCTCCAAAGATTTTCTATGGGGTTGAGATCTGGAGACTGGCTAGGCCACTCCAGGACCTTGAAATGCTTCTTCTGAAGCCACTCCTTCGTTGCCCGGGCGGTGTGTTTGGGATCATTGTCATGCTGAAAGACCCAGCCACGTTTCATCTTCAATGCCCTTGCTGATGGAAGGAGGTTTTCACTCAAAATCTCACGATACATGGCCCCATTCATTCTTTCCTTTACACGGATCAGTCGTCCTGGTCCCTTTGCAGAAAAACAGCCCCAAAGCATGATGTTTCCACCCCATGCTTCACAGTAGGTATGGTGTTCTTTGGATGCAACTCAGCATTCTTTGTCCTCCAAACACGACGAGTTGAGTTTTTACCAAAAAGTTCTATTTTGGTTTCATCTGACCATATGACATTCTCCCAATCCTCATCTGGATCATCCAAATGCTCTCTAGCAAACTTCAGACGGGCCTGAACATGTACTGGCTTAAGCAGGGGGACACGTCTGGCACTGCAGGATTTGAGTCCCTGGCGGCGTAGTGTGTTACTGATGGTAGGCTTTGTTACTTTGGTCCCAGCTCTCTGCAGGTCATTCACTAGGTCCCCCCGTGCGGTTCTGGGATTTTTGCTCACCGTTCTTGTGATCATTTTGACCCCACGGGTGAGATCTTGCGTGGAGCCCCAGATCGAGGAAGATTATCAGTGGTCTTGTATGTCTTCCATTTCCTAATAATTGCTCCCACAGTTGATTTCTTCAAACCAAGCTGCTTACCTATTGCAGATGCAGTCTTCCCAGCCTGGTGCAGGTCTACAATTTTGTTTCTGGTGCTCTTTGGTCTTGGCCATAGTGGAGTTTGGAGTGTGACTGTTTGAGGTTGTGGACAGGTGTCTTTTATACTGATAACAAGTTCAAACAGGTGCCATTAATACAGGTAACGAGCGGAGGACAGAGGAGCCTCTTAAAGAAGAAGTTACAGGTCTGTGAGAGCCAGAAATCTTGCTTGTTTGTATGTGACCAAATACTTATTTTCCACCATAATTTGCAAATAAATTCATAAAAAATCCTACAATGTGATTTTCTGGATTTTTTTCCCTCATTTTGTCTGTCATAGTGGAAGTGTACCTATGATGAAAATTACAGGCCTCTCTCATCTTTTTAAGTGAGAGAACTTGCACAATTGGTGGCTGACTAAATACTTTTTTGCCCCACTGTATCTGTTCAATTTGTAATTTGTATTTCTTTATGTCCAATAAAACATATATAAAAAGAAATATAAAAATAAAGAACGATGAAGGCCGCTGTGTTCTTGGGGACCTTCAATGCTGCAGAGATTTCTTGGTACATTTCCCCAGATCTGTGCCTCAACACAACCCTGTCTCGGAGCTCTACGGACAATTCCTTCGACGTCAGGGCTTGTTTTTTCAGGATGCACCTGAGCTCAATTTTGAGTCTCATAGTAAAGGGTCTGAATACTTAAGTAAATAAGGTATTTCTGTTTAAAAATTGTAATACATTTGCAAACATTTCTAAAAACCTCTTTTCACTTTGTCATTATGGGGTAAACATTGTATTTAATCTATTTTAGTCGATGGCTAGGTGAGGAGAGGTGAGAGGAAGACCATCAGACTGTGCTGAACCTTTCTGTGCCCTTGTATGTGGAGAATGTCCAAGTATCGACAGCAGAAAGTGCTGCCTAAGAGCCTCTCCCAGGGGTCTTATTACCACCGTGGCCCCTGGCCCCGTCACTGGGACTGGCCTAGGAGGTGCCATCACTCCAGAACACACACACATTGGTGCACGGTCAGATGCACACACACATGCATGTATGTAAGACACACGCCCACAGATGGATGTACACACAGAGAATGGCACTGGAATTTATAGCTGCCGTTTTATGGGATTCTGCTATGTTGTGTGTTTTTTGCTCTGGTCTTAACTTTTTTTGGTAAATAATGTTTCCGCTATGGCCCAAAAAAGCTTTTGGACATCAGAACAGCGATCACTGACCTTTGGATGAAGATGTCTACTTCAATGAGTCAGCGACGCAGGACATACTGCTCACACCGGACCAAGCCGGGGTTTTTTATACCAGAGACTCAGAAGAGAAAGAGACAGGAGCAAGAGAGGTGTGCAGGCACCCTGACAAAACTACGGCGGCAAGTAAATAAACTGCCTCCACCCTCCCTTATTGGTGAACGAAAACAAACTTGACGAGCTCCATTCAAGACTATCCTATCAACGGGACCTGAAGATCTGTAATATATTATGCTTCTCGGAGTCGTGGCTATACAAGGACATGGATAATAAGTATTTAGCTGGGTTTTCTATGCATCAGCAGGACAGAATGGCAGCTTCGGGTATTCTCAAGGAGGGAGGTGTGTGTCTCTTCGTTAACAACAGCTGTTGAATGATCTCTAATATTAGGGAAGTCTTGAGGTTCTGCTACCCCAAGGTAAAAAGCTCATAAAAAGCTGTAGACCATACTATTTTCCAAGAGAGTTTTAATCTATATTTTTCATAGCTGTCTATTTACCACCACAAATCAATGCTGCCACTAAGACCGCACCTAATAAGCTGTACAAGGTCATACGCAAACAAGAAACACGTTTTGTTCCTTTTGCTTCTGTTTAAGAAACGTTTTCCAACAGAATCGGCGCAATGAATACACCCCCTGGTCACACACAAACACAGCTCACTTTCATAGCAGCCACATACAAACAGCATGATCCATTTCATCGTTGTGTAAATCCTTCTCACTTCTACGCGCTCTCCTCCTCTCACCTTTTCTGTCACGCCCTGATCTGTTTCACCTGTTCCTGTTATTGTCTCCACCCCCTCAAGGTGTCGCTTATTTTCCCCAGTGTATTTATCCCTGTGTTTCCTGTCTCTCTGTGCTGTGCTCTTGTACGTTTCTAAGTCAACCAGCGTTTTTCCCGTTCTCCTGCTTTTTGCATTCTCCTTTTTCTAGTCCTCCCGGTTTTGGGTTTTGACCCTTGCCTGTTTCTGGACTTTTTACCCGCCTGCCTGACCATTCTGCCTGCCTTGACAACGAGCCTGTCTGCCACTTTGTACCTCCTGTACCTTTTTGACCTGTCCACGACCATACTCTTGCCCAACCCTTTGGATTAATAAACATTGTAAGACTACAACCATCTGCCTCCTGCGTCTGCATTTGGGTCTCGCCTTGTGCCTTGATACTTTTCCCTTCGCTTGTGGACTTCAGTGCACAACACATCAGCTGTCTGTGACCAGGCGAAAAAACCTTTCCAAGCCAAACCTTCATATCATAACCGCTAACTTCTACACAAAGCCTATATTATTGTCACCATATTAGCTAATAGAACAAATGTGTTAGTAAACCCGCTACAATCATGCAGTACAGTGTACAGTCAGCAAGCAGTTTAGCAGTTACATCAGTGGGCCTCAGTGGCAATAAATTAAGTAAACCAAAAGCTTACCTTGACTTGGAAGAGTTCCAGTGTTGGATATTAGCCATAGCCAGCTAACTAACATAGCATCCCTCTCTGAATAGGCTAAACTAGCTAGCTTCATTCTCTAGTAAGTGAAAGTGAATAAAAACAATTCTATATATATCTTGCTTCTCCTTCATTTTTGAAGAAATTAATTTGTTTAAAACTGTTCAACTATTGTCTTTCTCTCTTGAGTCAATTACTCCCCACATTTTATGCAATGCAGTGCTATCTAGCTGTAGCTTATGCTTCCAGTACTAGATTCATTTTCTGATCTTTTGATTGTGTGGACAACATGTCAGTTCCTGCTGCAAGAGGTTTGATAGGTTGGAGGACGTCCTCTGGAAATTGTAATAATTACTGTGTAAGTCAATGAAAGGGGGTGAAAACCATGAGCCTCATAGGTTAGTATTGAAGTCAATGTACCCAGAGGAGGACGGAAACTAGCTGTCCTCTGGCTACACCATGGTGCTACCCTACAGAGTGCTGTTGAGGCTACTGTAGACCTTGATTGCAAAACAGTGTGTTTTAATCAATTATTTGGTGACGAGAATGTACTTAACTAAAAAGGATAACTTTTTAAATGTTTCACAATTTTTTTTTAAATTAAATTCAGTGAGGAGGATGGTCCTCCACTGGGTTATATGTATGGCAGGAACGCAATAAACTGTTCAATATTTGGTGCGTGTGCTGCTCAAATTCAGTCAGTGTTAAGAAAGGAGTAATTATATAATTTTGGAAACATTATTTAAATTTATCAGGGAGTGTTGCAGCAACTTCAGCACCCCTACTTCCCACAGCTATGCTATGGGGAGGAGGTGGGAGACCTGACAGTGTGGTGCCAGGACAACAACCTCTCCCTCAACGTCAGCAAGACAAAGGAGCTGATCGTGGGATACAGGAATCGGAGGGCAGAGCACGCCCCCATTCACATCGACGGGAATGTAGTGGAGCGGGTCGAGAGCTTCAAGTTCCTCGGTGTCCACATCACTAAGGAGCTATCAGTGCTGGAAAATGTTCCCAATTGTCATATTTGAATAAAATAAGAGATACCTTTAAAAGATCACTCAAGTAAAAGTGAAAGTCATCCAGTGAAATACTTTTTGAGTAAAAGTCAAAAAGTATTTGGTTTTAAATATACTTAAAGATGAACTATCACCATTTCCTGGTTTCCAAAAATCTAATTGTTCACGTAATTTCCGTTTATGTGACAAAACAAGCAAGTATAGTGTAGAGGATCATTGTACCATCTAAACCACTATGAAATATATTTTACATAACCCAAAATATTATATTTTCAGCTGTTTGAAGCTGGTGTACAAAACCGAAAGTAAAAGAAGCAAAAACAAAACGTAAGAATGGGAAGCATAGAAATAGCACACATAGAACATATCTACCACTTCTTTGACTTCCTTCCAATGATAATAACAGAACTATACAAACATTTCTATGTGAATATGTTTGGGTCACCCAAAAAGTTATTGCAGCTTTAGTTTTCAAAAGTAAATGTAAAAGTATAAATCATTTCAAATTCCTTATATTAAGCAAACCAGACGGCAGAAGGTTTTTATTTATTTACGGACAGCCAGGGGCACGCTCCAACACTTAGACATCATTTACAAATGAAGCATTTGTATTTAGTGAGTCCGCCAGAACAGAGGCAGTATACGGGATGACCAGGGATGTTCTCTTTATGTGTGTGAATTGGACAATTTTCCTGTCCTGCTAAGCATTCGAAATGTAACGAGCACTTTTGGGTGTCAGGGTAATGATACATACATTTTTTTTTAGGAATGTAGTGAAGTAAAAGTAAAAATCTAAATAATAAAGTACATGTACCCCAACAAGTACTACTTAAGTACTTTACACCACTTGGATCTATCATGGCTCACACACACCCATGAAGGGGGCACGACAACGCCTCATCCCCCCTCAAGAGGCTAATAAGATTTGTCATGGGCCCTCAGATCCTCAAAAAGTACTACAGCAGCACCATTGAGAGCATCTTGACTGGCTGCATCACCGCTTGGAATGACAACTGCTTAATATCCGACCAGTTGTTTTGCTCTTGGACGCCCACAAGCCTGTTTTTCTCTAGGATGCCCAAAAAATGAATGGAAGTATACACTACCGGTCAAAAGTCTGGACACACCTACTCATTCAAGGGTTTTTTCTTTATTTTCACTATTTTCTACAATGTAGAATAATAGTGAAGACATCAAAACTATGAAATAACACATATGGAATCATGTAGTAATCAAAACATATTTTAGATTATTCAAAGTAGCCACCCTTTGCCTTGATGACAGCTTTGCACACTCTTGAGATTTGCTCAACCAGCTCCATGAGGAATACTTTTCCAACAGTCTTGATGGAGTTCCCACATATGATGAGCACTTGTTGGCTGCTTTTCCTTCACTCTGCGGTCCAATTCATCTCAAACTATCTAAATTGGGTTGAGGTTGGGTGATTGTGGAGACTAGGTAATCTGATGCAGCACTCCATCACTCTCCTTCTTGGTCAAATAACCCTTACACAGCTTAGAGGTGTGTTTTGGGTCATTGTCCTGTTGAAAAACAAATGATAGTCCCGCTAAGCGCAAACCAGATGGGATGGGGTATCCCTGCAGAATACTGTGGTAGCCATGCGTTTTAAGTGTGCCTTGAATTCTAAATAAATCACCAACAGTGTCACCAGCAAAGCACCCCACACCATCACACCTCCTCCTCCATGCTTCACGGTGGGAACCACACATGCAGAGATCATCCGTTCACCTACTCTGTGTTTCATACAGACACGGCGTTTGAAACCAAAAATCTCACATTTGGACTCAGACCAAAGGACAGATTTCCACCGGTCTAATGTCAATTGCTCGTGTTTCATGGCCCAAGCCAGTCTCTTCTTCTTATCGGTGTCCTTTAGTAGTGGTTTCTTTGCAGCAATTCGACCATGATGCCTGTTTCACGCAGTCTCCACTGAACAGTTGATGTTGAATTGTGTCTGTTACTTGAACTCTGTGAAGCATTTATTTGGGCTGCAATCTGAGGCTGGTAACTCTAATGAATTTATCCTCTGCAGCAGAGGTACCTCTGGGTCTTCCTTTCCTGTGGTGGTCCTCATGAGAGCCAGTTTCATCATAGCACTTGATGGTTTTTGCGACTGCACTGTCAAAGTTCTTGACCTTTTCCAGATTGACAGACCTTCATGTCTTAAAGTAATGATGGATTGTCGTTTCTCTTTGCTTATTTGAGCTGTAATATGGACTTGGTCTTTTACCTAATAATGCTATCTTCTTTACCTTGTCATATGTGGGAACTCCTTCAAGACTGTTGACACTGGGTTACACACAATACCCCATAATGTCAAAGTGGAATTAACCTAATCTCTCTACCCCACACATACAATTATCTGTAAGGTCCCTCAGTCGAGAAGTGAATTCAAACACAAATTCAACCACAAAGACCAGGGGAGGTTTTCCAATGCCCAGCAACGAAGGGCACCTATTGGTGGACAGTAGTGGTGTGTGAGTAAAATGACTGGGTGAACACCAGCCAGGAAAGAATTGGCATATTACAACCCACATGTTGTCAAAATTGCGTTGTTTGGTCTATATATCCTGTTAGTTCATATGCCTTGCCACCGTGATTGTAACGTATACGTCAGGAGTCAGAAAGCAGGTGCAGAAAGTGAGTTTAATACTGAACAGATACAAAAAGAACAAACCAATAACACCTATGGACTGATGACAACTGAGGGCTAAATAAAGGGGGTGTAATCAGGGTATTGATAAAGTCTAGGTGTGCCTAATGATGGGACGCAAGTGTGCGTAATGATGGTTGCCAGGTGTGCGCAATGATGGGTTGCCAGGACCGGTGATTAGTAAACCAGCGACCTTGCGCGCCGGAGTGGTGGAGCGGGATTAGACGTGGCAGTACATCCCCTGACGCAGGGCTCCAGCCACCGGACAGCCCTGAGGGCGAGGAGCGAGCCGAGACGGAAGACGAAGGTGGAAGTCTCGGATGATGTTGGGATCTAGAATGTCATCCACCGGAACCCAATACCGCTCCTCTGGACCGTACCCCTCCCAGTCCACCAGGTACTGTAGCCGACCCCCACAACGTTGGGAGTCCAGGAAGGATCTGATGGCATAGGTGGGGCTTCCCTCGTTGTCCAAGAGTGGTGGACGGTGTCATGGGGGACAGCATCAGCCAGGGGACCAGGAGACACCAGCCTGAGGAGGGAAACAAGAAACAAGGGTGAGATCCGGTAGTCAGTGGGGAGCTGTAATCGGTATGTTACCTCATTGACCCTCAGGAGGACTTTGAAAGGCCCCACAAACCGGGGGCTCAGGAAAGGCGGAGCAGGAGGTTACTGGTGGTTTGGAACACGGGAACCTCACTGCGGTTGCGGTTCGCCTGCTCCTTCTGTCGGCAGACAGCGCATTGGATGCTCGACCATGCTCGACCATGAGGTGGTGGGGTTGTGACTTTGGAGCCACGGGAGGCCAAGGATTACCTTGTGGTGATGTAGAAGGTAAGGCTTTCCTGGTGCATGGGTCCCAGAGTGAGGGTGAGTGGTGCGGTGATGCTGCGTAAGTGTGCCGGATGCCAATGGTTGCGTGTCCATGGCTTGGACAAGAAAAGGAGAATGGGTATGAGGTTAAGTTTAGGAAGGAGGCGAAGGCCTGGTCGATGAAGTTCCCAGCGGCACTGAAGTCCACTAGAGCTGTAGAGACAACACTTGAGGGACAGACAGCCATTGAAATACGAACCATAAAGGGTTTGGTGGAAAACTATGTTAATGGAATACTCACGCCTAACCTGGGAGACGGAAGGTCACAGGGCTTCCCCTCTGCTCTAGTGGACCCCGGGTTAGGGCGCACCGGACCGCACATTTGCGGTAAAAGGTGACAGTGATAGAGAAATGTTTGTCAGACCATGAGACATACCGAAAATCGGTCTTCTCACAAAATCATCTGTAGCGTCCGAACGGTTTGGCCTACAAACTATTACCCCTCTCTGGAAAGACGAGACTCTCACAAACATGATTGTGTTCTCCGTTTACAACCCCCACAAGCATATTGGGACTCTTCTGAGGTCAGTACATACAATCTTTTGTCTGTAGCATCCGAACAGTTTGGGCTACGAACTAATATGACGCTTCTGTGTAAAGATGAGAGTCTCATGAACACGTGCATGTCGCTCAACCATTGGCTCAATTTACCCTATGGTCATTGTCTCAACCCCAGGGCCAAATATTTGACCAAATTAGCCCACACAGCTACAAGGACACACTTTTATGCTAAGATTAGGACCTCACATTGAAGTTTATAGAGAGCCCACCTGATGTATAGAACAATCTTAAAATAATCTACTTTGATTTAGATACAAGCATGACCTCTTTAGATACAAGCATACAAGCATGACCTCTTCCTAAATAATTATTAACTTTGTGTATGGTTTCCTAGAAAGATGGGTGGCTCAACTTACCACTTTGGGTCAACTTACCCTACCCTCCCCTAAAGTGTGAATACACTTAAACTAATTGCATGAAACTGTACACTACTTTTCTTTCCCTCTGAGTTGTTTTGGGTTTGGGGCTGAGTGAGATCCAGGGACCCATCTCAGAGAGGAAAGGGCGACAATGGAGGGAATAATCTAAGCACCCATGTCTTGTGTGTGTGTGTGTTTCATTGTGTCTGACCCCCCACCCTGTAACCTGTTTGAGACCACAGGAAGTTATACTTTAGCACCATGTCTCTGCTTGCAGCCCCATGTTCCCATCACTGTTCCCCTGCTGCTGTGCTGTGCCCTCCTCGGTGCAGCACAAGACTCATTCCTATCACCATTGTTAAATTGTGCAACACCAATATAATATATACTGTATATACACTGAGTATACCAAACATTAGGAACACCTTCCTAAAATTGAGTTAGGAATATTTTGCCCTCAGAACAACCTCAATTTCTTCTGGGCATGGACTCTACAAGGTGTCGAAAGCATTCCACATGGATGCTGGATCCACGTTGACTCCAATGCTTCTCACAGTCGTGTCAAGTTGGCTGGATGTCCTTTGGGGGGAGGACCACACAGGAAACTGAGTGTGTAAAAACTCAGCAGCTGTGCAGTTCTTGACACAAACCAGTGGGCCTGGCACCTACTACCATACCCCGTTCAAATGCACTTAAATATTTTTTCTTGCCCATACACACTCCATGTCTTAATTGTCTCAAGACTTCTTTAAGTGCCTTAAAGTGACATCTCATTCTTTAACCGGACTCCTCCCCTTCATCTACACTGATTGAAGTGGATTTACCAAGTGACATAAATGAGATCATAGCTTTCACCTATATTCACCGGGTCAGTCTATGTCATGGCAAGAGCAGTGTTTTGTTTTGTAATGTTTTGTATACTCAGTTTCTATATATGTAATGTTTTTTTGGGGTGGGGGTGAAGGCCCCCAGAGCCCGTGGGCCCACCTAACTTGCGTGGGCTGCGGTACACCAGTACTCCGGTTACAGATCTTAAAGCGTGTAATATGAACTCACCGATGCACAGCCTCTGCGGAGAAATGCATTGTTTTTGTCTGTGAGCGAGTCATTTGCAATAGCCAAGCAGTAATCAAGTTATAGAGGGAGAAGACAGAGGAAGAAGGTGGTGGATAAGGAAAGAGGGATCGAGAGGGAAGGAAACCAAATTATTTTCCCACAGAGAGGATCATCTATCTGTATGTTATTTAGCTGGGTCTCTCACTACTCCCCTGGGCCTGATTACAAAATTTCAGCTCACATTACCAAAGCTATTATTAATTTACTACCATACAGAGAGAGCAACAGATCATTACTTCTGTGTGTGTTGGGAGTGTGTGCGTTTGTGTGTGTGTATGCATGTGCATGTGCCTCAAGCGTGCTTGTGTGTACTCTCGTGCGTGTATATGCTCATGCGTGGAAGAGGGACAAAGAGAGAGAAAATGAGAGACGTGTATATAGCGTCTGTATATTTTGGCCTATAAACTTTTTTTTTTAAAGGTGCTAAATATAGGGTTCTTCAGTTTGACCCCATAGGGAAACACTTTTTTATGCTAGGTAGAATCATGTACCTAGAAGCCTCAATAAATGTTTCTACAAAGAACCCCTTTCTCGTCCAAAGGTTCTTCCTAAAACCCTCTATGAACGGTTCTACCAAAAACCTTTTCTATTTAAAGGGGTTCTTCCTAGAACCCTCCATGAATGGTTCCACCAGCCTTATTACCTTTTAAAATTAAACTCTTTATGATAATACATTACATACAAGGCCTTTCTTGTAGGCTATCCAACAATCAGAACTTTTAATCATTCAGAATGACTGCCAAAGTAGGGAAGATAATTGAGACTACCATCTTAACTGGAACAACCTTCTCAGTAAGGGGTACAATAAGTCCAACTACTAACAGATTTGATTGTATGTTATTTATCTTTGTGTAGCGTAAGATCAAACAATCAATGTATATGCAAAAACATAGATATTGAAACATACAATTCTAAAAATCAAACTGCTATAGAGCGTGCTGGGAAATATGATAATGATCTTTGTCTTCCAAAAAGGGTTCTTCAGATGAAAATGGTTGTTGGTCGAACCTTACCCCTCTGCAAATAACCCTTTTGGAAAAATGTTCCAAGTACTAGCACCAACACAGAATTGCAAGGGTTACATTAATATACTGTTACGCGGAGCGAAGGGGGGGAACCCAAGAGCGGACTCAGAAGAGGAAGCCGGGATGAATGCACCAAAATGTTTATTGAATACAAAGAAATATGTAGTGCAGAACCGGGGTGGCTCAGATGAGTTGGGGAAAAAAACAGGAGTGTAGAGTGAGGTTGGAGTTGGCTGAGTCGAACAGAGAAAAAGGTCCTGAGAGGAATCCAAGGTAATGGTGGGGAGTGAAATCCAGAGGAAGGTGGTTGGTGATGAGATGTGGAACAGGAGACAGGAGCCAGAGACAGATCGGTACTGCAAGGAGAGGACAAAAATGGTGTAAGGCAGGGAAACAGGATCTTGAGAATAGACAAAAGGCTAGCACTATAACTGACTGAGCAGAGATTACGAACTGGCAAAGTGGGAGTGGCAGGAATGGGTATTTGTAGAGGTCTTGATTTATGGATGAGTTGCAGCTGGTGGGGATCTGCTCTGAATCCAGCACACCTGTCTCCAATCACACAATTAACCAGAGAGGAAGAGGGAGAGAGAGAATACATAGGGAGAACTGCAGGTCAAGGAGACACCGGACGACCACCAGAGGGCGTAGCAGGAGCAGATGTGACATATACACTATATATACAAAAGTGTGAGGACACTTCGGTTATTTCAGCCACACCCATTGCTGACAGGTGTATAAAATCGAGCACACAGACATGCAATCTCCATAGACAAAGGCCCCTTCTTCCAGGGAAGGGAAATCTTAACACTACAGCAATACAATTACATTCTAGACAACTCTCTGCTTCCAAATTTGTGGCAACAGTTTGGGGAAGGCCCTTTCCTGTTTCAGCATGACAATGCCCCCGTGAACAAAGCGAGGTCCATACAGAAAATGGTTTGTCGGGATCGGTGTGGAAGAACTTGGCTGGCCTGCACAGAGCCCTGACCTCAACCCCATTGAACATCTTTAGGATGAATTGGAACCCCGACTGTGAGCCAGGCCTAATCACCCAACATCAGTGCCCAACCTCAATAATGCTCTTGTGGCTGAATGGAAGTCCCTGCAGCAATGTTCCAGCATCTACTGGAAAGCCTTCCCAGAAGAGTGGAGGCTGTTATAACAGCAAAGGGGGGACCAACTCCATATTAATGCCCATAATTTTGGAATGAGATGTTCGAAGAGCAGGTGACCACATACTTTTGGTCATGTAGTGTATTCTGTTATGGCATGTAAATTGATTAATCAACCTTCTGAGAGGGTAATTCAAAATGGTACTTATAGAGCACACATCAGAGCTGAGTGCCCTTCACTTTGGGTGAGTAGGGATATCTGGGAGAGGTTTGCCTCTTGAAACGCTAGATTAACAGGGTACCCTTTGACCCTCCATAAAAGTACTAGAATGCAAGACAAGGTAAACATTATACTGGATGTTTTTAAATAACATAAACATGTGAAATCCAACTACATACAGTGCCTTGCAGGAGTATTCATCCCCTTTAGTGTTTTTCCTATTTTGTTGCATTACAACCTGTAATTTAAATGGATTTTTATTTGGATTTCATGTAATGGACATACACAAAATATTCAAAATTTGATGAAGTGAAATGAAAAAGAATACTTGTTTCAATTATATATTTTTTTAACTGAATAGTGGTGCTTGCATATGTATTCACCCCCTTTGCTATGAAGTCCCTAAATAAGATCTGGTGCAATCAATTACCTTAAGAAGTCACATAATTTGTTAAATAAAGTCCACCTGTGTGCAATCTAAGTGTCACATGATCTGTCAGATGATCTCAGTATATATACACCTGTTCTGAAAGGCCCCAGAGTCTGTAACACCACCAAGCAAAAGGCACAATGAAGACCAAGGAGCTCGCCAAACAGGTCAGGGACAAAGTTGTGGAGAAGTACAGATCAGGGATGGGTTAAAAAAATAAATAAACTTTGAACATTCCACGGAGCACCATTAAATCCATTATAATTTTTTTTAAAGAATATGGCACCACAACAAACCTGCCAAGAGAGGGCCGCTCACCAAAACTCATGGACCAGGCAAGGAGGGCATTAATCAGAGAGGCAACAAAGAGACCAAAGATAACCCTGAAGGAGCTGTAAAGCTCCACAGCGGAGATTGGAGTATCTGTCCATAGGACCACTTTAAGCCGTACACTGCATAGAGCTGGGCTTTACGGACGAGTGGCTAGAAAAAGGAAAAAAAATTGCAAACACGTTTGGTGTTCGTCAAAAGGCATGTGGGAGACTCCCCCAAACATATGGAAGAATGTACTCTGGTCAGACGAGACTAAAATTGACATTTTTGGCCATCAAGGAAAACACTGTCTGGCGCAAACCCAACACCTCTCACCACCCCGAGAACACCATCCATGTTTTTTATCGGCAGGGACTGGGAAACTGGTCAGAATTTAAGGAATTATGGATGGTGCTAAATACAGTCTTCCAGAGATTTGAGACTGGGACGGAGGTTCACCTTCCAGCAGGACAATGGACCCTAAGCATAGTGCTAAAGCAACACTTGAATGGTTTAAGAGGAAACATTTAAATGTCTTTGAATGGCCTAGTCAAAGCCCAGACCTCAATCCAATTGAGAATCTGTGGTATGACTTAAAGATTGCTGTACACCAGTGGAACCCATCCAACTTGAAGGAGCTGGAGCAGTTTTGCCTTGAAGAATGGGCAAAAATCCCAGTGGCTAGATGTGCCAAGCTTATAGAGACATAACCCAAGAGACTTGCAGCTGTAGTTGCTGCAAAAGGTGGCTCTACAAAGTATTGACTTTGGGGGGGGTGAATACTTATACATGCTCAAGTTTTATTTTTATTTTTTTCACCAAAACTCTTTTGCATCTTCAAAGTGGTAGGCATGTTGTGTAAATCAAATGACACAAACCCCCCCCAAAAAAATATATTTTACTTCCAGGTTGTAAGGCAACAAAATAGGAAAAATGCCAAGGGGGTGAATACTTTCGCAAGATACTGTACCACCTTTTATTATTAATTTCCTGAACAAATCCTAAAGCAGTTTGCCGTGAAAAGTGTATTTTATGTTTTGTGATTGGCACTAGTAGAATGACCCTGGGAGTCAAGGACGTTGCCGACGTGCAAACTTTGGTCTCAACTGTGAATGGAACTCCTTAATCTCCCTCTTGACCTCAATTATACCTCCACCATGCATTGTGCAGAGCAGTGAAACTAGCTCTGCTTCTTGTGTTTTTTTCAGAATAAAGACTTCTGAATGTGTCTTCCCAATTTTGTCAGATGTCATGGAAAGATGCCATGAATGCTTCAGCAAGATAAAGAAAGTGAAAGATAGATACTGGTGAAAGATAATATTACCTTTGTTTACCTTTAAGAAACACTTTATCAAGTGCCAAAAGTCAACTCGACTTCTCTATTTTGGAGCGTTTTAGGGAAACTAACCGTATAGTCAAACTGATGTAAAATAAAATATAGTGGCTGTACTACTAGTCACAGTACGAGAGTGATTAAGATCTTACCACATTAATCTTGGGAAGCAGAGCCTCTTAAATCCTCTCAAAGACCTCCCTTCATTTCTCCTCTGTTTTATAACCACCAGCCCACGCTTCCTGATAACGTTTTGCAAATTAAATGTTTGGAGTGAATTAAAAACAAAGTCCACTGGATATTCCTAATCCACGAGACGAGACTGCTAAACAGCTACAGGAGAAAGTGACATTTTAGCAAAAACAAGACAAAAATATGTTGTGAATAACAGGATGTGCAGGGAAAGGAGGGGGGGGTGGGGGCTAGGTCTTGTGGCGGATCAAGCCGCATACTGTATCTCAAAGTAAACAGGTAGCAGATGCAGGTCCCCCCAGTGATTGTAGAGAATGTATGTTTCTGTGTGTGTTTATTTGTTTGTTTGTTTGTGGTGCACGTCCGGAGAATGGGAGAGTGTGAGTGTGTGTGTGTTTGTATACGTGTGTGGAGGCTTGCCTTCGTGTGTGTGTGCGCGCGTGTAAGTGCTTGTCTGTGCCTGTGTGTGTGAACGCTCGCTCATTAAAAGAGGGAGACATGCAGATAGATACACAACCAATTTGAATCAGCATGGTGACTGCTGCACGCACCAGGCAGAACCCTGCTGTTTGTTGAGCTTCTGATAACCTTTATCGCTGACAAGGCCAAGCAGTGAATCAACACCATGCTATCAACATTATGTTAAAGGAAAGATTTATGTTCGCAGATGAATAACTTTTTGATGAATTTCAAAAGAAAAATACAGTGCCTTCAGAAATCATTCACACCCCATTGACTTTTTCCACATTTCATTGTGTTACAAAGTGGGATTAAAATGGATTTAATTGTCATTTTTTGTCAACGATCCACACAACTTACTCTGTAATGTCAATGTGGAAGAAAAAAATATTATGGGAAAAATGTATGAAAATAACACCCTCATATCTTGAAACACATTTGAATCACCGTTGGCAGCGATTACAGCTGTGAGTCTTTCTGGGTAAGTCTCTAAGAGCTTTCCACACCTGGATTGTGCAACATTTGCCCATTATTCTTTTTAAAAGTCTTCAAGCTCTGTCAAATTGGTTGTTGATCATTGCTAGACAACCATTTCCAAGTAGATTAAAGTCAAAGCTGTAACTCGGCCACTCAGGAATATTCACTGTCTTCTTGGTAAGCAACCAGTGTAGATTTGTGCTTGTGATTTGAGTTATTGTCCTGCTGAAAGGCTCTAACCAATAGTGCAAAAAAAGATAGTAGGTAAGTAAAGAAATAAAACAACAGTAAAAAGACGGGCTATATACAGTAGCGAGGCTATAAAAGTAGCGAGGCTACATACAGACACTGGTTAGTCAGGCTGATTGAGGTAGTATGTACATGTAGCTATGGTTAAAGTGACTATGCATATATGATGAACAGAGAGTAGCAGTAGCATAAAAAAGGGGGTGGTGGGTGGCGGGACACAATGCAGATAGATAGCCCGGTTAGCCAATGTGCAAAAAAGCACTGGTTGGTCGGCCCAATTGAGGTAGTATGTACATGAATGCATAGTTAAAGTGACTATGCATATATATGATAAACAGAGAGTAGCAGCAGCGTAAAAAGAGGGGTTGGGGGGTCTTTCTGGGTAAGCAATGCAAAAAGTCCGGGTAGCCCTTTGATTACCTGTTCAGGAGTCTTATGGCTTGGGGTAATAACTGTTGAGAAGCCTTTTTGTCCTAGACTTGGCCATGCGGTAGTAGAGAGAACAGTCTATGACTGGGGTGGCTGGGGTCTTTGACAATTCTTAGGGCCTTCCTCTGACACCGCCTGGTGTAGAGGTCCTGGATGGCAGGCAGCTTAGCCCCAGTGATGTACTGGGCCTTACGCACTACCCTCTGTGGTGCCTTGCGGGCAGAGGCCGAGCAATTGCCGTACTAGGCAGTGATGCAACCAGTCAGGATGCTCTCGATGTTGCAGCTGTAGAACCTTTTAAGGATCTCAGGACCCATGCCAAATATTTTTAGTTTCCTGAGGGGAATAGGCTTTGTCGTGCCCTCTTCACGACTGTCTTGGTGTGTTTGGACCATTCTAGTTTGTTGTTGATGTGGACACCAAGAAACGTGAAGCTCTTAACCTGCTCCACTAGTCCCGTCGATGAGAATGGGTGCGTGCTCGGTCCTCCTTTTTCTGTAGTCCACAATCTTCTCCTGAGTCTTGGTTACGTTGAGGGAGAGGTTGTTATTCTGGCACCACCCGGCCAGGTCTCTGACCTCCTCCCTATAGGCTGTCTCGTCGTTATTGGTGATCAGGCCTACCACTGTTGTGTCATCTGCAAACTTAATGATGGTGTTGGAGTCGTGCCTGGCCATGCAGTCATGGGTGAACAGGGAGTAAAGGAGGGGACTGAGCACGCACCCCTGGGGAGCTCCACTGTTGTGGATCAGTGTGGCAGATGTGTTGCTACCTACCCTTACCACTTGGGGGTGGCCCGTCAGGAAGTCCAGGATCCAGTTGCAGAGGGAGGTGTTTAGTCCCAGGATCCTTAGCTTAGTCATGAGCTTTGAGGGTACTATGGTGTTGTACGCTGAGCTGTTGTCAATGAATAGTATTATCACGTAAGTGTTCCTTTTGTCCAGGTGGGAAAGGGCAGTGTGGAGTGCAGTAGAGATTGCATCATCTGTGGATCTGTTTGGGCAGTATGCAAATTGGAGTGGGTCTACGGTTTCTGGGATAATGGTGTTGATGTGAGCCATTACCAACCTTTCAAAGCACATCCTGGTAATCCGTCTGGCCCTGCAGCCTTGTGTATGTTGACCTGTTTAAAGGTCTTACTCACATCGGCTACGGAGAGCGTGATCACACAGTCGTCTGGAACAGCTGATGCTCTCATGCATGCCTCAGTGTTGCTTGCCTCGAAGCGATCATAGAAGTGATTTAGCTCGTTTGGTAGGCTCGTGTCAATGGGCAGCTCACAGCTGTGCTTCCCTTTGTAGTCTGTAATAGTTTGCAAGCCCTGCCACATAAGACGAGCGTCGGATCCGGTGTAGTATGATTCAATCTTAGTCCTGTATTGACGCTTTGCCCCGCACCTTGAAAGGGACAGCTCTACCCTTTAGCTCAGTGCGAATGTTGCCTGTAATCCATGGCTTCTGGTTGGGGTATGTACGTACAGTCACTGTGGGGACGACGTCCTCGATGCACTTATTGATAAAGCCAGTGACCGATGTGGTGCACTCCTCAATGCCATCGGAGGAATCCCGGAACATGTTCCAGTCTGTGATAGCAAAACAGTCCTGTAGTTTAGCATCTGCTTCATCTGACCACTTTTTTATAGACCGAGTCACTGGTGCTTCCTGCTTTAATTTTTGCTTGTAAGCAGGAATCAGGAGGATGGAGTTGTGGTCGGATTTACCAAATGGAGGGTGAGGGAGAGCTTTGTACGCATCTCTGTGTGTGGAGTACAGGTGATCTAGAATTTTTTTCCCTCTGGTTGCACATTTAACATGTTGATAGAAATTTGGTAGAACGGATTTAAGTTTCCCTGCATTAAAGTCTCCGGCCACTAGGAGTGCCACCTCTGGGTGAGTGGTTTCCTGTTTGCTTATTTACTTATACAGCTGACTGAGTGCGGTCTTAGTGCCAGCATCTGTCTGTGGTGGTAAATAAACAGCCACGAAAAGTATAGCTGAAAACTCTCTAGGCAAGTAATGTGGCCTGAAATTTAACACAATATACTCTACTTCAGGCGAGCAAAATCTAGAGACTTCCTTAGATTTCGCGCACCAGCTGTTGTTTACAAATATGCACCCCCGTCTTACCGGAGTGTGCTGTTCTATCTTGCCGGTGCAGCGTGTATCCCGCTAACTGAATATCCATGTTGTCATTCAGCCACGATTCCGTGAAACATAGGATGTTATGGTTTTTGATGTCCAGTTGGTAGGATTTTCGGGATCGTACCTCGTCTAATTTATTGTCCAATGATTGCACGTTGGCGAGTAGTATTGTCGGTAGCGGGAGCTTTCCCACTCGCCTTCTCCGGGTCCTGACCAGGCATCCTGCTCTTTGTCCTCTGTACCTGCTTTGCTTCCTCTTGTAAATAACGTGGATGCCGACCCTGTGGGGTGTTTGGAGAATGTCTTGTGCTTCCTCCTTGTTGTAGAACAAATCTTTGTCTAATCCGAGGTGAGTGATCGCTGTCCTGATATCCAGAAGCTCTTTTTTGCTGTAAGCCATGTTTGCAGAAACATTATGCACAAAATAAGTTACAAATAACGAGGGGGAAAAAAACACATAATAGCACAATTTGTTGGGCGCCGGTAAAACTGCTGCCATTTCGTCCGGCGCCAGGATACTTGATTTTCTTCCCTTGACATGTGCGCTTGTGTAAGCATAAACGCACATGTACAACGGAACATCCAATTAGGATTTATGCTAGGATCACTTAAGGGTCAGAGCAAAATACCAGCCTTAGTAAAGTTGAACATTTACTTTGAGGCCTTTGACTCTACAGCTACAGTACTCACCAGTTGTCTTACCAGAAGTCCATAGGTCATCCCTGTAGACTGCCAAAAACAAGTGCCTTACAGCTGTAGACTTATCATGTAGTTATCAACTTAGGATAGTGCCATAAGCAACACACCGCAAATTAGGAAAGCCCTAGATATGACATTGGACAATGCCATGAAAGGGTCATTTTGCCAAGACCATGGACATATATAGAATAGAGTCCAATTAGATGATTAAGGTGGCATAACTATATTTTGTATTCTGCATGCTTTCATTCATTTTGTTTCATTTTCTTCAACACTTAGAAAGTGATAGAGCCATAAACAACTTCCGCATACAACCATCAGTTAGTGCCACAACGTCGCTCATTTGGGATGAAAATGTAATGATATATTTCATGAGTGTGTGTGCATTGTTAACATTTGCCTAAGTTACTGTCCAGATCTTCCAGTCTGGACAACCAGACGAGGGGTCCGGAACAACGATCCCAATCCGGACATCCGCTGCCCAGCCTTGGAGTGGACTTCTTCATTTGCAGACATCCTACCCGGGTCGACCACCAGAGGGGGACTGTAACGGCGATTCCTCAACCCGGACATCCCCTGGCCATTCCTGTGATGCTTTGCAGCTTCCAAAAACCCTACCAAGGTAGACCACCAGAGGGGGGACCGCAACAGCGATCACCAACTGGACATCTGCTGCCCAGCCTTGGAGCGGACTTCTTTATTCGCAGAAACCATACCCGGGTCAACCACCAGAGGGGAACCACAACGATGGTCCACAACCAGGACAACCCACAGTCATTTTAATGTTGGTTTTCAACGTGCAGGTTAATCTCAAGATCGAACCCAACAAGGGGGGACTGTCATGACGTTGCCCTGGTGGTGAGATAAATACCTTTCCCCCTTTTCTCTCTCTACTCTACAGATTAGAATCTTGGAAAGCACCTTTGTTAACTTCTCCAGGAGCGTTCATCAATATACAAGTGTTTCATAGTCATCAAAAGCTCTGCTTCTTGGCAATATCACAGCGTTGTCAGATTTCAAAAAGGCTTGTTTTAAAAAAAAAAAAAAGTGATTGTTTGAGGATAGCACCTCACATATTTTTCCCATTACCATAAATTCATAAGCCTTCACGGTTCACTGAAAACACATTTCACAGCGAAAACAAATCAATTACCTTTTGAAGAACTTCTGCTGAGGGCTTCCCAAGTGTCCAACGAAGACAATCCATGGTTCTTTTGCTAGAAAAAGTAATGTATTATATCCATAAATCTCAGTTTGGTTGGCGCGTTATAATGAGAAATTACAGCCTCCACTCTTCCATTGAAACGTGAAGAGAACTCGTTCAACTTATACCTATAAACTTGTCCAAGAACAATCAAACAATTGATAATGTATCCTTAGGAACACTTATGTATATGTTGTATAATATTTCAACCGGAATATAAACTGGGCGATAAGAAAGGAAAAAACCACAGAGCGCGCCAGCCGGGAACGCGCATTTTCTCCTATTGACATCTGTGGGGCCACTTCCTTATTCGTCTTCTTCTACAATCTAAAAGCAGCTAAAAAGAATCAAAACATTTTCTCGAGACTGTTGACATCCAGAGGAAGCAATAGGTACTGCATTCATATGCCCTTATATGGGCATTTTCATAAGAGAGGGGTTCCAAATGAGGCAATGTGTCAAAACCACTTTTTCCAGGACAGAAATTCCTTGGGTTTTCACCTGCCATGTCAGGTCTGTTATACTCACAGACGAAATGTTAACACTTTTAGAAACTTCAGAGTGTTTCCTATCCAATGGTACTAAATATGTGCATATCCTATTTTCTGGGCCTGAATGGGAGGCATTTTACTTTGGGCATTCCAGGCTCTCCAAACCCGTCATCTTGTGCGCTGCTCCCTAAGAAGTTAATTAACCTGTTACAGATCCAATCCTGTGAACGGGATTGATTTTTACAACATCCGGTGAAATGCAGAGCGCCAAATTCAAATTACAAAAATACTCATTTCAAACATTCATGAAAATACAAATGCTGCACACCCTTCAAAAGCTTAGACTCTTGTTAATCTAACAGCATTGTCAGATTTCAAAAAGGCTTTACGGCGAAAGCAGAACATTTGATTGTTTGAGGACAGCGCCCCACTCAAAAACTCAATTAGCATAATAACATAGCCAGCAGAGGTGTCACAAAACTCAAAAATAGCATAAAATAAATCGCTTACCTTTGATGATCTTCCTCTGGCATATCAAAGCGTCCAGGTTACACAATAAAAGGTCCTTTCGTTTCGATAAAGTTCCTCTTTATATCCATATAGCTCCGTTTGGTTGGCGCGTTTTGTTCAGTAATCCACCTTCCCAAAGGCTTTCATCCATGCAGACAAACGATATCCCAAAAGTACCCGTAAAGTTAGTTGAAAAAAGTCAAACAGCATTTGTAATCAATACTCAGATACCCTAAAATGAATATACACTATAATATTTCAGACGGAATATAACCTGCTGAATAGAAGAGAAAAAGAACTGAGCGCACATTCCCTGTGTCGCGCAAAATCCAAAACAGTACACTTGACGTGAACTCAGGAACAAGTGGTCTTACTCCCTTGATTTTCATGATTGAAGCTTCCAACCTTTTTCTAAAGACTGTTGACATCAAGTGAAAGCCATAGGAACTGCAATCTGGGGGTTAAACTATGAGACTTTGAACAGCTGGCCTATTGAAAGCGGTGTGACATGACTGATTCAGACATCCCGGATGGATTTTCCTTGGGTTTTTGCCTGCCATATCAGTTCTGTTATACTCATGTTTTTGCCTGCCATACTCACAGACATTATCTTTAACTTCTTAGGGAGTGGCAGGTGAGGTGACGGTCTTGGAGAGTCTGGCTTGCCCAAAGCAAAATGCCTGCCACTCAGGCTCAGAAAATAGGATATGCACATAATTAGTACTATTGGATAGGAAACACTCTGAAGTTTCTAAAAGTGTTAACATAATGTCTATGAGTATAACAGAACTCATCTAGCAGGCAAAAACCAGGGAAAAAAAACATCAGGAAATCAGTTTCTGGTGACCTTTGGCTCTGTTAGACACACTCCCTATTGAATCCATTTGTTACCAGGACTG
Source organism: Brachymystax lenok tsinlingensis (assembly GCA_030435695.1). Classification (NCBI taxonomy): domain Eukaryota; kingdom Metazoa; phylum Chordata; class Actinopteri; order Salmoniformes; family Salmonidae; genus Brachymystax; species Brachymystax lenok. Next base: position 30,974,456 of record CM059787.1, read on the forward strand.
AGACTGCAGTACCTATGGCTTCCACTAGATGTCAGCAGTCTATATACAAAGACTCAGGGAGATTGGAGTAAGCGGAACGAATAGGTACAGGAAATGGCATGGGGACCTGAAATGTCAACAAGTTTTCTAGGGCGCGAGTCTGGCTGGCGCGCCCCACTTTATTTTACTTATATAAGGTATAGGTGACCATCCCAGTGAAATATTATCACTAATATTCATAAAAGGATAGCTAAGGATGCATTTTAACTTGTATTTGATTTGTTTAGGAAAAGTTTATAGGTATATTTGAACGCGTTCTCTTCATGTTTTAATGGACGATTCAACGTTGGATTTTCTGAACAACGCGCCAACCAAACGGAGATTTATGGATATAATATTGGGAGGTGAAATATTGGAGGTGCTACCCTCAAACAATCAAATGTTGTGTTTTCGCCGAAAAGCCTTTTTGAAATCTGACAACGCTGTGATATTGCCAAGGAGCAGAGCTTTTGATGACTATGCAACACTTGTATATTGATGAATGTTTAATAATTCAACTTTTGGATTTTGAATTTGGCGCCTTGCATTTCACCGGGTAGTGTCGGGAGTGGGGCGCCCCACCACTCCGTAAGTAGTTAACAGTTGTAGAAACTTCAGAGTGTTTCCTATCCAAAGCTACTAATTATATGCATATCCTAGCTTCTGGGAGTTTACTTTGGGCACGTTTTTCATCCGAACTTCCAAATACTGCCCCCTAGCCCTAACAAGTTAACATAGAGAGAGTCATCAAAAGTTTGGGAACGGAACCATATTTCGGGTAATCCAACCAGTTGAAAATATCTTTTGGTACTTAAAGAATATGATGTCAGATCAGTTGTCAGCTGAGACATTATTACTGATGATAGGACGACATAATGTGTATCTTGGGAAGCCTACACATTGTAGTTATCAGATTCACATGGAATTGTTGTGCAATTTAAATGTTTAAATATGAAACTATTTGTGAAAACATTAAATGTAATTTTAGCTTCTAAATGAGAGAATTATTTTCATAAGTGAACTATGCTCACTCAGTGGCCTCGCCCAAGTGAACAGGCATTGGTTGTGAACTATGAAACACGCCCTTCTCTCCCCCACTACAAAAGCCCATTGACGAAAATCAACATCTTGTGTTCCCGATAACGTGAGGACTGATGTCCATACGTTTAAAAGGGTGAATTTCAACGTGGAGGTGACGATCGAAACGCTGGAAGGATGAATTTTGACTATACCAGCCAGAATATAGCATGAGCTTATAGTATGGCAACTTGGTATGAACTTTGAACTCTTATTCACTAAAGAAGTGATACATCCTGAGCGTCGAGTTATCAGCAGCAGCTGTGGACGTGCGTGGCCTGGGAAGGGATAGAGAATCTCTTCGGCACAACAGGGTGCTACATCGTATCCGTTCTACAACCAGACAACAGGGTACTACAACGTATCCGTTGTACCACCAGACGACGGGCACTACAACATATCTGTTATACCATATTCTTCAAAGCACAAGGGAGATCTCTTGCTGGGAAACCCAGCCTTCCATCTTCGACCAATCTATCGAAGCGCAGCTTCCTTTTCCGAATGGGCGGTTATTTAGAATGCATAAGATTCTGTATTGATGATAGCATAGCTTCATAAAGTCCGATAGAGACCCAATCCTTTTGTTCCTCAGTCTTCCCACACTTTCATTCAAAACCAACCCCCTTTCTTTGTGTAACCAGCCCTCATATTGGTTTCGTCCGCTAGGGCCATTTTCCTTTATGACATAATTAGTAATCAATGTATGATCAATCCTGTGTATATGTAATTCTGTGTGAATATTTAGTAAATAAATAATTAAACCAAATGTTGTATTGCTAATTCAACTTGTTAGCCAGGGTTCATGAAGATAACCAAGAATATTACGACGTTCAGATGAGACTGAATAAGGTGACGATTAATAATTGACTGGTATTGATATAAAAGATTACCAGGTCTTTAAGAGTTTATTCGGAAGGCAACAGCTCTATAAACATTCTTCCGTGGTGCCCCGACTTCCTAGTTAATTACATGTACATGATTAGTGATCAGGTAATATTTATTAAATAGAATTGATTTGATAAAATAGCATGTCATATATCACTTAATCCATAGTAAAGACACAACACTGTCATCAAGACAAAGTATGGCTACTTTGAAGAATCTCAATCTAGTTGAAATCTTTTTTGGCTACCACATGATTCCATATGTGTAATTTCATAGTGTTGATGTCTTCACTATTATTCTACAATGTAGAAAATAGTACAAATAAAGATAAACCCTTGAATGAGTAGGTGTGTCCAAACTTTTGACTGGTACTGTATGCTGTAACGATATCTGAACAATAGATTTATTTTTTGCGTCAATGATCACACATGGGATAGAAGAAAAAATTTTGCTGAGTACATTTTGATGGATAATGCAAATGTATTGCCTAATGGGCAATTTTGAAACATGCGTCTAGCATTTTTTGGGGGCTATTGGATTCAACTGGTTGTAAAAATAACTAAATTGAGCAAATATCATATTGAATCCAATACAATAGATTATCAGTGTCCCCACCAGGAGTCTTAACATGTTCGATACCAATGTATCTCAGAGAGCTGATTTGACGAGCCTCCATGAAATGCGCAGCCACAGGGTTTCTCTGGTAAAGTCCTGATAATACTCCTTTGTTCTTTATCCTTGTTTTCAGAGCACGTTTCGTTTCTCCTACATACTGTAGCACAGACCACAAATACACTTGATCAGGTATACCACATTTTGTGTGGAACACTTAATGATGCCCTAAATCTTAATGGCATTGCCCATGATAGGTTGATTCAACATTGTGCATTTGTTTGTAAAGTTACACTGGCTACATCGGCCACATCTGTAAATACCATCCGGCACATTGTCTACAGTAGGAAAGTGCTACGTCACCACCAGACTTCACCACTTGAGGCGCAAACGTGCATTGAATCGTTTCCACACCCACCATGCATCATATGCGTAATGGTCATGTGAGGTGAAATGTGCATATTTTGGGATGCCAGCACGCGATCCGTTGAAACGTAGTCAATGAAGCAGTGAATTGGGAGCTTAAACAGTGTGCGGGCCTTCCAGTATTTCATTTTCAACTACATAAAATATGCATTCAAGACAATCTCAAATACTATCAGAAACTTGTTGGATCATTTTCACAGCTTTTCATTTCCTTTAAAACGGTCCAACTGATGTCATTTGGTAATCTCCCTGGTCCCTTAATGTCCTCCCTCCGTGAGAAAAGCAGAAATAAGAGAAAACTTTACCCATGTCAACTAGATTGTTAATGATGCATTGATCATTCTATCGATTTATGCCATTATTCTGGTGAGCAAGGCTTTATTTAGGCTTTATGACTGGTTTTGTTTATGCCACATTAAAAGGTAAGCTAATGCATTTTAAAAGTTAAAGGAAAAATCTTTACTATTAGGCCCATAGAGATCCTATTAAATTAATAGGGATTCTATATGTAATTCTAGGAACACCCAAAAAATTGTAAAGCGCGTGCACACATAATAGGTCCCCGTACCGGGAAGAAATTCAATTTACTTTTACCCCTTCTTACTCCCCTAGAATAAAAGCAACAACCCTACTACTGGGCTACTTAATCTAGACATTGAACACCTCCCTAGCTATTCCCCTAAGGGCTTTGTCTCAATGTAATTCTCTGTTTTTACTTTATTTGTTCGACCGCCGTAGCCTTGAGGCTAGTGGTAGCTCGTGCGAGAGAGAAGCCAGGACATGTTGGCTAAACGTTTCTATCACGTCTTTGGCATAATCGCTTTGTGTTTACAAGGACAGAGCGTGTGCAGATAACCCGCTGTGCTCGCCGTGTGGGTTTGTTGCCTTATCGAAATGGGTTTGGCCTTTTCTCTCTCTCTCTCTCTGACACACAAGACACACACACAAGACACGCCTGTGGTGATACTTTCAGGAAGCACAGTAAGATCTAAAAAGCAGTATATTTTGAACATTATGATGCTATACAGTACATCTGCACTATAAACATGTGTCATGTGTCTATAGTGCATTACAGGTGTTGTCACAGGTGTTGGACATCCTCATTAGATCAAATGCTTGTGTCAAGTTATATTGTCCCTATAAAGGTGCTATAACCATTCTAAGCCTGATGTACCCTTTCAAATTCACACTTAAAAATTGAATCGCATTTTCATATTCATTTGTTCTTCCCACTTAGTGGTGTTTTTCTCCCATACAGTGTCTACTCGACTCATATACCCACTCTCTCTCTTTACATGTAGAGGTAAGACAATACCGCTCACACAGTATTTCTCGAACGACCCGAACGCTACTTGCCGTGTCCTTGCATTGTAATAATTGAAAAAGACATTCACACATTCAGAGTGGTGGGGAGAGTGCTTTTTAATTGAGTATTAAATGGTGCAATAGAAGGCACATAAATTGTGGCCATAAAGAGACTCAAGGAGTAGAAATTAGAGGTCATATGATATCAAAGTAATAAAAAAATTCCAAAGAAAGAATAAATAAAAATTTTTTTGCATCCTCTTGGTTTCAGTTTCTTACTCATAGTGCAGTTCATAAAAGTTAATTCAAATTAATTGAATTTACACTGAACACAAATATAAACGCAACATGTAAAGTCTTGGTTCCATGTTTCATGAGCTGAAATAAAAGATCTGACTTTTTCCATACGCACAAAAAGCTTGTTTTTGTGCACAAATTTGTTTATATCCCTGTTAGTGAGCATTTCTCCTTTGCCAAGATAATCCATCCACCTGACAGGTGTGGCATATCAAGAAGCTGATTAAACAGCATAATCATTACACAGGTGTCCTGGGGACAATAAAAGCAATAACAGTAATGTCTCTAGCACTGCAATGCAGTGCCTTAGATGGCTGCGTCACTCTTTTTTTTCAATACATTTTAGACTAAGGCTGTAACGTAACAAAATGTGGAAAAATTCAAGGGGTCTGAATACTTTCTGAATGCAGTGTATATATACACTACCGTTCAAAGGTTTGGGGTCCCTTAGAAATGTCATTGTTTTTAAAAGAAAAGCACATTTCTTGTCCACTAAAATAACATAAAAATGATCCGAAATACAGTGTAGGCATTGTTAATGTGGTAAATGACTTTTGTTGCTGGAAACGGCAGCTATATCTATATAGGCGTACAGAGGCCCATTATCAGCAACCACCACTCCTGTGTTCCAATGGCACATTGTGTTAGCTAATCCAAGTTTATCATTTTAAAAGGCTAATTGTTCATTAGAAAACCCTTTTGCAATTATGTTAGCACAGCTGAAAACTGTTATCCTGATTAAAGAAGCAATAAAACTGGCCTTCTTTAGACTAGTTGAGTATCTGGAGCATCAGCATTTGTGGGTTCAATTATAGGCTCAAAATGGCCAGAAAGAAATAACTTTCTTCTGAAACTCCTCAGTCTATTCTTGTTCTGAGAAATGAAGGCTATTCCATGTGAGAAATTGCCAAGAATTCGAAGATCTCATACAACGCTGTGTACTACTCACTTCACAGAAGAGTGCAAACTGGCTCTAACCAGAGTAGAAAGAGGAGTGGGAGGCCTCGGTGCACAACTGAGCTAGAGGACAAGTACATTAGACTGTCTAGGTTGAGAAACAGACGCCTCACAAGTCCTCAACTGGCCTCTTCATTAAATAGTACCCACTAAACACCAGTCTCAAATTCAACAGCGATGCTGGCCTTCTAGGCAGGTGGGCCATTTGTGCTACAGTATATCACTACGTTTCTCAATCCATTCCTCTACTGCAGGACCTTGAGCATTTTCAGGTGAAAGACAAATTATCCTATTGATCTCACATATGGCATATTTTTTAAACGTTTGCTTTGATCTGGATGTAGCATGAAATTATTGAAGATGTACAGTAAAATATCTACTGGGAAAATAACTTGGAGACAGCTAATATTACATAATTCTGGAAGCCAAGATAGAAACGCTTCTCTTGTTCAGTCCTAAAAATTCCCCCACATAGTACACCAGTCAGTCTGATTTGCTCTGGACCATGACATGAATAAAGGCCTTATTTGAGCTTGAGCACAGGTTGTCTCACTCGTCTATTAAAATAGATCATTTCCCAGTGTGTTGAGAGGCAATCAGCACCTGTCTTTGTTTCATCACCCAACGAAATAGTTCGATGCCATCTTCTCCGCTATCAAAGTGCGAGGGTTCTTATGTTCCATCTGGCGGAAAAGTGATACCTCAGATCATCTCCAAAGTGTCTCTGTTGCAGGTGTGTCTTCACAGATAATTATTAAAGCTTCAGCTGCAAATTAGCCATGAGAGAGAGATGTCTGGCTTATTAGCCACACATAACACAACCCTAAAAGCCCTCCATGAGAGCCTGTTCTGGCCTCTGTGGAGGCTGCAGTGCATTTAAAGGAACATTGTGAATCCATATTCAAGGCTGGAAAGAAAATTTAAGCTGAGGCCTTGGGTCTCTCAAACAAAACGTAGTACTTCTCAACATGGGAGCCCACCGAAAAATTGCAATGAGACATGCAATAGAAGACATGCAATAGAAGACTGCAATAGAAGGCACTCTGAATAGTCGAGGAGTTTGTTTTGGATGTGGGCAAGGGACAAATAACTTAGATTAAGTGTTATGAGTACTCTGATAAAGGCTATAACCCCACTTTCTCAGAAGACTATAGGCATATAACTGTGGCACAAAGGATGAGTGGGTTAGAGAAACACTACAACCACCACTAGTTAAGTGCATCCTAGGAACCTTTGTAAATAATTTCTTTGTTTAAAGTCAATGACACATTTCAATGGATGCTTTACTTTGATTCCAAATCACACTTTACTGTCTGTACATATTAAGCAGTAAAGGATCAAGTTATTTTTTAAGTCGGGTCCGAACGCTAATGATAATCAGATAGCCCAAATAAGTTGTTTCACAAGTATAGCTAATAGGACAGGATACTCCAATTACCAGACCCACTCTAGTCAATTATGATTGTCAGGACCCGCCTAGCATCTACTTGAAAGAGTTCCCCGACCAACCAATGGAGGAAACGTTTTTTAAAAGACTTCAATCACACTTTCATCTTTCCTTCATGGGAAAATAATTACTTAATCACAGACCAGATCACCATGCTATTCAGTTACCCCTAGTAGACAATGTTGCTTCATGTTGATTAGCCTAACCAAAGCAAACTGTCTGCAATGCATTGTGTAAATTTCATACGGCACTTTGGGCGGTACCATGCATGCTATCTGTAGAGATTTTCTAACTAAACTCTCTAAGTGCAATTTCAACTCCCCTAAAATATGCACGCAATAACACTTATGATGCAATCCTTTAGTGAGTCAGTTTGTTTTGTGCCATTAATATCAAGCAAAAAGTTGAGAACGGAATTCTTTGCAAAGGCTCGAGAACCATGAATCCTCCGAAACACCACCCTGCACTGCTTCTTGACACACTGTTCGCTTAACCCGGAAGCCAGCCACACCAACGTGCCAGATTAAACACTGTCCAGCTGGTGACCGTCGCCAGCTTGCAGGGGTCCGGCCGCCACAAGGAGTTGCTAGAGTGTGCCGCCTCATGGGTCTCCCGGTCACGGCCGGCTGTGACACAGTCTGGGATCGAACCCGGGTTTGTAGTTATGCCTCAAGCCTTAGACCGCTGCACCACTCGAGAGGACAAAATAGTGATATTTAAAGCAAAACATAAACCCAAAAGTATTGATAGGTTAAACAAAATATTGTAATGAAATAATTTTGAGATTTCCACTTGAATGTTTTTCAGATGTGAAACTGCATATCCGATTTTCACGTGAAAGTTTTTTACGTGAAACTGCAAATGTCACATGTGAAACTGCAATTCATCTAATCTGAAGTGAAAACATTTTATTCTCCTCACATGTGAAAAGGTGGTGTTAAATTGAATACATGTGAAAATATGGTTTCACATGTAAAAAGCTCAATATGTGAAAACAGCTATTGCAAATTTGACATGTTTTTTTGTAATGGAGATGCCTGCAGTATGTCGTTCTGACAGCAGCCTGCCGTCTCTGGCCCTATCCTCAGCGGCAGGCTAGAAGCGATGTTTACAGCACCAGTTACGCCTCACTTGAGCAACATTGTCAAGCACTTAACCCCACCTAACAGGCTGACCTCCGATGAGGACCCTGGGAAATAAACTATTGAATCTTCACTGAAAAGGGTAATTGTGCCCGAGAAGTCAACTCACATTGATTTACATGTAATACAGATTTCTCTATGGCATTTGGGTTCTCTGTGGCGTTGTTGTTTTTGTTGCTTCTATAGGAAATTGTTTACATCTGTAGGCTAGTGTTGAACATTTCACACTATCATAGCTATTCAATGTCAATCCACTCTGTGGAGCATTAGTCCATGAAGCGGATGGAAGAAGTTTGAGATGTGAGAGAGGCTGACGACGTATTGTATTCTGCACAATAATGTGTACTACTGTATATACCAATTACCTCTGTATATACCAATGCTCAATCAAAGTGGTATGTTAACACATAATCATGTAATCGATGGTCTGCCAAGTAGTTGTGCCCAAGGGCTAGCAGATACATACACACACCCACATATACACACACATGCATATAGGCATGCACTAGTGATGTGCGGATAAGCTGTTTGTTCACCCACACACACCCACAGTTGTTAATAACCCATCCGCAACCGCCCCATTATATGTGATAAAGTGAAAATCTGAGGCCTGCACCCGCAAATTTAGAAAATGCGCAGTAGGCTACAGTCAGAGACGGAATGAATGATTTTTTGCCTCATTTAGATATGTTTATGCTTATAATTTCTGATATTTTGGTAGGCTATTGGTTAGTCAACGTGTCTATAATTAGATACATGCAGATTCTCTTCTGTCATTATGTGTTCCCCTAGAAGACTAAAGAAACCCTTGCTACACTAATAAATCGATAGAATGAATGCTTTAATCTAGTTGACATCAGTAAAGTTTTTCTGCATTTCTGCTTGTTTTGCAGAGCAAATGTGTTTAGGGAGAGAAGAGAAAATTCAATAATAAAAAAAAACGTGAAAAGATTTTCTGCTCAAAATTGCCAACTGACATTAGTTTGACCAGTTGTAAGGAAATACAAAATGGTGAAATCGACCCAACATGTTTCTAAAAAGATTTCAGTTCAGCTTGGATGCACATTTTATGGGGTTGAAATACTATCTGCTTTTATGACGGTGATAAAGATAGCACCTATGCAGACGGTCCCTAACTGCCAGTAGAGGTGCATGGATAAAATCACTGGGGAAGCCAAGCCAGAAAAAAAAACATATTACAACCTATGTGTTGTGATATTTGCGTTGTTTGCTCTATAACCTGTTAGTTCATATAACTTGCCAGTGTGCTATATAGGCCTAAGTCAGAGACAATGAGACATAGTGGCAGAATAAATTTGACCACGCCTTTGTTTCATCACAAAACCAGAGAGTAACCTCTGTCCGGTGAAGTCCACAAAGCATATTGCATGTAGCAAACAGTTACATGACCTACAGCACAGTCAAGCAAGTTCATATTTCAGCCATTTTTGGACTACTGAACAACTATTGATTTAGAACCACGGAGAGTTACTGCAAGTCCAAAAGAAAATAGGAGCTGCCTCCACTATTCCAGCACTATTTCAACTTCAACATTTCAACATCGTTAAATCAACTATGCTTAGTCTAATACAGTGACAATCAATGTAAGCTAAATATGTGGCTGTCCATGGTTCTGATTTCTGTGTGTGTGTGTGCGTGCATCTGTCCTTCTACATCTGCATTGCTTGCTGTTTGGGGTTTTTGGATGGGTTTCTGTACAGCACTTTGTGACATTGGCTGATGTAAAAAGGACTTTATAAATACATTTGATTGATTGAATAAAAAAAAACATGTTGAAATGCCAATATCTTCCTCCTCCTCTCTTTCATGTTGACAAAATGGTATATGACTCTGTCATACAGTACACACTTTTAGCTTTTTGTTGTCCTAGGCTACCTGGCCAAAAATCTTGCTCGCTAGCCTAACTTCCTTTCATGGGCAAAGATGAGCTAGCTAGTTAACATTAGCCCACTACATCTAGCTACATATTGAACTTCCATCCTCTCAGGCAAGGGGCACAATGTCGAATTTATGGTTAGATCAGAATCTCTGTTATAATCATTGGCCAGTACAGAGAAGGAAGTAAAATCCCAAATCTGAATCTCCATCCATGGCTAATTTAGGAAAGGGACCATTTTTGCTAGCAAGATAGCCACTGGAGGACGACACAATGATTCAAGTTTTTCTGTCAACGAAGTTTCACTTTTGATGTAATCTGATTGGTGTGAAGCCAAATCCAAACTGGCTTCCCTTTACTTTTTTTTGGTGCACCAGGACCATTCATAGTTAAGCTCACTCAGTTTAGCTTAATGATGATTGGCTATTATTTATACATTTTTTATCAAGGGAGGACAAATGCTCGCTACACATACAGAGACAGGGGGGCACCGTTTCACTCGCTTGGATGCTGTCTCTGATGAGATATTCAGCCTCTTGCGAATTGAAGGAAAATTATGAAACACAGAGAGATAAAAGATAAATTATTGTATATGTTTTTTTCTTTTTTTCTTGGTCAATGTTTTGTCGAAACCTGGCTTCCCTTGGCATCCATGACTACACGCCACTGCTAACTGCAGATTTGTATTCTCTCAAGATGCTGAAAAAAAACATTTCTCCACTGTTCCAGAGTGTATAATTTTACTGCAAGAAATGCTTAATTCTGCAGGAGTTAATAACACTATATGAGAGGTTATTGACCTACAGTCAGTGTCCAGATTTCAGTTTCCATTTAACCCATCTGACAGTTGGCTACAGTTCCCTTGAAGTGCCATAGGCCTATTTGAAGTCTCCATCTTGTGACTGTCGAATGTGTAGCCTATAGCTCCTCCGAATCATCAGTCTGTCAACGCCTCTTGCCTCTGCCTCTGCGGAGGAAGGTGAACAGTGGTGGCATTATGCTTCACATTCGATTTGACCACTTCACCAAATCTTTCCCAAACATTAAATAAAACGCCCCCCTTTTATTTAACTTCATTATTTTCCTATTTTGACAATAAACAAAAAATAACACACAGCTTAACATTTACATACATACACCTCCACAAACACCAATGGACTCTTTACTTTCAACGCTCCATTTCGCAGCCTTCTCTTATTGAACTTTTTCTGCACGTTCCCAAAAGCATTTGGTGATTGGTGTGGTGCGCGGGCCCTGAAGACGTAGAGTTTAGGCTTACACACTAATGACAGATAGCCTAAAAATAATAAAGGAAACACCTCAATGTAGCCTATATATAGAAATTCCACAATAATTATACATTTACGGATTTTGTAATGCATTGTTTTCTCTTTATTCAACCCACCTGCACACAATATTTCATGACCTTAAAAGCCCACCCCGCGCGAGTTGAGTCAACCCGCGCTAGTGCATGTCTCTCTCTCTCATTCTCTGCCCCAAAGCTGAGAGCTATTGGCTTGCGCGCCTTAATTATTTCACTCTCTCTCACACAGTTTGCCCGACCGCCGACACACAGACACCGGGCTCCATCTGTCTGCATTGTGAAGCAGAGATGCAGTCGCTGTTCGCCACCCTCGGCGACAGACTGGCCCTGTGTAAACGTTATCAGTGCAGGGTAACCTGTTACTGGTGACAGTCTACGACGACAAATGCTCGAGACCCTCGCGCAGCATACCCGGGTCAGATTGGGAGGAAGACGACCGGCGCAGTGATGGGACAGTTTTCGGGGGTATGCTATCGGAGTTTGGTCATCCTCGTGTTTCTCGGTTTGCAGTTCCCGGCCACGGCGGCACGAGGTAAGAACAGTTCAGAATGTGTGATTTTTGTTTTTGCCAGAACAGCTGTGTGTTGTGCAAGTGCAGGAATTTGCACCTGCACTATAGGCTTGTCAGGGTGTGTTCTATGGTATCCAATCGCACAAACTAACTATACTATGCTAAACTTTGTCAATATGATTTTTACTATTATAAACATATTTTAAATGCTTTCCCTTCTTCCGTCAACGTCCGCAATTATAGAACACCTATCGTATGCATATGAGTTATAGGCTACAAATAATGTAGCATCATATCTGACCCTGGGCTAATTAATTTATAAAAAAGTGTTCCAAAATTGTGATTTTGCTGTCCCCATAGGATAACCCTTTTTGTTTCCATGTAGAACCCTCTCTAGAAACAGTTCTACATGGAACCCAAAAAGGTTCTACCTGTAACCAAAAAGGGTTCTTCAAAGGGTTCTAGATAGCATTTCTTTAAGAGTGTAGTGAGTAAGACAACAATGCAGTGTATTCTGTCGGCCCACACCGCAGAAGGCAGACGCGAAAATAAATCATACAACAATATTCAAGATAATACTGACTGGTTGTTGGTCATGGTCCAAATGTTTCTCAGCGATAGACGCTTTTTGGCTTTTGAATTAAAATACATTGATTGTGCACAGCGGAGAACCGCTCGGCCAGTTCTTCCATGCGTTGACATGTTTGCGGTGATGGTCTCTTCGGGAGAATGATGGGTTCACATCCCAAAACACTGCTCTTTGATGTAACACATAGTCGATAGTGACCGCTCAGACATATTGGCTTGAGTTAGACTTCTGCTGTTTGGACGGCAGGTAGCCTAGTGGTTAGCGCGTTGGGCAATAACGAAAAGGTTTCTAGATTGAATCCTCGAGCTGACAAGGTAAAAATACCTGTCGTTCCCTGAACAAGGCAGTTCCCCGGTAGGCTGTTGTAAATAAGAATTTGTTCTTAACTGACTTGCCTAGTTAAGTTTAGATATGTTTTGAAAAAACAACACCTCTTTGGATAATTAAATCATGTGTTACGTGAACATGGGTGCTTCATATGAAAAGAGTACATCAAATAGGCAACACATTGAAAACAATACTGTTAGGCTGTTAGGCACAATTCGACTTACATTAAGTCCTGGTATAGGTCTCACTATGGACCCATCATGATGCTCTCCTCCCTACCTTGACCTCTTGACACCCACTTAACTTATTGCCTATCATGTCTTACAGTGAGTCATTTGCAAGTCAATTACCAAATTAGCCATAAGAATTTTATTATTGCATATCAAGTATGGAAATAAACTGAACCTGCGTAATATAAATATTAGATTAGGGCTCTATTCAGCTTCAGGGGTTTAGCTTTTTGAGGCTGATTTGGTTGAGATAGTGTGAGGTATTCTACTGTGTATTGGGAGACGGAAATTCATTAATAAGGGATTTGATCCATTCCCATCCCTTTAAGCTCGTAAATAACCCATATTGTCGATTTCACTCTTCCCTCCTCTGTCGTTTTTCTCCTCATTCTTACTCTCTTGGCACCAGAAGCTTCAGAAACCTAATGCATTTTGTTGTTCTACATCCCACTAGAGGACATTGATATCTCCAGACCATTGATAATCTGATCAGATCCTATGTATGCTCACCCAGCCTTGGGTGATAATATCCTAATGCCGGTTTCCTACCGTGTGATATTGTTCTGTTATGTGTACTTATTTCATGATCCACTATATCAGAGACACAATTGAGACATAGCCTGCAGGTGTATAGTAAATGGAGTGATCTGAGTATTGGGGTTGAAGAGAGAAAAGAGACACAGACACACAGCACCAGCGGCAGGTTTGACAGTGCCGTTTGATGTTTCAGTTGCGACTCTCGCCATCTGATATGGAGAGAGAGAGAGTAAGAGAGGGGCAGGGAGATATAGGGAGGCAGAGAGAGAGAGAGAGAGATGAATAAAAGGCTACGGAGAGGAGTCATCTGTGGGAGAACCCGTGTTTTATTTATCCCAAATATGTCAACCCGTCTCTCCAGCCACCTCTTTGATTTAACTGACATTTAACATGAGAGGAATTCATGAGCTCAATATGGAGAGGATACATGGGATTATCCAGTTTTTTTCTTCTTATTTTTCTGAGAATGTCAAATCAAATCAAATTGTATTTGCCAAATGCACCAAAAACTATTGGTGTAGATAATGATAAGAGTAAGAATAAAGAACAGAGTAGCAGTAGCATATGATGTGTGTGTGTGTGTGCATCAGTATGCATGTGTGTGTGTATATGTATGTAGGGTATGTGAATCTGTGTGGGTTCTGTGTGACAGTGTCGTTGTAGTTTGAGTGAGTGTGTACAGTGAGGGAAAAAAAGTATTTGATCCCCTGCTGATTTTGTATGTTTGCCCACTGACAAAGAAATGATCAGTCTATAATTTTAATGGTAGGTTTATTTGAACAGTGAGAAACAGAATAACAACAAAAAAATCCAGAAAAACGCACGTGAAAAATGTTCTAAATTGATTTGCATTTTAATGAGGGAAATAAGTATTTGACCCCCTCTGCAAAACATGACTTAGTACTTGGTGGCAAAACCCTTGTTGGCAATCACAGAGGTCAGATGTTTCTTGTAGTTGGCCACCAGGTTTGCACACATCTCAGGAGGGATTTTGTCCCACTCCTCTTTGCAGATCTTCTCCAAGTCATTAAGGTTTCGAGGCCGACGTTTGGCAACTCGAACCTTCAGCTCCCTCCACAGATTTTCTATGGGATTAAGGTCTGGAGACTGGCTAGGCCACTCCAGGACCTTAATGTGCTTCTTCTTGAGCCACTCCTTTGTTGCCTTGGCCGTGTGTTTTGGGTCATTGTCATGCTGGAATACCCATCCACGACCCATTTTTAATGCCCTGGCTGAGGGAAGTAAGTTCTCACCCAAGATTTGACGGTACATGGCCCCGTCCATCGTCCCTTTGATGCGGTGAAATTGTCCTGTCCCCTTAGCAGAAAAACACCCCCAAAGCATAATGTTTCCACCTCCTTGTTTGACGGTGGGGATGGTGTTCTTGGGGTCATAGGCAGCATTCCTCCTCCTTCAAACACGGCGAGTTGAGTTGATGCCAAAGAGCTCCATTTTGGTCTCATTTGACCACAGCACTTTCACCCAGTTGTCCTCTGAATCATTCAGATGTTCATTGGCAAACTTCAGACGGGCATGTATATGTGCTTTCTTGAGCAGGGGGACCTTGCGGGCGCTGCAGGATTTCAGTCCTTCACGGCGTAGTGTGTTACCAATTGTTTTCATGGTGACTATGGTCCCAGCTGCCTTGAGATCATTGACAAGATCCTCCCGTGTAGTTCTGGGCTGATGTAGAAGAAGTTCCTTTGTTCTACTGTGAAACTCTCTCTCTATACTGCATGGCCATGAGGAGAGAGTCTCCTCCAGGAATTTACGACCTGAGATAACAGTAATGTAATCCGGAGACAGGTGTTTTCTCCATCTCCTTAGCTATCATACTCTAATTCCACTGATTTCAAAACTCGGTCGAGAGCAACACTTACAGTGGCTTGCGAAAGTATTCACCCCCCTTGGAATTTTGACTATTTTGTTGCCTGGAATTAAAATATATATTTTGGGGGGTTTGTAATATTTGATTTACACAACATGCCTACCACTTTGAAGATGCATAATATTTTTTATTGTGAAACAAACAAGAAATAACACAAAAAACGGAACTTGAGCGTGCATAACTATTCAAAGCGTGCATAACCCAAAGTCAATACTTTGTAGAGCCACCTTTTGCAGTAATTACAGCTGCAAGTCTCTTGGGGTATGTCTCTCTAAGCTTGGCACATCTAGCCACTGGGATTCCTGCCCATTCTTCAAGGCAAAACTGCTCCAGCTCCTTCAAGTTGGATGGGTTCCGCAGGTGTACAGCAATCTTTAAGTCATACCACAGATTCTCAGTTGGATTGAGGTCTGGGCTTTGATTAGCCATTCCAATACATTTAAATGTTTCCCCTTAAACCATTCGAGTGTTGCTTTAGCAGTATGCTTAGGGTCCATTGTCCTGCTGGAAGGTTAACCTCCGTCCCAGTCTCAAATCTCTAGAAGACTGCAACAGGTTTCCCTCAAGAATTTCCCTGTATTTAGCGCCATTCATCATTCCTTAAATTGTGATCAGTTTCCCAGTCCCTGCCGATGAAAAACATCCCCACAGCATGATGCTGCCTCCACCATGCTTCACTGTGGGGATGTTGTTCTCGGGGTGATGCAAGGTGTTTGGTTTGTGCCAGACATAGCATTTTCCTTGATGGCCAAAAAGCTCAATTTAGTCTTGGTAGTGCCCCTTGCTTAGTGGTGTTGCAGGCTCTGGGGCCTTTCGGAACAGGTGTATATATTGAGATCATGTGATACTTAGATTGCACACAGGTGGACTTTATTTAACTAATTATGTGACTTCTTAAGGTAATTGGTTGCACCAGATCTTATTTAGGGGCTTCATAGCGAAGGGGTGAATACATATGCACGCTCTACTTTTCAGTTTTTACATTTTTTGAAACAAGTTCTTTTTTTCATTTCACTTCACCGTTTTGGGCTATTTTGTGTATGTCCATCACATGAAATCCAAATAAAAATCTTTTTAAATTACAGGTTGTAATGCAACAAAAGAGGAAAAACGCCAAGGGGGATGAATACTTTTTCAAGGGACTGTACACAATCCATGTCTCAACTGCCTCAAGGCTTAAAAATCCTTCTTTAACCTGTCTCCTCCCCTTTGTTCTACACAGATTGAAGTGATTTAACATCAATAAGGGATTGTAGCTTTCACCTGGATTCACCTGGTTAGTATATGTCATGGAAAGAGCGGGTGTTCCTAATGTGTTGTACACTCAGTGTATGTTGCCTGAATTCTTAATGGGAATACAATGAAATCGAAAAATTATTTAATTCTTACTCTCACAATTTCTTACTCTCACAATTTCACACATTTCCAAAATGTACTGTATTTTCCCCATTCTATGCTTGACAAGCAGTTCCCTTATTCCACCACTTGGCGCTGTGCATACGCATGGTCATGGCTGTGCGTAAATTTACGCACACTCTCAAGCAAAAGTTCATGTTGATAAATCTCTCAATTTGCGTGGAAAATGTTCCCAAACATGGTTTACGCACAGATTTGTGCCTATGAATGACTGATAAATGAGGCCCATGGTGTATACAGTATAATAGTATTGTGAGTGTGCATAGAGTCAATGCAAGATAGGGTCAATGCAAATAGTCGGTTTAACCATTGAATTAACTTTTTAGCAATCTCATGGCTATTTAGCAGTCTTATGGCTTGGGGGTAGAAGCTGTCGCGGAGCCTGTTGGTCTGAGAGCGATGCTCTGGAGCCATTTGCCTGATGGTAGCAGAGACAACAGTCTATGGTTTGGGTGGCTGAAGTCTTTGGCAGTTTTTTGGACATTCCTCTGACACCGGCTTATATAGAGGTCCTGGCATTTTGCTACACTCGCATTAACATCTGCTAACCATGTGTATGTGACAAATAAAATTTGATTTGATTTGGATGTCAGGGAGCTCGGCCTCAGTGATATACTGGGCTGTCTACACCACCCTCTCTGCATTTGCCATAGCAAGCGGTGATTCAGCCAGTCAAGATGTTCTCGATTTTCCAGCTGTAGAACCTTTTGAGGATCAGAGGGCCCGTGCCAAATCTTTTCAGCCTGTTGAGGGGGAAAAGGTGCTGTTGTGCCCTCTTCCCGACTGTGCAGGTGTGTGTGGACCATGTGAAGACTTAGTGATGTGGACGCCAAGGAACCTGAAGCTCTCGACCTGCTCCACTACAGCCCTGTCGATGTGGATGGGGACGTGCTCTCCCCTCTTTCTCCTGTAGTCGTCGATCAGCTCCTTACTGACGTTTAGGGAGAGGTTGTTGTCGTGGCACCACACTGCCAAGTCTCTGACCTCCTCCCTGTAGGCTGTTTTATCGCCGTCGGTGATTAGGCCTACCACCGTATTGTCATCAGCAAACTTGATGATGGTGTTGGAGTTGTGTGGCCACGCAGTTGTGGGTGAACAGGGAGTACAGGAGGGGACTAAGCACACACCCCTGAGCGTACCCCGTGTTGAGGGTCAGCGTGGCGGAGGTGTTGTTGCCTACACTCAGCACCCCTCAGTTTTGGTCATGTCGTATGTGGAGCAATCATGACACAATTTTCTGTATTGCATGCTTTCAGGTGCACCATTTTTTGGGGAATTGTGTCTCTCCTGTCCCCATATGCCTCTCTCTGCCACATTGCTTGAATATGGCCAAGCTTGGCAATAGCGACAGAGCAATATCATTGTGACAATGCAGCACTGATTTAATTACTTTCCATGAGTATGAACATGTTACATGGAAAGCCAGCCAAACCCCTCAAATTAAACAAATCTAATCAAAGATGTGACTCACTCGGGGTGAATTGGATTGAAGCACGATGGAGAAAGGCTCCCATTCATTATGGTAGGAATAATATGTACAGACGCAATATGTAGATACTGTATCAACCTGTTGTTTTTCAATTTAGATCCACACATTTTTAAACCTCTAATTTCATTACATGAGTAGAGTCCTTTTCTTTACCAGCGGGACACCAACCACAGTACAGTACACAAAATGTTACAAGGCCTACTCTGTACCATCTTGATAAGATGATGGACTCCATTGAAGTCCAGCTTTAGTGATTTTACACAGTTACTGCAAAAACATCTTTATGAACCATACAATTTCCTTTTGAAATATGTCAGGCAGTTACGTTATTAGTATTGATTAATTTCAAGATAAGGTTATAATTTTACACCCTGATATTAGGATAATTATATACTCCTCTATAGCCAGTTTTAAAGCAGTGTGTGAGTGAAGGGTGTTTCCATGAAATTAACAGTAATTACATATATTAAATTAACACAAACCTGAAATTAGTCTTTCTATATTCTGATGTTGACACCAAATTGCACAAGAACGTGTGAGTGCGTCTGCGTCTGCGTGTGTGGTCTTCCCTGGTGCCATTGGCATTGGATTGAATGTACTGTAGCAGAATATTCAGTGAGGATATTGAGTTGGAATGACAATAGGATTCAGTGTATGTGGATTAATACAGAATGTTGTTTGTCGTTGGATTTGTTTCTCCGTGGGGTATCTTTGACGGCTTAGAGGAGCTGTTGTTATTACAAACCTCTGCTGTGAACCCCCCACCACCACTGTTTTGGTGTGTGTTTTGTGTGTGTGTGTGTGCACTCTATTTGTCACGATTCACTTCTGAGGGGACAGACCAAGACGCAGCGATGTAGCCAGAATACATGATTTATTCAAAGACGAGACGGAACAAAACAAGAAAGCGAAAGAACAAGACGAGAGCCCTAACGCTAAACTATACACAAAGAGAACTAAACCTAACCACGACGGAAGAACCTAACTAAACCTCGAACGGAGAAACCTAACTAGACAAGAACCTGATGAACCTAACATAATCATGACATGAACATACAATAACCCACGAAACTAAGGTGCAATTCCCAAACATATAAATGGTTCCCAATTAGAGACAACGAGACTCAGCTGCCTCTGGTGGGAGCCATTAACCCAACATAGAACTAGACACCATAGAACTGTGAAAACCCTAAACCAAAATGAACCCAAAAGCGCTCCAGCCTGAAAACCCAGGACTGGCGTTACAGTCTCCCAAAGGCGCGGACTCGGACGCCTTTAAAGTCTGTGGGGGGATCTAGGGTGGGTTCCTTTTGTCCCAGGTGGGGAGCTCCGGTGCTGGCCGTGCTGGTCTGATGTCACGCACCGGAGGCCCTGGACCCTTTCTAGGAACTCTGGTGCGTGGAGCAGAAGCTGGCCCTATCGGACTCGTGATGCTCACTGGAACTCTGGTGCGTGGAGCAGGAACTGGCAGTACTGGACTTGTGATGCTCACTGGAACTCTGGTGCGTGGAGCAGGAACTGGCAGTACTGGACTTGTGATGCTCACTGGAACTCTGGTGCGTGGAGCAGGAACTGGTCGTACTAGACTTGTGATGCTCACTGGAACACTGAGTGCGTGGGCGGGAACTGGTCGTACTGGACTTGTGATGCTCACTGGAACTCTGGTGCGTGGAGCAGGACCTGGCAGTACTGGACTCGTGATGCTCACTGGGACTCTGGTGCGTGGAGCGGAACTGGTCGTACTGGACTCGTGATGCTCACTGGGACTCTGGTGTGTGGAGCGGGAACAGGCCGAACTGGGCTCGTGATGCTCACTGGGACTCTGGTGCGTGGAGCAGGAACTGGCAGTACTGGACTTGTGATGCTCACTGGAACTCTGGTGCGTGGAGCAGGAACTGGCAGTACTGGACTTGTGATGCTCACTGGGACTCTGGTGCGTGGAGCAGGAACTGGTCGTACTGGACTCGTGATGCTCACTGGGACTCTGGTGCGTGGAGCAGGAACTGGTCGTGCCGGACTCGTGATGCTCACTGGAACTCTGTGCGTGGAGCAGGAACTGGCAGTACCGGACTCGTGCTGCTCACTGGAACTCTGGTGCGTGGAGCAGGAACTGGCAGTACTGGACTCGTGCTGCTCACTGGAACTCTGATGCGTGGAGCAGGAACAGGGCGTGCTGGACTCTCAGAGCGCCGCGGGGAGCTGGAGTGCGGCGGGGCCGGAGCAGGACGTGCTGGACTCTCTGGCGCACGAGGAGCTGGAGTGCGGGGCGGAGCAGGGCGTGCTGGACTCTCTGAGCGCCGCGGGGAGCTGGGTGCGGCGGGGCGAGCAGGGCGTGCTGGACTCTCGGAGCGCACGCGGGGGCTGGGTGCGCCGGAGCAGGGACTGGGCGTGTAGAAACCACTACGGACTGGGATCTTGGAGCGTGGAACTGGAATCTTGGAGCGTGGAACAGGGATCTTGGAACGTGGAACAGGGATCTTGGAACGTGGAACAGGGATCTTGGAACGTGGAACAGGGATCTTGGAACGTGGAACAGGGATCTTGGAGCGTGGAACAGGGATCTTGGAACGTGGAACAGGGATCTTGGAACGTGGAACAGGGATCTTGGAACGTGGAACAGGGATCTTGGGCGTGGGAACAGGGATCTTGGAACGTGGAACAGGGATCTTGGAACGCATGGAACAGGGATCTTGGAGCGTGGAACCGGGACTGACGTGTAGAAACCTCCACCCGGACCTGGGACCTGATACGGAGAGCCGACATACCTCCAGCTAGCTCACTAACCCTGGCCTTACGGGTGAGTGGGCAGAATCTCTCGGACTGGGCTGTGGATGCGTACCGGAGATTCTGCCCGTGAGGACCACAGGATAGCTTGGTCCCAAAGGCGCACTGGAGGCCTGGCTCGCAGAGCTGGCACCACTCTCCCAGGTAGCACACAGACCTCGGCCCGACCTATGAGTGGCGCTGGGATCTCGCACTGGGCTGCGGACACGTGCCGGAGACACCGCTGCGGAACTGGAGCAGGATATCCGGGTCCCAGGAGACGTACCGGGGACTTAGTGCGCAGCGATGGCACCACTCTTTCTGGCTGCACCCTTATTTTCCCGACTGATGAGTGGAGCGGGAATCACTCGCACCGGCCTCTGAATCCCTATAGGGAAACCCGTGGCGCAACACTGCATAGCACGGCCTCCCTTCGCTGCGGCGCTCTCCCCTACGCTCTCTCCATAAAGCACGAGGAGTTGGCTCAGGAGTCCCTCCTGAACCGGCCAACCCCTCGTGTGCCCCCAAAAGTTTCTTGGGGCTGCCTTACAGGCTTCCGTGCCAGCGAGTTCCAATGAACTTTTCTCTCTCCAGGGTCCATACGCCATATAAGTCCTCATAGCTCCCACGCTCAGTCCTCGCACACCTCGCTGCTCCTTTTCCCAAGAGCTAAGCTCCCGGGTCTCTCGCTGCTTGGTCTTTTGTTGGTGGGTTATTCTGTCACGATTCACTTCTGAGGGGACAGACCAAGGCGCAGCGATGTAGCCAGAATACATGATTTATTCAAAGGCGAGACGGAACAAAACAAGAAAGCGAAGAACAAGGCGAGAGCCCTAACGCTAAACTATACACACAAAGAGAACTAAACCTAACCACGACGGAAGAACCTAACTAAACCTCGAAGCGGAGAAACCTAACTAGACAAGAACCTGATGAACCTAACATAATCATGACATGAACATACAATAACCCACGAAACTAAGGTGCAATTCCCAAACATATAAATGGTTCCCAATTAGAGACAAGCGAGACTCAGCTGCCTCTGGTGGGAGCCATTAACCCAACATAGAACTAGACACCATAGAACTGTGAAAACCCCTAAACCAAAAATGAACCCAAAACGCTCCAGCCTGAAAACCCAGGACTGGGCGTTACACTATTAATGATCACTTGAATGTAGGGTTTACCCCAATTAGTTGACTGGTTGATTGTCTGGTCGTTAGGCTGTTGGTCGACCGACATTGTTTTAGTCGAGCAGTAACAAATATATATATATACTGTGGGCCTAGACTAAAAGACAATTTATGCTTGATCCGAAATGGGTTCGGAGGATCCATCTGGAGGGTGTGACGCAATTGTGGAGTCTTCAGAGGCATGCAGAGGCCAAATCGAGCTCCGTACCGCATCGCCATTTTGTAACAATGTGGAGGGCTCTATATAGCTAATTGAAATGATTGGTTGATGGTAGGTGGGGGCAGTACATCCTTTATAAACACAAACTCACTTCCTTGACAACAGCTCTGCACTGCTCCGCAAAGCGCAATAAGTATGAATGCCCTGACTTCTGCTGAGGCCATAACACGGTAAATATTGCATGGCCAATTGCATGGCCAATGCAGAAGTCAGATTGACCATGCGCCCATATGCACAATGCACTTCTCTCCGGAATCTCCCGCCAATTTGTGCACATTCAAATTGTTCCATATCAATTCCCCATTACATATATCACCAGTTTTACATGTACTGTTAATTCCTATAATTTCTCATATACAATGTTTGTTACTTTGGTTACAGTAATTTCTGTTATTACATTCAATATTATTATTTCAGTCTTCCCGTTGGAGTGGACACATTGTTTGCAGAGTGCCCAACCTATGCTACACTTGTGAGTAACAAGTGTTGGTTTATGAATTTTGTCAATTTAGTCATTGTCTTTGTTTGGAGCGCTCCTGTCAATGTTGAGTAAGGACGCGCACGCATAGAAGTAGGACTATAGGCTACCTGGCCTGCGCGCAAATGTAGGCATACAAATCCGCCCATTTGGGGATCTGATAGTATTTCTGATTGGCTTAACTAACCACTACTGTAATGTTTTCTTCAACTCAAACAGCAAGCAAACTAAGTTTTTTAGTTTTTTTCACCCCCTTTTCCCCCCCAATTTTGTGATATCCAATTGGTAGTTACAGTCTTGTCCCATCGCTGCAACTCCCGTATGGACTCGGGAGAGGCGAAGGTCGAGAGCCGTGCATCCTCCGAAACACGACCCCGCCAAGCCGCACTGCTTCTTGATACAATGCTCGCTTAACCCGGAAGCCAGCCACACCAATGTGTCGGAGGAAACACTGTACACCTGGCGACTGTGTCAGCGTGCATACACTCGGCCCGCCACAGGAGTCACTAGAGCGCGATGGGACAAGGACATCCTGGCCGGTCAAACCCTTATCTAACTCGGACGACGCAGGGCCAATTGTGCGCCACCTCTTGAGCGATGCAGTGTCTTAGGCCACTGCATCACTAAGGAGCCTGTTTTTACATCCATTGAGAATTGCAGTAGTTCCTCAATGAATTTGAAAAATCTTTCCAATCTCTCCCTTTCGATAACCACTCAGCGTGAAATGGAAGAATGACAAGCTCTGATACTGTGGAAACGTCATAAAATAGGCTTACATGATTACTTCTTATCAGTGCTTGACTTGGACTGAAATAGATTCCGGTGCTCACTTTGGGTGCTGGTACTGTTTATATTTAGGTGCAGGAGCTCCACAATACTTTTGAGCTAATATTCTATAAGAGGAACAGAAGCTCAAGCAGTAGAAAATTGAAGGCATCGGTACTTGGCTCCGGTGAGCTCCTGCCCAAGTCAAGCATTGTTTCTTATCCCTTGCGCAAATAAATAACCAACAGCTGTGTTTGGCCAGAGCTCACTGGCGCTGGAAACTCTGAGGGGCCAGAATATTTAATACAATGTTGTAAGCTCGCTAGTGCAAGCCTAGGGCCAGACCCAAGTTAATAGTTGATACAATGTTTCAAGTTCATTGCAGACAGACCATGTGTATCCAATGTGATTCATGGGATATTTATTTTTATCAGGATATTTTCTACCTGCAGGGTGCAATGTTTTTATTTGTTGTTGTTTTTACTTAGTTGGCAATGGCAGTAGAAGTTACTTTTAGGTTTGCATCATTTTCATTTAGATTTGAATAGAAGTCTGATTAACCACATGATAATGATAAATTAAATTAAAATGTTTTACGAAAAATGCATTTTAAAACCATAACTGGCACCCAGATCCATAGAAATGGTAAGATAAATTGGCATTCCACATGAAAAAGGTTTCCGACTTCTCGTGTAGCCTATTACTGGCAACTTCAGGAGAGTAATGGCACAATCTACGAAAGCCAGCAGTATCGGGAATAGTTGGGTCAGGTAAAAAAAAAAATTATTCTGGTTATCTAGATATCTGGCACCCTCTTGAGGCATTTATCTTATTTCATCAAACCGTAACGCCTTGATCACACCGACAGCATCATTGCGCAAAATAGTACGCAGCATCATCTAGATATGTGTGCAACAAAAGTTCAACATTCACCTTCTGCTACCATTTCTGTCAAGCCGTCTACGGAAACAGTTTGACGTATGCACCTCACAGAACTCCCTACAATTGCCTCTGCAACGCAATGCTGCAAGGCAAACGCAGTGTTCCATTGGAAATGAATGTACTTCTGGTGTACCAAAATGCAATGACGCTTTCGGTGTGATCGAGGCAGATGCTTAAAGCATCAGACAAGCTCAATGCTTATAGTTGATTTTATTAAAACACATAGGTTGTGTCTAGTGGCATATAGCCTAGTGGTTAGAGTGTTGGACTAGTAACTGGAAAGGTTGCAATATCGAATACCTGAGCTGACAAGGTAAAAATATGTCATTCTGCCCATGAACATGGCAGTTAACCCATTGTTCCTAGGCCGTCATTGAAAATAAGAATTTGTTCTTAACTGGCTTGCCTAGTTAAATAAATATATGGAAAAATGCATGTTTTAACAACAATGTTCAAACAATCGATTGGTCAAAAGAACAGACGACTTCAATGTCAAGCCCTTAAAATTCTCCTCTCCACATTCACTCTTTTTACCACTCTCTTTCTCTCTACTTCTACATCTTCTTCTCTCTCTCACTCTCTCCTTACCTCTCTGCCCCCCTCCGCCCGTGGGAAACGCTTAACTGTCCAGAAAGCTTTCATTTCATAAATATATCCTCCCTTTCTCCTCCGTGTTTTTTTCTCTCCCTCCCTCGCAGCTTCTGTCAGTGTAATTTGGTTTCAGCAGATTGTTGCTGTGACAAATGCTTAGGCTCTGGAGCCATTCCTCAGCTCACCCGATGGAGGGAGGAAGACAGAGTGGGATAGAGGGACGGATGGAGAGATAAGAGGACTAGGCAGAGGGGAAGGCAGGAGGGTTGGAGAGTGGCATGCCGGGGTATCTGATGTTATCCCTCTTTGCCACGGCAGCATTCATCAATTACAGCAAGCATCTGTCACCTTGCTCCCTGACAAATATATTTTGAGAGTAATCAAAAGCAAATACATATGTAATGACTTTGAAGGCTGAGAAGGGAAAAAGGTGTGTGTCTGGAAAGGTTTTGATCCCGGGAAGGGAGAAAGTAAAGATTGGTGCCTGGATGAATCAATGAGTATGCACTTTGACAACATTGATACCTTTTAAATCAAATATAATTTTATTTGTCACATGCTTTGTAAACAACAGGTGTAGACTAATAGTGAAATGGTTACTTACGGGTCTTTCCCGACAATGCAGATAGAAAAAAATACAAATACTAGAAAAATAGTAGCACATGGAATAACAATAACTTGGCTATATACAGTGGGGCAAAAAAGTATTTAGTCAGCCAACAATTGTGCAAGTTCTCCAACTTAAAAAGATGAGAGAGGCCTGTAATTTTCATCATAGGTACACTTCAACTATGACAGACGAAATGAGAAAAAGAAATCCAGAAAATCACATTGTAGGATTTTTAATTTATTTATTTGCAAATTATGGTGGAAAATAAGTATTTGGTCAATAATAAAAGTTTATCTCAATACTTTGTTATATACCCTTTGTTGGCAATGACAGAGGTCAAACGTTTTCTGTAAGTCTTCACAAGGTTTTCACACACTGTTGCTGGTATTTTGGCCCATTCCTCCATGCAGATCTCCTCTAGAGCAGTGATGTTTTGGGGCTGTCGCTGGGCAACACGGACTTTCGGGCAACTCCCTCCAAAGATTTTCTATGGGGTTGAGATCTGGAGACTGGCTAGGCCACTCCAGGACCTTGAAATGCTTCTTCTGAAGCCACTCCTTCGTTGCCCGGGCGGTGTGTTTGGGATCATTGTCATGCTGAAAGACCCAGCCACGTTTCATCTTCAATGCCCTTGCTGATGGAAGGAGGTTTTCACTCAAAATCTCACGATACATGGCCCCATTCATTCTTTCCTTTACACGGATCAGTCGTCCTGGTCCCTTTGCAGAAAAACAGCCCTAAAGCATGATGTTTCCACCCCCATGCTTCACAGTAGGTATGGTGTTCTTTGGATGCAACTCAGCATTCTTTGTCCTCCAAACACGACGAGTTGAGTTTTTACCAAAAAGTTCTATTTTGGTTTCATCTGACCATATGACATTCTCCCAATCCTCATCTGGATCATCCAAATGCTCTCTAGCAAACTTCAGACGGGCCTGAACATGTACTGGCTTAAGCAGGGGGACACATCTGGCACTGCAGGATTTGAGTCCCTGGCGGCGTAGTGTGTTACTGATGGTAGGCTTTGTTACTTTGGTCCCAGCTCTCTGTAGGTCATTCACTAGGTCCCCCCGTTTGGTTCTGGGATTTTTGCTCACCGTTCTTGTGATCATTTTGACCCCACGGGGTGAGATCTTGCGTGGAGCCCCAGATCGAGGAAGATTATCAGTGGTCTTGTATGTCTTCCATTTCCTAATAATTGCTCCCACAGTTGATTTCTTCAAACCAAGCTGCTTACCTATTGCAGATTCAGTCTTCCCAACCTGGTGCAGGTCTACAATTTTGTTTCTGGTGTCCTTTGACAGCTCTTTGGTCTTAGCCATAGTGGAGTTTGGAGTGTGACTGTTTGAGGTTGTGGACAGGTGTCTTTTATACTGATAACAAGTTCAAACAGGTGCCATTAATACAGGTAACGAGTGGAGGACAGAGGAGCCTCTTAAAGAAGAAGTTACAGGTCTGTGAGAGCCAGAAATCTTGCTTGTTTGTATGTGACCAAATACTTATTTTCCACCATAATTTGCAAATAAATTCATTAAAAATCCTACAATGTGATTTTCTGGATTTTCTTCCCTCATTTTGTCTGTCATAGTTGAAGTGTACCTATGATGAAAATTACAGGCCTCTCTCATCTTTTTAAGTGAGAGAACTTGCACAATTGGTGGCTGACTAAATACTTTTTTGCCCCACTGTATACGGGGTACCAGTACCAAGTCGATGTGCAGGGGTACGAGGTAATTGAGGTAGATATGCACATATAGGTAGGGATAAAGTTACTAGGCAACAGGATAGATAATAAACAGTAACAGCAGTGTATGTGATGAGCCAAAATATTTAGTGCAAAAGGGTCAATGCAGATAGTCAGGGTTAACTATTTAACTACCTTTTTAACAGTCTTATGGCTTGGTGGTAGAAGCTGTTCAGGGTCCTGTTGGTTCCAGACTTGGTGCATCGGTACCGCCTTGCCGTGCGGTAGCAAAGAGAACAACCTATGACTTGGGTGGCTGAAGTCTGACAATTTTTAGGGCCTTCCTGCCTGGTACAGAGGAGCTGGATTGTGCTATTTTGTGTATTTTTTGGCGCTGATCTTAACTTGTTATTTTTCTTAATATGGCTATTACTTGTCCTTGGGGATGTATGGAAACACCAGCGCCACAATCAAATGGTAGTAATAATAATGAGAGAAATAGATTCAATGGCCTTAGACTGTGTGCCTAAACAAATTACTTCATGCTTGTAACACATCCATCTAATATGAAAGATCACTAACTTAGCTAACTCTCAGCTGACAGAAACCATAATATGAATTAGCTAATAGCAATAACTATTTACAATTCATCACATCACAGATGAGCTTACCACTGTTAGAAATAATTGAGTACAATACTTTTTTTAAATGTCAAGTAATCCGACGATACGTAGTTTGTGCGCGCCTCCATGTTTTTGTTTTGCGTCAACCAAAGATAAGAAGAGGAGACAAGATGAATTTGGTCTGTTTGCAGTATGCATGTTGAAGGTGGTGTCATATATCATCATTCACTTCCGAAAGTTTACTTGAAAGATCAGCCATCCCTTCACCTCATTTTGTTATAAGATCTTTGGTTTGAGAGACGTTTACGTGACACCCAGAATGCATTGTAGGATGTCAACAAACATGGCGGCACACATAAGCTGGCAAAAATCTTAGGATTAGCTCATCATAATCAGCACAACCTTAAAAAATATATTTTACACACATCATATGTGTCCATTAGAATTTATGCAAGAATCGGAATGCATGATATTTCACCAGTACTTGAAAACATGAATAGAACAGTAAATACATTATGATCCATACATACGGTATGCTACAGTAGATATGACAACACGATATACAGAAAATAAGGCACTTATTTTGATTGGAATGCACACGCCCAAAGTTATTATTTGTAAGGAAAACAACAATGAAGGCAATGCGGGTGCCAGCTGGAAAAAGTGCTAGGGGGAAAAGTTTGAGCAAGGCCTGTTCTGACTGGAGATGCACAAATCTCTGCATACTTGATCTGGGGAAGTGCTTGGGCTCTTGTCGAAGAGAGAAGTTTATCCGGCTCAGTAAAGCCTCAAACATAAATTGTCCACAACAGTCAAATGGGCTACTTCTATGTGAATTAGGCGGAACACACCTCAATTCAAACTTTTGTCAGAAAATGAAACTTGTTAGAAAATAATATGAAATTGACACGTTGAAACAACATAGCCTATAGATAATTAACAGGCAGTGTGCCTTGGTTTGAGGGCCTGTTGCGTAACAATCACATTTTGGAACAGTGAGTGCATTCTGACATCACATAAACTCACGCTAGGGCAACTGTTAGAGATATTTGGAACTTACACGTGAAAAGGTTAAGAGTTCCCTCTCGACGAATGAACCTTGCCTCACTCCCTCTGTCGTCAGGCCCCGTGGCTGGAAAAAACGGCAAAGCACTTCCTTACTTACAATAACATTTCCAAGGCCCTCTACGCTCTCTTTTTAATAGCCAAATCAGAAATGCTCAACTGCAGAAAATGCTCTAATGCAATATTACCATTCAACATCAGCCTTGAACTGCACTGTTCAGAAGGCTTATAGGTTATTCTGGTTAATCATAACTTTAGCTTCCTGCCGAAAGATTCACGTAATAATCGCTCAATTAAATTCCTATTATTATTAACACAAAAACACCTTTATTCTAACAACTTACTCTAACTATTTAAAACATCGTCACGCGTTCTTTAATTATTTAATCTACCATGTTACAACCTGTATTATTGTAGGGTATTTGGCCCCTGCAGAGCCAGGCACTTTGTTCTTTGAGCTGTGTTTTTCTTCCCAGAGTGGGTTTTGCCTTTGTCAGAGTATTTCAGTGGTTGGGTGTATAACAGCAAGCCTCCTGCTGTTCTGCTGTGGTGGGAGACAGAGCACTACGGGACTGAGAGGCACACCTGCGTCTGTAGCAGCTGGTGGAGACCGCCCCACGAATCATTGCAAACCTGTCCCCACACGTCCTACCCCGCTCCCTTTCTACCTCCATCTAGATAACGCTCTCTGACTCCCTCTCCCCATCTCCCTCCCTATCGTTGTATACTATTTCCTCCTTTCTCTCACTTTTCTCTCTCTCTCTCTCTCTCTAGCTCTCTCTGATGTGCTATGCTACTGTGCCGGTGTCTACGACAGAAATGCATTATGGGTTTAATCAGCATACAAAAACTATTTTGCTATGGCACAATAGCACTGGAACTTCAAATGGAAAGGGGGTAGGGCAGGGATGGGGGAGCCATCTATGAGAAGACACAACTACCCCTGGAGTTCACCCACCACACATCAGCTTGTTGTTTTCTCCCCGGCGGTCAGGCCAGGGCCCTCCGGTGCTCAGGGTTGGTGGGTGGACGAGTCGGTTTACTCTGCCGATGACTGTCAACGTAATACCATTTGCTCCCCCTCATTTACATTTAAATGAAAACAAATGACAATTCATTTAAAAGTTAAATATGAGCGAGCGCGGTAACACGAGCCCCCCCCTGAATTCCTCCTCTCTTCCTTCCTGTCTATAGGCAGAGGGGATATTGAGTTGAACAGCGTAATCTAAATCTGTTTATCCACTGGGATACTGTTGTAGGTAATGTTTCCTTTCGATGCATTTGAGCAACAAGGCCGTGGCAAGGTTACGCGGCATTGAGTAAAGAGAGGGAACTTTGATGAGTGTCTCCTTCAACCCAAGGACTTCTGTCCACCATTAAGACTGATAACATCTATTGTTTTCATCGATGCGGAGTTCGCGGACTGCATTCATCTAAGGCCACCTTTGTTTCGCAACACAGGCAGGTAGAATCGATAAAGAGCCGTGACTGTTTAATTTAATCTCATGCGTTTTAAAGCACTCGCTGCTCTTCCTTCATAGCAGAGGACAAACCAGCCTCGAGCCACAGCGCCCTGCATAACTCTCATAATGTATGTACACATTATTATGGCTAGAAAGAGAGAGAGCAAGAGAGAGCGAGCGAGAGAGAAAAGCAGAGAATGACCTCTGCATAAGTTAACATTTACACTCTGATGTCCTTAAATTGCGATTTTGTCTTCTTATCTCTCTGCTGTGCTCTGTGATCTCTGCTGTTTGAGTGACATGCCCTCATATTGCACCTAGTCACAGCCTGCATGCATATATTTTTTAAATATCTATACTAGCAAGTGATGAGGTCACCAGCGATGTCAAATGGCCACCGGCGGATGTGCGGTATCCAACAGCCCTAGCTCTGCAGTCAAGAACTGATGCGAGTGAGCGTTACAAAACGCTGAGTATAAGATAAGTGGCAGTTTGATCCCCTACTCAAAACAGAACGGCTATACGTGTCCTGACAAAGCCTGTGTTCACCGCAATAAAGCGAACAAACACATCTCAAATTGAAATGTCAAGTTGAAGTGAACAGCCCTCGAATTGAAATGCGGAAATTGAAAAGAGTGACCAGCACCATCAGCCTTGATACAGTAACATTGCTTGTGTGGCTACCTCCACAGGCATAACCAGGCCAGTATCCCACTGGGCACAAACTGGTTGAATCAACGTTGTTTCAATGTCATTTGTCACCGTATTGTGACGTGGAATCTACGTGTAAAATACATTGGATTTGCAAAAAGTAATCAACAGTTGTTTGAGGGTGAAATTTCATCATGGTAACCAATTGTCAAAATAGAAAAAGCCTGTTTAAAATATGTTACATTTGTACCTCAACGTTATATCCACTAAAATAACAAAACATTTGCCTGGGTAGCACCTTCTACTGGAGAATTTATCTATATACGGCAGGGTTCTCCAACCCTGTTCCTGGAGAGCTACCATCCTGTAGGTTATCACTCCAACCCTAATCTAGCACACCTGATTCTAATAATCAGCTGGTTGATAAGCTGAATCAGGGGAGGTACTATTGAGTTGGTGCAAAAATCTACAGGAGGGCAGTGATGTAAATTATTTAAGTAAAAATACTTTAAAGCACTACTTAAGTCGTTTTTTGGGGTATCTGTACTTTACCATTTATATTTTTGACAACTTTTACTTCACTACATTCCTAAAGGGAATAATGTTCTTTTTACTCCATTCATTTTCCCTGACACCCAAAAGTACTCGTTACATTTTGAATGCTTAGCAGGATATGAAATGGTCCAATTCATGCACTTATCAAGAGAACATCGCAGGTCATCCCTACTGCCTCTGATCTGGAGCACTCACTTAAACACAAATGCTCCGTTTGTAAATTATGTCTGAGTGTTGGAGTGTGCCATAAATAAATAAAAAACAAGACAATTGTGCCGTCTGGTTTGCTTAATATAAGGAATTTGAAATATATTTAAAACCAAATACTTTTACTCAAGTAGTATTTTACTGGGTGACTATCACTTGAGTAAAAATCTATTAAGGTACACTATATAAACAAAAGTATGTGGACACCGGTTTAAATTAGTGGATTTGGCTATTTCAGCCACAGCTATTGCTGACAGGTGTATAAAATTGAGCACACAGGCTTGCAATTTTCATAGACCGACATTGGCTGTAGAATGGCCTTACTGAAGAGCTCAGTGACTTTCAACGTGGCACCGTCATAGGATGCCACCTTTCTAACAAGTCAGTTTGTCAAATTTCTGCCCTGCTAGAGCTGCCCTGGCCAACTGTTAGTGCTGTTGTTGTGAAGTGGAAACTTCTAGGAGCAACAACGTGAGTGGTAGGCCACATAAGCTCACAGAATGGGACCACGAATGCTGAAGCGTGTAGCGTGTAAAAATTGTCTATCCTTGGTTGCAACACTCTACCACTCTACCAAGTTCCAAACTGCCTCTGGAAGCAACGTCAGCATAAGAACTGTTCGTCGGGAGCTTCATGAAATGGTTTTCCATGGCCGAGCAGCCGCACACAAGCCTAAGATCACCATGCGCAATGCCAAGTGTCGGCTGAAGTGGCGGTGTAAAGCTTGCCGTCATTGGATTCTGGAGCAGTGGAAACACATTCTCTCGAGTGATGAATCACACTTCACCATCTGGCAGTGTTTGGTGGATGCCAGGAGAACTCTAACTGCCTGAATGCATAGTACTAACTGTAAAGTTTGGTGGAGGAGGAATAATGGTCTGGGACTGTTTTTCATGGTTCGGGCTAGGCCCCTTAGTTGCAGTGAAGGGAAATGTTAACTTCCAACTTTCTGGCAACAGTTTGGGAAGACCCTTTCCTGTTTCAACATGACAATGCTCCCGTGCACAAAGCAAGGTCCTTACAGTAATGGTTTGTCGAGATTGTTGTGGAAGAACTTGACTGACCTACACAGAGCCCTGACATCAACCCCATTGAACACCTTTGGGATGAATTGGAACGCTGACTGCGAGCCAGGCCTAATCGCCCAACATCAGTGTCCAACCTCACTAATGCTCTTGTCACTGAATGGAAGCAAATCCCCTCAACAATGTTCCAACATCTAGTGGAAAGCCTTTCCAGAAGAGTGGAGGCTGTTTTAGCAGCAAAGGGGGACCAACTCCATATTAATGCCCATGATTTTGGAATGAATTGTTCAACGAGCAGGTGTCCACATACTTTTGGTCATGTATTGTATCTTTACTTTTACACAAGTATGACAATTGGGTACTTTTTCCACCTCTCCAGGAGTGTAGCTCTCCAGGAACAGGGTTGGAGAGCGCTAATCTACAGCTATACCTTTGGTCTCCAGTCAAGGTTTGTAACCAAGCTCAGCTTAGCTTTGATATTTGTTATTGACTATTACCATTGTGCTATTGTGAGAATGATTGTTGCGAGATCTCCACTTAAAAATGAAATAGATTCAATGTTGCTATTGAAAACCTACCCTTTGGAATGATTAACAGAGCAAATGAAATATACCCATACTTTATCACTCATATCATTAATGATGCTATGTAAGACTATATAACATTTGCAAATTCATCAACAGCTATTGTTTCAATTCAACCCAGAATTAAACCAAAAAATAGGCACTACATATTTGCCTAGGGTTTCAAACTTAGGTTGAGATCGAATGTAATCAAGGTAATAATGTATATGTTGGATTAACGTCTCCAAAAAGGTAGGCATGCTGAGTCACCAAAAATTAAGTTAAAGAATAAAGACTAAAGCCCGTTGGGGAGTTGCAGCGTTGAGACAAGATCGGAATTGGATCGCAATTGGATATCAATACATTTGGGGAGAAAACAAGATAAACAAAAAAAGGAAGCAAGAATGGGAGAAAATCCCCAAATCCAGATGTGCAAAGCTGATACAGACATAACCAAGACGGCTCAAAGCTGTATTCTCCCTCAACGGTGCTTCTGCAAAGTATTGACTCAGGGGTGTGAATTCTTATTTAAATTAGATATTTATGTATTTCATTTACAATAATTTTGCTAACATTTCTAAAAACATGTTTTCACATTGTCGTTATGGGGTATTGTGTGTGTAGATGGGTGAAATCCATTTTGAATTCAGGCTGTAACACAACAAATGTGGAATAAGTCAAGGCGTATCAATACTTTATGGAGTCACTGTAAATGTTGATATGTGGTTGCATTGTCAACCAAACACAATTCAATTGTACTTTTTTTATACAGTAAATAGCCTAAAATTACAAACTAATGTACCAGTATTTAGTAAACATGAAGACAAAACACATCCATGGCCACATTTCGAGTTTACTCTAACTATAAATGTCTTATATAATTACATAATTCAACACAATTTTCGGCAGTTTTTTTTTAGGGTGAATATAGGTTGTAATCTCATTGATCAATGTCTCAACCAATTATTACTGTAACGTGTACGCAGGGAGTTGGGAAGCAAGATCAGGGTATGCTTTTTTGTTAGTGTAGGTGACGTAGGGTCCGGGTGTCGCAACCGGGGATGCCTCAGCTGTCTCGTCAGGCTTCCATGCCTCAGCCGGCACGTCAGGTTTACAAGACTAGGTAGGCTCGTCAGGCTCCCGCACCCTCAGCCCGGCTCGTCAGGCTCCCGCGCCCTCAGCCAGCTCGTCAGGTTCCCTGCACCTCAGCCGGCTCGTCAGGTTCCCGCGCCTCTGCCGGCTTGACAGGTTCACGCGCCTCAGCAGAAGTGACCGGCCCGCTCCTGGTCCCCGGGACCATCCCACTGGTCGGTGTCCTGCTGCTGGAGCACTGTCACGTATACTTCCTCTCCGGCGCTTGAGGTCACCAGGCAGCTCATTATTATACACACCTGTCACCATCGTTACACGCCCCAGCGCCTCATCAGACTCACCTGGACTCCATCACCTGCCTGATTACCTTCCCTATATATGTCACTCCCTTTGGTTCTTTCCCTAGGAGTTATTTACTCTTTTTCTGTTCCAGTGTTCATGTCTGTACGCTACCCGTAACAATTTAAGTATGTTACTGTGATTGTTTTCAATGAAAATGGTCCAAAATATATTCTTATCAAAATAAAATTTCTCAAGCAAGAATTTTGCTAGGACTGTCTGAGAGTAGTCTGAGGGGCATAATTGGAGAAGCTGTGTAAGCTGAACTAGCTGTTATTGGCAGAGAGGAGGGCAAACTCTTTTTGCTATTGGTATATTAACTCACCAGGTGGTCCAAATACCCCACCCAGCCAAACAAGCTGAAATATTTGGCAGTTTTTTTCAAACAGATATTACAGTAAAAGTGCATTATAATCATTTTCACAATTATACAGTATTATTCCAACCCCATAATGTGGAAATATATATATATATACAGTTGAAGTCGGAAGTTTACATACACCTTAGCCAAATACATTTAAACTCAGTTTTTCACAATTCCTGACATTTAATCCTAGTAAAAATTCCCTGTCTTAGGTCAGTTAGGATCACCACTTTTATTTTAAGAATGTGAAATGTCAGAATAATAGTAGAGAGAATTATTTATTTCAGCTTTTATGTATTTCATCACATTCCCAGTGGGTCAGAAGTTTACAAACACTCAATTAGTATTTGGTAGCGTTGCCTTTAAATTGTTTAACTTGGGTTAAACATTTCGGGTAGCCTTCCACAAGCTTCCCACAATAAGTTGGGTGAATTTTGGCCCGTTCCTCCTGACAGGTTGGTAGGCCTCCTTGCTCGTACACACTTTTTCGGTTCTGCCCACACATTTTCTATAGGATTAAGGTCAGGGCTTTGTGATGGCCACTCAATACCTTGACTTTGTTGTCCTAAAGCCATTTTGCCACAACTTTGGAAGTATACTTGGGGTTATTGTCCATTTGGAAGACCCATTTGCGACCAAGCTTTAACTTCCTGAGTGATGTCTTGAGATGTTGCATCAATATATCCACATAATTTTCCTACCTCATGATGCCATCTATTTTGTGAAGTGCACCAGTCCCTCCTGCAGCAAAGCACCCCCACAACATGATGCTGCCACCCCTGTGCTTCACGGTTGGGATGGTGTTTTTTAGCTTGCAAGCCACCCCCTTTTTCCTCCAAACATAACGATGATCATTATGGCCAAACAGTTCTATTTTTGTTTCATCAGACCAGAGAACAATTCTCCAAAAATGTCCCCATGTGCAGTTGCAAACCGTAGTCTGGCTTTTTAATGGCGATTTTGAAGCAGTGGCTTCTTCCTTGCTGAGCGGCCTTTCAGGTTATGTCGATATAGGACTCGTTTTACTGTGGATATAGATACTTTTGTACCTGTTTCCTCCAGCATCTTCACAAGGTCCTTTGCTGTTGTTCTGTGATTGATTTGCACTTTTCGCACCAAAGTACGTTCATCTCTAGGAGACAGAATGCGTCTCCTTCCTGAGCGGTATGACGGCAGCGTGGTCCCATGGTGTTTGAAAGTGGTACCTTCAGGCATTTGGAAATTGCTCCCAAGGATGAACCAGACTTGTGGTCTTCAATTCTTATTCTGAGGTCTTGGCTGATTTCTTTTGATTTTCCCATGATTTCAAGCAAAGAGGCACTGAGTTTGAAGGTAGGTCTTGAAATACATCCACAGGTATACCTCCAATTGACTCAAATTGTGTCAATTAACCTATCAGAAGCTTCTAAAGCCATGACATCATTTTCTGGAATTGCTGTTTAAAGACACAGTCAACTTAGTGTATGTAAACTTCTGACCCACTGGAATTGTGATACAGTCAATGATAAGGGAAATAATCTGTCTTGTAACAATTGTTGGAAAAACGACTTGTGTCATGCACAAAGTAGATGTCCTAACCGACTTGCCAAAACAATAGTTTGTTAACAAGAAATGTGTAGAGTGCTTGAAAAACGAGTTTTAATGACTCCAACCTAAGTGTATGTAAACTTCCGACTACAACTGTTTATATATACACTGCTCAAAAAAATAAAGGGAACACTAAAATAACACATCATAGATCTGAATGAATGAAATAATCTTATTAAATACTTTTTTCTTTACATAGTTGAATGTGCTGACAACAAAATCACACAAAAATGATCAATGGAAATCAAATTTATCAACCCATGGAGGTCTGGATTTGGAGTCACACTCAAAATTAAAGTGGAAAACCACACTACAGCCTGATCCAACTTTGATGTAATGTCCTTAAAACAAGTCAAAATGAGGCTCAGTAGTGTGTGTGGCCTCCACGTGCCTGAATGACCTCCCTACAACGCCTGGGCATGCTCCTGATGAGGTGGCGGATGGTCTCCTGAGGGATCTCCTCCCAGACCTGGACTAAAGCATCCGCCAACTCCTGGACAGTCTGTGGTGCAACGTGGCGTTGGTGGATGGAGCGAGACATGATGTCCCAGATGTGCTCAATTGGATTCAGGTCTGGGGAACGGGCGGGCCAGTCCTTAGCATCAATGCCTTCCTCTTACAGGAACTGCTGACACACTCCAGCCACATGAGGTCTAGCATTGTCTTGCATTAGGAGGAACCCAGGGCCAACCGCACCAGCATATGGTCTCACAAGGGGTCTGAGGATCTCATCTCGGTACCTAATGGCAGTCAGGCTACCTTTGGCGAGCACATGGAGGGCTGTGCGGCCCCCCAAAGAAATGCCACCCCACACCATGACTGACCCACCGCCAAACCGGTCATGCTGGAGGATGTTGCAGGCAGCAGAACGTTCTCCACGGTGTCTCCAGACTCTGTCACGTCTGTCACGTGCTCAGTGTGAACCTGCTTTCATCTGTGAAGAGCACAGGGCGCCAGTGGCGAATTTGCCAATCTTGGTGTTCTCTGGCAAATGCCAAACGTCCTGCACGGTGTTGGGCTGTAAGCACAACCCCCACCTGTGGACGTTGGGCCCTCATACCACCCTCATGGAGTCTGTTTCTGACCGTTTGAGCAGACACATGCACATTTGTGGCCTGCTTGAGGTCATTTTGCAGGGCTCTGGCAGTGCTCATCCTTGCACAAAGGCGGAGGTCCTGCTGCTGGGTTGTTGCTCTCCTACGGCCTCCTCCACGTCTCCTGTTGTACTGGCCTGTCTCCTGGTAGCGCCTCCATGCTCTGGACACTATGCTGACAGACACAGCAAACCTTCTTGCCACAGCTCGCATTGATGTGCCATCCTGGATGAGCTGCACTACCTGAGCCACTTGTGTGGGTTGCAGACTCCGTCTCATGCTACCACTAGAGTGAAAGCACCGCCAGCATTCAAAAGTGACCAAAACATCAGCCAGCAAGCATAGGAACTGAGAAGTGGTCTGTGGTCACCACCTTCAGAACCACTCCTTTATTGGGGGTGTCTTGCTAATTGCCTATAATTTCCACCTGTTGTCTATTCCATTTGCACAACAGCATGTGAAATTTATTGTCAATCAGTGTTGCTTCCTAAGTGGACAGTTTGATTTCACAGAAGTGTGATTGACTTGGAGTTACATTGTGTTGTTTAAGTGTTCCCTTTATTTTTTTGAGCAGTGTATATAACACAGGAAGATCATGTTTTTGACTGCACTACCCCATTAACAAATGATGTAAGGCTAACCCATCCTTGGGCTAACATGGCTAAATTATCAAGAGAGGCTTGACTTGAGAGTTTGTGGTTAGAGCTACCTTATCACTGCAATAAACACATACCACCATAAATACTGTATGGTAGTCATGCTAACCACTTCCATTCTGCCATGTCATTGTGACAATAGTCCAATGAACGATACTGCAATCTACCAGCACCCTGGTAACCTTTTTCTCTTCTAAAGTCTGTGTGTTGGATATCAGTCATCCAAAACAAGACGCTGAAAAAAGGGGGTGATAAACCCCAATCGCCCGGTAGGCATGCTGAGTCACCTCCCTCCTCCCTTTTTGTTCTAGCCATTTTCTCCACTCCTCCGTCTCATCCATCACTTTATCTATCTCTACCTGTGTGGTTTACCCAAAGACTGAACGGACTGACCATCAGAGCTGATTGCAATCTTTAGAAAGAACAAAGAAAAAAAACAGAAGGTAAAGTAATAGTGAGTGAATCGATAGGGCGATGGAGAGGAGAGGGAGACGAGGAACTCCAGTAGAGGACACTAGGGGAATCTCTTCTCTCGGCAGTGTAATCTGGCTGTGCAAGGAGAAGAGGAGGACGAGTGGTGTATGAGGCAGGCGCTTGGGGGCCTAATTAAAGAAAGGTTGTCGTAGAGCCGGCCTCTGAACCTCTGCTTCTCTCCTCACCACACTGAAGCAGAGTTGACACGATCCATACCCCGGTCAATACAACCAGGCCTACCCAGTCAAACCCAATGAGTGTGTACCTGAGCATGGTCCCACAGGAAGGGAAAACAAAAGACTACTATTGCTCACAGGTAGTTCCATTTGGGAGGTGTAGGCTACCATTAATTCTACCTCCTCGTCATAATTACAAATCAGATTTGTTATCGTCAGTTTCTTTGATCAATGTGTTATTGATTTGTTATTTATGTAAAACTGGGTGGGGGCTGTAGGAGGAAACTGCCCTTTAAGCAGTGTTACAGGTTTCTTTTTTTCTATGTATATTTTGAGGTAGCACGTTAGCACGTAGGGTGCATCGATTGATGTCACA
Organism: Brachymystax lenok tsinlingensis; assembly: GCA_030435695.1. Taxonomy (NCBI): domain Eukaryota; kingdom Metazoa; phylum Chordata; class Actinopteri; order Salmoniformes; family Salmonidae; genus Brachymystax; species Brachymystax lenok. The sequence goes on from CM059787.1 coordinate 31,014,386, forward strand.
CCTGGGCTGGCTTGCCCATCTCGGTAGTCGGAAGGTGTCTCATCTGTGCTTGTCCAGGTGATATTTAAGAGTGACTGGTTTAAGAGTTCTCCAGTTGCGCTTGAGAGATGATAGGAGAGCTACAATTCACGTCAGCTGAGGTGCGATTTCGAGCTCAACCTAAAGTTTGAAAGAAGACAGATTTTTGTTTTAATCTGCTTTCTTTTTACCTCCCATCCTAAGTTTCTTTTTTTTTTTTTTTAGTTTGTCATTTCTGAGGCAAACCTAGTGGACATCCATGGTGGGTGTCTTTTAGAATCCCTTACTAGTGGCTTTGCCCACTTTCAGTGGGCACCCACATGGATGCCTTTCAGAACCCCTTTTGAACCCATTTAAGTTTTGTGTTGGTTGTCAGTGATTTTCCTTGTTAGTTCCCTTTATTGTGAGTGACGCTTTGAGTTTGTCAAGTGGGAACGTAACACTGTTTCCCATCAGTGATAGTTGCTAGATGCTGATGGTTGCTCTAATCACCTAATTTGAAGCTCTGCTGTGCCCAGATATTTGAGCGTTCAAAATACACTTTTGTGGTAGAGTTTCTGTCACTGACATCCACCCAAAGTGGTTATAAAATTTGAATAATTTTGAAAGTTGCATGAAGACATTGTTATAAAATAAAAACCATTAACTTTAAGTTGGAAGCATTTGTGGAAAACCCTACATGGGAGATGCTAGATCAAAATAGATACCTAAATTAGAGCTTGAGCACAAGGAAAAGGAAAGGGAACGTGCGACCAGACTAGCAAAAAGGTGTGCATGCCATTCAATTGAAAAATATATCCATCTCCAACAATCCAGGCAGGCCATCCTGCACACTCAACAGAGTTTGATCTTTGTCGGAACAGCCAGCTTGTACCGCATTTTTTGTTGTTGTTCCGAGTTATGCATCCTCCGAATCATGACCCGCCTAACTGCGCTCCTTAACACCTGCCAGCTTAACCTGGAAGCCAGCCGCACCAATGTGTCGGAGGAAAAACCGCCCAGCTAGTGACCGGGATCAGCTACCAGGCACCCGGCCCACCACAAGGAGTCGCTAGAGCGCGATGAGCCAAGTAAAGCCCCCCCGGCCAAACCCCTAACGTGGACGACGCTGGGCCCATTGTGCACCGGGAGTCCCGTAGGACAGTGCACAATTGGCCGGTTGTGGCACAGCCCGGGAATTAACCTGGGTCTGTAGTAACGCCTCTAGCACTGCGATGCAGTGCCTACGACCGCTGCCTCATTCGGGAGGCTCATCTTGTACCGCATTTTAAACAAAAAAAGGTGGACGTATATTTTACTCTGTTTGAGCAGATTGCCACATCCCTAAAATGGCTGTCAGACATTTGGTTGCTGCTCCTCCAAAGGGTTCTTCGGGGAAAAGCTCGGAAAGTGTACGCCGCTTTATCTCTAAACCAGAATTCAGATTATAACACTGTTAAACATAGGGAGCATTGGGGCGCCCCAGTCACGACAATACCTGGAAAAATTCAAAATCCAAAAGTAGAATTGTAAAACATTCATGAAAATACAAGTGTTGCACACTGTTCAAAAGCTTAGACTCTTGGCAATCTCACAGCGTTGTCTGATTTAAAAAATGCTTCACTGCGAAAGCAGAACATTTGATTGTCTGAGGACAGCGCCCCGCATATTTTCTGCATTAGCATAATTTCATAACCAGCACGAGTGTCACAAAACACATAAAGAGCTCAAATAAATCGCTTACCTTTTACATTATCATTTTTTATATCCATAAATCTCCGTTTGGTTGGCACGTTATGTTCAGAAAATCCACCGTCCACTCGTTGATTGTACAGGAAAGAGAAAGCGTTCAAAATATACCTATCAACTTTGTCCAAACAAATCAAACATTGTTTATAATGTATCCTTAGGTACACTTTTATGTATATTAACTATAATATTTCACACGGATAATATCCTGAGCGATAGAAAATGAAAATACCGAGGCGCACACTCACGGTCTCGCGCGCAAAACACAAAAGGCGCTTCCTCACTCTACTTACATAATCTTCTTCTATTCCGCTGTTTTTCAAGGTAAACGCTTCAAAAACTTGTCTAAAGACTGTTGACATCTAGTGGAAGCCATAGGTACTGCAATCTGGGAGCTGGAATTAAGTGCCAGGCATTTTTCTTTGGGCACACCAGACTCTCCAAAACTCCCACCACTGCCGCCGCTCCCCTAATTAAAGCTGTTATCCTTCGGGCTAACGAGTTGGTCCAAGACATACAGACAACAGTTCTGTAAATTACAAAAGACAGAATCACAAAGCCGTGTTGAGTTCGCAAGGGAACAAGCATGCCCTTTTGATCAGTGGTGTGGTTTTCAAGAGGTCAAGAACCTTGAGGATTTAAAGACACTCATACGTCTTGAGCAGTTCAAGAATTGCCTTCACGAAAGGGTTGCTACCTACATCCATTAGCACAATGATCTCACTTTTGAGAAAGCTGCGTTTCTGGCAGATGAGTTTGTGTTGTCACATACAACTATATTTACAAACAAAGCACCCAGTAGTTATCCATACACAAAAGCAGTCCAGAGAAGTCACCTCCTACTGGGAGGTTTCAGTCCTTTTCTACAGTGCCCAAAGATAAAGAAAACTGTTTTTTCTTTTCCGACAGTTTTTCATTACTGCCGTGAGAAAGGACACTGAGAGACAATGTGCCCTAAGTGGAAACAGAACAATTTGACAGAGAAAAAGCAGTTTCTTCTTGTGGTAGCACTCCAGACCATTAAGTCTTTGGTTGGGACTGGTGTATCTCCTAAATAAAATTTGGGATTAGAAGTGTATGAACCCTTTGTTTCAGACAGGTTTGTGTCTGTTAAGCAGCTGGTGAAGGTATTGCGAGACACTAGGACAGCCCAGTCCCTCATTTTGGAGGGTGTTTTGCCTTTGTCTGGCACTTCAGCAACTGGTTACAGTTTGTTAGTACAAGGTTTGGAGATGGGTTGCATGGAAGTTCCTTTGTATAAAGTGAAACTCTGGTTCCGTTGTTGTTGGATTGAGGCCTAGCCTACCGATGAAGAGGACTCATTCATTTTGGGAAACAATTTGGCTGGAGGGAAGGTTGTGGCAAGTCTTGTTGTTTGTAAGGAACCCAGAGTAGAGGAACCCGATGGGTTGTCAGAAAAGTACCCTAGAGTATGTGCCGTTACATGTGCTATGTCTAAGAAGATTACAGGGAGCAAGTCTAGTGTTGAGGAGAATGTCAGCGATCCCACCATGGTTGATCTGTCTGAGACATTTATGGTTCATCCCGATTTTGGTAAACCTCCTGATTTTACCTTACCTTTGAAAACCTCAAACCAAGGCACACTGCCTGCTAATTATCTATAGGCTATGTTTCAATTTGTTAATTTAAATTATTTTCTAACAAGTTTCATTTTCTTGAAACAGTTTGGATTGAGGTGTGTTCCGCCTTCTTCAATTCACATAAGAACTAGCCAGACAATTTATGTTTGAGGCTTTACTGAGCCGGACAAACTTCTCTCTTCAATGAGAGCCCAAGTGTTTCCCCAGATCAATAACTTTTTCCTCCGGCACATTTTATGTCTGGTGCCCGCATTGCCTTCATTGTTATTTTCCTTAAAAATTGGACTTTGGACATGCGTTCCAATCAAAGTAAGTGCCTTATTTTCTGTGTATTGTCGTTTCTACTGTAGCATACTGTATGTATGTATGTATGGATCATAATGTATTTACTGTTTAATTCACATGCTTTCAAGTTCTGGTGACTAATCATGCATTCCGATTGTTGCATAGATTGTAATGGACACATATGTGTGTAAATTACTTTTTTGAAGGTTGTACTGATTATGATGAGCTAATGCTAAGCTATTTGCCAGCTATATGTTGTGCTATGTTTGTTGACATCATACAATGCATTCTGGTTGTCACTTAAGCATCTGTCTGACCAAAGATGTTAGAACAAGTGATAGTTCACTCAACTGACTTATGGTGCTTTCAAGACAACTGGGAACTCAGAAAAAGATATGTCAGTGATCTTCAGGTCAGAAGGTCGGAGCTCTAGAAAGAGTCCTGAGTTCCCAGTTGTCTGGAACGCACTGAAGTCGGAAGTCTGAGATTTCCGAGTTCCCAGTTGTTTTGAACGCGGCATCAGATTGTAACTATGGTACCTCAGGGTTTCCAGCTCAGTTTCCATGTTTTTTTAATTTTATTTAGCTTATAAACATCTCCTGTGTTGGCTCCCCATTTATTGATAATTCCCCCATCATAGTAATATTTCCTGCATCATATCCCCACATACCTTCCCCCATTTCTACCCCCATGGAGTTCAAAACCCCCCACACACCCCCCTAAAATGGTTTAATCACGCAATGGTTAGGCTAGGCAGTAGGATTGTATTTGGGGTGATGATCTGTGCGGTTATAACATTTTATGAGCTTTGTGATATGGTAAACGACTTGTCAAGTCATGTGCTGCAGTTGTTGTATACACTGTAACACGTACATCAAAGATTTGTATTATGCTGAAAAGTGGCCAAACTAAGTTCCTATTTTTCAGCCAATGGGTGCAGCTAACTTGTTTTTTGTCAATGAAACTTGTAATTTAGACTGGTTTATTGAATGAGTTTGGCTGTGGGCGTGTTCTGTGTGATCTAACAATCAAAAGTATTTATAAAGCCCTTTTTACATCAGCCGATGTCACAAAGTTCTGTACAGATACTGAGCCTAAAATCCCAAAAAGCAAGCAATGCTGATGTAGAAGCACAGTGGCTAGGAAAAACTCCTTAGAAAGGCCAGAACCTAGGAAGAAACAGAGAGGAACCAGGCTCTGAGGGGTGGCCATTCCACTTCTGGCTGTGCCGGGTGGAGATTATAACAGAACATGGCCAAGATGTTCAAACGTTCATAGATGACCAGCAGGGTCAGATAATAATAATCACAGTGGTTGTAGAGGGTGAAACAGGTCAGCACCTCAGGACTAAATGTCAGTTGCCGTTTCATAGCCGATCATTCAGAGTTAGAGACAGCAGGTGCGGTAGAGAGAGTCCAAAACAGCAGGTCCGGGACAAGGTAGCACGTCCAGTGAACAGGTCAGGATTCCATAGCCACAGGCAGAACAGTTGAAACTGGAGCAGCAGCATGACCAGGTGGACTGGGGACAGCAAGGAGTCATTAGGCCAGGTAGTCCTGAGGCATGGTCCTAGGGCTGAGAGAGAGCGAGAGAACTTAAATTTGTCCTTGTCTGATTATCACCGTGTTTATTATAGTCCTCACATTATCACGCCAACCGGTTTTTGACATTTGGCTCTCTCCTTGCAGATTTTTTAAGTAAATACCTGCAGTCAACTTGTGCAATGCGTTAGGAAATAAAGTAGATTGTGTTCTTACTTCACCTGTCACATTATTATGAAGCTTACTTAGTTCCCCAGCACAGTTGAGCCAGTCGTGTTTGTTTGTAAATAGCAAACATGAGAAAGCGGGAGCAGGTGAGTCCAGCTGTGTATTGACAGGGTTTGCATTTTATAGTTAAAGTCATGTTTTTTTGTTGTTGCTTCAATAGAGTGATCAGGGACATGCAACTATAGATTTCCTTCAAAGGAAATATATTAGTGCAACACATTCAACATAAAATATTTTCATCAGATGACAACAGAAGTGCAACGCTATTTGGCTGGCAGTTTACAATGAAAAAGTAAGGTATGTTTTGAAAAAACGATGCATGGCAATCATATTTCTAATGTTTAGACCTATCATAGAAAGAATGTAGCCAGCTACATTTTCAAATGTTTTGCTTCTGACTACACCTAGAAAATGACTGGAGAAAAGAACCTACACCATCAGTCGGAGCGCTGTCTGCTGATAAAATCCCAGCTCTTGAATTCTCATCAGAGATTAGAAGTGCAACTAAAGCATAACATTATTCTGATGCTGAGCAGAAATTACAATAAGTAATATTTTAGATCTATGTTCACAAAACACAGTGAGTTTTCTTGGGCGTTTTATCTTTTTTTCCTGTGTGCAAAACGCAGAATTATGCCCGACTTTAACTTGCTATCTAAGTAAGTGGCTGACTTCAAATCAAATTTTATTTGTCACATACACATGGTTAGCAGATGTTAATGCGAGTGTAGCGAAATGCTTGTGCTTCTAGTTCCGACCATGCAGTAGTATCTAACAAGTAATCTAACAATTTCACAACAACTACCTTATACACACAAGTGTAAAGAAATGAATAGGAGTATGTACATATAAATATATGGATGAGCGATGTCCGAACGGCATAGGGAAGATGCAGTAGATGGTATAGAGTACAGCATATACATATGAGATGAGTAATGTAGGATATGTAAACATTATATAAATGGCATTGTTTAAAGTGGCTAGTGATACATTTACACGCCACAGATTGGTAGGAAAGGCTGAGGCCGTGTGTATTGACCTCTGTTCGAGTGGTATGATGTTCAAGACGGGAGCTATAAAGGGAAGTTACATACTGCTCTGTAGTGTGAGACAAGCCCCATTCAGGCAATTCTGACCTAATGAATTGGCCATGCATAATGTTACTGTGTGTGTATGTGTACATGTTGCTGTGTGTATGTACAGTGAGGGAAAAAAGTATTTGATCCCCTGCTGATTTTGTACATTTGCCCACTGACAAAGAAATGATCAGTCTATAATTTTAATGGTAGGTTTATTTGAACAGTGAGAGACAGAATAACAACAAACAAATCCAGAAAAACGCATGTGAAAAATGTTATAAATGGATTTGCATTTTAATGAGGGAAATAAGTATTTGACCCCTCTGCAAAACATGACTTAGTACTTGGTGGCAAAACCCTTGTTGGCAATCACAGAGGTCAGACGTTTCTTGTAGTTGGCCACCAGGTTTGCACACATCTCAGGAGGGATTTTGTCCCACTCCTCTTTGCAGATCTTCTCCAAGTCGTTAAGGTTTCGAGGCTGACGTTTGACAACTCGAACCTAAAGCTCCCTCCACATATTTTCTATGGGATTAAGGTCTGGAGACTGGCTAGGCCACTCCAGGACCTTAATGTGCTTCTTCTTGAGCCACTCCTTTGTTGCCTTGGCCGTGTGTTTTGGGTCATTGTCATGCTGGAATACCCATCCACGACCCATTTTCAATGCCCTGGCTGAGGGAAGTAGGTTTTGTCGTGCCTTCTTCACGACTGTCTTCATGTGCTTGGACCATGTTAGTTTGTTGATGTGGACGCCAAGGAACTTGAAGCTCTCCACCTGCTCCACTACAGCCCCATCAATTAGCATGGGGGCGTGCCCGGTCATCCTTTTCCTGTAGTCCACAATCATCTCCTTTGTCAGTACCAGTCAAAAGTTTGGACACACCTACTCATTCAAGGGTTTTTCTTTATTTTGACTATTTTCTACACTGTAGAATAATAGTGAATACATCCAATAACACATATGGAGTCATGTAGTAACCAAAAAGGTGTTAAACAAATCAAAATATATTTTCGATTTTAGATTCTTCAAAGTAGCCACCCTTTGCCTTGATGACAGCTGTGACACTCTTGGCATTCTCTCAACCAGCTTCATGAGGTAGTCACCTGGAATGCTTTTCCAACAGTCTTGAAGAATTTCCCACATATGCTGAGCACTTGTTGGTAAAAAGAAGAAAAACCCTGGAATGAGTAGGTGTGTCCAACATTTTGACTGGTACTGTAAATATGTGTAACTTTATGAACTGGATTGCCTGTCTTTGCAATTTGTTTATTTTTCCTTTGCGCTCATTAGCATATTTAGCTAGCAGCCTCCATGCAAGCTATTACTTGTGCAAATGTTGTTAGCTTTCTGGTAATAAACGCCCAATGGGTTTTTTAGCGTTTTTTTGGCACCCACTTGTCTACTAAACTGGTTATACCGATTGGATGGCGGTGGTGTACTGCCATCTTATCTGTAGCAACTGCGTGATGCCATCACGTCAGCATGGACCAACATCCCTGTGGAACATTTCTGACTTGTAGAATCCATACCCTGAAGAATTCAGGCTGTTCTGGAAGAAAAGGGGGATCTGACCCAGTATTAGATGGGTGTACCTAATAAACATTAGACATTATAGCCAGTAGCCACCGTATTGTGGTATAGTTTCATAATGGCGGTACTGTGTTCATTTTGCTCCAATGAGCTGTGCCATTCCACCCAGGGCCTATAGGCTCCTTTCCTTCTTCTGTGCCCTCTTATCACCCTGACCCAGGATCACTTCACCTGATTCAATCAGCCCGGGGAAGGAGATAATGTCCCTCAGCTGATCCGTCCTGGCCTTCTGTGATCCCTAACAGGGAATAAGGTTTGCATGATAAGGGCTAAGGAGCCCCGTGCCACACTTCCTCACGCTCCCCTTAATTCCACATTAGGCGAATGGGCACCTATTCCCGCTCCCTGTTCGTTCCGGCGTTCCATGGCATGGAGGTGGGATGGGGAAAGTAATGACATGCTGCTCGCTGCCACAACGGCCCAATTATTTCCAAAATGAGATTCTGCCTTTCTCCCTCTTCTTTCCCTCTGTCTGTCTCTGTATGTTTTTTAATGACCATGGGAGTCTCTTTTTGGTGTCTTGCGCCTCATTTGAGTGTTTAGATGTGGACGCTTAGGTCATAGGTGAAGTCCTCTATAGGGTTGTTGGTGTGCGTGTGTGTGTTTAGGAAGGAGTGGTGTGTGGGTGTGTGTGAATGTTTACGCTTGTGTGTATGTGTGTGTATGGTGGGAGTAGGGATTGTATGAGTTGTTGTGTGTGCGTGCATGTATGTGTGTAGGTGCATATTCTGTGCTCCTCTGAAGGGTACTATGCAGAGGCCAACCGATCACGTAGTCTAATTAAGGATTTAGACTATATTGATTTCTATCTCTCTATCTATCCACTTTGTCACACCGATCTATCCTAGTACCTTATCTGTCACTATTCTCTCTTTTACATCATCAATTTAATCATTTCATCAATATTGATTTTACAGGATGTTAGATATTTGATCTAACAGTTTGTTAGATATTTGTATTCATATATTTAGATAAAAAATAACAGAATTTCCAATATTTGTCTACCACTATCTGTTGTGGATCACTACACGTCTTTGCATCTGCTCGTTCAAATCCCACGGAGCGGTATATGCACCCGTGTTTACCAACATTGAGTAAATAGAACACCTGGCAAATATTGGTGTTTATCCAGCATCAACACAACAAATGTTGATGTTCAGGATCATCGCTTCCTCATGGTGGACTTATGCATCTATTCAATTCTCTATTTGACACTGGCCAGTGTTGATTCTCTATCTCGTTCTCCACCTCTTCTCTGACACAGAGCTGTTTATGTTGTCACCAACCCCTCTGAGGCCTTGCCTATGCAACGGTACCTTAGTGATGTTATGTGAACTGCATCACCAAACAGCTGACTCGATGCCAACTTGGCTTCATGGTGTATACTGATTACAAGATGAAAGTCATGATGGGAGAGCATGGCACCCTGTTGTAAAGTGGTGGGAGGGCGCTTGGTTGTTAGAAACACATGCTTTATGGTTCACTGCTTCCACACTGTGCAGGTCTCATACATTTTACAAGAGGGGAGATTTCAGATTGACTGCACATAAACCAACCAAGCCATATACAGTTAGTAGCCCTCATCCAAACAGAGGTCAATTCATGGCAATAGTCATTTTTATAACCCTAGACCAGGGTTCCCCAACTGCCGGCCCGTGTGCCGAATTTGGCTCCCATGTTTTCTGAGCAAAAGCAACATGTTTTTGTTTGGAATTTTTATTGTTGGACATAAAAGACCATAAAAAGAACACCAGGAAATCAGCTACAAGTAATTTTAATTTAACCTCTTACAGCTACCCCCTTCCCCCCTCCTCTCAATTTCCGCCTGAAGACATACCCTAATCTAACTGCCTGTAGCTCAGGCCCAGAAGCAAGGATATGCATATTCTTGGTACCATTTGAAAGGAAACACACTCTGAAATGTGAATTGAATGTAGGAGAATATAACACAATAGATCTGGTAGAAGAAAATACAAACAAAAATACGTTTTTTGTTTTTTATTGTTGTTGCATCATCTTTGAAATGAACAAGAAAAGACAAACATTCAGATAGAATGCTGGGGATCATTTCAATGAAGAACATAAGAGGGCAACAGTACTTGTGCAAAGTTTCAGAATGATAACTTCCGGAATGAGCGAGCTACATGACATTTCGCATGAAGTCATGGTGGCCAAATTTGGCCAAGTGGCCAAATTGGTGAAGTGATACATTTTGAAGACAATAACTATATACAAAATACCAAAATGCTATTCGAACACACCCAAAATAAACAATCAATTACACAATAAAAAATAACAAGGGTAACTATTTACACACTTTCAATATTTGGAAGACCCTCAGTCCTCTACACAATATTGTGCTGCTGATGCCATGTCCCATAGCAGTCTCTTTCTGCTGTGAAGCAGAGGGTCACCGAACAAGTTGTGCAGGTGATGGGGGACTTCATTTTGCAAAGAACACAACGACGCCTCCATGCTGTGCCCTTTTTGCCCTGAGGCACATCCATGCCTGCAGAAATGAACTTGGGCAGGTGAACACCACTTGTGGCAGGAGCAGAAGGGACAGGGGTAGAGGGGACAGAAGGTGGTGCAGTGGACTTGCTGTAGGCAGCGAGCTCCCTGATGAGCAGCTCTCGGAAGGCTAGCTGTGAGATAGGGGGCTGTCCACAGCTCTTAGCCATTTCCTTCTGGAGGATGAATGCATTGACCACAGCAATGTCGATGAAATGATATAAGAATGTCTTGTGAAGAACATTGTAGTAGCCTATCAGCGCGTCTGACAGGTCCACACCTCCCATGCTCTTGTTGTAGTCCTTCACAGCAGCTGCAATGGGGACATTTTTTGTGGTCCATGCCCAATTCGCGTTCTTCACACGCCTGACAACGTGATCGCCACTGAAGGATTTGTGGATGGTCGTGCACATGACCACCTCTCTGGTGTCCATCCACTTGACAAAGAGCAGGCCATCTTCGCGGATCCATCGCATGGTACCCCGATCAGCCCGCTTAGGCATGTCATTTACCTTTGTTTTTTGAAATGCCCTGTCTGTTGGTACGAATGGTGCCACAAGCCCACACATCCAGCTTCCTCAGGTCTGTGAACAGGGTAGGGCTTGTGTAGAAGTTGTCCACAAACAGCTTGTAGCCCTTCCCCAGCAGTTGAAAATCCAATAACTCCATAACAGAATCATAGCTAAGTCCCTTACCAGTCGCAAAACTGCTTTTCCCCTCATAAACAAAACAATTGCATGTGTAAGCACACACAGATTCAGCCAAAACAAACAGTTTGTAACCCCACTTTGTAGGTTTGTTTCGCATGTATTGTTTGAGGCCAATTCTGGCCTTTGAGGCTACCATCCTGTCATCTATGGACAGGTTCTGGGCAGGCTGAAAATAGGTCTTGCAGGCCTCAACCATGTTGGGGTAGAGAGGTTTGATTTTGCAGAGCCTATCAAACCTAGCTGTGCCTCTCTTCTTCTCATTGTCCTCATCAACCTTCGGGTCACTGATATGCAGCGCCTGTGAGATAGCCAGAAACCTTTTACAAGACATGACAGTGATGGGGAAAGGCAGTTGGTAGAGAGGTGACGTTTTCCAGTAGTCCCTCAGGGTTTTCAGCTTCACCAGCCCCATGTAAATGACTATCGAAAGGAAACAGAAAAGGTCTGACATGGAAATGGGCTTCCATGCCTCTTTCTTGCCTGCTTGCTTCTTAGCCCCATACTTATTAGTGTTAGACACCAGTGAATCAACAACGGACGAGGTGAAAAACAGCTGAAAAAGTTGAAGGGGGCTGTATTTTGCTGTCATGTCCAGCTGAGGTCCTGGTTGCCTTTTTGGCCTAAATGTTGGTGGAGGTGGCTCGACATCATCTTCTAGCACAGTGTGCCAACGCCCCTCTGCCTCTTTGCCTGCAGGTTGCACACTTCCCCACCTCCGCTTCTTTATTGCTGTCTTCACACCTCTAGATGGTGTGGAGCTGAGACAGCAGGGGTCCATTCAGAGTCAGAGGCACTGTGAAAGACAACAGTTCAGTAAGATTACTTTACGTATGATCCCAGTATCAACACGTAAAATAAACAGATATGCATTTTATAGAGTAGAGGAACACAGTCACTATGGTGAAGTGCTGTTCCATTCCACTCCGGCCATTGTTGTGGGCCTGCCCTCCCTCAACAGCCTCCAATGGCAATTTCATACGGGGTGGGGTGGAGCGGCAGACACACGCATCTCGGCATGGTGGCCATGCTCCCTCTAATCCACACAATATGTTTTATTGAGTGGAGGAAGCATGGTCGCTGTGTTGAGGTGTGTGTTTGCTGTTACATTCTACTCAATTGCATTTTTATATATATATATATATATATATATATATATATATATATATATATATATATATATATATAAAAAGTATATGTATTATATATATATACACACACACACACACACGTTATGGGTCAATACAAATACCCCCACCCACAATGTATAGCCAATGTGTACTTACACATTTCATTACTGATTATATTTTTATATATTGCAAATAAATAAATAAAAATATCGAATAATATTTGATATTATTAATTTCAAACAACGGCATTAGCATGAGAAGAACTTACCGGTCCAAAACGATGTCCTCTCTGTGTAAAAAATATTCTTCCATCTGTGAGTCATAGCTATGCTCGCTAACAGAATCTTCGTCAAGGAGAAACTCTGTCTCACTTTCCCTATCAATTTCATCTATAATTTGGTTTACATCTGTATACCTAGACTTAGATTTAGATTTTCCTGATTTAGTCGCCATATTATTTTATAAAAAAATTGCTGAAAATGCTCTTTACCGAAATAATGCTATGCGTAACGCATGTGGCTCCTTCCAGTCAGAATGGTGAATGGCGAAAGACCCTCTTTACGCCGGAGTTTACTACATGTGCTGGTCTTCCAACACATAAACATTACAGGTTGCCGTTTACCTCAGCTCATTGGCTATCTACCAAGCTAGATTTCAAGACGATCAGTGGTCATTGGGCCAAAATACAGTCAATCAACGAAACAGCAGTCATATCATTGGTGCGCAATGAGGTCATTACTTGTTGTCTTCAAATCGGTTTCTTTCGGTCAGTTTGTCCCGGGGGAAAAAAGCCATCGTTGTGTGACAAACAACCAGAGGATTGCAAGGAAACCAAACATGACTGGATAAACGAACGTTTAGTGTGTGTATTTACATCGAATGTTTAGTCGAAAGGTGAATGAGACGGAATTCACGGAACAAGCGGTTTACAAAATGTTTCGTGTTAGGCTATAAAAATGGATTTTATCAAACAAAAGGCCATTCATTGTGTAGCTGTGAGCCCTGGGATTGCAAACAGAGCAAGATTTCATAGGTAAGTGATTTCTTTTATTGCAATTTGTGATTTTTCTGACGCCTGTGCTGGTTGAAAAATGATTTTGGTGTGGGCCGCTGTCCTCAGATAATCGTATGGTATGCTTTCGCCGTAAAGCCTTTTTGAAATCTGACAATGCAGTTGGATTACCAAGATTCTAAGCTTTTGAACCATGTAAGACACTTGTATTTTCATGAATGTTTAATATTACGATTTTTGTAGCCTCTGCAATTTCACCGGATGTTGTCGAAATTTGCAAAGAGGTTAAGAAATCTGTTCCCAAGTATTCCCATGCATAATCGAGAGACGACGTGATCATATACAAATATAAGCAAGGTTTGAAATGATTATATCTGTTTGGGCTTCTTGCAGTCAATTTGCAGTCTACAAATTATTTGTTATTATGTTGCAGCCCTCTGACCATCCGCTCAAGAAAGAAATTGGCCTGCGGCTGAATCTAGGGATCCCTGCACTACTGTAGGCAAACACCCGGACTCAAAACCCCTTTGTAAGGTTAGGAATATACTGTCGGTGTCAAAATTACAGCAACATTTTGGATTTGTCACTATATTTTATGTTATGTATTCTGCACATTAGATGGTGGGATTTATAATAGTCCCTGTTGGCCTTTTCAGTGTAGTTGAGGACCTATATACCAGGCCGTGTCAGAAGAAATATTGTCAAAGTGTCCAGCCACCCTAGTCGTAGACTGTTCTCCTGCACCACAAGCGGTACCGGAGCGCCAAGTCTAGGTCCAAAAGGCTCCTTAACAGCTGGCCACCTGGACTATTTGTATTGACACCCCCCCCCACCCATCATGGGGCGGCAGGTAGGCTAGTGGTTAGAGCGTTGGACTTGTAACCGGAGGGTTGCAAGTTCGAATCCCCAAGCTGACAAGGAAAAAAAATCTGTCGTTCTGCCCCTGAACAAGGCAGTTAACCCACTGTTCCCCGGGCGCCGAAGACGTGGATGTCGATTTAAGGCAGCCCCCCGCACCTCTCCGATTCAGAGGGGTTGGGTTAAATGCGGAAGACACATTTCGGTTTAAGGCATTCGGTTGTACAACTGACTAATAATGGTGACTTTGACCTTGTTTTTACTCTGCTGCTACTCGCTGTTTATTATCAATGCATAGTCACTTTACCCCTACCTACATGTACAAATGACCTTGACTAACCTGTACCCCCGCACATGGACTCCCCCTGTATATAGCCTCATTATTGTTATTTTGTGTTATTTTTTTTTTACAATCGTTTATTTAGTAAATATTTTCTTAATAAGCTTCCATTCTCGGAGCTCCTGAGTGGCGCAGCAGTCCTGTTGGTTAAGGGCTTGTAAGTAAGCATTTCACTGTAAGGTGAAACCCGCAAAACACCAGTCTCAACGTCAACAGTGAAGAGGCGACTCCGGGATACTGGCCTTCTAGGCAGAGTTGCAAAGAAAAATCCATATCTCAGACTTGCCAATAAAAATAAAAGATTAATATTGGAAAAAGAACAAAGACACTGGACAGAGGAACTCTACCTAGATGGCCAGTATCCCGGAGTCGCCTCTTCACTGTTGACGTTGAAACTGGTGTTTTGCGGGTACTATTTAATGAAGCTGCCAGTTGAGGACTTGTGAGGCATCTGTTTCTCAAACTAGACACTCTAATGTACTTGCCCTCTTGCTCAATTGTGCACATGGGCCTCCAATTCCTATTTCTCTTCTGGTTTAGAGACAGTTTGTGCTCTTCTGTGAAGTGAGTAGTACAAAGCGTTGTACAAGATCCTCAGTTTCTTGGCAATTTCTCGCATGGAATAGCCTTCATTTCTCAGAACAAGAACAGACTGACGAGTTTCAGAAGAAAGTTATTTGTTTCTGGCCATTTTGAGCATGTAATCGAACCCACAAATGCTGATGCTCCAGATACTCAACTAGTCTAAAGAAGGCCAGTTTTATTGCTTCTTTAATCAGGACGACAGTTTTCAGCTCTGCTAACATAATTGCAAAAGGGTTTTCTAATGATCAATTAGCCTTTTAAAGTGATAAACTTGGATTAGCTAACACAATGTGCCATTGGAACACAGGAGTGATGGTTGCTGATAATGGGCATCTGTACGCCTATGTAGATATTCCATAAAAAAATCATCAGTTTCCAGCTACAATAGTAATTTAGAACATAAACAATGTCTACACTGTATATCTGATCAATTTGATGTTATTTTAATGGGCAAAAACAAGGACATTTCTAAGTGACCCCAAACTTTTGAACGGTAGTGTAATTGTATGAGTCAATTTATCTAGCTGCCAACTGTCCCTGTAATGTAATTTTGATTGAGGATGTGCTGCAATCGCTGCATTGTCTGAGTACCAATAGCTCTGCCTCTCGGTATTTTCAAACCAACAGCTGCTCTGATTGTTCTCGTCAAATCCATGGCTCTATTTGCCTGGGATAAGCTCAGCTATCCACATTTCAACGTATAGATGTTCTTGTAGAGAGTGATGTTCTTTATACAAGCTCACATGAATTCCTGTATCGCTGTTTGGAAAGAGGACCTCTGCTTTCAATTTGGGAATATAGTGATTGCTCTTTTCATTTGTTTGTGGGTCATTCCAAATAGGTGCATTTTGTTCAGCTAATTTTAATATTCTGTCATAAAGAGCATATGGTTAATATGTATAAAGATATCCTCCTGTACTTTTTGATACTTTTTAGCCAGTAGTTCTGAACGAGCCAAAAGTGGTCCCCGGAATTTGCTCACTACATCACAAAGTTGCAGATATGTGCATTGTGTGATTGCTATCTCTTTTGCTCTAATGTGTGTGTGTGTGTGTGTCTTGCTAGTTGTCACGCAAATGGCGAGGGGCTGAAGCTCATTGGCTGAAACTCGAATTTCTATTGGCCTGGCCAACGTGGGTGGTAAATGTAGGGGAAATGGGCTTCCAGAAAATTCACTTTCATCCTAGGGATTTCGTGGCTAATTCAGGTAAGACAGTAAATCTGCCCGTAGATTATGCATGTATGAACTAGAAATAATTAACACATCCACCCCAAAGCGGGAGGTGTAAAAAATACTTGCTATTCTCCGAAATACTGGATCATGTCTTTTTAATAAAAAAGGTTAAATAAAATTACTATAGTAAGTGCTTATTGAGTGCCAAATGAAGTTCACCATTCAGCCATAAATACCCTTGTGACAGAGTGAATGGAAGCTTGTTATTTTCACCGGGGAGGGGTAATTGAATGGAAGCTCCACAAAGTTTTATTTATTGTTAAAACATTTCTAGCCTGTCTATCTATGGGTAACAGGGTTGACGTGTTATTCTCGACCCGCTCAGTTTTCCACCACAAAACACCAGAAAATTGCCAAAACATTTTGCACAAACACAGTTTTAACAAATATTATGTCCTCAATTTAAGCAGTTTATTTTTGGATGCAATGTTCAGGCATTCACAGAAGTAGAGAGAATAACACAATTATCATCCAAACCGGAAAACGTAGTCTACGTAGGCGCTGAGAAAAGAGTGACATAACACAAGCGGTTATATTTAGCTAACTCTCGGATGACAGAAACCATAATATGAATTAGCTAATAGCAATTACTATTTACAATTCATAACATCATGGGTGACCGCACCAGTGTCTAAATAATTGTGTAAAACACTTTCTAAAATTCCAAAGTAATCTGACGATGCGAAGTTTGTACGCGCCGCCATGTTGTTGTTGAGTCAACCAAAGATAAGAGGTTACAAGATGAGTTGGGTCTGTTTGCAGTATGCATGTTGAAGGGGGTGTGTCGTCTACCATCATTCACTTCCGGAAGTTTACTTGAAAGACGATTAAACCATCCCTTCACCTCGTTTTGTTATAACATCTTTGGTCTGACAGACATTTACATGACAACCAGAATGCGTTGTAGGATGTCAACAAACATGGCACCACACATAGCTGGCAATTAGCTTATCATAATCTGTACAACCTTCAAAAAAGTGTTTTACACAAATCATACAGTGCCTTCAGAAAGTATTCACACCCCTTTTGTTAGGTTACAGCCTTATTCAAAAATGTATTAAATATAAAAATCCTCATCAATCTACACACAATACCCCATAATGACAAAGCATGAATGGGTTGTTCGAAATTTTTGCTAATTTATTCAAAGTAAAAAACAGAAATACCTAGACCCTTTGCTATGAGTCTCGAAATTGAGCTCCGGTACATCCTGTTTCCATTGATTATCCTTGAGATGTTTCTACAACTTGATTGGAGTCCACCTGATTTACAAAAGCACACACCTGTCTTTATAAGGTCCCACAGCAAAAACCAAGCCATAAAGTTGAAAGAATTGTTCATAGAGCTCCGAGACAGGATTTTGTCGAGGCACAAATCTGGGGAGGAGTACGAAAACATTTCTGCAGCATTGAAGGTCCCCAAGAAAACAGTGGCCTCCATCATTCTTGGAACCACCAAGACTCTTCCTAGAGCTGGCCACCCGGCCAAACTGAGCAATCGGTGGAAAGGGGCCTTGGTCAGGAAGGTGATCAAGAACCCGATGCTCACTCTGATGGAGCTCTAAAGTTCCTCTGTGGAGATGGGAGAATCTTCCAGAAGGACAACCATCTCTGCAACACTCCACCATTCAGGCCTTTATGGTAGAGTGGCCAGACGGAAGCCACTCTTCAGTAAAAGGCACATGACAGCCCACTTGGAGATTGCCAAAAGGCAACTAAAGACTCTCAGACCATGAGAAACAAGATTGTCTGGTCGGATGAAACAAAGATTGAACTCTTTGGCCTGAATGCCAAGTGCCACGTCTGGAGGAAACCTGGCACCATCCCTACGGTGAAGCATGGTGGTGGAGCGTCATGCTGTGGGGCTGTTTTTCAGCGGCAGGGACTGGGAGACTAGTCAGGATCGAGGGAAAGATTTAATAGAGCAAAGTACAGAGAGATCCTTGATGAAAATTTACTCCAGAGCACTCAGGACCTCAGACTGGGGCGACGGTTCACCTTCCAACAGGACAACGACCCTAAGCACACAGCCAGGACAACGCAAGAGTGGCTTCGGGACAAGCCTCTGAATGTCCTTGAATGGCCCAGCCAGAGCCCGGACTTCTCAGGAGAGACCTGAAAATAGCTGTGCAGCGACCCTCCCCATCCAACCTGACAAAGCTTGAGTGAATCTGCAGAGGGATGCACAGATGTCAAACGTTTTTATTAGTAGGGAAGGCAGTGCGGGTGCCAGCCGGAAAATGTGCCAGCGAGGAAAAAGTTTGTGCTTCGGCTCTCATCAAAGAGAGAAATTTGTCCATCTCAGTAATTCCTCAAACGTAAATTGGCCGCAACAGTGAAATGGGTACTTCTATTTGAATTACTGTTTGATAATAAAACTTGTAAGAAAATAATTAGAAATTGACAGTTTGAAACATAACAGATAATAACAGCCTACAGATAATTAGCAGGCAGAGCACCTTGGTTTGAGGGCAGGATGGGTTAACTATCCTGTAGCTTTAGAATCACATTTTGGAACTTTGAGTGCATTCTGACATCACGCTCATAAAAAAACTCACGCTGGGGCAAACATTAGAGATATTTGAAATTCACGCGTGAAAAGGTTAAGCGGCTAGGTTCTATGAACCAAGCACAATTTATTTCCCGGAAATGCTGCCCTAGCTATTGGGAATGCATCCCAAAAGTCCATCCCTTTGAGCCCCGTTCAATAGTTTCACCTCCCTCCCTCCCTTCCTCTCTCCCTCCCTCTCCTCTGTAGGTAGTAGAACATTAACCTTTAGCCAATGACTCTGTAATGAGGGCTGGGATTTAGGGGGTTGAGGCGACTAAGGGAGCATGGGGCCTCCCCTGGCCTCTCTGGTCCTCTGGTTCCCGGCCCTGTGAATCCTGCTCACACGCCCAGAGAAGAGGCAGTGGCATAGGGGATAGCTTTTGATCTGACAGGGCCTCTCCCCAGCCACCCTGGGCCTGAAGCCTCTTAGCACCACCACCAGAGTGTGTAAACTGAATAATGTGTGCTAGCACGCTATGAGTTGTGTGGACCTGGCTGTAGCCTAGATGCAAGGAGAGCATGGGGAAATGTCTGACAAAGTCCCAAGGATCTTTGGCCTCTCTTTGTTCTACTATCAAAGTGGCCCATTTATGAACACCACGTCCAGTGTGAACCTGCAGAAGGGCGTATAAGAGGGTCTAAGAGGAATGCAGTACATTATATGCAAGTGTTTGAGTTACTTCACCAATTAGCGATGGAAAGTATCGCTAACAGTCGTTGTGATTTGCATAAATGTTCTTGGCATTGAGTCAAAGCGCAATTTGCTAATTCAGCCCCCACAAATCCTGGATTTCTCTGTGAGTTTATTGTGGTTTATGAGCAACCGGAAACTGTGGAAATGAAAGTGTAACGAATGAAGCAGAAGGTAACAGTATCTGACTAATTCACTGTTACGGTCTGTTTAATCTCAACTGAATCCCAGCCATTAGGCCAGTAATTAACACAGTGTTTATTCATCTCATATTACTGAATTTAAGTGTCTGAAGTTGCTTCCTTTGTACTGTACTCAAGTCTGTTTTTAACAGTGCATTTAGGATCTGACGATGTTAGTATCTCTTCTTGTTTCATACTGTAGTGTGGGGCCTTCATGTTATCCTGACCTCCTGCTACGGAACAGGGGGAAGTTTCCCGAAAGCTCCTTGACATTAAGATAATCTTTCTTCCATTGCCTATAATGGACTTAATTTAAGTTACGAAGCTTTTGGGAACCTCACCCCATACCTGTTTCTCGATCTCCACTTCAACTAGTCACGTTACACAGGTACAGTAAGTAAAATCAAATTGTATTTGTCACATGCTCCAAATACAACAGGTGTAGACCTTACAGTGAAATAGTTACTTACAAGCCCTTAACTTCTTAGAGATGGGCGCATGAGGTGACTGTTTTGGAGAGCCTGGCGTGCCCAAAGTAAAATGCCTCCCATTCAGGCCCAGAAAATAGGATATGCACATATTTGGTACCATTGGATAGGAAACACTCTGAATTTTCTAAAAGTGTTAACCATTTGTCTGTGAGTAAAACAGAACGGATATGGCAGGCGAAACCCCGAGGAATTGTTCCTAAGGATACAAGTTTATAGGTATAAGATGAACGAGTTCTCGTCACGTTTCAATGGAGTAGTGGAAGCTGTCGTTTCTGATTATAACGCGCGAACCAAATGGAGATTTATGGATAAAATACATTACTTTTTCTAACAAAAGAACCATGGATTGTCTTCGTTGGACACTTAGGAAGACCTCAGCAGAAGTTCTTCAACAGGTAATTGATATGTTTTCGCTGTGAAATGTGTTATGTGTGTGCCGTGATGGCTAATGAATTCATTGCTATGGGAAAAATATGTGAGGTGCTACCCTCAAACAATCAAATGTTGTGCTTTCGCCGTAAAGCCTTTTTGAAATCTGACAACGCTGTGATATTGCCAAGAATCAAAGCTTTTGATGAGTATGGAACACTTGTATATTGGTGGATGTTTAATAATTAAACTTTTGGATTTTGAATTTGGCGCCTTGCATTTCACCTGGCGCTAGCGCACCAGCAATCCCCAAGAAGTTAACCAACAATGCAGTTTTAAGAAAATACCCCCCCCCAAAATAATAGACAAGATTAACAAATAATTAAAGATCAGCAGTAAATTACAATTGCGGGGCTATATACAGGGGGTACCGGTACAGAGTCAATGTGCGGGGGCACCAGTGTCAAGGTAATTGAGGTAATATGTACATGTAGGTAGAGTTATTAAAGTGACTATGCATAGATAATAACAGAGAGTAGCAGCAGCATAGAAGGGGGGGGTGCAATGCAAGTAGTCTGGTTAGCCATTTGATTAGCTGTTCAGGAGTCTTATGGCTTGGGGGTAGAAGCTGTTTAGAAGCCTCTTGGACCTAGACTTGGCGATCCGGTACCACTTGCCATGCGGTAGCAGAGAGAACAGTCTATGACTAGGCTGGCTGGGGTCTTTGACAATTTTTAGGGCCTTCCTCTGACACCGCCTGGTATAGAGGTCCTGGATGGCAGCAGTATGTGCTGTTCTTATGGCGCCTTGGTATATCCTTAGTCAGAAATACAGGAGCTCAGTGAGGATATCGCCCTGCTATATTGTCCTCACACTCACTGAGAGCCATAACGCTTGGTGCAATATCACTTCAATGTGGGATATCTTAGCAGCTAGCTTCATAGCCCTATATTTAACTGGTCACTGGAGATTGTATACGATTTAATGGAAAGTAGCACAGTTTATATTTCAAAGGAGGGTAGATGGGGCCTAGGAAATTTCTGCTGAACCCCAAATGAGGTCTGTATATCTAAATAAATGCCAAAATAAAAACCCTGCATTTGGAATGGTTTCTAAGAGAAATGGAGCTGTTTTTAGTGGCAGTGATGGGATCCGAGGGGCAGTGTGTAGAGAACAGCCATGCTAATACTGTTTCTGAGATAAAAAAAAATATGAAATTGAGCTAGCTAGCACCTTTAGCCATCTGCTATCTCTCTATTTCAGGCTGGATCTGTGGCTTCTCTTTGACACACATTTAAGTGAGCTGACCGGTATTGAGTGTGACAGTCCCAGTTTTCTAACCTTTAAGAAAAGGCTAAGAATAAACAGAGCAGATAAACTATTTTATGATGGCTGACAAGCTGTGTAGGTCTGGCTACCTGGTCGTCTAGAAAGCCCCCAGGTGCTGAACGGTTGCTCTCCCCAACACATGCGGATAATTGGACCACAAATAACACCTGGAATGTTTTTCATGCAATGTTGGTCCTCTCTCATAACGTATACAAGGTACCGCAACCTTCCATCTGTATACAGAGGAATTGTCCAATTATTGTGTCTATTTTCCTACTGTAAGTGTGTCTCTCAAAGTAGATGATATGTCTATTTTATGCCTGTTCCTGTCTTCTTGTCTCGTCACAATGTTATTGTTTTGCATGCATTAAGCGAAAGCAACCATTGCAATCCTTTTGATATTGAGCTGTTTTATAACAGTACATTATATGACTCTTGTAGGCCACTTGTCATATTATTCAAGTTATGGGCCATTGATTCCCTGTTTTCTGTAACCACACAGCATACAAATATTTATAGTCATCCGTTTCTAAAAGTGGAGGATGAGTAGCCTGCCCACAAAGAGAGATGTCGTGCTCAACCTTCTGTTCCATTGGGAACTGAAATTTATGTCACCATACATCTATTCCCTGCGCTTTGTTTATGAATTTCTTTACTTTTGATGGATGGCGATGATGTGCGGTTACGGCATTCGCCTCTCGCGCCTCTCCCAGTCCACTGCCTGTGGTCGATGCAAAAAAATACTCCTTATTGATTTTCCTGCGGCTACCTCAATGTCAGAACATCAGTGGAAATATGTTATGTTTGCATGGTGGCAGGGAGGCAGGGGTGTTTCTGTTTTGTGACTATGGCGGTGGCGACGAGAGAAAGGCCATCAATTAGTGATTCATATCTGTCTCTATTGCCTAGAACAGGTGTGGCCTTGTCATTCGGAGGGATGGTAAGGGATGATTGTGTACCTCCCTGTCCTGTCCCCTCTGTGACACCCTCTACCTCCTTCATTACCACAAGCAGGGTCAGGCGCACCATGACTGACAAACACTGGAAATGAATGATGCCAGCTATCAGACACAGAGTGCTTTGCCTACTCACAATTTCGAGGAGCCTATGAAAATGCATTTCATAGATTCATATCTGTCCTATTGGTGTGAATAAACTACTCGCATCTTAAAAGGTGAGATGAGGCTGTGTTTGGGATGCTCTATCCAACCTCTAGCTGTCAATCAGGTTATTGTTATTGATGGTTTGTACTTTGCATTGTTTTGATGAGATGTGATAGAACAGATAAGCCAAGGGTGTTTTAGTGTTGTAGTGTTGATCACTTTAATAAGGGAAGCACAGGACCACCATAAACAGGGAATAGACCGAGCCTATCAAGGTAGTATTAAATGGGATCAAATGAAAACCAACCAGTATGAGTTGACTTTTCACTGTTTTTACCCTGGTTTGATTGATTGACTACTCTATAGTCTAGCTCAAAGGACCATATTTTATTTACTATTACTAATTACCCAAACGAACCAAATTCCCTTGTCTATTTCCCAGCTGTGTAAACCCTTCACTAGCTGTTAATTAGGCATCTCTTTACATCCTAATCCGAACCTCCTTTGCAGCAATTCCACTCCCTCGGTTTCTAGTTTAGGGATCTGTGATGTTATTTACTCGTATGGGGGTGGGAAATGGGAGTTCACAGGGAAATGCCAATGCCTCGGGGATATGTCAAGCTCTGATCCACATTCCGGGGCGTTTATCGATCCAACTGTGTGCGCCTGCTGCCAGCTAGCCTAGAGTGGGAGGCCTGCGCCCCGTGAGGTGCCCTCTCCTCCACCACTCTCTCCGTTCTGTCTTTCCCAATTCCTTTTTTGTTATTTTTTTATTGGGGGGGATGAGTAAGAGGACTTGTCCTAGAAGCATCTTCATGTACTCTCCAGACCTCCTCCAGGCCTCCTCTTTCTTTCCTCTCTTACTCTGTTCGTTTTTCTCAGCTTGCATTTTCCCGAGCCGCTGTTCCTTTTTTTAAATTCTGGTATCAGAGTTCTTGGCACTCTGCTCCGTGGAGGTTTGCACCTTGCCTCAAAGTGAAGCCTCACTGTTTTCATCCCGTTTCCCGAGGTAGCACAGGAAAGCAAAGAGAAGCTTTTGTTGATTTTCGCTCCCTCGCACCTACGCCACCGAGCAACTAATTCTTGCTGTTTGAAGTCCCTGCTCCGGCTCATGAGTTGTGCTACAGGAGTTTGGAGGAAGTGTGACAGGGTAACTTTTCAAATCTCTTTGTCAGCAGCCCAAAGGAAGATAAACGGCCGCTGCTAAATAGTAAAATTTAAATTTTGGCCGTCAAGCCAGAATGTCGAATTTTTCAAAATCAGGTATACGCGGCTTATATCGATGGTCTCATGGCATTTCAAATATGGTGAATGAGGGAAGCCTCAGTTATGTTTTCCCATCAGGAAGCTGGAGAGAATAGCTTTTACAGTTAAAAAAAATATACAAAATGAGAATATGTTTCTTTTATCCTACCACATTCTCTCTGAAGATCAATACGTCTTCCCCCTGGGTCGTAGGTGTGATTTCTCAATGACAACGAGAGCTGTGTGAGATTAGAATTATATGAAAGGTGTTTACATCACCCTTGGAGTTGACTTTGAAGAAACAGAAACTGTGTGTGTGTGTGTGTGTATGTGTGTGTGTGTATATGTGTGTGTATATGTATATATGTGTGTATATATATATATATAGTATGTGTGTGTAAAAAAGTTTGGACACAAAGTACTCAGTCAAGGGTTTTTCTTTATTTGTACTATTTTGTTGTAACAGTGAAGACATCAAAACTATGAAATAACTCATATGGAATCATGTAGTAACCAAAAAAAGTGTTCAAACAAATCTAAATATATTTTATATATTCAGATTCTTCAAAGTAGCCACCCTTTAACTTGATGACAGCTTTGCACACTCTTGGCATTCTCTCAACCAGCTTCATGAGGTAGTCACCTGGAATGCAATTCAATTAACAGGTGTGCCTTGTTAAAAGTACATTTGTGGAATTTCTTTCCTTTTTAATGTGTTTGAGCCAATCAGTTGTGTTGTGACAAGGTAGGGCTGGTATACAGAAGATATCCCTATTTGGTAAAAGACAAAGTCCGTATTATGGCAAGAACAGCTCAAATAAGCAAAGAGAAACAACAGTCCATCATTACTTTAAGATATGAAGGTCAGTCAATCCGGAAAATAAAGTTTCCTCAAGCGCAGTCGCAAAAACCATCAAGCGCCATGATGAAACTGGCTCTCATGAGGACCGCCACAGGAAAGGAAGACCCAGAGTTACCTCTGCTGCAGAGGATAAGTTCACTAGAGTTACCAGCCTCATAAATTGCAGCCCAAATAAATGCTTCACAGAGTTCAAGTAACAAACACATCTCAACATCAACTGTTCAGAGGAGACTGCGTGAATCAGGCCTTCATGGCCAAATTGATGCAAAGAAATCATTACTAAAGGTCACCAATAAGAAGAAGATACTTGCTTGAGCCAAGAAACACGAGCAATGGACATTAGAATGGTGGAAATCTGTCCTTTGGTCTAATGAGTCCAAATGTGAGATTTTTGGTTCCAACCGACATGTCATTTGTGAGATGCAGAGTATGTGAACGGATGATCTCCGCATGTGTTGTTCCCACTGTGAAGCATGGAGGAGGAGTTGGGGTGCTTTGCTGGTGACACTGTCAATTATTTATTTCGAATTCAAGGCACACTTAGCCAACATGGCTACCACAGCATTCTGCAGTGATACGCCATCCCATCTGGTTTGCGCTTAGTGGGACTGTCATTTGTTTTACAACAGGACAATGACCCAAAGCAGACCTCCAGGCTGTGTAATGGCCATTTGACCAAGAAGGAGAGTGATACAGTGCTGCATCAGATGACCTGGCCTCTACAATCACCTGACCTCAACCCAGATGGTTGGTTTGGGATGAGTTGGACCGCAGAGTGAAGGAAAATCATCCAACAAGTGTCCTGCATCTGTAAAAGTTTGTGAGGGTCTTAAGGGCCAAGCCAAATTTCTTCAGCCTTCTGAGGTTGAAGAGGCACTGTTGCGCCTTCCTTCCCACAGTGTCTGTGTGGGTGGACCATTTCAGATTGTCAGTGATGTGTACGCTATGGAACTTAAAGCTTTTCACTTTCTCCACCGTGGCCCCGTTGATGTGGATGGTGGTGTGCTCCCTCTGCTGTCTCCTGAAATCTAGGATCAGCTTCCTTGTTTTATTGACGTTGGGGAGAGGTTATTTTCCTGGCACCACTCCACCAGGGCCATCACCTCCTCCCTGTAGGCCAAGCCCAGAGGACTGGAGTTGACCAGGCCTACCACTGTTGTGTTGTCTGCAAACTTGATGATTGAGTTGGAGACGTGCGTGGCCATACAGTCATGGATGAACAGGGAGTACAGGAGGGGGCTGAGCATGCACCCTTATGGGGACCCTGTGTTGAGGATCAGCGTAGTGGAGGTGTTGTTGCCTACCTTCACCACCTAGGGGCAGCCTGTCAGGAAATCCAGGACCCAGTTGTCTTAAGGGCCAAGCCAAATTTCTTCAGCCTTCTGAGGTTGAAGAGGCACTGTTGCGCCTTCCTTCCCACAGTGTCTGTGTGGGTGGACCATTTCAGATTGTCAGTGATGTGTACGCTATGGAACTTAAAGCTTTTCACTTTCTCCACCGTGGCCCCGTTGATGTGGATGGTGGTGTGCTCCCTCTGCTGTCTCCTGAAATCTAGGATCAGCTTCCTTGTTTTATTGACGTTGGGGAGAGGTTATTTTCCTGGCACCACTCCACCAGGGCCATCACCTCCTCCCTGTAGGCCAAGCCCAGAGGACTGGAGTTGACCAGGCCTACCACTGTTGTGTTGTCTGCAAACTTGATGATTGAGTTGGAGACGTGCGTGGCCATACAGTCATGGATGAACAGGGAGTACAGGAGGGGGCTGAGCATGCACCCTTATGGGGACCCTGTGTTGAGGATCAGCGTAGTGGAGGTGTTGTTGCCTACCTTCACCACCTAGGGGCAGCCTGTCAGGAAATCCAGGACCCAGTTGCACAGGGCGGGGTTCAGATGCAGGGCCCGGAGCTTGATGATGAGCTTGGAGTTTACTAATGAGTTGAAGGCTGAGCTGTAGTCAATGAACAACATTCGTACATAGGTATTCCTCTTGTCCAGATGGGATAGGGCAGTGTGCAGTGCAATGGTGATTGCATAATCCGTGGATATATTGGGGTGTTGGGTAAGGTGGAGGTGATATTATGATGACCTGGCCTCTCCTACCTAGCGCAGAGAAGTTAACTAGCCTCTAAAAGCACTTCATGATGACAGAAGTGAGTGCTACGGGGCAATAGTAATTTAGTTCAGTTACCTTCGCTTTCTTGGGTACTGGAATCATGGTGGACATCTTGAAGCAAAAGACTGGGATAGGGAGACATTGAATATGTTCGTAAACACTCCAGCCAGCTGGTCTTCGCATGCGCTGAGGACGTGGGTAGGGATGCCGTCTGGGATAGCAGCCTTGCGAGGGTTCAGCCAACAAGAGCTCACAGCCCACAGTAGTGGTGGTGGCCGCGTCGGTGGCACTGTGTTTTTCTAGAAGCAGGTGAAGAAGGTGTTTAGGTTGTCAAGGAGCAAGACGTCTTTGTCCGCAACGTGGCAGGTTTTCCCTAATCGGTGACTGTCTGGAGTCCCTGCCACATACGTCTCTGTGTCTGAGCCGTTGAATTGTGACTCCACTTTGTCTCAGTACTGACATTTTGGCTGTTTGTTTTCCTTACGAAGAGCATAACTAGACAGTTTGTGCTCTACCATATTCCCAGTCACCTTGCCTTGGTTAATTGTGTTGCTTTTTTGAACGAGGACAGTATATCCGTAAAACAGAGTATGTTACAGTCACTGATGTCTCTCTGGAAGGAGATCCTTGCCTTGAGCTCGTCTACTTTATTTTAGAGGGATTGAACATTAGCGAGTAATATACTCTGAAGCGGTGGATGGTATGCATGCCTCCTGAGTCGGACTAAAAGTCCACTCCATATACTGTACCTCTTCTCCGCCAGCGGCGTCTTGGAGCTGTCTCTGGGATAAGTGGAATTGCCTTGGGTACGAACAAAGGGTCCAATTCAGGAAGTCGTGTTTCTGGTTAAAATGCTGGTGAGTTACCACCGCTCTAATATCCCAAAGTTATTTGAAGCTGTATGTAATGGTGCAACGGACGTTCTGAGATAATAATGTGAGAAATAACACACAAGAAATACTGCAAAGTTGCTTAGGAGCCATGAACAGGGAGACCATGTCTATCAGCGCCAACTTACTGCCAACTCTATTAGCTAACATGTTACAAGAGACCCTGATGCTAGTCAAAATGATAACCGGCATGACAGCATCCCATACGACATTAAACAATTCCCATACAATTCCTTGGGGTCAAAACCAATAGAGGACATTATGACACAATCTACCGTGACAGACATCAGACACAGCTTGATCATCCTGATAACTCATAACGGTAGTGCTATAACAAAATAGCCCCCCTGTTAGCGTTATGTGACTCGTAGCATTGACCATCTGCCCTCTGTTACCCTGAAATATCAGTGTGGGGCCAACAGTGAACCTCTGATTCAAACGCCCAACATGAGTCAGCAATCCAATCAGCTGGGGCAGGGTGAAGAGCTCCTGGTGGTCTGTCATCCACTCTCCACTGTATGACCGCTACAGAAAACCATGGTCGCCCATTGTTTCATAACATCATAACAACCGTTGGATAGAGCTGGGAGTGATGGATATAACATAACTGGAAGGTAGATAGGGTATAACTGGTGTTGTTTCTGTAATAATAAATACAATTGGGATAAAATAAATAAATATTTGAAATAGGGGAATAATAATCCTATAGCACATCATTAGACACTTCCCTGAAAGACAAGGAACTTGAAAATGAATGATATACAAAAACAGTAATTAACAGTGTTTTTGATTGATTTGATGACAAGTCTCCGCTAAGGACAAACAAGCTTTAGGGATGATGATGCTTTTAGACCTTCCATTGACTGGCAATGACAATGTCATGACTAACTAGTTACGGTAGGCATGTTGGATACTAAACAGACCGGCTGAGTGGGAGATTGGTGAGAGAAATTTGCTACCATTGATTCATTTAGATTAATTAGATAGATTGAGGCAAATGTATTGTTTATTTGCGTAGATTGGTTGGATAGAATGGGTGTCTGTTTTCGAAAATGTTGAACATTATTTCAGATACTGATCCAGATGATTTGAATAGATTGATTAGGTAGATACTGTAAGGCTCCAATGATAAGGTCACTCACTGGGGTGTCATGACGTTGGCCTGTTGGTGAGGTTTATGACCCCCATAAATACCCCCCTGTTCTCTCTCTACTCTATAGAGTTGACTCTTGAAAATCCCTTTGTTAACATAGAGAGAGTCTGGTAACATCAAAAGGGTGGGGAAAGGAACCATATTTCGGTAATCCAACCAGCTGAAAATATGCGTTGGTATATGAATATGATGTCAGATCAGTTGGCGTCTGAGACATTATTACTAATGATAGGATGACATAAACTGTATCTTGGAAAGTCTACACATTCTATCAGATTCACATGGAATTGTTGTGCAATTTAAATGTTGAAACTATTTGTGGAAAGATTAATGTAATTTTAGCTCCTAAATGAGTAAAAACTCTGCTAACTCCGTGGCCCCGCCCAAGTGAACAGACATTGGTTGTAAACTATGAAAAACGCCTCTCTCTCCCACTACAATATAAGCCTGTTGACGAAAATTCAACTTTGTGTTCCGAGGACGACGGTCCTACGTTAAAAGGGCTAAGATAATAACCTAACGAAATTAGCATCGTGTTCAAAGTGAAGGTGATGATCTACACGCAGAAAGGATGAATTTTGACTATACCAGACAGAATATAGCATGAGCTTAAAGTATGGCAACTTGGTATGAACTTTGAACTCTTATTCAAAGAAGTGATACCTCCTAGCCGGTGAGTGAGCAGCAGCAACTGTGAACGTGGGCTAGGAGAGAACGGACAAAGTATCCATTCTACCACGCTCCAGTTCACCACCAGACATACTACAAAGGACAAGAGATCTCTGCTGGGCAACCCAGCCTTCCATCTACGACCAATCTATTGAAGCACAACTCAGAGTAAATATGTCTTGCATTTTACTTTTCCAAATGGGCGGTTATTTAGAATGCATACGATTCTGTATTTACAATAGCATGGCTTCATAAGGTCCGATAGAGACCAAATCATTTTGTTCCTCAGTCTTCCTGCGCTTTCATTCAAGCCCAACCCCCTCTCTTTGTGTAACCAGCCGTCATAACGGTTCCGTCCACCAGGGACGTTTTCTTGTATGACATAATTAGTAATCAACGTATGATCCATTCTGTGTATATGTAATTCTGTGTGATTCTTTAGGTATTTAGTAAATAAATAATTAAACCAAATTTTGTATTGCTGATTCAACTTGGTAGCCAGGGTTCGTGAAGATAACCAAGAATTCTGTGATGTTCAGATGAGACTGAAATAAGGTGATGATTAATAATTGACTGCTACTGATGTAAAAGATTACCAGGTCTTTAACTTCTTAAGGAGCAGCAAGGTGTGCTGGGGCGCTAGCGCCCTACTCCCGACACTACCAGGTGAAATGCAAGGCGCCAAATTCAAAATCCAAAAGTTGAATTATTAAACATGCATCAATATACAAGTGTTTCATAGTCATCAAAAGCTCTGCTTCTTGGCAATATCACAGCGTTGTCAGATTTCAAAAAGGCTTTACGGCAAAAGCACCACATTTGATTGTTTGAGGGTAGCACCTTCACAATTTTCCATTACCATGAATTCATTAGCCTTCACGGTTCACACAAAACACATTTCACAGCGAAAACAAATCAATTACCTGTTGAAGAACTTCTGCTGATGGCTTCCCAAGTGTCCAACGAAGACAATCCATGGTTCTTTTGTTAGAAAAAGTCATGTATTATATCCATAAATCTCCATTTGGTTTGCACGTTATAATCAGAAACTACAGCATCCACTTGTCCATTGAAACGTCACGAGAACTCGTTCAACTTATACCTATAAACTTGTCCAAGAACAATCAAACATCATTTTAAATGTATCCTTAGGAACACTTTTCTGTATAAATGGTATAATATTTCAACCGGAATATAAACTGGGCGATAAGAAAGGAAAGAACCACAGAGCGTGCCTGGCGGGAGCTCGCGTCCTCTTCTATTGACATCTGTGGGGGCACTTCCTGATTCCTCTTCTTCTCTGCTCTAAAAGCATCTAAAGAAAATCTGAACACTGTCTCGAGACTGTTGACATCCAGAGGAAGCGATAGGTACTGCATTCATATGCCCTTATAAGGGCATTTTCATAAGGGAGGGGTTCCAAATGAGCAATGTGTCAAAACCACTTTTTCCAGGACAGAAATTCCTCGGGGTTTTGCCTGCCATATCCGTTCTGTTTTACTCACAGACAAATGGTTAACACTTTTAGAAAATCCAGGGGTACTAAATATGTGCATATCCTATTTTCTGGGCCTGAATGGGAGGCATTTTACTTTAGGCACGCCAGGGTCTCCAAAACGGTCACCTCGTGCGCTGCTCCTTAAGAAGTTAAGAGTTTATTCGGAAGATAACAGCTCTATAAACATTCTTTCGTGGTGCCCTGACTTTCTAGTTTACTACATTTACATGATTAGTTTAATCAGGTAATATTAATTACAGAGAAATTATTTTATAGAATAGCATGTCATATCACTTAATCCGGCATAGCCAAAGACACGACTGGGGTTATTTGTTTGCTATGCGTTGTGAAACGGTCAATAGCAGTATGATATTTAATTTGTTCCCCCTCAGATGTTAAGGGTTTTAGTAGCTATTGATTACGTACATTTAGATTGGTATAATCGATTGAATAAAATATCTCAATCAATATTACCATAAAAATAAAGTCAATATTTCCATTTACTTTATTAATCTGTGTTCCTTTTACACTCACATTCCCTCTTATTTTTTTTAAGCTTCTGGAAACTTCAGCCATGTATCCTTAGAGCTAGTGTTCCTTTTTGTCAATGTGTATAAAGCAAGGAATTGGCACACAATCTGCGTTCGTTGTATCGTGTGGGTTTTGAAATAGTCTGAATCCATTGGGAGCTTCTGAAACGTCTAAATATACATTTCTGCTGCCATTACTGTCCTTGTCTCCTATGCCTCAGCGAAAGGGATCCTTTTTCTCTCATTGAAAATATGATACAAGTAGTTTCAAAGGGCCTGATCCCAAGTCGCCCTTCATTTGATATCGGTCTAGAATAGACCGCTGTGATCTCGCCAGGTTTATTAATTCATGAATCAGTTTTTGTCGGCACACAGCTTATTGGAGGCAGGATGAAACACTGCTGCAACAGTCAAAGTAGGGTTAAGAGTGTTTTGTGTGTGCGTGTGTGTGCATGTGTGTGCATGCGTGTTTGTGTGTATGTGAGGACATCTCAACATGACAGCGCCAATCCCTTGGGGAGGGTTAAATTACCAGATTAATATTTTTTTCTTGTGTCCATCCTTTTTTTCTCTTAGGGAGTTTAGAAGAGTCTAAACCCTAATGGTCTATACTATTTAAATCAATGAATGTGTTGAAGGACAGGTATATTCCTCTTATTCGCTCAATAACTCTCCACATTATCCTCTCACTCCCCCCTTTCATCTATCTATTCCTATCATCCACCCCTTTCTTCCCCTCCCATTATTCCTCCTCTTTCGTCTTTCTGAAATCCACCTCTCTAAAGCGGAAATCTCAACCTCTATATCTCTTCTTCCGTCTCGTCCACTCTTCCCCTTCCTTCCTTCCTTCCTGCCTTCCTTCCTGACTATTTCCATGCTACCCATTTCGCCACATGTATCTCTTTCTCTCTTATCCCTTACCACACTCCCTCTTTCTCTTTGTCTCTCATTCCTCCCTTTTCCTACTATCTCATCCCTTTTCTCCTTCCTGTCCCCCCCTCTCTCTTTCCTTCCCCTCTCCTGTCATCATCCACCCACCCACCCACCCTCCCTCCTGTCTTCCCTTTACCTTCGGTGAGGTGGCTGGTGTTGCGTGCCCAGGGCATGCTGCTCTCTCCCAGGCTGAGGTGTGAGGGCACTGTTGGAGCAACAGTGAGCTTACATGGCTGTCATGTCGTCAGTGGAGGGAGGGTCACAGAGCTCTCTCCCTCTATTGTTCATATTTTCTCTTGCTGTCTGTCTCACACATTCTCTCTCTCACATTCTTTTTTTCTTTCTCATAGTAAGATTCTCACTGACACCGTTTCTATCTCTCTCTCCCTTTATCTGTAAAAAAAAACATGCCCGTGAGAAGACCTTGCCTTGCTCCTTCTTTCTACAGGGTGTGACAGCCTTTTCCCGCCAAATCCTATATATAAACGTCGCCTTTCATCGTACCATCTTTGGCACGCATTAAATCATGAAGCTTTTACATTTGACATTTTAGTCGTTTAGCAGACGCTCTTATACAGAGCGACTTACAATTGGTACAACACATCACAATCGTATCACATACATTTTCCCTCAACAAAGTGTTTATCAACAAAGTCAGTGCTAGTAGGAAAAGGCAAGTGCCTTTATTTATTTGTTGTTGATACCATTATCAAAAAAGAATGTTGTATGTCTCTTGCTCCTTGCCGGGTAAAGTAATGGCTATATAAAAGGCTAATGCCGACAAGAAAGAGGAAAAAATTTGGCTGTTTGAAAGGGGATTATATAAACATTTCCCAATTGTTTTTACAGGCAACATACCATGCATTCTATGTCACTGGAGTATTTATATTTCTCTGTCTCTCTCATTCTCTCTCTGTGGGTCTGCATTTACATCTCATTTCCCTCTCTCCACTCTCCTGTATCTCTCCGTCTCTCTCATGTCTCTCTCTTTCTCTCTCTCTCACGCTTCGCCTCCCCCTTCTCTCGGTCTGTAATTGGGCACCCCTGGTTCAAGGATCATTAGCCAGCAGAAATTAGGAAGTGTCATAGTGTTTACAACATCGGTCCCGGGCATCAATAATTCATACAAAGCTGCACATAAAGCCATTCAGATAATTGTTGTAACCCCAAGACATGCTAACCTCCCCTATTATTGATAATGGTGAGATGTCACGATTCATTCAGGATTATCCGTAATCATAGTAGCATCCACATTAACCCAATGAGTCCCACCATAGCGGCGGCATGATTTAGGTCTTCTAGCCCCTTTTAAGCATTGTGTTTTTGAGCTACAGACTTTGTCTATTTCTTCCTCATCCATTGGTACCAACCATTAGTATGTGTGATTAACCGGAGCTAAAGCTGTGTTTGTGAGACAAGGGCGGATCTCGAAGGGGCCCTTGGCCAGGTCTTAAAAAGAAAATGTCTGTGGAGTCAGAAGGACTGGAGCTACAAACTATTAAAAGCTATCTATGAAAAGCTGAGTCTCACGAACCCGCACGTGGAACATGTTTTGTTCTATGACGCTCACACGCTAGGTAATAGTCATTAAGGGGTTGTTCTACATAGAAGATCATAGGAAATCCCAGGACAGAGTGTCTATAATACTGTAAGGGGTTATTCTACATAGAAGATCATAGGGAATCCCAGGACAAAGAGTCTATAATACTGTAATAAGCTCACATAGTTGATGTCCACACAGTTGTCACTGACAATTTGGATATTCATTTCTGTACTTACAGAATAATGAATGCAACTGTTTATGTGAAATTGGTTTGTGTAGTGCTGGTTGTCCTGAAAAGAAAATGGTAAAGCACTTCATTGTGAGGCTAAATATAATGGCTGGACATGCAGATAAATGATAGTCAGATAAATGGGATCTCGGGACTGATAGGGTAATTAATATAGAAGTGTTTAGAAACATATTCTGTTCTTATTTAAAATGAAAGTGACTCCAGAATGACACAATACATTATGAACCATATATTTCTATACAAATGCATCCAACAAGTTTGCAGATGCATCCAACAATTTTGTAGAGTCACAAGCTTGATGTAGTCATTGGGTGCTAGGAATATGGGACCAAATACTAAACTTTTGACTTTATATATAAGAATCTTTATAAGTGTCAATAATTTTGACCCCTACCTTTTTTGAGCAATTATATTAGCATCATTTCCCAAAATGTTTTTACATACGATATAGCTCAGTATTTTAATTATTTCTCCCCTGTACATACACTGCAGAGAAATTGCATGTACTTTTTCAGACTGTGGATTGGGGATGGAAATTGGACTTTCTGAGATATAGTGTCCAGCAGGAATGTCCAAAACCGATATATTGATGATGGTGGTGACGGTGATGCTAATGTCCCCTTAAATGAATGGGCCAGCATTCAGACATCATAATGGATTAGGGCAATGTGAGCGAGCGGAGCACAGAGCAGAGTCTGGCTTCTATTGAATTCATCATCTGCTCCGCCACTGCTGTAGGTGAGAGAGAGAGAGAGAGAGAGAAAGAGCGAAAGAAAGAGAAGGTGGGTGGGTGGGGAGGGTAGAGATGAAGTAAAGTAGAGAGAGTGGCAAATGGGGCGAGGGAAGTAGAGAGAGAATAGAGGGGAGAGAAAAACACACCCACTGGGCACACCACGGCACACCACGTCATTTCAATGTGGACAATTGTCAATGAGATTACAACCTATTTTCACCCATTCAAAAAGACAGGCAAAAGTTTGTTGAAATTCCAATGTGTTATAAGCACAACCAAATTCCAATTAAAAAACAATGTCATATTTTTGGTTTAGTTGTCAACCAAAGTCTATCACTGCGCCTTCAACCGTGTAAAAGCACAGCAAAGTTCAAATGGGAATACAATGTCAGACATTTTTTTATTTATACATAGATTAATGTGTTACATATCACTGTGCTTAATCTAATAGCATAACCAAATGACCTGGATTGCAGTTGAGATTACATTAGAAGTACATGGTGCAAGTTATCAATGCCGTTTGAGATTCTGAACAGATTATTTCAGCAATTGTGAATACCTCCACAGACCTGCGACGACCTATGCATTCTATCTTGAACATGCACGCTTTAAGTTATGACATAAAAATACATTAATAGTTACAGTAACCTCAAAATGTGGCCATGGATGTGTTACTCATTTTAAGGTTGAATGTTACATTAGTTTGTAACTTGAGGCTATTTACTGTATTACAAAAGTAATATTGACTTGTTTGGTTGTGCTCTGGTTGATTTCAAGTTTTATGATGGTGATAATGAATTGTGTTTAGTTGTGAACACAACCAAATATCAACATTTAAAGGAGATGTATCTTCTGCTTGGATATTTCCGTCTGTGATTTTGCCTGGCTTTAATTCCAGTTTCTCTACAAATAATTTGTTCTTAACTGACTTGCCTAGTTAAATGAAGGTTAAATAAAAAAAAAAACATGAATAATCAATATGTTAGCTTTCTGTCTACATCTCAACCAAAAATCTAAGTTAAAGAATAGCACTAAATCAAATAAAATCAAACTTAAAATGAAATCTGATTTTGATTTAGTCCTATTATTTAACTTTGGTTGAGATGGGGACGTGAATCCAACATCAATGTTTCATTTGAAAACATTAAAGTCAGTGGCACAGATGGAACTATCCAAGCAGAAGATACGTCTCCTTAAAATGTTGATATTTGATTGCGTTCACAACTAAACACAATTCATTATCGCTATCATAAAACTTGAAATCAACCAGAGCTTGAAACCCTAGGCCCATGTTTTGTCTATTTCATGTGAATTCTGGGTTGAATTGAAACAATAGCTGTTGAGGACTTTGAAAATGCTATATAGTCTTAAATAGCATCATTGATGATATACTGTATGAATGACAGAGTATGGTCCCATTTAATTTGCTCTGTTAAACCTACCCTTTGGAATGACTTCAATAGCAACAGTAAATATATTAGTTGAAGTGGAGATCGCTCAAAAATCATTCTCACGATAGCACATTGGTAAAAGTCAGTGACAAGTATCATAGCTTAAGCAGGACTGGACTTGGTTACAAGCCTGGATGGGAGAACGAAGGGTAGCTGTAGATGGATCAATTCTCCAGTAGGAGGTGCTGCCCTGGCCCAGCCTATTGTTTTTTTTCTGATAGTGGATATAACGTTGAAGATCTGACGTTGTTTTAATGGTACAAATTCTACATAATGTATACAAGGTATGAATATGTTGAGCTTTGGTTACCATGATGACATAATCCTGTGGTTCAAAATGTACCCTCAAAACAACAGTTGATGACTTTTTTCAAAGCCAATGCATTTATTTTCCATGTAGATACCACGTCACAATACACTGACAAATTACTTTGAAACAACGTTGATTCAACCAGTTTGTGCTCAGTGAGTTGTCTTGATTGATTTACTCTCTCTTTGTGAAACACAGAGGTCATTAACTGTTCTTCAGCAAAGGGAACAGGGTCTGTCTGTCCGTCCGTTCATCTGTCTGCCTGTGTCTGTCTATCAGTCTGTCTGCCCCTCCCTTTCTGCCTCTATCCATCTACTGTATATCTATTCTGCCAGTCAGATCTGTCTATATAATAATAGTTTGTCGTATCTCTTCGTACCAAAGTGGTTAACTGGAGTGGATAAGTCCCTTGGCTGTGGCAGACAGATACTGATGATGACACTGAGAACAGTTGGTTGGAAGTAGAGTTTGGATATTTGTTCAGGGCTTTAGTGCACTATCAGACCCAGAATGTGTCTCTAGTCTAAATCTACTGTAAACAATGTTCTATAACCTGTTACTGTGCTCCTCTCTATGCCCTTAATGGCTCTTTACATAACCATTTGAAAACAGTTGAATATGCTGCATTGAAACAGGCTATTTCAAAGGTTGAAGAAGAACACAGTCAATTTCTATCTCAGTTGTACCTCACACTTGGAATTTGTAGAAGAGGATTGGGCCATTCCACCAGTTCAGTGCCTTTTTAAGAAGTGTAACTAGGTAAAAAAAACTTTGATTTCACCTAATAATCGCCTGCACACGTTTCGACCACAAAACACAAGAAAATGCCCAAAAAGAGTAGAACCAGCTCACCTGCTATTACACTGATTTGACTATTAGATGTAAAATGTTTCTTTTGAAAAATAAAATATAGTTTCACTATATTAAAATGGGAGTTCAGTTCACGTAACAGGATTGACCTTAAAAGGTGGGACAGATAAATGAATCACTAATCACATTAAATAAATAAAAAAATTACTTTGTCAATGCCACAAAATAACTACATGATGATGTTGATGTTGAAAACTTTGGGAGTTAAGTGGGTTAAAATGTTCCTAGAAGTCACAGATGGTGCACAGAGGGACATTTTGGCACTTTAGCAAGTTTTTTGTTAATTTTGAAAATCAGATTTATTGAATTCTCCATGTGGTCTATATTAAAGGGCGCTTCATTTAATAAAACAGGCTTTTAAAATTCAATATTGGTGCACAATGTCTACTTAAAATATCAAAGGGACGCAAAAAGCACTCTTTTCATGTAACGACCTGACCACTTAAACTATGCTGCAATTAAAAACAAAGAGAAAGTTGTTGAATACATGAACCTTATATTTGCAGAAAAGAGCAGTTGATTATATTGAAACAGGTTCTTTCAAAGGCTAAATAACTCGATTTTCATCTCAGTTATGGTTGCTTCTCCCTCCCGTTCTCCCGTACCTCGATCTTTCTTTCCTTCTCCTGAAGCCCCACATGCTAGCTGGTTCCACCATTAACTTGCATCATGTATCCTCCTTGCCATTCTCCCCTAGCTCCGAGCCATTCCCTGTCAAGAAACCAAGGCTGTGGCGTGTCACTTTTAATCCTGCTGGTCTGTTCTTGTCTCTGGCCATGTTCCTGTGTGTATAAGTGGCTGCAATGCCTGGACAATGATGGCCAGCTTTACAACTAGGCCCATGTTCATTTTAATTGGACCCGATTTATCATGTATCTGAACTCTGACCTCACTCAACTGTGTACAGTATTAGTGTACGGCTGGCTAGTGCACTGCCTGTTTGAGTTGGTTTGTTTTGTTTCTTCCCTCGCTCTCCCTCTCTTGTTGCGTTCTGGTTTGTGTTCTGTAGCTTAGATATTTTTTGTCAGCTATTGGAGATACAGTAGCCTAGCAGTGTCTTGTGACAGATTGAGTCGTGGAAGAGATGAAGGGAGCAGAAGCTCGGGCGTTTGTTATTTTGAGATTCACTTGTGGAGACGCGATTGATTTCCATGTGACCGACAAGGGACCTGCTCAACTTTTTGAAAGGGGGCCTCATGACTTATTCACCGACTGATTCCGGTTGCCTGTCAGTTACTCTCTCTGCGGGAGAGAGCAGGAGGGAAACGCATGAGTTTCAACTTGCAGACAAAATGAAATAAATAAGGCGAACGAAAGCACATATCGCACTCTTTTTTTTCTCTTCTCACTTATTTTTTGTGTTTTGCTGTTTTTGATTTGGCTGTCAGTTCTTTTTTGTGCTCTGCCATTTTTCTATTTTCTATCCACATTATGTCAGCTTAGTAAGCTTGTAGCCAGAGTTTTGGGGAGGCGCACAGGGAGGTTTTGAGACCTTGTCATAGACAAGAACAAGGGCTTTCATGTGCTTTTCCACATTCATGTGCTTTGTTTCTTTCCGTCACCTGTGGACAGTCAGTTGATAAGGGGGTTCAGTACCTAAGTAACCCGGTGCAATGTAGAGGAGAGAGATATTGTGTGTGTGTGTGTAGAGGCAGAGTTTAAGAGAACTGATTTTCAGTATTTCACTGAAGTTGGCGAAGGTTCCAGACTCTGAGTGTAGGCACACAATGCAGCTTGTTCACAATTTCTATAGCAATCACTCTACTGTGTCGTCTGAACAAAGAGGAGAATACCAAAAACGCATGCCTCTCTACTACAATCAACCTCTTACATCAGAACTTCTTTTGGAGCTTTTTCCCATTCTCCTATCTACCAGACTCAACTGTATCCACAGAACACAGAACTGCCGACCCGACACTGTAAACAACACAACTCTTACCTTATCAGAACCAGGCAATCCCTAGGTGAAAAAACAGAAATTCACTGCTTTCATTTATCTGCTTCTCTGCCCTCATATTTAGACTCGCATTGAAGTGTTTTACTGTTTTCTTTTCAGGACAACCAGGGCTACAAGTAGAACACAAAACAATTTGACAAACCGTTGCATTCATGAGTTTTATTGACAAATGTCAATAAAAAAAAAAAGATAGAAAATGTATTTATAAGAATGCTGTAAGTACAGAAATTGTTTGCTTAGTTGGAATATCCAACTAGTCAGTGACAACTGTGTGGAGTTTGTGACAGCAACTATGTGAGCTTATTACAGAATTATAGACACTACGTCCTGGGATGTCCCATAATCTTCTAAATAGAGGAACCCTTACCTTCTAACGACTCTTGTGACTCTTGTAGCTCAAACCGTTCTGACTTTACAGACATTTTTGTAAGAGGAACCGTTTTTGGTATCCACCCTTGTCTCACAAACACCGCTCTAGCTCAGCCCCAGTTAATTGCACAGGCAAATGGTTGGTATCCACAGATGCCGAAGAAATATACAAATCCAATGCAAGCAGCAGTCTGTAGCTCAGATATAAAAAAAGTTAACCCGTCAAAATATGGGCCTGTGAGTCAGGAGTGCCCATGGCGTTAAACACCTGGTTGACCCAGGACAGACCAGGAAAACCCAGGGTAAAATCACCAGAACTCTTTTTTTTTGAGTCACTGCTGGATGGACTGGACTGGCTTTAAAGGAAAAGCATTGCTAGGAAAGTAGTTTTTTGTCCACACACA
The DNA here is from genome assembly GCA_030435695.1 of Brachymystax lenok tsinlingensis. Taxonomy (NCBI): domain Eukaryota; kingdom Metazoa; phylum Chordata; class Actinopteri; order Salmoniformes; family Salmonidae; genus Brachymystax; species Brachymystax lenok. The sequence goes on from CM059787.1 coordinate 31,055,329, forward strand.
TTTATGGGTTTGGCTGTGCTATAGATTTCTGGGTTTGGAGGTATTCTTTTTAATTTTTAATTAAAATAAAATGGGAATGTCTGTAAATGCAGTTTATAAAAGAGGACAAGATACGAGCCAAATCATAAACCACGATTGAAATTCAATAACCCTGGTCTGCAACTATTAGTTCTGCTCCAAAAAACCTGCTCCGAGTTCATTTAAGTGATTAATTACGACAACAAGAAAGCGTTCACCCATGGAAAACACTGCAGTGCGCTAATTATTTTTTGCGTTCGCTCAACAAAAAATGCAACTGTTCAAATCTGTGTTTTTTCTTCATTATTTGTTCCTTTTTTTTTAAAAGGCACTGAAATGGACGACTTTCCTTGTCTAGTCGGTCTTCAGCAGGGGCCTGAACAGATGATTAGACAAGACCAGAGTAACCTTCATGTTATAAGTCCATCCAGTGAAACGCTGATGGTAGCAGACACACTGCTTTATGATGAGGAAATAGTGCCGTCCTTTCATATTTTCCGTAATCTCGTCTGTATTAGCCCTGGTGTTTCCAATAAAGTCCCATACCGTGAATTGTGCTGACGGGAACGCTTTGCTAGTTTGCGAAAATCCAGGATGAAATTCCAACGGAAACATAGCAACACCTAAACCCTCTGATCTTCTACCTGTTGACAGACATTTAGCTCCTCTCTGTCTCCAAGCCTTTCTAACATGCTTTGAGGCTTTTTCCAATTTTGAAAGCTTGGGATATTTACTGTTTTTCATGTGTTCCCATACTTTCTTGTTTTGTCAATGTTTTGGTTTTCCTTTTCCTTGGCTTGCTTCCAGCTGCTTGTTCTGCTAGTTTGTTCTCCGCTGTAGTCTGCCTCTACTACTTCCACTAACCCTACTCTTTTAAGAGACAGCATCATCCTCTGTTTGTAACAGACATGAGACCATGAGTCAGTTTGTCAAACCTGACTTATTTGCCATTATATAACAAAAAAGATTAAGAAGAGCTAATAAACTGTAGTTGCTAATAGCTCCTAATATGGAGATTACCTTGTGTTGCACTATGCAGCATCTGTCTGAAATATGTAATTAATTATGACTTGAACACAAAGTTCGGGGCGCCCCAGGGCCACATCTAATGTTAAATAAGGAGATGTTTTGTGGGTGTGTGTGTCTACATGTGTGTTCTCTTTATTACTTTTTAATGGTGTCTGATTATCCAGTGTTCCTGTGGGCGGGTCTCGACCTCTCACTGTCATTGCCGCCCACTCTCTCCATGCCTACCAGCATGCTTCTCCGCTTCTCCGTCTCCGCGCTTAGCAACACCAAACCCAACTCGGGGGAAAAGTTTAATGACCACGAATGCGCTCGCCCACTGCGGTCACAAAACTAAACTGCCAATACCCTTCTCCTAACATTCTCTTCTTCATCATCGCTGGGACGCAACACAGCTCACTTAAGCTCTCTTTACTTCCTATTCCTTTTTTCATTAAGTGCTGAAATCCTATCTGTAGGTGTTGAAACCTTCTAGCATGAAGTCACAGGTGTCTGGTAGAATACAATAGACCTGTTATGTGAAATGAAGAAACACACTGTCATTGGTTCCAAAAGTGAATATGCAAAGTTGTCAAAGTAAGCATTAACAACTTCCTCTATCAGCTTGTAGCAGCGTTAGCAGTTTGGAGATATGGGCACCTTTTTCTTCTTTGATTTACCTTTGAGGAAAGCAGGTACCGCAACTCAACCTTATAAAACGAAAATAATCTTTGGTAGGTGCGTACAACCAATAGTCCAAGATGAAGGGTGGTGCTTCGATTGATCTGTCTAGAATGAATCCACAGCAAAAGTGGCACGAGGAAACTCACCATTAACAGTCTCAGATACTTCTCCAATCGTTTGGGAGGAAAGCATAAAGTGGAGTATAGTATGTCTCTGGCTTGGTAATGGAGGAATTTAGAACTCAGGTGTTTGAGGTTTTCCCTTTAAAGGCCTTCAGTAATTGGAGTGTCAGTACTGAAGGAATACACATCAAATACACATCAGACTCCCCGCTCCCTCACATCCTTCAGTGGGAGAGAGTAGAGGAGAAAGAGGGAAGGGAGGGAGAGGTAGAGGTGGCTTGAGACAGTAATTACATTTCACTATCACCGAGTAGGCAGCAGTTAAGCCTTGTTCACAGTGGCAGTTATTTTCACAGTGGCAGTTATTTTTTTGCATGTCTGAACAGCCAAAAACCACATGTAATCAGATATTTCAAGCCCCATTTCTGATCTGATTCCTGGCCATGCAACTTGTATGTGAACATTCAAGTCTGGTGTACTTGCCCTCAAGTGGTTTTTGGGCTGTTATTTGGCATATCTTGTTGCGTGCTAGCTACTCTGTTGACAGGTTTGACAAGAACATGTTGCTAACTAGCTTGTTAATTTTTTATAAACACATTAGTGAATGTGCTAGAAAGCTAAACAACAACCTAGCTAGCTAGTTGACTGCCGTGGCTAGCCAAAAAGGACTTGTTTTGAAAGTTTATCATTTGAGGCTTTAAAGGTGTTCTTACACTATGCTTTTGAACATTCAAAGCAACTGGGAAATGTCCATAGCAGGAATTGTTGTCACCTTAGTTTGCTACATAACTTATGAGTAATAGGAAGCACGAACATCACCACCAATCAGCCTACACCGCTGCTCACACACCCGTTGTTACTATGACAACTAGCGTAGCCATGTTAACGAATGACACACATCTGATTTGGTCACTTGTAACTTGCTGTATTCCAAAACGGTTTGAAAAAATAAACTGATTTGAGCATTGAGGCCTGCAGTGTGAACAAGGCTTTAGAGCTCAAGGCCAATTTCACATACAGACCAATGAGTTTCATCACGTCACGTGTTGTCGAGCACAAGTGTGTATGTCTTTCTGTGTGTGTGTTTTTGCCTGTATGTGTGTACGTCTGTAGAACTGCGCGTGTGTACATGTTTGCGCTTTGTACGTACATATGTTTTAATGGCATAGGCCTTCATGCCTAATAGATAGACCGTATTAGAGCAGACAACAAAGACAATTAATTCCATTTCAATTGTCAGTTATGGTGTGCTTGTGTGTGTAAACGTGCTTGTAGTGCGCAAGTGTGTGCATCTGTGTGTTTGTAGGAGATGCCAGTCAGTCTGTGCTAGGACGTAAGGTGGGGGGAAGGCAGTAGGTTGATGTTTTTACGTTGGGCAGTTATTACAGGCCTGGGAGATCGGCCTCTATACGTTCTCTCTCTCTCTCTTTCTGTTTTGTATTCATCACACCGCAGAACAACCATCAGCGCTCTTCAGGGAGTGTTTTGTTCAGTCCTGCTAGCGCCTTCACTGTATATATCTGGCCTGCCTCTTTGAATAGTAAAATGTAGAGGGAAAATATACCCTGCAGGATGAATGGCATACTACTACAGTGCAGCTCAGTATGGGTTGTAGTGATGGAAGTTGCTGATGGGAGATGTGGACTTTCAGGCTGGTATGAAGATGATAACAAAGATTATATATATTAGGAGGATGATGGCCACCGTTGTACGGGCTCCTAACCAATTGTGCTATTTTGTGTTTTTTCACGTTGTTTTGTAACTTATTTTGGGATTGGGAATGGCGCCTGAGGAGATAGCTGCCGTTTTACAGACTCCTAACTAATTGTGATTTTTTTGTGTGTTTTTTATTTTGTACATAATGTTTCTGCCACCGTCTCTTATTACCGAAAAGAGCTTCTGGATATCAGAACAGCGATTACTCATCTCGAACTGGATGAAGATTGAAGAGTCGGACGCTAAGGATTTACTCCAGATACCAGACCAGGCCCAAATCGCTGTAATTTCTCATGAAAAGAAGACACCGATACAGGGGACGCAGGTCCGGTTGCCTTGTTAGAATTTGCCGTGGGTAACCTGCCTCTACCATCCATCCTATTAGCCAACGTGCAATCATTGAAGAATACACTGGATGAGCTCCGTTCAATACTATCCTACAAACAGGACATTAAAAACTGTAATATCTTATGTTTCGCTGAACGACAACATGGATAATATACAGTTAGCTGCTTTTTCCATGCATCAGCAAGACAGAACAGTTGCCTCAGGAAAGACAAGGGGTGGTGGTCTGTGTCTATTTGTCAAAAACAGCTGGTGCGCAAAATCAAATATTAAGGAAGCCTCAAGGTTTTTGATAAGCTGTAGACCACACTATTTACTAAGAGAGTTTTAATCTACATTTTTCGTAGCTGTCTATTTACCACCACAAACCGATGCTGGCACTAAGACCACACTAAACGAGCTGTATAAAGCCATAAGCAAACAAAACAATGCTCATCCAAAGGCGGTGATCCTAGTGGCCGGGGACTATAATGCAGGGAAACTTAAATCTGTTTGACCTAATTTCTACCAGCATGTTACATGTGCAAACAGAGGGTGAAAAAACACCTTTACTCCACACACAGAGACACGTACAAAGCTCTCTCCCTCACCCTCCATTTGGCAAATCTGACCATAAGTCTATCCTTCCGATTCCTGCTTCCAAGCAAAAACTAAAGCAGGAAGTACCAGTGACTCGCTCAATACGGAAGTGGTCAGATGATGCATATGCTAAGCTACAGGACTGTTTTGCTATCACAGACTGGAATATGTTCCAGCACTCATCCGATGGCATTGAGGAGTATACTACATCAGTCACCGGCTTCATCAATAGGTGCATCGATGTCGTTGTCCCCACAGTGACTGTAGGTACATACCCGAACCAGATGCCAGCTGCTGCTTTCAAGGAGCGGGACTCTAACCCGGACGCTTATAAGAAATCCCGCTATGCCATTAGACAAAGCATCAAACAGGCAAAGGGTAAATACATGACTAAGATTGAATCCTACTACACCGGCTCTGACGCTCGTCGGATGTGGCAGGGCTTGCAAAGTATTACAGACTACAAAGGGAAGCCCAGCCACGAGCTGCCCAGTGACACAAGCCTACCAGACAAGCTAAACGACTTATAAACGCGCTTCGAGGCAAGCAACACTGAAGCATTCATGAGAGAACCAGCTGTTCCAGACAACTGTGTGATCATACTCACCGTAGCCGGGATGCTTGTCTTCTAGGCAGAGTACCTCTTTCCAAGAAGAAAGTTATTTGTTTCTAGCCATTTTGAGCCTGTAATCGAAACCCACAAATGCTGATGCTCCAGATACTCAATTAGTCTAAAGAACACCAGTTTTATTGCTTCTTTAATCAGGACAACAGTTTTCAGCTGTGAAAACAAAATTTCAAAGGGTTTTCTAATGATCAATTAGCCTTTTGGAACACAGGAGTGATGGTTGCTGATAATGGGCCTCTGTATGCCTATGTAGAAATTCCATAAAAAATCATTGTTTTAGTCATTTACAATGTTAACACTGTGTTTCTGATCAATTTGATGTTATTTTAATGGACAAAAATTTAGATTTTCTTTCAAAAACAAGGTCGTTTCTAAGTGAACCCAAACTTTTTAACGGTAGTGTATATGAGAATGCTGTTCATTGACTACAGCTCAGCGTTCAACGCCATAGTGTTCTCAAAGCTCATCACTAAGCTAAGGATCCTGGGACTAAACACCTCCCTCTGCAACTGGACCCTGGACTTCCTGACGGGCTGCCCTCAGGTCGTAAGGATAGGCAACAACACATCTGCTACGCTGATCCTCAA